>CM060897.1:76608653-77223076 GCA_030762935.1 Hymenopus coronatus | reverse complement strand
GAGCACGGAGCCAAGAGCGACGCTTCTCGTTCAGCGGACCTACATTCGATTCTCTGTTGTACAGAACAGCTTTCTTTAGCAATTTGTTTCTCATTTCGGATCTATCTGGCTGATATATAAATAACAGGGTCTTTCAAAAGCAAGTTCACAATAATTCAGACTCTCATAAATGTAAGAGATGAGGGACGACAAAGGCTTAACATATTATCCCAGTTAAATCTTGGTTAAAAGATGCTTTGATTAAAGAAATTAGATTTCACGTTTTAAGATTTACCTTCTCTAAACGACAATGTACATGGTAGGTAGAGAAAGTATTCTATTCCACCCCAAAATACGATGTCGAGATTTCATCGTAAATATACGTTTTGAGGTCCCCTGAGTCCAAAAAAAGTTTTTTGAAAAAAGTTCAGTATATATAGTAGGAAGAGAAGGTATTCTATTCCACCCAAAAACACGATGTTGAGATTTCACCGGAAATACACGTTTTGAGGTCCCCTGAGTTCAAAAAATAATTTCTAGAAAAAGGTTTGTGTGTGTGTGTGTGTGTGTGTCTATGAACCGATAATTCAAAAACAAAACGAGCTTAAATATCACACTTGATATTCTAGTTCAGAATCTTCCAAGAATGTGACACAAAGATATTCAACAAATCCCCCCTCTCCAAACTACCCTTTACATGAAAAAAATCGAAAATTTTTATTTTCTCAAAAATTGCTCTAACGATTTTGATTGAAACACCGTATATTAAAAATGCCTATATGACAAATAAAATGTATATTTGCATTTTCAAGGAACAACCTCTCAAGTCCTCTTCATTTGAATGACTGTTGCACAACTGATAACCCGTAAGAAAGAGACAAAAATTTAATACACAAAAATGTAGAGCTCCTTAAAACAAAATGTATGCCATACAATTTTTATAGAGTTAACCATTTTTGAGATATTCCTTGTTATTGGTTTCAATTTTAAAATACCTAACTTTTCTCTTACAGGAATTTATCAACCGTGTAAAGACGACGAATTTCAGTCATATAGTAACCGGCTTTTAAAAGATTTTCGCTTAGTATGAAGTAGATACAAGAATACGGTTTTTTTAAAGAATCATTTGTTACAGAGATGTAGAGAAAGTCATATGAACGGAACACATCACAACTTTCTTTCTTTCTCTTTTATGCTCGAGACAAAAGTTGCGGTAAAATCTCGATACCCATGAAAGAGCCGGTCCCCATGGCCACGCTCGCTAGAGCGTCTCGCTTTGGTGCTTCGTGGGCAGGGGATCGTGGGTTCGAGTCCCGCCTTGGGCATGGGTGTTATATGTTTGTGCAATGTGTATATGTTTGTAAAAGAAACAGTAAAACCAGTAAACCAGTAATCAGTAAAACCTACGGGGGGAAATGTAAATAGGGATACAGTACCGGAGTCCTGATCAGACTCCGTTATTTTTTAAAATAAAAAAAAAAAAAAAAAAAAGAGCGAAGAGACAGGGAGCGGGGATAGATAGAGAGACGTATGAGAAATATAATGGAATTGCATATTATTTTTCGAGCCGACTTTACAATACTCTTAGCCTAGGTGTACACCATTCACCATTACACTTATACTAAATAACCCTTTAAAGCAGTACGTGGGCGGGATTGGTTAAAACAGCAGATAAAAACTTCAGCAGTAAAGTATGTTCACCCGTTTCACACTGCGTTTTCGTTTATTTAACTGTTCGAATATTAACAGCATTCAGTTACTATTTAAACAGTTATGCGTATGTACTTTTTTCAGGGGCGACCTTTTAAATCCAATTTCCAAAGAACATAAAGTACTCTTTGCTATATATTTTGATCTAGTTTTTCTGAAATTTTAACTGCAAATATATTCACTCAGTATTAGAACACTCAGTAATTAAATATTTTATGTCATAAAATTGAAATGAATAAATTTGATACCTATAGTTTTTTGAACAAAATAATAAACATTGGAAAGTCCAGTTCAATTGCGTACTAGTTCCTTAAAACGTAAAATTAAATTTTGGGTCAATACCATTTAATGGACCACTGCAAACATATTTTGATATTCAAATTTTACATTTATAGCATTAACAATAAATTATCCGGGATTTTTAGTGTGATCAATTCGGCTATGGCCTTCTATGATAATCAATTACATTTCTTATACATTTAAATAATCATCCAAATAGTAATTTATATACTATAGACATAAAAATCAGTACTACTATTCGTATAAAAATACATTATACATAATTTTATATATTTTGTTTATACTCTCTTAAGAGCTGTACTGTGTGCACAACCAATGCTGGCTCGAGTTTTACATGGTCGCAACTTGAATTGAAAATAATGCACAGAATTCCTTTTACATTTTGTTGTAGTCCCCTAGAAGCTGCCAGCAAGCTTAGCAAAAAATAAATCAATTACTCCGAAGTAACAGGTTGTTCCAAGTGAATTTGATAGTACAAATAAATAAATAAAATAAGAAAAAATCTAATGTGTTCCGTTCACATGACTTTCTCTACATCTCTGTAGCAAGATATTATTAATAAGCTTGTTCTTCTATTTCATGCGAATCGAGATGTATATTGCAGAAACGGTCTTATTACTTAGTTCCTTATAAATAGAGGGGAAATAAGGTAATTCACTAAGCTAAACCGACAATCAAAGGTTTTAAAATATGGTTGCTATGGGATTAAAATCTGTTTCTTTCCGTGACAAGTACCCATATGAGAAAAATTTAAGTATTTTAAAACTGAAACCAATATCGAGGAATGCCTCGAAAACGTCAACTGCACGAAAAACATGTATATAACAAATTGTATGTTTTAATGAGATCTACAGTTTTTGTGTAGTAAGATTTTGTCTGTTACGGTTTACCACTTATGCATATTCATATAACAAAAAATATTCAGAATTAAGTCTTCAGAGGCTATTCCCAGAAAATGCAACTATACGTTTTATGTTTATGTAAATATCTTAAATATAAGAGATTTTAATCAAAATCGTTAGAGCCGTTTTTGAGAAAACCAAAATATTCGAAATGTTTACATGTAAAGGGTAGTTGAGGTGGGTGGATTTTCTTGAAAATCGTGTTGCATCCGTGAAAGATACTGGACCTAATTATCAAAGAAAAGACCGTTAAAAACCAAACTTGGCATTTATGTTTAGCATCTTCCAAGGATGCAACACGAAAATTTCCAAGAAAATCCCTCCACCACAAACTACCCTTTACATTGATTTTTTTTTTTTTTTTTAAATTTTGATTTTTTAAAAAATGGCTCTAAACTTTTTGATTACATTATTCTGAACGAGTTTGCACACTTTTGTATAGCAGTTAAACCGTAAGAAATAGACAAAAACTTAACACACAAAAAATGTAGTCTTTAAAACTCACAATTTATGTCATATACCTACGTTTTTCTTGTAGAGTTGGCCATTTTCGAGGTTTTCCTTGTTATTGATTTCAATTTTAAACCACCTAAATTTTTCAAACGGGAACATGCAAAACGAACAGAATTTCAATTGTTTCACATAGCGATGAGCTTTTAAAATATTTGAATGTCGCCTTAGCCTAATTTATTCCCTTATTTCCCTTCTACTTACAAGGAAGCTAGCAATACGACCAAATCTGATAATGTTTATCTCGATTAGCATGAAGTAGATAAAAGAATAATCTTTTGTTAGAAGAGTTTGTATATGGATCAGTTAGAAAAAGTTATGTGGATGGAACAAATCAGAATTTTTTTATAGGCTTCTGAAATCAATATGAAAATTTTCAATCTTGTTTTGCCTTTTGCACTTTTGTTATTCTTCTAACTTGCACTTTCATACTACACAATTGGTTTTTTTAATATCTATCAATAATTTTAAAGCCATAAAAGGTTCTATAATTCCTTTTGTACCTTGTAGGTTAAGCACCGAGTTGAATTCTTACTTTCCATTTTTCTCATTACTTTTTATTTTTTAACAATTTACACAGTTTAAAACACTTCTTCAACCACAATATACAGCTTATAAACTTCACATTTTCAGGAGAACTTGGACTTGAACATTATTGTATACTTTTTGTTTTGTAGTTAACGTACTAAACCTGGTATGTCATATCAGACGATAAATGAAATCGGTAAATAATAATCAAATGAGCCCGGAGTCCATGGAGCTTAAAAGTTCCTCGACATTCGTCTTCTCAGAATAAGGGAAACCACCGGTAAAAACCTTATCTGGGTAGTTCAACCTAGCCAACATCCGAATTCGACCCCTTGAATGTGATGTAGACACGCTACCCTCACACTATAGAGGCGGGTTGTTGCATACTTGTTAAAAATATAAAATAGCTAAACTGAAATTATTTTCAATAACTCACATTGAAAAAATCAGTAACGTTTTCTCTAAAACTAATTATAATTAAAAATACCCTCACAGCAATTATATATACAGTCATGGAAAAAAGTATTCATACACCAGTGTTTATGTAGAAAAACTTAATTTGTTATAACTAAAGTTAACATCCAGAGAGGTTATATGGTAAACTAACAGTATGATATTTCCTCCTGAATCTATACACATAAACGCATGACCTAAATTATTCCTCTTCAAAAAGTAAACAAAACATTTGTACCAGCTATCTTCTCACAACGAGAAAAAAAGTATTCATACACTCAAAGAAAATGATAGTTTAAATACAATAACAAAAGTAATATTTTGTAGGCATTCCCGTTCTACGTATTACTTCTGTTAACCTCTTTGGCACGGAATGAACCAGGTTTTTTGTAGTCCCTAGGCAATATTTTACCATTCTTGCTGAAGACATTGTTTCAGAGCTGCCTTACTTCGTATGCCATGCTTTCGGACCATTCTTTCAAGGGTATCCCAAGATGTTCAATTGGATTAAGGTCTGCACTCTGTGCTGGAGACTTGAGAACGTGGGGAGTATGGTACAACAACCACAAACGAACAATTTCCGCCGCAAGCTTAGGATCATTGTCTTGCTGAAAGTAGTAGTCTGTGCCTAAACTCAATTTACGAGTATCAACACTCTTTTGCAGATTATTCTTTAGGATATTTAAATATTGAAATCTATCCATGTTACCTTCAACAAAAACAAGTTCTCCAACACCAGATGTAGCCATACATCCGCATATTATAATTCCTCCTCCACCATGCTTCACTGTGGCTTGAAGGTGCTTGGGTTCAAGCTCAGTATTTGGTCTTCACATCAAAATTCTGCCATCATTTACAAATACATTCAATTTACTTTCATCTGTGAACAGTACCCTGTCCCAGAAACTCGTGTTCTTGCTTAGATGCTCTCGAGCAAATTCAAGTCTGACTTTCTTGTTTTTCTTGCTGATGTATGATTTCTTTCTAGGTACCCTAGCTCCATAGCCTGCACTACTTAGAACATAGCGAACAGCCCTTGGTGTTATTTCCTTTCCGAACTGATCGTTAACAAAGGCAGACAATGCGGAGGCTGTCAATTTAGGATATTTCTTTATCATTCTTATTAACATATTATTTTCCCTTTGAATTAGCTTCTGTGGTCGTCCTCTTCTTTCGCTATTAATGATAGAATTTCTCTCTCTATATCGTGTTATTATGGACTGTACAGTTGCCTGGCTTCTTCCAATAACATCAGCAATGTTTGAAAATAATTTTCGTTTTTGATATTGAGAGATAAGTATCTGTCTCTCCTCTATAGTTGTTTCTTTACCTTTGCGACCCATATTTCTGTCGCACGGCATTCACTAAGTAACAGAACCAATAAGCAGGAGATGTAGCTTGCCACTGAAGGCCTTGCTTGGTGCAAACGGTTCGTTGGTGGTTTCTGTGTTTACATTGCTAGTGGTGTATGAATATTTTTTTCACTGTCAAATACAGCCAGCATTGGGGTATCGTTTGTTTAATACTCAAATCTTTGTTATCATGGCACTGTTTATTTAATGGGGTGGCTTCCTACACAGATTCGTAGCGCTGTCATTTAATGTAATATGGAAATATCAGTGGTCAATTTCAATTGCAGTACTGTATGAATACTTATTTCCATGACTGTATATATACTAAGATCAAATGAAAAATTTGGGAGTGGTACGATAAACTATAGAATCCAGGGAGCTTTTCATATTAAGTACTATAAAAAGTAATTATGAGTAGAATGCTAATATCTTAACAATTGTGTAATATAGCTAGTTAAAATATTGTGTCAATTATATGCGTTATACTGTGAGTATACGGGAAACGTTTTAACAATCAGAAGGAAATTAGTTTTTCGCATTTTTGCATTTTAGTCCCATTTAACTATTTTAAGCATCTACTGGCCACAAAACACAAGCTTTCAACATTTTGGGTGTGATGTATTCTCATAGTCATACCAAAGTATCAGCCACTCAAATTGGTTAAGGAAACGCATGAAAGTATTACTTTGAACAAGAGCACTGATAAATACAATAAACTTGAGGGACTATAGTGTGGAATTTGTTTGGAAACAGGGAAACTTCCTTAGATCGTTGTTGCTCAGACCACTTGGTCCTCTTCATCCCCTCAACTGCCTCTCAGCAGGTGGGGTATAGAGGTTCTGCAGTGTTGTTCGGTCCGGCAGGTAGTTGCTAGGCCGTTTGCTTGTTTATCTTCAGGATGGACTGCCACATCAATTTTTATGACAAAAGACAACACCCCTGCTTCGTGTACAGTCCTTCACATAACAACAAATGACATCTGGGTAAGGGCCGAGAGAAGAGTGGAAATGAGGCGTCTGAAATTTCCATGTGCTCCTCGACAACGATGTGTGCTTTTGGGGCAAATGCTCGTGCTAGCTTCCCTTCAATTAACTGCGAACAAGATGCCTTAAAGAGGAACGTTCCATACACCAGCTTGAGTTTAAAGCGAGACCACACAACGTGCTTATAAGACCATAACGGAAGTGTCAATGAAATGCCTACTGCATGCAAAAGCAGCAATTAACACATGCTTATGGTTACTTGTCGATATCATTATCTCTCGACATAGCCATTTTTTAATAGTTATTTGTTGTCGGGTGTAAACATCCTTAGTGTGGCTTCTTCGGAAGGAAAGTAAGGTCAGTGGTCCCGTGTCGTTGATTTAGGGCAATTATTAACAACCTTGAGCCTTATAAGAGCCTCTGAGCATAATTAAGCCCAATTTATTATGCTGAGAAACACAGTAGTTAAATTAAACTCAGTTTAATTTAACTACATATTTGTCCACATGTTCTTTCTGGAAGAAGTTAATTGATACCAAATGGCTTTCGAAATACTTTTATACTATCAGCTCATTAATGCTTTTGGCTCTAATGAGACTTAAGAACCATCAGTATATTTAGTTGATTGTGATCAACCTTAAGAATATCATTATGCACTTCTCACTGTACTTGTCTAAAAAGCGACTATAGATACCTGGTACACCTACCAGTTTTGCGTGTGCAAAAGCGAAAGCTATTTAAAGCGGTAATAACTTCTACGGTAGGATGATAATTATAATCTCAAGTTGTCCCGAAAGTGAGTTAGCGTTTGATGCCCCCCCCCGAAATATGCCATGCTGTCAATTAACACTTTCAAAACAGAACGCCAATTGACAATTCATTTCTCTTTCTATTTCCACTTTCTTTATAATTTTAGTTCAATAGCTCTTCATCTCCAATGAGAGACAGTAGGTTATTAATTAAATTTTCTCTAAAAAGATCACCTCTGTTTATTAATTCCAGAAATTCATGCCTTCGCATCTGAAGATGGATGTTTCTTCTACATTGCAGAACCGTTGTTGATTCTTCTTTGAAGGTTATATGTAGTTTATTCCTTAATCTACAATGTCCCGTCAATAACCCTCAGGTTGCAAGTGACTCAATTATACCATATTTAACGGTTGTGAATTAACACATATCTTTAAATACCTGTAAATCACGTGGCAATAAATTTCCAGAAGCAGTCGCACGTGTAAACCACCACAGGTGTCACAGACTCACGATCGCAGCTTCGATGTTAAAGAACTCGCCGACGGCATACACGTCCACTTACGCAGGTGTAACAATGCACGACAACAATTAGCTATGGCTTCCGAAGCAAGCAAGCGATGGCCGCAAGGCGTAGTCCCAGTATTGTGTACCTTAAGTGGGCTTGGCTCAGATTCCAATAGCCTATATAAACGTAACGAGTAAGTAAAAAGAGTTCGAGCTGCCTGCACAGTGTTTTGCCTGCTAGCCTCCTCGGCGCCCGTTGCCGTCTGCCGCTTTCATAGGCGGTGAAATCATACCTTTTTAAAACTACTTTTAAAGGCTTTACTTACCAACTTCATGAAAGGAGATGCCGTCGTTATCCGCACATTTTGGCACCTCTTTAGGAAACTATCCATTACACACCGTGATGGATATTTCAGAAAAGCTGGCAATTTCCTGGCGGATATTTTGTATTAATTCTTCCAGGTTGTGTAGTTTTATCTTGTACACTATATGTTTTAAATTACTTCAGAGATTGATATCGAAGGGAGGTTAGGCAGGCGTCTGGGAGGCAACAGACCTCTACAATAATTCTGTCCTGAAACACACTTTCAATTGTTTTTATCCAAAGATTGGCCGTATGAGCTGTTGCAGAGTCTTGATGAAAAAAGGCAGAATCCCGCTCCCTGTATGTTCATTCTCTAAAAATGGGGCAAATTGCATTCATGTACGGGCGTCAACTATTTATTCGAAAATAATTGGCCCTACAACTCTTTCCCCGCTAATGGCACACCATACACTAATTTTTCGTCATGAATGGGTACTTCATAAACAATTTTTTATTAAAAAAAAACATATGTTTAAGATAATTTCATGATAAATGTATATCTTGCATTTCCTGGGAATAGCCTCTGAATACCTCTTCATTATGGATGGTTTTGTATAACTCGTAAGCTGTAAGATATAAAAATGTATCTACTACACAAAACACACATAGATCTTATGAAATCAGAGCTCCAATAACGATTATTTTGTATACACACATATGAAGGAGGAACCAAACCTCGTCCGTGAAATGTGGGTCTATTTCGACATTGTATACACTATTGCGAGTGCACTCACAAAATGTGCGCCGAATTACAGGGTCACCTGGTTGAAGAGCATGTGCTACAGTTATTTTATATGGCTTTTAAAGTCAATAATTTGGTACCTCTTCACAGTGCCGTAAGAAATGCCTACCTGTTGAGAAAGACGCCTAAGCGATTTATGTGGGACATTCTCTAAACGATGAACGATGTAGTCTTAATGCTTCTTCGGTAAGGACCATACGCCGTCTTTTAGATTCTTAGCCTGAATACTTCCTGTGGCCTGAAATTTATTGTAAAGTTGTTGAACTGTTGTATGGCCTGGAACTTTTACATCTGCAAATTTTCCTGCAAATCGTACTTTCACTTGGCAAGCTGAGTTAACACATACAAATCAATAATAAATACACGCTGTGAAGTAGAAAACATATGTTGAGCCATAATACTTTGTGACTAAGTACGGGACAAAGTAATGAACCACTTGTAATAACTGAACTCACCATATCACTCTAAAACCCAATGCTGCACTTCCAGAGCAGAGAAAAACTGCGTCAGAAGCGTGGCCTTGTTTACGGCAGCAGTGTGTATCCACACGCAGAGGGAAAAACACCGCGCAGCCAGTTCGAAAGTTTTTGGCTCGCAGTAGAATATCCTATCTAGTCTTGCAGCATTGTAATAATTAAATCAATAAACAACCCATCAACAATTCCAAAATCCACACTCCCCGGCAAATATAAATAGCAACAAAAGAGATGTACAGGAAACCGATTAGACAACTGAAAACATGTCTGGATACACCGACTCTGGTGAACCAACGAACATACAGTAACCATCGTAATATGAAAAATCTGATGTGTTAACACTCACATGACTTTCTCTAGCTGCTCTACAAACCTCCTACAAAAGAATTTTCTTCTTTGTACACAATGCTAATCGAGATAAATATTAGCAGAATGTTATTACTTAGTCCCTAATAAGTAGAAGAGAATAAGGGAATGTGCTATGCTAAAATGATTGTCAAATGTTTTAAAAGCTATCGTTATGCCATTGTCATTGCAAATCACTTCTTTGCTTGGCCAGGAGTAGAACAAAAGAAATGCGGACGCTTCCTGTCTGAGAAAAGTTTAAGTACTTCACAATTGAAACCGATAACAAGGAATATCTCAGAAACGGTTACCTCCACAACAAAAACGTAAAGGACTGTCGTGATGTACATTTTTTGTGTAGTGAGTTTTTTTTCTATCTCTTACGGTTTAACAGTTAAGCAAAATGCATCCCGAATAAAAAGGTCCTAAGAGGCTATTCCCCAAAAACTCGAGATATACATTTTATTTCGGACATAAATAGCTTTAATATACGGGATTTTAATCAAAATCGTTAGAGCCATTTTTAAGAAAATCAAAATTTTCGAAATTTGTTCCATTTAAAGGGAAGTTTTTAGTAAGGTATTTTTTTTTTTTTTAAATCTTCGTGTCGCATCCTTGGAAGATACTAAACCTAAGTACCAAGTTTGGTATTTAACGGTCTTTTCGTTTTGGGGATATGCTGTCCACAGACTCACACACAGACACACACACACACACACACACACACACGGACCTTTTTTTTAAAAATGCTTTTTTCGGACTCAGGGAACCTCAAAACATATATTTCCGGTGAAATCTCGGTATCGAATTTTTGGGTGCATTACAATACCTTCTCTAGCCCCATATGTACAATGTACATATGGGGCTAGAGAAAGTAAAATTAAACAAAAAGAGAAAAAAAAATCTTCTGTTCCATTCTCATGACTTTCTCTTTCTGTTTCACAAACACTTTTCTTACAAAACATTTTTTATCTACATAATGCTATTCGAGATAAACTTAGCAGAATTGGTGTTATTACTTGTTTCCTGCAAGTAGAAGGGAAATAAGGAACACACTAAGCTAAATGATAGTTAAATCTTTTAAAAATTCATTGCGCTATGTGAAACAATTGAAATTTGCATTCTCGGGAGTAAAACAAGAGATAATACGAAAGTTGACTTCCCACTTGAGAAAAGCTTAAGTAGCTTAAAATCGAAATCAATAACAAGGAATATCTTGGAAACGGTTAACTCTACAGAAAAAAAATGTGTATGACATAAATTGTGCTTTTTCATGAGATTTATATATTTTGTGAAGAGGTATTCAGAGGCTATTACCAGGAAATTCAAGATATACATTTCTTTTGTCATGAAATTATCTTAAACATACAACTTTTTAATCAAAATCGTTTGAGCCATTTTTGAGAAAATAAGAATTTTTGAAAAATGTTTTCTGTAAAGGGTAGTTGCAGTTGAAAATTTTCGTGTTGCATCCTTGAAAGACTGGTATTTAACGGACTCTTCGTTTTGAGCTATGCTGCCTACGCACGCACGCGCGCAAAATGTATTTTATTTTATTCAGGGGGTCTCAAAACATACATTTCCAGTGAAATCTTGTACAAAAGTTTTGGGTGGAACATAATCTATGTTAACTATGTGCAATATACATACGTGCTAGAGAAAGTAAAAGGTTATATTCTATATTGATAAAAGAAATAACCAACAATAACGAAGTAATAATGTCGTTTAAATTTTGAAAAGTGGCGATATTCGTCAAAACGAGTGTCTTTAAGGATATAAGCATGTTGGCATTGAGTGCTGTAACTGAAGTGTGCAATCTCCTTTCTATTGCACTCCTGCATGGCCATTAAGCCAAACTTTTCTGCTATGCTCTTGGAGAAAACTAAGATGTTATTGACACATTGTATGCAATTTCCAGCTTCTCATGTTCAAGAGTTGGCAACATTGTTGAACACCAATCCGTGGGATCACGGCTTCGTCAGGGAGTGAAGAAGATGGATTAACGGGCGTGGTCTTCCATTCCGCTGCTGTTTCTCAGATGAGGTTTCAGATACCGTGAAAAAATCTTAATACACTGTTTTCTCTCTTTCTCTCTCTCTATCTTTTTTGCCTTCGAATAGCTAAGCCCTTAAGTCTAAAAGTGACAGCCGCTACATACAACAATCATAAGCATAATTTCGACACTCAATATGGGAGGGGATACATGTCCACTTTTTGCCAAGAGATTTATATACTTGAAGCGCTATGACTCAAACAAATCAGATACAAGTCGTTTAATAAATCAACAGTCAAAATTACACTTGTGCATAAGACTTCTTCAGCAAGCAGTGCATGATAGTAAATTTCTGAGTAGTTTATAAAGGGATTTAACTGAAATTTTCTTGTCTAAAGATAACTCTGGATGAAAAGTTGTTAAAATTCTGTCAGAATTTTATAGATTATTCATAATGTTTATGTGCAATCCTACCATTGCAAAATATTGTTAGTATGCCCAGTATTGTGCATAGCTGACTCATTATGAAAAGTGTGTCCATAGTAGCAGGATTTGAGAATAAAGCAAACATTTGTGGAATGAGTACTGAAATGGTTATCTACATATAAAACTAGAAATTTGATGGACATGATATTTTACACGTGTTTGAAAGTGCAGGAAAAGCTTAATAATGAGGATATTGGCTTAATTGGTAAAACGAAACTTTGGTTAACATTGGTTTTGAGGGAATTTGCGGAGATCGACAATTTAATGATTTTTGGAAAGAAATTAAACATAAAATAATAAGAATTGAAGGTATTGAAACACCAGAATCTGAAACCAGCTAATAGTTTATACACATGGTGGAAAGTGAATAAGTGCAAATATCTTTATCAGCGTTTGAGGATATTATTGCTGATGATCCAGCATTTGCAGTTTTTTTCTTGGTATTTTCTAAGTATGTTCAAGAGGAACTTTTCACAATGTTTCTAGGACGGTTATTATTCCTTATCTCAGATGTTTGGTTGTTTACGTTAACGGGTCTCACGTTGGCTGTCTAATGTGGTGTGATTATGTAAACATACAGACAGCTTAGGGCCGTTCACAAACATTAGACCCTGAAATTTGTGCTTCATTTATGATGATGCTATTAGCAAGTGGACAAAATGAAATAAATGTAGGTGTTATGCTCATTGTTCTCTACTAAATATAAAATCATTTGCATTTATTCACCTCCCACTCTGTGTCTGCCTATATCTATCTATCTATCTATCTAGAGAGAGAGAGAGAGAGAGAGAGAGAGAGAGAGACACAGAGAGAGAAATTGAAATACCTGCAATAGAAAAAAATATGTCGATTATCAGGATTAGGTACCCAAACTAAATACAAATATATGTTATCTTATACGCATTTTGGTGTAAATAACAATAACACAGTTTGTAAAAGTCGAAATAGGTAGCCTGTGAGCTTCTTCAGCGACTTACATTAGCCTAAAAGTTTAGGAGTTTGGGATAACACCAGACTCGCACATGCTTATTAGAATTTGCCAAGCAATCGTTCACCTCCAATCTGCGTTACTGTAATACTCGTAGACAATCTCGGAGTCTAGACATTGACTTCCAGCGCAATATGAATCTGCGAATTACGAGGTGTGTTATAGTTTTCGACTTCTATTGTGTAAGAATTCAATTGCTGAATCCATGTAAGGACTAAACATAATAGACGTGTTGTTTGTTCATAAACTGTATCAAGACCAGCGTCATAATAGACTTTTCATTCACTCTGTAACAGTTCGCTCCAAAAATGTGTGTCTAAAACCATTATCCAAAAACTATTTTAGCTGCATTTGTGGTGTACATATGTTTCATACGCAGTATGGAGTTGTTAATCTACAAGAAAATCTAAATAAAACTTCAAGGCATCCCAGTCTATTCTGAGTAGGTTCATTAGTGGTTGAAATATGCGACAAATTACTAGAAAAGGCTTAGTATAGGCTCGAACAGGGGTAACACAACTGAAAGGTTTAAGAATAAGTAGAGATTTCGAAAAATGTTTTGCAACAAAACAGATTACTATTGACATTTAACCCTGGAATGTAGGAAAGTTAAGACACTTTAAGGTCAGATGTGTGAATTGAAATTACAGAGAAAAGAATGATGAATGTAAAATTATAATAATAATAATAATAATAATAAAAACACGTTGGAAATATGAAAATATTTAGGCATGGTAAGAAACAGATGATCATGGAAAGAAAACTAAATAGCATTAGATGTAAATTAATGTAATAAAACGACAGTGTTAGAGTAACTTAATGTAGATATATATACATTAAACAATATAGTTAGTATCGCAGCATTTAATGTAAGCATAATGAATAGATTGCATTTGGATAACTACCATGTAACCAAGTGAGTAGTTGAAATCAACAATAGGAATAACGCATTTCCTCAAGCAATGGCGCAAAACCGGTGTTCGAAGTTGAGTAGACTTATAGAGAAGGGAAACCCTTTTACAGATACTCTTTTCTCTGTGTACGTGATTAAATATAAAACAACTGAGATATGAATTTATTATTATTTGACCATGCTGTGCTGATAATAGGCTACATGTCCGTAACATCTGCTCTCTCCCAGGAAGGAGTGCTCCTAAGTGGCTCTTAGTTACGGTTCAATAGGACAGAGAGGGGATAAAAAAACACTTATATTATTTATTCGGGGAAAGCTATATCATGGAGAGAAGCAAACGTTTCATATATGAACATACGAAGACGCTCTCACTTTTGTTAACTTGAATTTATTCCCTACGATTTATACAGCTAAGGCTGCATTAAATGCATCCAACTCGTGGGTAAATTTTAATACGACACTCATAAAAATTGACGCAATTATAATGACTGCGACAAACATTCACTCGTACCGTAACAATTTAGATTATCTCCTTGGTGTATAGATTTATTCATTACAGAATAAATAAAATGTGTTTTCTTTCTCTACACGTATTGTGTACATAGTGTATAGAGAAGGTATTGCATTCCACTCAATAATTCGATACCGAGATTTCACCGGAAATAGGCGTTTTAGAGTCTCCTGTATCCAAAAAAATATTTTTAGAAAAAAAGGGTTCGTGTGTGTGTGTGTGTGTGTGTGTGTGTGTGTGTGTGTGAGACAGAGAGAGAGAGAACACGACAATTCAAAAACGAAAAGTCTGTATAATACCAAATTTGGTATATAAATGTAGTATCTTCCAAGGATGCGACACGAAGATTTTGAGGAAAATCCCCCTACCCCAAACTAACCATTACATGAGGAAATTTTTGAAATTTTTGATTTTCTCAAAAATGGCTCATAACGATTTTGATTAAAATACCGCATATTAAAATACATTTACACGACAAATAAAAGGTTTATCTTGAACTTTCAGGAAATAACCTCTGGAGACCTCTTTATTTTGGATGAACTTTGTTGGATTTTGCATAGTAAACGTAAGAGATAGACAAAAACTTACTATACAAAATTTGTAGATCCCGTTGAAACTCACAACTTATGTCATAGACCTTTTTTGTCGTGGAGTTGATCATTTTTGAGATATTCCTTGTTATTGGTTTCAGTTTTAAATTACTTTTCATATACTAGAATTTATCAACTCCTGGCAATGCAAAGAGACGGATTTCATCCACATGCCAACCAAATTTTAAAAATCTGATGTGTTACACTCACATGACTTTCACTAGCTACTCTACAAACAAGCTTCTTACATTGCAAATCGTTTCTTTGCTTGGCCAGGAGTAGAACAAAAGAAAAACGGACACTTCCCGTCTGAGAAAAGTGTAACTAGTTCACAACTGAAGCTAATAACAGGGGATACCTTGAAAACGTTAAGCTACCAAAAAAAAAAAAAGTATATGATATAACTTGTGTATTTTAACACGACCTAAAGACCTACATTTTTTGTAAAGTAATTTTTTGTCTGTCTCTTACTGTTTACTAGTTATGCCAACTTAACACAACAATTCTCTAAAAATTTTCCATGTAAAGGGTAGCTAGGGGTGGGGAATTTTCTTGAAAATCTTCGTGTCGCATCCTTGGAAGTTTGATATTTTTGATGTTTTCATTTTTGCGCTATGCTGTCTCCACACATACACACACACACACACACACACACACACACAAACGTACACACACGGACCTGTTTCTGAAAATACTTTTTTTGGACTCAGGGGGTCCTATAACATGTATTTCCGGTGAAATATCGACATGGAATTTTTGGGTGGAATACAATATTTCTCTATCCCTATGTACATTGTACATACGGGGCTAGAGAAAGTAAAAAAAAAAAAAGGACCTTTTTAAGCCTAGTAAGCCTAGTATATTCTATTATTTCCCTTCTATTTACAAGAAGGCATTTCTGATAATGTTTATCTCCATTAGCATGAAATAGAAGAGGAATAAGCTCTTTAATAATAATTTGTTACAGAGATGTAGAAAGGAACACATCAGATTTTTTTTAAATTGCAATTTATTCAAGTTTCATAGGAAATTCTTGGGTTTAATATATCTATACAGCTCACTACTTTGGTACAACATTAAGGAATTTGGTGAAATCCTTGCTAAAATTGAAATTAAGGCTAAGTAGCTACAAGTAAGCCACTGCCAGTGACATTTAGACCGTTGTAAACCAAGGAATACACCAAGTAGCTTTAAAAGTTGGCTGATACAAAATACGACGGTTAGTATTAATGAAACAATTCTTCTGGCTGACTTTTTAAAACATTTTACTGACTCACTGTGGGCCAAGTATTACGATGAAGTTCAGCAACTCGGCTAAAGGTCGCAGGGTTAAATATGACAGTTATAAAACGACATGGAGGGTTTCCAAGATGTTTGCTGGAATTCCTTCTTTCTCTTCCTCTATTAATGACATATAGGAATCATCTGTTTGAAAATGAGTAATATGACCAAGATTTACTAGACAACAGCATCCTAAGGATTCCTTTAATAATTTAAGTTTCGATCTCGCTCTACTTAAAACTAGTTTATGGAATAGATGAATCAATAATTTACTATCATAAATCAAATACAATTTTTTTTTTTAATTTCATACAACAATATATATTTCTTCCTTTTTTTTTTCCTCAGATACATTCAGCTAAGTTTCTATTCTTGTGAGGTGCTTGTTCCTTTAGACCTTATATACACCAAATCTGGTTATTGGTGTATAAGAATCCTGTTTAACTATACTGGATAATCCCATTCTCTCCTCTACTCATTTCCTCCTCCCTGCACCGCCTATATACCATTTCTTATGCACCTTTCCTAAATATTTTCCGCACATTACAAACAATTCTTTTCTATTATGTTAAACATTCATTTTGCTAATTCCTCCATCCGTAATTAATGGGCTGGTTCACAACACAACGGTAACGGTAACCAGAACGAAACTAAGAGTGGGAAGCCAGGCAGCATTTAACCATTTGCTTCACCATAATCCGGTAACGAGAACGAGAATGCATTCATTTGTTTTTATTGACCAATGACCTTGTTTTACCTGTTCTCCAGCTAAGCCATCATAAAATGCAATTCAGTCAACATACGTGATTAGCCAACTTCAAATTTCGATAGAGATGTTTCTAAACGGAAGGCCCTGCTATTTCCAATTTCTTAGAACTTCTTAAGCAGTCCAAACTATACCTATACTTTCGAAAAACAACCGACGCTCAAACAATCTGAAATAGAACTAAAGCACTTTAGCTAGAATTCCTTCCGGTTTGATCTTTACAGCTTGCGATTGCGATTAGAGAACTCTAGCGAACGTTCTACATCACGGCCGGGTGGAATAATTCTGTGGCGTTTGGTCAGAACATGATAACTCCAAAATTAATATTTCAGTACTAAGACAGTAGTGATATAAAATAAATAGTTCTCTATTAATTGGTGAAGCCCTGATATCTTCAGAAACATTCCTCTATCAGTTGGTGAAGCCCTGATATCTTCAGAAACAAACGTCTATCAGTTGGTAAAACCCTGATATCTTCAGAAACATTCCTCTATCAGTTGGTGAAGCCCTGGCATCTTCAGAGACATTTCTCTATTAGTTGGTGAAGCCCT
This sequence comes from Hymenopus coronatus, assembly GCA_030762935.1. Taxonomy (NCBI): domain Eukaryota; kingdom Metazoa; phylum Arthropoda; class Insecta; order Mantodea; family Hymenopodidae; genus Hymenopus; species Hymenopus coronatus. The sequence continues at coordinate 77,205,099 of CM060897.1, read as the reverse complement.
GGCATCTTCAGAAACATTCCTCTATCAGTTCATGAAGCCCTGATATCTTCAGAAACAATCCTCTATCAGTTGGTGAAGCCCTGATATCTTCAGAAACATTCCTCTATCAGTTGGTGAAGCCTTGATATCTTCAGAAACATTCCTCTATCAGTTGGTGAAGCCCTGATATCTTCAGAAACATTCCTCTATCAGTTGGTGAAGCCCTGATATCTTCAGAAACATTCCTCTATCAGTTGGTGAAGCCCTGATATCTTCAGAAACATTCCTCTATCAGTTGGTGAAGCCCTGATATCTTCAGAAACATTCCTCTTTCAGTTGGTGAAACCCTGATATTTTCAGAAACAATCCTCTATCAGTTGGTGAAGCCCTGATATCTTCAGAAACATTCCTCTATCAGTTGGTGAAGCCCTGATATCTTCAGAAACATTCCTCTATCAGTTGGTGAAGCCCTGATATCTTCAGAAACAATCCTCTTTCAGTTGGTAAAGCCCTGATATCTTCAGAAACATTCCTCTATCAGTTGGTGAAGCCCTGATATCTTCAGAAACATTCCTCTATCAGTTGGTGAAGCCCTGATATCTTCAGAAACAATCCTCTAACATTTGCGGAAGCCCTGGATATATAGAGGATTATTTTTTTTATATCACTACTGTCTTAGCACAAAAAAAAAAACTACTTTTGAAGTTATCATGTTCTGACCAAACACTACAGAATTGCTGCAATGAAAAGTCCTTAAAATGAACAAAAAGAATCTGATGTGCACAATATGGATCAGATATGCCGTGCCCGAAAGTATTGCTGTTCGTTCCCGGGGCCCCGGAAGGCTTTTCATCAGTTGTGAACGCTCACATTGAAATACATGTATTTCAACATGCCGTTCTCGTTCTGGTTACCGTTCCGGTTGTGAACCTATTTATCAAATCTCAAGCCACTTCACACCTCCGCATTATTTAACTAATGATGCAAGGATTTAATCAAGATGTTCGCACTGTGAGCGATGGTATTCATGTTTTAGACTTTTTAAATGTTAATTTTTTAATCGTAAGTATAATCAGATTTTCTCGGACTTCCAGCCAGGTGTAGAATTGGTTAAAAACCGACATTTCGGAAACGCATTTAGTTCCCATTCAGGAGCCTAGGGATGGGTACGTAGGGAGTACGTTCCGAAACATGGGTTTCTAACCAATTTCATTTCTCACCTTGACGGCCCGAGTTCGATCCTAAGCGACCGTATGTGGGATTAGTGGTGGACAAAGAGGCGCAGGGGCGGGCTTTCTTCGGGTTCTCCGGTTTCCCCCGCCATCGCATTCCACCGGTGCTCCATCTTCATTCCATGTTCCATTAGTGTCATCGTCTGCGGAACCATTTGTAGTAAAAGCGGGCGTAAAAAAAAAAAACAAACACACCTCTGAAATATTCATTCAGCCAGAAGAGCGTTCAGCTCATATATTCATCATAAGGCTTTCTTAATATGGCATACGTTGAAAGCAATACAAATGCGCGTGAAAATCCTAGTAGGACCGGGAAAATATTGCGAATACTGTATCATAGCTCATGTTTATGTGGTAAAAATTAAATTGCAAACTGGTGAGGCATAAATTAAGATTTGGCAAACCGTGCTATTTAGCCAGGATCACTATACTGCCTTTAATGTCCTATCTGGTTAGATGCAGAAGATACTGTCCTACGATAGACCTATAAACTCCCTAGCCCTAGGAGTTAAATGTTATCTAAATTAAACTAGACTAATACACTCAGCTTTGTGGACAAACGACGACTATATAAAAGCATTATTCTTCAAGTATGACTTAACCTAAACCTTACCCCATGCTGCTTAAATGGCTGATGTACCAAAACCAGCATCAACATTCAGCTTCAATAGACACTTACCTGTAAAGGAGAAAATATCAAAATTAAGAGTGGCATAACCGTTTATATGACATACCTTCAACTCTTCTATATTGTGTGTAGGCAACTATAAATGAATGCCATCACACATAATAGGCTAATCCAAAAATATAACTTTAGTTATGTCACTTAAACAATAGCAATTCCTACCCCCTCAAATGTGGACATAATGTAATGCCTTAAAATAGTTAAATTTTGTTCCAGCAAACCATTTCTTTATGTCTGAGAACGAGAATGAATCGCAGGGAGCCAGGTCGGGTGAATGTGGACGTTGGGGGAGCGGCAGCAATTAATCACACAATACATGCAATCTGGCGGCGACAAGTCCGGATGAATGTGCAAATGCACTGTCGTAGTAAAACAGTACTTTCTTCTTCGCCAAATGGGGCTGAGCTGCCTTAACTTATTGTCGAATAGGGCCAATAATTCACTGTAATATGGTTCAGTAATCGTTTTTTATAAGAAATGTATTAGTATGAAAACCTTCGCATTAAAAAAAAAAATTGTCTATATCACTTTTCCGGTCTTTGCCTTCTTTGGAGTAGATTCACCTAAAGTAACGATTGTTTTGCTTGCTGCTTGGTTTCCGGAGCAATTAGATGAATCCAGGTCTCATCGTCTCATCGAAGCAAAACGTCCTTCAGATTTCGCTTAAATAGCTCCAAATACAGCAATACCGTCTATTTTAAAACACGGGTACTTATTCCACCACATTCGTTATAAAGAGATCGTAGTACCTTCTACCTGCAGTGACCCAGTGCTTCAGCTAAATATTATATTATGTAACATAAATTTAGGTGCAAAATATATTTTTGGCACTGTCAATTAGTATTGCTTATATATTTTTAACATTTCTTTAAAACGCTATTAGTGCTAATACTTTTTCTAAATGTTAAGTTCTTTATTTCCTTCTGTCTCTCAAGCCATCCCCCCACACAAGAAACACATCAATAACAATTCTGCTTGTACTTTATAAGCTGTATTCTAGGTTTCACAAAATGTTTGAACTATCTAGTGAGTGCACTATGAGGGCAATGTATTCGTTTACTTGCAAAGTTCAAAACTTTACTAATGTATTTCCAGAAGGAGTTTCCTTTCCTTTCACTCTCCATCCTGTTTTTCTCTTTTCAGCAGTATTCTCTCTCTCTCTCTCTCTCTCTCTCTCTCTCTCTCTCTCTCTCTCTCTCTCTCTCTCTTGCTCTCTGTGTATGTGTGTAAAATCTCGAAAAACCACTCAACCAAATTTGACCTCTCTCACCATTAAAAAGTCCTGTGATCCCTGGATGAGACATGCTGCCATAAGAATAGTTTCTACTTCCAATTCCTAAACAACTAATATACTAAACATTTTGGTTGCACTCGTTCATCTACCATCAACACTTACAAGAGTTTTTTTTTTTTCTACTTGTAATCGACAAACCCTTCATTGCACATTAATTATACATTGTTGTTCCATTTATGTGCTACCTCCAACAGGACATATCGGCAGCTTAGACCGCGCCATGGCCGAGTGGTTAGACCACTCGCCTCTCACCACGGCGGCGCAGGGGCGGGTTCCTCCTGACATCGCATTTCACCGGTGCTTCATCTTCATTCTATGTATCATCAGTGTCATCGCCTGTGGTGCCATATGTAGCAAAGGCAAGCGTTAAATGCTATAATAAAATATCGCCGGCTTCCTCTTTGCAACAATTGCTCATGGCAATGATGTTCACGGTTGGTGTTTATTTTGAACTTTATATGCATAGATTTATATTTCATTAATACCGGCAAACTGTGTCCTTTAACGTGAAAAATATGTTTATTTACTTAGGTGTTTAATTTTCTCTACCTTTAAGGTTTTCATACACATTTTATTGTTATTTTAATCAGTCATTCACTGGTATTTTTGAGAAAATCACAATAATAATAAAAAAAATCCTGTAAAATATAGTTTTGGCAGGATTTTTCTTGAAAATCTATATATCACATTCCTGGCAAGCAAACTAAATATTATATATATTTTAGTATGTGGTATGTAACGACAGTTCATTTTTGAGTCTCAGATACATGCGGATCTTTTTCTAAAATAGTTTTCATGGACTAGGAAATCTCAAAACTTGTAAAGTGATATCTTGTAAAGGCTGTAATACAATACTTTCTCCTTATTATAGGTAGGTAAATACCTAATAAAGAAAGTAAATACAGTTGGAACACAAACAATTAGAAACAAACATAATTAAATAGTATAAATAAATAAACTTCACATTGTAAACGGAAACAGCTCGCCATCACTGTCATATACATAAACCAGAGTTTGGTAGACCTACAGAAGTGTGGGAGTGTTTGTGTGATGGTGGACACAATGGCATGTGTTACAGGATTTGACTAATCGCCTGTGCAAGCCTACAGACACCTGTCTCCTAACAAAGACATTATGGAACTTGATGTCTTTCTCAAATGCCATTTATTTTCTTTCGCTTTCCTGTCCCCGTGACAACAAAAACACTTTAAGAATGCGAGGCCTTGCCCAGCAAGAGGAAGAAACCCCTCTATGCCATTTAACTTTCTCTTCGTTTTACCAGACCACGAGGACATATCTGCAATATAACTGATTCACTAACCATCGGTAGAACAGTGAGCAACAGTTTGTTGTTCCCATATCTGAATTCAAATCAAGTCATCAGAGTATTCGTGATATCAAATGCAACTCAATTTTGCATTTAGCCATTTCAGAAAGTACTCGTCACAGCCAAATTCATGAAGGGAAAAATCTGATGTGTTCCATTCACATGACTTTCTCCAACAGGTTAAAGTGAAGTCGAAAGCTGGTTGCTATGTAACTGAAGTTCGTTTGTATGGACAGAAGCCAACTAATTCCTGTATGAGAAAGTATAAGTTTTTCAAGTGTTTTAAAGTTGAAACAAAAAACAGCAATATCTCGAAAACGATCAACACTGGGGTGGGGAGATTTTCCTCAAAATCTGGAAGATTCTAAGCTTAAACACTAAGTTTGGTATTTTACGGACTTTTCGTTTATGAGTTATCGTGTTCACAGACACACGGACCTTTTTCTAATTTTTATATAGGGGACTTTAAAACACGTATTTCCGGTGAAATCTCGGTATCGTTTTAGAGTCCCCTGTAACCAACAAAAGCATTTTTAAAAAAAGGTCCGTATGTCTGTGAACACGATAACTCAGAAACGAAAGGTTGGTAAAATACCAAATTTGGTATTTAAGTTTAGTATCTTCCAAGAATGCGACACGAAGATTTTCAAGAAAATCCCCCACCGCAACTACCCTTTACATGAAAATGTTTTCGAAAAGTTTGATTTTCTAAACAATGGCTCTTAACGATTTTGAGCAAATAGCATATATTAAAGCTATTTACACCACAAATAAAATATATATCTTGAATTTTTGGGTATAGCCTCTGAAGGCATCTTTTATTCTGGATGAATTTTGCGGAATTTTGCTAAATGGTGAACCGTAAGATATAGACAAATTATTTCACAAAAATGTAGACCTCGTTAAACACATGATTTACATCATATATTTTTTGATTTGGCCGATTTCGAGATATTTCTTGTTATTGGTTTCAGTTTTAAAACACTTTTCTCATACGGGAATTTGTCAACTCCTGACTATACAAACAAAGGCATTTCAATCAAATAGCAACCAGCTTTTAAAACATTTGACTATCGGTTTAGCCTAATGTATTCCCTTCTATTTACAAGGAAGCAAGTACATTTCTGCTCATTGTTTCTCAATTATTAGAAGAATAATAACAATTTTTTGCAGAGAGGTAGAGAAAGTGATGTGAGTGGAACACGTCAGATTTTTACTACATGAACCACATTAAATTATAGTAACTTTGTATATATTTATCATTACAGACATGGATATTTGATAGTTGAACTAACCACTTAAATCTTATAGATCTCTTACTTCCTTTTTATTTATTTATTTGTTTATACTTATGCCTGAAGTCATCTGAATCGACTCTCCGCCCTTCATATTGACCGGCATGCCAGTTACAAATTATTGGCCTTAAATGATACAGAAAGTAAAATTTTAGATACCTATTTAAAATTATGTTGATAATTTTAAGTAAATAAATGGGCTATATTCTCTGATAGGAGGTACGCTCAAACAATATCGTATGTTGGCTGTTTAATTTGAATTATAAAAGGAGAAAGACATTTTTAATTCTTCATACATTTTTTGTTGCGGAAAAAAAAAAAAAAAAAAAAAAAACACTAAATGAATTCATGATACAATTGGAGCATCTGAAGTTGCCCAGTTACTCCATTACCTCATTAGAAATGTATTTTTGCTTTTCTTCTGAAAATTATAATATTGAATTTTTTGCACGTTGCGTTAAGTCTGCACGGACTCGGAGCAAATTCTAGAGCTAGGCTCAGCCCGCAGATTCGGGCTTTAGGGGACACAGAAATGCATTTTACTACGACTTTAGTCAAAAATGTCGATTTTGGGTCAAAATGCATCATACTTTAAAGTACAAATTTGCAATGTTTGATTCTCCTAGACCGCATGCAATGTTTTGGATGACAATAACTAGTTAAATAACTCTCTGTCATACTTCACAGTCATTTTTTTCCGGTTCAATTGTTTTTGGTATTTTTTTTTTTTGGTTTCCCTCCCCCTATATTCAAAATTTATATTCTCCCACAAAAATACAACAGATTTAAATCCCCCCCCCCCAATACTGCAGTTGTGTATAATAAACTGTCTAGTTGAATTTTTATATTGATTATAGATTAGTTTAAAAAAGATAATTAGTACAATCATTTGCTGGATTTTGCAGTATTTTCCAGCTTGGATATAAAATAATTATATGAAAGAAACAGACTCCACTATTGGAAAACTTACACCAGATAATTTGTTTAAAAGGTATTCAGGAAAATGATTTTAAAAAGCTGATCTGTTCCATTCACATAACTTTCTCTATCTGTTCTGTAAACAAACTATTCTTGCAAAAGATTATTATTGTATTTACATAATGCTAATCAAGATAAAGATTACCAGAATTCGTCTTATTACTTAATTCCTTGTAATAGAAGGGAAATCACTAGGCTAAAGCGACAGACAAATGTTTTAAAAAACTGTCCCTAAGTGTCATTGAAATTCTGTTCTCTTTCCAAGGCCAGGAGTAAAACATTCAACGAAAGATAACTTCCCGTTAGTGAAAAGTGAGTAGTTTAAAATTGTAACCAAAAAAAAAAGGAATACCTCGGAAACGCAAAAGAGTATGACATAAATTATGTGTTTTAACCAGATCCACATTGTTTGCGTAGTAAGATTTTTTTATATATCTCTTACGGTTTACCTTATACAAAAGTCACCCAGAACGAAGAAGTCTTCAGAGACTATTCCCAGGAAATTCAAGACAAACATTTTGTTTGTAAATAAAAATATCTTAAACGTATTTTAACCAAAATCGTTAACAGCCATTTTTGAGAAAATCAAAAATGTTGAAAAATGTTCCATTTATAGGGTAGTTGAGGATAGGGGGATTTTTCTGAAAATCTTCGCATCCTTGGAAGATATTGTACTTAAATACCAAGTTTGATATTTAACCGACTTTTCGTTTTTGATATAGATCGACACACACGGGCATTTTTAATTTGTTTATATAGGGGACCTCAAAACATTATGTCTGGTCTACTATGTACATACGTGATAAAGAAAATAAAAATGGTGCGATTAGCTAAAACTATGTGAAAGATTAATTTGTTTGATTTAATTAGTTAAAATAAAATGTACTAATTAATATATCCCGAATGAAAATACATATTTGAATGAAATTTGCTTTATATACTTTGTTGTCAGTAATGGCTGTACAAAAATTAAATCTCTATTTCTAATACTTAGGAAAATCACCTTTATCACTTAAGGCCCCATTAATTTGCATAGTTTGACGTCGTCCCATTATGTAAACAATGCCATTTTTTGTTTTTCTTCTTCCTATGCCCACTTCTTGTTTGAGAAACAGTGCTTCGTCAACTTCTCTAAGCAGACATTTAATAGGAATACATATTATTTCTGTTACAGCAAAAATATGTTTCCTGAGCAACAGATTCACTGTCCTTTTCATATCAAAGCCATGCTACGTTTATGAACACCATAAAACGTCTCGTTTATCCGCAAGAATACTAGCATATAAACTTCCAACGAGCGCTGCCAGGCTTCATAAAGTTTATTGCTTTTCTATGTACTGGCAACGACAGCCTTTGTTCTTTGCTGCAGTATCATGAGTCATGACGAGCCTGCAGTTTTTATGAACGCTGTCAATCATTGTCCTCGAAACATTTTCACATATCGAATTCAAAGCAGCAACGACATTTATTTGAAGCTGGGGAACCACACGAATAAAATCGGAAGAGCACGTTTCTGTTGTCTGCGGCGTACGGAAGATAAATAACATTTACAAGCCAATATTCCATTATACTTATTTTTAGGCGCGTTCGCTACAGCAGATCACTCAAGAACTAGCATGTTCGACTACACGCAAGAAACGTGAGGAATTACTGTGTGTATGGATTTAAGAAAGTATACATGCAATAGAATCTTGCTTATCCTGACCTCGTTATGGGGGGGGGGGATGTTGGTAAGTTTTGCAAATAATCTGACTTTTTCCTCTAAGACACCTTAGCAATCGAACTATACTGTCAGCTTTTCAGACAGCCAGATGCTGTATATTCGTTTGTGTAGGTTTACATTATAATTTATTCCATTAAAATAGTAACTTTTTTAATAATGCCAAAATCACAATTAGTTTAAAAAGTAAGCATAGCAATACGTTTCGAAAATTTACAAAACAGGTATCGTGCTTCTATCTGCTCATTATCATCCAGGCATGCCGTATCACCCATTATTTAACCTGGGTCCTTCCCATCCAAAACCACAGGCGAGACAACACTCCACCAAGGGCATTTTTCTGGCCGTGAAGTAAGAGGATGTTTTAACGGCAAAAAGCAGTTCGACTCGTACCAAAAATGACTTGCAGCCTTCACGTACACAAATCTGGGGGCCAAAGCAACATCAGTTCGCGAGAGCTGCTGGTTATACTTGAATTAAAAATCTACTACTGATTTCACAAGGAGTAATGCTATGATAACATATATTAATGTAATTATACGTTTTGTTATGAGAAAATCACAAGAGTTAAAATCACAGAAAATAAAATATCTACAAACAAGGCGTAATTCTGTCATTCAGATGTTAACACTACGGAACAAAATACAACGAAAGGCTCAATTCTGCTCAATTCTTCTTAAAATAAATCGTTGGAACAATGTGTATACAATGATTGAACCTGGTGTTTAGAATGACAGAATAAGGACTATGTGATATTTCATGGTGCAAATACTTGCAAACTCAGACAACAGGCATTATTGTGTGTCCCGCGCTTTACTATTTGTGAACGATACCCCATCTGAATTAATAAAAATAACTAAACTCTGAAACAAAACTTAAAATGTTGCATCTTTTGTAGAAAATTATATTTTCAGCATATTATTATGTGTACCATTATCTCTCAAACTATATATTGTAGTCTGATGAAGTGTTCCACACTGATTAATACAATGCAAATGAAGATATAAGGTTAATACAACTAAAACATTAGTTACTTTTACTTTGTTTATACGTACTATGTACATCCGTAAATATATGTTTTGAGACCCCCTGATTCCAAAAAAAAAAAATTTAGAAAAATATCCGTGTGTGTGTGTGTGTGTGTGTGTGTGTGTGTGTGTGTGTGTGTGTGTCTGTGGGCAGCATAGCTCAAAAATGAAAAGACCGTTAAAAACCAAACTTGGCATTTAAGTTTGATATCTTCCAAGGATGCGACACGAAGATTTTCAAGAAAAGCCCCCCACCCCAAACTAACCTTTACATGGAAAAATTTTCGAAAATTTTGATTTTCTTAAAAATGGCTCTAACGATTTTGATTAAAATCTCTTAAATTTAATAGATTTACTTGAAAAATAAAATGTATATCTTGAATTTTCTGGGAATAGCCTTTGAAGACTACTTTATTCTGGATGAATTTTACTGATTTTTGCATAACTGCTAAACCGTAAGAGATGGACAAAAACATACCAAACATAAAATGTAAAACACATTAAAACACACAATTTATGTTATATACACTTTTTTCGTGGAATTGATCGTTTTTTAGATATCCCTTGTTTTTGTTTTCAGCTATGAAAAACACTTTTCTCATACAGGAATTTGTCAACTCCTGTCCAAACAAATAAAGGAACTTCAGTCACATAGCAACCAGCTTTTGACTATGACTTTAACCAATGGTACTCCCTTATTTCGCTTCTGCTTAAAAGGAAACAAGTAATAAGATTATTTCTGCTAGTTTCTTCTCGATTAGCAAAAAGTAAATAGAAATAAGAGATTTTTAACAATAATTTGTTGCAGAGATGTAGAGAAAGTCATGTGAATGGAACACATCAGATTTTTGTACTACATGAACATACATCAGTGAAAACATACGAATAAATATTCCAAACCTTTATAATTTTGACAAAAAAAAAAAATTAAAATGGATTGCATACAAAACCATATCACTAAATTTTGTACCCATGTGGATATAAGAAAACTATTAATTTTATTGCATGATGCATATTAGTTTTATAGAAAAAGGTAAACTTACAAGTAAGAAAGATTTTAAGCTTATGTAAAAAGTTAAAATTATATTTTTGCTCAAAAAGAGAAAATATTACTTATACTTCCTACAGCATGTATACAAAGTTTTATTTGTTTACAGTTAATAGTGTAATAAAAATAAATTATTTTGCATGACAATGCAATTACGTATACGCCTACCTTAATCCGGATCACTAGTTTTTCAGGATCATTTGATTTTGTTACTAATGTTATTTATTGCGATATTTACTATATATATTTGTTAGTCTGCAGGCACGAATAACTTTTCTTAGATGACATTTTTCTCAGGAATTTGAAGTTTGAACTATTAACTGGATGACATTCTACCCTCCCCCAAGCTGCAACCAGTTTTCAACAATGCTCCTACCCTAAAAAACATTGATACGCTTCCTCTTTTACTGATTATCACCTCTTATATCAATTTTGTTAATCCTTTAGGACTTTAGACCCCGTTATTCCTAATAACTCTCGGCATTTTTTCGGTGGTTTGAACACGGAATGGCATCGAATAGATTGTGAATGTGTCTATAGATAGAGTCGTTAGGTGCATTTCAGAGAATAGTCGGCAAAGAAATTGTTGAAACACATTGTTGCTGAAGAATTTGGATGTGAACTACATCCGATTAGAAGACAAGCCTGAAGAAATAGGAGACTTTTGTTTCAATGTGATCCGGAGAGAAGTTTACAGGCACGTGATACATTCTTCTACCATGGGTAATTTAAATTAGTATATTTATTCTATATGAATTTTCAGATCATCCGGTTCTAATTAGTCCGTGATTGAACTCTGTCTGATGAAGTACTGCTTCTTGTGATGCCTTGGTGTTTTAATGTGTCTGTTATAATCCGACATCCTAATTCATTTTACAGTGTGTGTGTGTGTGTGTGTGTGTGTGTGTGTGTGGGGGGGGTGTTTTAGAACCAGCAAAAACAAAAGCAAAACAATTATTCAACTTTGTAGAGAATATTATATAGGAATCAGATCACTGCTTCAGCAGAAAACGTCATATTAACAGGAATTGTAATATTGGTATGCTTTCGATGGCATCTCTGGCAACACTGTTTCTTCAACCACGAACAACGTATCAATTAAGCAACGTGGACAAGAGGCAGCCTACGAGCGATACAACAAGCATGTGCTTCAGAGCATTAATGTCAACTTCTGATGTGTTTCCATGACGCTGAACCTCCGCAAGTCTCCCCACAATTGTTCACAGGGAAAGCTATGACGGCCCTATAAGCTGCAGGAATTTCACATTTTAATGATCACACACAAACTAATTTCTGACTTTGGGAGGTTTTACTATAAGATTATCAATTTTTACAACAATTACCGGATGTAGAAATTCTGGAGCCAGAAGAACATTAGATCTCATCAGTGATTGTTGAGGACTTTGTCATCACAATTACCTTGTGTGCCCGGTATGAGACTGGAACTAATTGTCGATCTATTTCACCAGCACAGTGCCTTTAAGATACTATAATCCACTCTGATGTGACTATAAATGAAACGATTTCGTCCACATTTCTATCTGAAAACATTACTAATTCTATTACTTATCAAGGAGAGATGAAGAGGTAAATCTAAGTATTAATTGTAATTCTATTATCTACAAAAATGTCTAATATTCTGTGGAATTATTCCTTGTTCTATGTTGTCCATTTTCACAAAGCTCTTGGTCTAGAATTTTAGATATTCTCGAAGATGACCGCAGAGCTTAAGTGACCGAAAGCCCGAACGTAATTGCTCTGATATAGCTGACATCCCGAGAAATAGTTAAATGTTGATTTGAAAGTAGGTAATCACAATTATGGGAAAGAACTAGGTGCCCCTACATATTATTATTATTATCTAATCTCAATTATCACTAAATAATATCTCCAGAAAATTATGTCAAGCATTGAAGGAACAATACTGACTCACTAGATGCAAAAATGAAAACGCTATAAACTCTCAAGATAGATCCTAATGGGAGAAACGGTACTTACATAAATATAAAGGCAACATACCTCCGCTAAATAATTGAAACCAGTGTTACTCGACACCTGAAGAAAAGGCAAGTATCTTCTATACAAAACCATGTCAGCGGTTTCAATCCAATCACAGTACTGATACTCAATTCACTGTTATAGTAAACACTAGCATAACTCATCCTTTCCAAAGCTCTTCACTCCTGCCCAGGTCAAAAATGCAATTATTATTAGTAGGTTTCCTCCTAAGTAGGTCCTGGTGATTAATAGCCCAATTCTTGCTTGCACTTCTTCCAAGAAAAGCATTGGTCCTCCTAAATTGGTCCAAATGTTAAACTTATTTCCCAGAGATGGAAGCATGTATCTACTGTCATGATAGAAGTCTTTTCGTTATTTTTTATTCTCAGAAATAGCCCAAGCGATTTTGATCAACTGACCATTAGTTTAATTTATTTGCATACATTAAAGACAATGCATGACAAAAAACAACATATGTATGTTGAAATTTTGCGAATAGCCTGTTCATCATTCTGAATGGATTTTGTATAATTGCTTCATGGAAACAGAATTTATGTATTTTTTATGCGTATTAAACATCTCCAACATACGTGTTATTGATTTCAATGTTCAAATACGTTATATCTTTTTGAAGTCCCAAACCATCTAGTTTGTTTCTGGTGATTACACAAAAGCGATGGAATTGCACAGAAGCTATAGTTTTCCAACACCCAATATTGCTTCTGTCACCTGCAATCCCTCTTATGACTTTTGCGAAATGTTTATTCAAAGCATCTCTACAAATGTTTATCTCGATGGACATTAAGTAGAACGAAGCACAGGCTTTCGTAACAATAATTTATAGAAGGTGTAAAGAAAATCACGCTAATTTAACACACCAGAACTTTTGTTTTGAACTTCTGATGGTTTCCATATGGATAATAGTCATAGGATATGTAATCTGATAGCCTGCACTTTAAGATATGATCAGTACATAAGTGTTTACCTCCTTAAGGTAATACATGCTTATGAAATTTGAATAAGTCAAATTTGAACATTTCGTACTGAAATAATATTAATTTTAAAACCTTAATACAATTTTTTCATTTTTGGCGCATTTAAATTACAAATTTAATGATGATTTAAATGGTTGCGCGGATGCTTATTAATAGGCAAACATAACTGTAAAACTGTAAACAATTTTCTAATAAAAATATTTTCAGTACTTTTCCATGCTCAAAATGAGTCAAATATTTTTGGCGCTTTTTTTCTCTTTTTCTTTGTTTTGGTTTGTTTGTTTTTTGCAACTTAACGCCCTTTAACCTGGTTGGTCATACCGGACGATGAAATAAAATTGGTGAAAGGATGATCAAATGAGCTCAGGGCCATGACATTCGTCTTCTCACGATAAGGGAAACCCCCGACAAAAACCTTATCCGGGTGACTCACCCTAAGCAAGATTCGCACTCACAACCTGTTGAATATGAAGAAGACACGCTACCACTATACTACCCAGGCGGGCAAATACTTTTTCTATAATATTAAAGGTTAATATAAAATTCTGATATTGTATGTTTTAAATAAATATGACAATATCTGAATTCCTGACGTGATTATAATCATATAATTTACGCAATATTTAAATAATTAGAATTTTGAAACAGCAAAAAGTAGTACTATTTTTGTAAGTAAGAACTGGCATACATTTCAACAAGATGTCTTATAGACTCTGGATTTTTCAAAATTCACACAGGCATTGTTGTCCTTCCTAAAATTTCATAAGGGTCAAATCTAGCCCGAAAGTCACCCGAGGAATGCAAACTCACGCTCTTAATATTTACGGTTGACTGTACTCGTGCATACAGTAAGTTTTAATCTCGAAATGTGTCTGGTTCCTTTGACAGCAGTGGTGGGGATTTATAGGCGAGGGGAGGCAGAACACGACACAGGCTGGCGACTCTCCGAGGTGACGGAAGAACCCACGAATATGAAAAAGAGCAACTGGAAGCTGTAGAGGATTACGACAAAACACACGTAGAGAAGAGCATGGGGCGTCCTTGGAAAGGATTCCCTTCCATCTGGTTTCCTTTCTTTCCCTCCCACAATGCAGCAGGCGCGCGGCTGCCTTCCTATCCTAGCATTCAAATCCTCGCTCCATCGCAATGCCAGAATAGAAGCGCCGTGAAAATAACTGGAGCTGAAGTGAGATCACCTTGTGATTGAAGCGTAGGTGGCGAGAATATGAAATGTGTTCACCACAAACTAAGCTTCTAACGCTATGCATCAAAATAAACGTTTCCAGCAAGGAGTTCTGTAATCCCAAACGCAGGTTTTAAGACAAAACCTCGTTGACTAAGAGAGACTGCGCAGACTATATGCAGTACTAATTGTCTACACTACTACGTTTATTTTTTTCAAATATACGCTGAACTTTTCATTTGTTGAATTTAAACTTGTTGCTGTGTATTCAGTTTATATTTATTAAATATACTTATTTAACTTATTTTATTTATTATTTCTCAAAAATAGCTCTAACGATAATTACGTGACAAAAATGTATATATTATATTTTCGGGGAAAAGCCTCTAAAGACCTCTCCATTGCGAATGCATTTTGCATAAATGGTAAACCATATGAGACAGACAATCTCGTTAAAACACAGAATTTATGTATTTTTACTTTCTCTACACGTACTTGTACACAGTGTATAGAGAAGGTATTGCATTCTACCAAAAAATTTGATACTGAAATTTTACCAGAAATAGACTTTTTAGGGTGCCCTGTATAAAAATAATTTTTAGAAAAAGGTCGTGTGCATGTGTGTCCGTGAATACGATAACCCAAAAACGAAAAGTCGCTAAAATACCAAACTTGCTGTATAAGTTTAGTACCTTCCAAGGATGCGACACGAAGATTTTGAGGAAAATCCCCCCACTCCAAACTACCCTTTACATGGAAAAAATTTCGACATTTTTTATTTTCTCAAAAAGGCTCTAACGATTTTGATTAAAATACCGAATATTAAAGACATTTACACGGCATATAAAACGTATATCTTGAATTTTCTGGGAATTGTCTCTGAATACCTCTTTATTCTGAATAAATTTTGCTGGATTTTGGATAACTAGTAAAAGATGGACAAAAACTTACTATACAAAATATGTAAATCTCGTTAAAAACACACAATTTATGTCGTATAGTTTTTTTTTCGTAGAGCTGACCATTTTTGAGATATTGCTTGTTATTTTTTTTTTCAGTTTTAAAACACTTAAACATTTTCTCATATAGATTTTTGTAAACTCATAGCAATGCATAGATCGGATTTAATCCACATGGCAACCAGCTTCTAATGTCGTTTTAGCCTGGTGTATTCCCTTATTTCCTTTCTGCTTACAAGAAGGCATTCTTGCTAATATTTAATCTCGATTAGCATTAAGTAGATAGAGGCTTGAGCTTTTTAATGATAATTTGTTACAGATATGTAGAGAAAGTCATGTGAATGGAACACATCAAGACTGTTTTAGTAAACGATTTCTGAGATATTCCCTGTTATTTGTTTCAATTTAAGCTACATTTCTCAAACGGAAGGCCATATTTTGTTCCATCTCGTTTTAAACGACCCATTTCAATTATTTCCCATAGCGACCGCTTTTAAAAAGCCATGACTGTCCTTTTAGCCTAGAGTATTACCTTATTTCCCTTACACTTATAAGGAACTAAATAATAAGTCCATTCTGCTAATGTTATCTCGATGCTGATGGTAAAGGAATTATCTTTTGTAACAATTGTTTGTACAGAAAATCATGTGAATGGAACACATCAGATTTTTTTATTTATTCAATGGAATCCAGCAACAAATGTGCTCTGCATGTGCATAAATAGGAGTTGTGTAATCATCAAAGACTCTTATGAACACGAGATTGTCGATTGTCATTTGATTGAGCGCCAAAAAGAGAAGCGAACCATAAATCAGTGTCAGACTTCAAGCCGATATAATGCTTATTAATGCTCGTGGTTACGAAATCTCAAAGGCTGATACATCCATGAGGCAACAATTGTTCTGGAAAATAGCTGTACCAAGAGTGGTACACGGAAGACTTTTGCTAGAGACATTTCTGCTTAGATGGACAACTTCTGATTCTGAACCTGGTTATGAAAATTTGCTGTCCAGATGATGAATAGATCCAATAAGCAAATAACTCCTTGATTATTTAAAAATATCATCGTGAATCAAAATAGCATGCCTAAAGAAACTACGAAAATTCTGGAAAAGCTTATGCAACCTAGTATCTAGCACTAAACGCTCTATTACTCGTAACACACTTCGGGTTTTGTTTTAAGGGATGCAATAATGCAAAGTTACTAAATTTTTCGAAATGGATTTTTAGTTTTTAAGCGTATTCATTTTACTGCATTAATAATGTGTTTTTCTCTTCTTTGGGGGGGGGGCTTTAAATGCCAATATGTGACTTTCTAAACAACCCTTCACATTCGAGTGTATTAGCTATATCTCTACTTTCAATCTGTTCGATAGGAAACAGTTATTATTTAGTTTTCGAAGAATTCACAACTAATGGAGAAAATCTGTTTCACATGATTTTCCTAACAAAAATATCTGGATTTTCTTTAGATGTACTTAAGAAAAGTGTTAACATGTAACATTAAAAAGGTCATTCTGAAATAACGAGAATAGTCAAAAATCTTTTGTTTCTTAATTGTAAAACAATGCGTTATACTGTATAAACAAATGCATCCTCTCTTAATTGCGAGCGCTTAATTAACAATCACAAAACATACGTGAAACCACAGAATAGAGAGTATACCCCATGGCCAGTAAAGCATATAAACACAAAACTTTGGCACTCCTTCTGGTATTCTATAGGATTAAATAGATTCGGTGTCAAAGGATAGGGTTTAGGAATTTCACTAATGTATACTCCTAAAACAAAGAAACAGGTCAACAAAAACAAAAACCAGCTGGAAGACGCGACAAGCTAGAGGGATTGGGAAGATAGCCGCTTAACTTTTTCCTGTCACTTAATGGACTCAGGTGTGTGACTGACAGACCATTATCCTGACTGCTTTACCCATGAAGAACCAACCTTTCAAGAGATGATCAAAGAGGAATATTAAGTTTAACCTCACTGCTTTGAGCTTTTGAGTATCGATACTATCAGGTGTCTAATAATTTCCGATGTATCAACTTCTTGGCATGGGTCATGGAGGTCATTCTAGAGTCTAATAATCCAGATCAGTAATTCTGGCTTGAGTTGAAAGGTTATACTTAAGTTTTAAACGCACCGAAATGGGAGTTTATGTGTGTACATCACTGCTAGCTATATCATTCAGCTAATCTTTATAGGGATGCTTCTGAGAAAGAAAAATCTGTCGAACCTCTGCAACTGCAGAATGAGCTGTTATTATTATATTAAATAATTTGAACATTTCTTGACGCATTTCAAGTCTATTGAAAGTGGTACACAATTAAGAATAGTAACTATCTAGAGATTTGTAAAAATATACTCGTATTATTTTAAGTATTCCCTAAACTATCGCTTAGTTAAAACATGAAAGACGTGAAGTGTATTTTAATGGTATGAACACCTATGAGACTTTTACCTCTGTTTTCCCACAGTGGCATTTTGAAGAAGAAGAAGAAGAAGAAGAAGAAGAAAAACAAAGAAAGGAAGAAAGAAAGAAAATAAGCTATTCTTCAATATTGTAAAGACAAAATGGGCTTTGGGCAATCTCCTCATTACGTTTTGGTCCGACCTTTGAGGAGCACTATATCATTATGCTGACCTTTTATGCGACTCTTAATTAAAAACATTAAATTCATAAAAATATTCTGGCAAAGTTTGAACCACACACGACATTGAATCTTTTTATCAGGTACAATAATAATAAACATCAAAATTAATTTAAGGAAATAGCTAAAATGTTGTAAAATGTAATACATGTCAGAAATCTGAATGTTTACCCTAAAAGATTCAAACTTAGAAAATTAAGTACCCTAGTAAAATTAAATTAAATTCATGGACGCTCTGTAAATGCTGCGGTTCTCAGAGTTCCATTGTATATTGGACTTGAAAGACCGTATAATTTTGCTCAGAGACCCCTTTATCAAGCTTGAGGGTTTTTTACGTGCCGTAAATCTACGACACGGGACCAACGCTTTACTTCCCTTACGAAGGAAGCCATGGGTTTTTACGCCCGAAAACATCCATTACTCTCCGCCGGGTTTGAACCCGCGACCTTGGGAACCAGACTTTAGCAAATAAACTGCATAAATTTTAAGCACATTCTAGAAATGGTGCAACACTATTTTACTTGATCTTCCTATAATTCAGATAGAAAATGTTAATTTGTGAAGTGTACAAAGAAAAAGAAATACCACAAGTTACATGTTTTGGCGTTTACCAGATTTTACTCATTACTACTGTTATTTATTTTATGACTTTTTAAAAATGTACCGATGTTCAACTTTTTAATGTGTGATGTTGCAGAATCATATTCTATATATTTATAAGAGCATATTTCCATATAATACCGGCAATGCCACTGGCAAATGATTTAAAAGGTGGAGCAACAAATTGTGAAGTAAAGACTTATGAAGTTTAGTAAAACAGTCAATCGCGAGCTGTGAAGACTACTTTGTTGACCTCACAGCTCGGCCTCGGAGATATGGATGGTGTGTTATTTCGAAATAATAGATTATTTTTCTTCTTTATACCACTTATTTATTTTCTGTGGTCTAGACTAATGCCTTTGATCCAATTGGCCCGATAAAAATCTGATGTGTTTCATTCACATACCTTTCTCTAAATCTTGGTGACAAATTATTGTTAAAAAGCTTATTCTTCTATCTACTTCATGATAATCGAGATAAACATTAGCAGTAACCGTCTTATTTCTTGCTTTCTTATAAGTAGAAGGGAAATAAGAAAATACAATTGGCTAAAGCGATAGTCAAATCTTTTAAAACCTGGTGGCCATGTGGATGAAATCCATTTCTTTGCATTGCCAGGAGTTGATAAATACCCGTATGCGAAAATTTGAAACTGAAACCGATAAAAATAAACACCTATCTCAAAAATGGTCAACTCACGAAATAAATTAATGACATAAATTAGGTTTTTTCAACTAGGTCTAAATGTGCTATGCAGTAATATTGTCTATCTTTAACGGTTATGCAAAATTCAGCAAAATGTATCCAGAATAGAGGTCTTCAGAAGCTATTCCAGAAAATATAATATGTACATTTTGTTAGATATCTAATATTAATATACAATATTTAATTCAAAAACGTTAGAGCTATTTTTGAGAAAATCAGTTTTCGAAATTTTTTCCATGTAAAGTGTAGTTTGGGGTGGGAGGATTTTCCTGAATTCACACACACACACACACACAGAGGGCTTTTTTCTAAATACAGGGGACCCTAAAATGGTATTTCCGATTAAATCTCGGTATCGAATTTTTGGTTGGAGTGCACTACCTTCGTAGGTACCTATCTATACCTTATACTGTGAAGAGAAAGTAAAAATCTGATGGGTTCTATTCACATGACTTTCTCTAGCTGTTTCAAAAATATTCTTACAAGAGATTATTTTTTTTTTATCTATGACATGCTAGTCGTGATAAAGATAAGCAGAAATGGAAATTACTTGCCTCCTTGAAACTAGAAGGAAAATAAGGGAATGCATTAGGCCAAAGGAATAGTCAAATCTTTAAAAAGCTATCACTATGTGAAACAATTGAAATTCAGTTCTCTTTTGCATTCACGGAAATAAAACAAAAGAGATGCAATGAAAATGAACTTCCCGCTTGAGAAAAGTTTAAGTAATTTAAAATTGAAACCAATAACAAAAAATATCTCGGAAACGGTTAATCTATTATAAGTAAATAAATAAACTAATAAAAAAGCAATATAACATAAACTGCGTGTTTTCATGAGATCTACATTTTTGTGCAGTAATTTTCGTCCATCTCTTACGGTTTACGAGTTACACAAAAGTAATCTAGAATGAAGAGTTCTTCAGATGTTATTCCCAGTAAATTCAAGATATACATTTCATTTGTCATGAAAATATCTTAAACATATGGCATTTTAGTAAAAATCTTTAGAACCATTTTTGAGAAAATTAAAAAAAATTAAAAAATGTTACATTTAAAGTGCAGTTGGGCATGGTGGCATCTATATATATATATATAGAAGGTATCAAAATATTTATTTCCGGTGAAATCTCGGTTTCGAATTTTTGGGTATAATATAATACCTTCTCTATGTACTATTACATTGAACATACGTGCTAGAAGAAGTAAAAACTGATACAATTTCTGTGTGTTAACGCGTAGTTACATATTATTGTGGCACATACCACAAATACGTCATTCTCGGACTGTGATACCACGCTGAATAAAAGGTCTCTCCTATACGAGTATCCGTCATGCTTTGCGGCAGAACAAATTAATGTAAAACAACATAAATGCCCGCCTGGGTAGTGTGGCGGTAGCGTGTTTGCTTCACATTCAAAAGGTCGTGAGCTCGAATTTCGCTTAGGGTGAGTTGCTCGGATAAGGTTTTTTTCGGGGTTTTCCCTCATCCTGAGAAGACGAATGTCCAGTAACTTTAAGCTCCATGGACCCCGAGATCATTTGAGCATCATTTCACCAATTTCATTCATCGTCCGATATGATCAACCAGGTTTAAGGACGATAAGCTAAAAAATAAATAAAAATAAATAAATAATAAAAAAAAAAAACATTACATTGCAACTACCTCACCGTTATTAAAAGTTAAACACTTCAACAAGTTGCATAATTCATTTACATTGATATTTTCAATGTTCACTATATGCATTATATTGGTGCCTTCTTGTTCATGTATGGCGTCACTTTCTTTTCGTGCTTTTTATATGTAACATGGGTACGTATTAAGTCCTTTAAATACATTCAATTTTCTCTTTAATCTTGTCTCAAGATCATAAGGCATAGGGTTTGAAATATTATGTAAAACTCTGCTGTACAGACTGTAAAATAAATTTGGAAGCACTGTTCAGGAAAACTGATTTCGGTGTAATCTTCAGAAAATTATAAAACAAATAAAATTAAAGATGTTAAAAACCACCAGAACAACTAAACTAAAATATAGTTTCTTTCTTAATTTAAAACATTTAATTTCTGGATTTCTCTGCTAGTTTTTTTTTTCCTTCCCATTTATATAGCCCCCTTTAACATCTAAGGCCATATCGGGGGCTTTGCTCTAGAAAGGACTCGTTTTCTGTAGGTTCTTTATGTTGGGTTTAAATCGTTTTAATTTCCTCATACACACACACACACACACACACACACACACACACACACATATTCATTCTCGCATACAAACCTCCAGACTCTGTGGGAGGGGGATAGGGAATAATTCTGATTAAAGAAAAATTCCCCGCGTCAGCCGGGAATAAAACCCGGGACCTCCGGGTGAGAGGTTTGCTCACTGCCCACTCGATCATGGAGGCAGTCGCTAGTTTCTTGTTGAAAGTAAAAATATTTATTTTTATCAATGTATGTATTTTAAAAATTTAATATTTTATTTATTTTTTAAGGAATTGTAAACTATCACGAGCAATGATCGTTTAGCAGCTTACTGATAGATTACCTTTCTAACTTTCTATTGTTTTCAAACGCAACATTTGACAAGACATTAATCAACAAGATGCTGTACCTCGCTTAGTCACTAAACCGTGGACCTCCAACGGAGATGCAAGACAACACCTGTTAATCGCTAGATAGAAAACGTTGTCAAACTTTTGCGTGTGTATGGTGCAGTAGTAAGGTTCTACAGGATAATTGGATAATAGGACTGAGGCTGGAATGTTAGGAAGAAGGGATGGGCGGGAGAGAAGCGGTAATTGACGTCCTCGCCAGTTCACAAACATAATTTGTTTGCCTTCTTTTCCTTTGAAATACTGTTTCAACGCCTTTCAGAAATTACACACGTCCGTCATTAGCACTGAATAAATATGCCTGCAAACGCTTCGGTAGCTCCTGAAACATGTCTGGAAGGGAAAGGGCGGTAAGAAAATACAGGAGGCTGGAAATATCCCACCAGGTCCCTAAGAGGGAAGTATTCTCGCCCTTTGACAAGAACCGAGGGCTACACTGTTCTCACTGGGTGCAAAAATTGAGGTAAAACATGTTGAATGTACATACATAAATGTAGTCGGTATATAACATACATTGTGTGTTTTAACGTGCTCTACATTTTTTGTGTGATAAGTTTTTGTTCATCTCTTACGGTTTAGCAATTATGCAACATTCCGTAAAAGTCTTTCAGAATAAAGTAGTCTTCAAACGCTATTCCCAGAAAATTCAAGATATGCATTTTATTGCCAGGTAAACATATTTAATATACGATATTTTAATCAAAATCGTTAGAGCCATTTTTGAAAAAACTAAAATTTTCGAAAAAAAAAATCCATGTGAAGGGTAGTTGAGGGTAGGGGGATTTTCTTGAAAATTTTCGTGTTGCATCCTTGGAGGATACCAAACTTAAATGCCAAGTTTGGTATTTAAAGATCTTTTCGTTTTTGAGCTATGCTGTCCACAGACACACACACACATGGACCTTTCTCTAAAAATGCCTTTTTTGGATTCAGGGGGACCCAAAACATGTATTTCCGGTGAAATTTCGGTATCGAATTCTTGGGTGGAATGCAACACCTCTATACACTATGTACAGAGTACGTGTAGAGAAAGTAAAAATTAGAAAAAGGTCTTCTGTGCGTATGTGTGTGTGAATCCGTGTGTCTGTGAGCACGATAGCTCAAAAACGAAAGAAAAGTCAGTAAAATACCAAACTTGGTATTTACGTTTTGTATCTCCCAGGGATGCCAAACAAAGACTTATAGCAAAATCCCTCGCCCTAACTACCCTTTACATAGAAAAAAATCTCGAAAATTATTTTCTCATAAATGGCTCTAACGATTTTGATTAAAATACCGAATATTAAGAGATATTTACATGACCAATAAAATGTATATCTTGAATTTCCTGGGAATAACTTCTAAAGACCTTTTCATTCTGGATGACTTCTGCACAACTGGTAAACCGTAAAAAATAAGACGAAAACGTAACACAAAAAGTGCAGATCTCTTTAAAACAAACAATTTGTCATATACTTTGTGGAGTTGACCATTTCTCATACAGGAATTTGTCAAAGAAACGAATTTCAACCACATAGCAACCAGCTTTTAAAATATTTAACTATCGTTTTAGCCTATCATAATCCCTTACTTCCCTTCTACCTACTAGGAAGCAAACAGTAAGACAATTTCTGCTGATTAGCATTAAGTTGATAGAATATGTTTTTAACAATAAGTTGTTACGAGATGTAGGGAAAGTCATGTGGATGGAACATATCAATTTTTTCAAGTGCATCTAGAGAATGGTTAAAAAAAATCATTTATAGCACTAAGTTGCAATGTCGCATAATACAAATGCGTTTTAAGACTAAAAACATGCGACTCACAACATGGATAACAACCGACTAGCACATTCCTATTCATATTATTTTTCTTTTTACATTAGTCTTTGAGGAAATGAAAAGAATAAAAGAAATGTTCCTAGATAGCCGACTCACTATTGCTTCAAATTATATAACAGTATTCACATCTTGCATACCAGACATCTGAATCCCTTCCCCCTGGCGACTTTCGATTGGATTTTCAAAACCACGATCAAAGTTCCATCCATTATTCAAATAAAATAACATTACACACGAATATGATTACCAACTAAGACCTATCTGACCCAAATATTCATTTCTAATTAAATCAATAAAATTAGGGGGGGAAGGCGACTACGCAATTGAGACCACCTAGCAAGTTAATCAACATATAATAGAGGAAAATGATTATGTAACCAAGCACATTGGTCTGTACACACTCACGTGGAGTGAGGGGGTAAGAGGCAGAGACTTGAAGCGATAGCAGTGCAGTACGCACAGCATCAGATCATGCCACTGCGCATCATATTGACAGTGTTCACGTCTATTTGCAAGCATAATACTTATGGGTTTAAAATGACATACACAACGCGATTTTAGTGGCGTTAAATAAAAGTAAAATCATATAAAAGCCATTAAACATTTCATCTACTTTATCATCGATCTTCTAATGGAGGAATCAGTATAGATGTGTACATCTTCAGTAATGTCTTTCAAACGAGAGTTATGAAATTATCATTCCTGGCACAACACACTTGTCAGAAGAACAAAGATCTTAATCCGCTTAACTCAGTTTCCGCCAGGTTCCCAGTAGATTTAGAATCAAATGCTCTGTCGATCAGGCATGACGAAAGTCAAGGTCTATTCGAATGAAATCATTCTTCACGGAATGTAGTGACAATGCGTGATCTCAACGGATGTGGTTTTCTTCTATTTTTGGAGGGAGTGGAGGGGAACGTATCTGTTTCTATAATGTTGATTGGATATAATTCAGTAAAATGGATTTTCGCCTTGTATTTCTACAATTTTTAAATTATCATACTTATCTTTTGAAGCATACTTGCCTAAGAATTCTAAACTCAGTCAAATTTTCTATTTATTTGAGAGGCGAAGTGAATGCTTATAATAGAGTTTTTTTTCCAACCTATTTTTCTTTTCTCCTCTGCTTACCTCAGTAAGCAGATGAAGTATTGCACTCGACCCAAAAATGCATTATCGAGATTTCCACGGAAATACACGTTTTAAGACATCGTGTAACAAAAATAAATGAACAATGTTTGTGTGAAAAGTTGGTTAAGCACTAAACTTGGTATTTTAAGTTCAGTATCTTCCGGAGATGGAACACGATGATTTTCAACACCCCCCCCCCCACCCACCCAAACTATCCTCTATATGCACAAAGTTGTTATTTTTATTTTCTCATATTGCTTTTAACGATTTTGATTAAATACTATATTTTAAGCTATTTGCAAGACAAATGAAACTTATATCTTAAAATGTCTACGAATATCCTGAGAAGTCGTCATTTTGGGTATATTTCTTATAACCTGTACGTAAATCGTGCGTTAGGCAAAACCTTACTACACAAAAATGTTAACCTACACGATTTAGTATTTTTGTGACACTTACCATTTCAGAGATATTCCTTATTATTGTTTTGAATTTTAATCTTTTTTTTTTTTCATGTCCTATTTGCTGCCTCCACCCTTCTTTCGCTTCTACGTAGGTAGATAGGTATTTATTGTATTCCACACAAAAATTCGAATCAGAAATTTCACAGGAAATACGTGTTTTGGGACTCCTGAATAAAAACAAATACTTCTGTGAAACAATAAAAAACAACCACCCCGAAAAGTCGGTTAAGTACCAAACTTAATACACAAATTCAATGTTTTTCAAGTATGAGGCACAAAGGCTTGTAGAAAAATCTCTCCATCCCGAACTACCCTTTACTTGGATTTTTTTTCTTCGAAATTTTCGAATTTCTCCAAAATAACTATAACGATTTTGATTAAAATGCCACATATGAAATATATTTACATGACAAGTAAAATGTCATCCTGCAGTCTCTGGAAATAGGCTGTGAAGCCCTCTTCGTTCTGGACGACTTTTGCTTTACTCGTAAATCACAAGAGACTAAATCTTACTACAGAAAAAACTAGAGGTCGTTAAAACACACAATTTACAACAGAGATATGTTTTAAGGAGTTGACCGCTTCCTAGATCTTCCTAAAATATGTAACTATCGCTTTAGTCTGGTATAGCCCTTATTTACCCGAACCTAAAAAATATGTATTAGAACCATTTCTTCTGATGCTTATCTTAATTAGAAGAAGTAGATAGAAGAATAAGCTTTTGTAAGAGTATAGGTAGAATTTCCTGTTCATGCAAAGCGAACGGAATTTAAAGGATATCACATAGCGACCGGTTTTAAAATATGTTTTAACTATTGCTTAAACTGCTGTATTCTCCTTGTATCTCCAACGAAATTAAACTACAACCAGTCTGCCAATGTGTATCTGGATTTTCATAAAGCAGACTGAAGAATAGGCTTTTATAAGCTTAGGCTGTAGAACAGTTGGCACAGAAAGTAATGTGAATGTTAAAACATCCGATTATTTTCTTTTCAAACCCACGTGGAAATTACTAAGAAGCTATAACGAACAGAATGTGTCGATACGCAACAGCAGTATAAAAACAGCGGCATAAAAAGAGCAAACAAAGCTTAATAAATTAACAAACTATAAAACTGCATACGATTTTGCTTTAGGATAAAAACACAGTAATTATTTTTATAGTTATCTGTAAAGTAATAAACTGAGAACTTGTTAAGCATACCGCCTTGTTTGTGCTTGAATTATGGTAAGCGCTCTTGTACGAGGCATGTTTGGAAGAAAACAACGATTATCCTCTTCACTCCTCTCATACCAAATAAAAACAAAATACAATCGAACTTGTACAGAGAGCGACTTAGGTAATTTGAAACAACAGAGGTCAAGATGGAGAGGTTTATAACAGCAAGTTTTATAATTTAATAACAGCCCTTTCAAACACTTTATTATTTTACTTTTTCTACCCAGTGCATAGTAGGTAGAGAAGGTATTGCATTCCAGAAAAAATATCCATATTGATATTAACCAGCGGAAATACAAATTTTGAGGCACTTGAAATAAAAACAAATCCTTCAGTAAACTCATGTTAAAATCTTATTTGCTTAATTCACAGAATTTCTCTAGCTATTCCACAATCAAACTATCTCACAAAAGATTATTATTTTATTTACATCATGCTAATCGAGATAAATATTAGCATAATTGCTCTTATTACTTGCTTCTTTTTAGGAAGGGAAATAAGGTAATACACTAGGCTAAAGCGATGGTCAAATATTTTAAAGGGTGCTCGCAATGTGAAACAATAGAAATTCGGTTCTTTTCCTTGCAGGAGTAAAACAAAGAGAGACGAAACGAAAAATGGCTTGGCGTTTGAGAAAAGCTTAAAAAATTTAAAATAGAAAACCAACAACTAAGAATATTCGGAAATGATTTAATCTACAAAAATGTATATGACATAAATGGGGTGTTTTAACGAGATCTACATTTTTGTACAGTAAGATTTTGTTTACGGTTTACCAGTTATACAAAAGTATTGCACAATGAAGAGGTCTTCAGACACTATTTCCCAGAAAAGTCAAGATATACATTTTCTTTGCTATATAAATATCTTTAATATACCATATTTTAATCAAAATCGTTAGCCATTTTTGAGAAAATAAAAATTTTCGAACATTTTTCCATGTAAAGGATAGTTGGACGGACGGACGGACACACACACACACACACACACACGCGCACACACACACACACACACGTATATTTTTCTAAACATTTTTTTTATTCAGGGAGTCTCAAATCATATATTTCCAATGAAATATCGGTATCGAATTTTGGATCGAATATAATACCTTTTGTATACACTAAGAATATAGTACGTATAGTGGAAGCATTTATGCCAAATTTCATTCAAATATGTCTTTTCATTCTGGAAATATTAATTAATTTATTCCATTTAATTACCTAACATCATCTAAATCTTCTAAAGATATGGAGCTAAATACACCATTTTTAAAGCATATTCCTGAATTTCTTTGTAACTAATTTTCCATTTTAAATGTTTCTAAGCTGGGTAATATATATTTAAATTATTTTACATCACGTGAAAAAAAAAAAAAAAACTGAAAAGCTGCGCTGTGTTATACTAATTATTATTATTATTATTATGATTATTATTATTATTATTATTATTATTATTTTTTTTTTTTTTTTAAACTAACCAATATTAAAATTCCATCCAGATATTTTACTACAACATTCTGCAGCATTGGAAAACATTTCAGAGCTGTAGCTGTATTTTTGTGGGAGAAGATAGATTCTGAAATTAGGAAAATAGCAAAACTTTGAACCTGTGAAAAATGGATCCCAAAACATAGATTACATCTTACTAGGAGCTAGTCGTTACGTGAACCTTTTGCAATTTCGTTCTCTTCGCTTGACCAGCAAAAAGAACAACGAAATACGGCAACACTGCAACACTGAACCAACACTGAACCAAAAGTGCAACACTGAACCAAACAAGAAATATCGTGGAAGTGGTTAACTCGACCAATATAAAACAGTGTGTTTTAACGTGTTCTACAATTCTTGTGTAGTAATTTTGTCTATCTCTTGGGCACCAGTTATGCAAAAGTTATTCAGAAAGAAGAGGATTTCAGAGGCTATTCACAGAAAATTCAATATACACTTTTCAATTGTCATAACATATCTTAAGAATATGGTATTTAATCAAAATCGTTAGAGCCATTTGAGAAAAATTAAAACTTTTGAAAAATGTTTTCCATTTTAAAAAATATCCACATCAAAAATATACATATTACGCTTAGCAGCAAAATGAATTTATAAATAGATCTATCGTATTATACTTGTTTATATAACCCCAATTAGTGCAAAAAGCAATTACCCTTCGTACTCTGCAACACCCTCGATTTTGTTTTATTTAATAATGAATTTCTGAGATGCGGGGAATTATTTTCATAAAAACATTATGGTCATTTTATTTAGTATACTTTTGAAACAAATTAGTAAATAGTTACTTCGAGTGGACAGGCCAGCAGGACCGCATTAACCGGCCGCTGACCACGTCTCACCCTCCAATACTGGATCCCATCCATTACGTCTGTTCATGGACCGAGATGGGGGACGCAGCGGCATGGCGGTAGGCCGAGGTTCCTTATGAGCTGTCGTGCCATGGAGGGAGTTACTTCTAGTAGAGCATTTTGACTAAAAATATCCAAGAAAGGGGGAAAACAAAAACATCGATACATTTTCTTGAAGTTTAATTTCATATTGTTTTATACTAAAAAAATATAATTTTTCACAATTTCTGGTCAAATTTTACAGATATACTACCTTAAAGAAGAATTCCCCGCCCAAGCCAGGAATCGAACCCAAGTCATGCCGTTGAGAAGTCTGCCCATTAAGCATATGCGAGCATGGTGGTCCCTCTCTACCCTAATGAAATGAGTAAAACACATACCGCTATTTCTGCAAAGGTTTGTCTCGATTAAAATGAAGTAAATAAAAATCTGATGTGTTACAGTCACATGACTTTTTCTTTAGCTGCTCTGCAAACTTCCTACAAAAGATTATTGTTCTTTCTACACAATGTTAATCGAGATAAACATTAGCAGAATGTTCTTAGTACTTGGTTTCTTATAAATAGAAGGGAACTAAAGGAATGCGCTATGCTAAAGTGATAGAATGTTTTAAAAGCTATCGTTATGCGATTGTCATTGAAAATCGCTTCATTGCATGGCCAGGAGTAGAACAAAAGAAAAACGGACACTTCCTGTCTGAGAAAAGTTTAAGTACTTCACAATTGAAACCAATAACAAGGAATATATCGCAAACGATTACCTCCACAACAAAAACGCAAAGGATATAAATTGTGTGTTTTGACGAGATCTACATTTTTTGTACCGTGAGTTTTTGTCTCTCTCTTACGATTTAGCAGTAAAGCAAAATTCGGCAAAATTCATCCAGAATAAATAAGTCTTCTGAGGCTATTCCCAGAAAATTCAAGATATACATTTTCCTTGGGATGTAAATAGCTTTAATATACGGAATTTTAATAAAAATAGCTAGAGCCATTTTTAGAAAATCAAAATTTTCGAAAATTTTTCCATGTAAAGCGTAGTTTTCTGATGGGAGATTTTTGTTTTTTAAAATCTTCGTGTTGCATCCTTGGAAGATACTAAACCTAAATACCAAGTTTGGTATTTAACGGTGTTTTTGAGCTATGCTATCCACACCACACGCGCTCGAGGACTCAGGGGATCGCAAAACATATATTTCCGTTGAAATCTCGAAGTCGAATTTTGGGTGCAATACAATACCTTCTCTATCCACTATGTACATTGTACACGAGGGCTAGAGAAAGTAAAAACAAGTAATTTTCGTAACAGTATATAATTTGTAATAGTGTAAATACTAATAATATAGGGTATAGAAGGTCAAGTGAATGTAACATAACAGAATTATTGTATTTATTTTTTAAACTTCAAACTGAGTTTTCATTAAGACCTCCCAACAGCTAATTCTATACCATAATAAAAATCATAAATAAGTGAGCTATTTCCATATATATTACCCTTTGGAGGAACTGATTGACAAATATTAACCTATAAACGTAACTAAATATTTCACACATTCGGAGAGAAAATTCTCATTTTAATATGCAGAAAAGGCGATATTTCAGTTTGTTTGTTTTATCGATTTTCAAGATGTTTTATTTTATTTTTTTAATCGCACATATACATCTTTTGCCTATGTCGTATACAAAACTATTTCACATTCATTTAATAGAGCAAAACCTCCAATATCGAGCTGAAATTGCCGTGAACACGAGTCTATCAAAGGAAATAAATTTTAAAGTGAGGAATCAGCATGAGTTTAATGAACGTCCTTATTAATGCCTCCGTTTTCATGAAAATCACAAATGTATAGATAAGCTCTAATCATATATTGATGACATTATGAAGATTATATTCTCAACTATCTGTATTTAAAGCTAGTAAAATGAAACATCTGGACAAATCTGATGTATTACGGTCATAGCTCAACAAACTATTCTTACAAAAGATTTTTGCTTTACCTACTTCAAGTTAGAGTAGAAACGCTTTGGAAATAGTATGGCATATAGTGACCCGCTTTTTAAACATCTGACATTTGTTCAGCCTTTTGTTATCCCTGCCCACAATGAAATGTATAATAAACGTTTATTACAATTAATGCAAAGTAGGAGGAATAATAAGTTACAGTAAGAATAGCTTGTGGAGAAATGGTTAGAGAAAGTTATGTGACTTTTTCTGGTTAAAACTCAAAAGTCGAATTTTTTGTTCAAATTTAATACTGTATTCCTCTACTTTGAACACTTAAGACGTATAGCCAGCAATGGACAGAGAGGGTGTTCAGAAAGCATGCTCCTTCGCGTGAACAAATATTTGAATTCCACGTCGCGCTACGCTGGTGAAGGCATCGCGCCTAACGAGGGATGATGCAGCAGGTGTGTGTGGACATGGTACGGTGTTGCTCGTGTCCGAGAAGGAAAACAAGATGAGAGTAGGGATAAAGAGAAGCAGGCAGGCCGGACCATGGTGGAGGTGGTGTTTCCAGCTCCATCCAATTATCATCATGCTGCATCTTCCATCTCTGTTCCACCTCCCCTTGTTAGCGAGTCAAACCAAGGTCAAGGAATTTCACAGCATCAAGTGAACGAACGCTTCCCAATTTGTTTCTTGTAATGAAGAACCACCACAAAAGGCAACTTTTCGACATGTGTTCTACTACAGATTCATATATAAGATAAATATGGCATTCGCTAACAAGACCTTCTCACACGTGCTAACATGCTGAAATACCAACGAAACCTTGAAGTCACACGATGTACATCATAATTGGTTACTGATCCCTATAAAAACTCAAATTATCAATTCATACACTGTAAGTTAGTACAAACTTGTTTTTTTTTCTCTCTATCTAGTAATAATTCTGGAAACTAAATATTTTTTTAATGTCCCATTACTTCTAGTTGAATACAATATGTACTTACATAACGATGCAACGAACAATCAACCAGCATGTGTTATTTTGCCTGAGCACCACAGCGGTGCTCGTTGCCGTCTGGGGCTATTATAGAAAGGCGCTGATACAACCGTACAATGACCTAAGTTATTCTAAAACGCTTACCAAACAACTTAATAAAACTAGCTACTGACATTGGCATATTGTAGATGATAAGGTGATGATACACATTTTTGGCGCCTCTTTAAGGAAGTATCTTCACTCGCCGTAGTTCACTTGAGTAATCCTAGACATTTCCTGACGAATATTTTGTTTCATCTAGGGCGTGTGGGGACCTGTGCATAGGTGCGATCTTACCTGAACATTTTTCTCACAGAACTATTGCTTGTCAAGTATGTCAAGTTTACTGATGCGAGTGCAGATGCTTCTCAAAGGAAATGCATCCTAACCACAATTGTGTCTATCCATCCTCACACCCCAGAAAAGGGAACTTCTATCCGTGATTATAAGAAAGTGACAGTCTGTTGACTTCACGCGCAGTTTCCATTGCCAAAATTCCGAATCACGCGTT
Organism: Hymenopus coronatus; assembly: GCA_030762935.1. Lineage (NCBI taxonomy): Eukaryota > Metazoa > Arthropoda > Insecta > Mantodea > Hymenopodidae > Hymenopus > Hymenopus coronatus. Next base: position 77,172,330 of record CM060897.1, on the reverse strand, counting down.
GCGTAGAGAAAGTCGCTCTAGAAACACATAGTAAAGTCTGCAGAAAGGACTGGGGAGGAAGAGCCCTGGGAATTATAAGCATATCTCGGTCTGGGTAACGAATTTGACGGATTAAGGTTCGATGCAAACATTTTATAACTACGACGTATTGGAATGGGCTTGGTCTCTAGAGCCCGTTTCGAAATTTGTTGCACTATCAGCATTGCACACTGCCTAGCCTCGTTCGGTTAAACCAGTGAACAGATTGGAAAATATCGAAAATACGAAAGGGTACGCGTTCGACATTGGCCAAATATGTGGACGAGTCAAACATATTTTGAGTGATTGGAGGAGAGCCTTTTCTTTCGATACAATAAAGATGCAGCTGGGTGAATGCGATGAATTCTGGGCGAGTTTGATTGATTTATGCTCATTTTCTTTTCAAATCTCTGTACATTATCTTGATTTTTTATCAAGCTTTATACTTTTATTTGTAAAAGTACAAGGCGTTTTTATTTACTACGAGGTACGTCCAGAAAGTAAGTTCCGTTTCAATCTCCGCTGCAGCGCTGCGATCGCAGTTCCGCATATGCGCGGTAGACGCTCTGTATCAAGGAGAAGAAACGTGCCCCATTTTGAGATCGCTGTCAGCCACATACGCTTTGTTGTGCTTGTTTACAATGTCGGTGTTGATTGAAAATCCCGCCGCTTGTGAAATCAGATGTGATTCGTTTTCTGAGTGCTAGGAAATTTATCGGCAAATTTGCGAAGTTTACGGACAAAATGCGATGAGTGATTCAATGGTGAGAAGATGGGTCCCACAGTTCACTACTGATGGACGTAGTGAAGTGCACGATGAAGAACGAAGTGGGCGTCCATCTTTGGTTACAGAAGAACTGGTTCACGCGATTGATGACAAGATCCAGGAAAACAGCAAGTTTACAATTAGTGCTCTCGCTATGGAATTTCCCCAAAGCTCACGATCATAATTCATGAAATTGTTACGGAAAACTGAAATTTCGTAAACTTTGCTCACGTTGGGTACCAAAGATTCTTACTGAGCAACACAAAACAAAACGGATGGGTAGTGCACTTCAGTTTTTAACCCGTTATGATGAAGACAGCGAAGAATTTCTGACACAGATAGTCACAGGAGATGAGACTTGGGTTTCTTACGACACCCCTGAAAGTAAGCGGCAATCAATGGAATGGAGGAACACTTCATCCCCAGCAAAGATTAAGCCGAAACAAATCTTGACATCTCGAAAAATGATGTGCACAGTGTTCTGGGACTGGAAAGGCATCTTACTTATTGATTTCTTTTCGCGTGGTCAAACAATCAAAGCAGATGTTTATTGCGAGACACTTAGGAAATTGCGCCGCGCAATACAGAATAAGCGCCGAGGATTGCTGTCAAAAGGTGTTGTTTTTCTTCACAACGCACGACCACACACTGCAAATGTGACGAAAAACCTTCTACAGGGATTTGGCTGGGACGTGTTTGACCATCCTCCGTACAGCCCTGAGCTCGCTCCTAGCGACTTTCATCTGTTCTCACATCTCAAGTCTTTCCTTGGCGGTCAACACTTCAACAATGACGAAGAGCTGAAAGAAAATGTTTCCAACTTTTTGAAGATACAGGCGGCAAACTTCTATGAAGAAGGTATACAAAAACTTGTGCCACGCTATGACAAATGCCTGCAAAATTTCGGCACTTGTGTGGAAAGGTAGTTTAAGAGTTGTAGAATTTTGTGCAATAAATAATTATTCTGTATCTGTCTGTACACAATTTAATTTTATTACGAAACGGAACTTACTTTCTGGACGTACCTGTAACAGTATATATATGTATATATAACATAGATATATAATGTATCATATTATGAAATAATTGTTTTATTGTGTTACTGTAAGAATTAGAACGATGCATGTCAATACATGTAATGAGCTACTTTTGGAACAGACTGAACCTCAACGTGTGCATGCTTATGCTACAAAGCGTGCGTGCGTGCGTGCGTGCGTGTCTGGTAGGCTCGTGGTGAGCCTGGGTGTTGTTGCTGTGTGCATCCTTTCCTCTGCTCCGCTGGTGTTTATTATTTATTTAGATATAGTGGTGAATTTTGATAGACCTCTCCCTATGGGAGGATGGGGGGAAGGGCTTTGTTCAGCTATTACGCTGTTGGCTGGTTTAAAGCCGTTGTTACCGGGGGTGCCCGCAAGCCATGCGGGGAACCCGGAACCGCCTTTTTCGGCGTTCAGAGGGTAAGTACTCCCCCAGAGATCTGACAAGAGCGTTCTCATGTTCGCCCAATCTGGCGTAGAATTTTTGAGCCCGGCGCCTAATAACATCTTCCACATATGGGAGGGCCGAAGCTTCATGTAGTAGCCTCAAAGGGAAACGTCGACATACAGAATATATGGACCGGAGTCCTCTATTTTGCACCCGCTGTAACCAGAGAAGCCAGGAGTCTGCTGCCATACCCCACACTTCGCAGGCTTAGAGCATCAGGGGGACTATAAACGCCTTGAAAAGGCGTAACTTTAAGTGAACCGGCATCTGGGAGGCCAGCACAGGGTAAAGGGAGGCTACCGCCCCCTTCGCCCTGTCCGACGTTCCCCGCACGTGTTCACGAAAAGTTAGGACCTTATCAAAAATGACGCCCAAGTATTTGATGGAATTCCCCCACTCTATCCTTTGGCCCTGATAGGAAAAGTTGGGTATCTGGTTTATTTCGGGGCGTTTTCTGGTGAACAGAACAGCATGACTTTTGTCCGGATTAACGGATATCCGCCACTGTCTGCACCAGTCCTGGACGAGACGGAGGTGTCTCTGTATGGGGTTGAAGGCTCTGCGTATGTTCCTGTCGGTGCGGTAGAGCAGAACGTCATCAGCAAACTGGGCCATATTGACGCCCTGCACCGTAGGGAAATCTGCCATATAAAGGCTAAACAAGGTGGGTGATAATACAGAGCCTTCTGGACTCCGCCTCGTAGGGGTTTCGGTGTAGATGTTTGCCCCGCAACTGCAACTACAAAGGTGCGCTGGTGTAGGAAGCTGTGTATGATGTTGATTAACTGTGTGTGTAGGCCAATCTGGATGAGTTTAAACAGGAGACCCTCATGCCAGGTGGTTGATCTCGACATCCAAAGACATCGCCGGCGTGAAGGCCCCGTCCTGGAACCCCAGGGCGGCAGTCTCCACCACCCGAAGCAGCTGTTGGGTTGTCGAGTGCCCAGGACGTAATCCAAACTGATGGAGAGGGATGGCTTAAATGTCGACTACCTGCGGCGACAAGCGGTGTAGAACTAACCTCTCGAAGACCTTCGAGAGGGTGGGTAGGAGGCTAATGGAGCGGTAGCTGGAAGGAAGTGCAGGGTCCTTACCAGGCTTCAAAATGCGCACCACCCGTGCCACCTTCCACTCGCGGGGAAAGTGACCTAAGGTGAGGCACATGTTGAATACCTTGGTGAGGTACAGCACTGCTCTGAATGGAAGGTTGCTGAGCATGGCGGGTGTCAGCCCGTCCTGCCCGCATGCCTTTTTGGTGTATGAGACACCGGAGTGCGCCTTGGACTTCACTAGGGCGGATGATTGGTAGGGGGTTCTACGCTTCATGAGGCTGTTCCCGCAAGTAGCGGTCCACATCCTCATGAACGCGGGCAGTGAAGAGTACGACCTGGGGGTCCTCTCTCGGCCTGCAGGTGTCCTCTATGTAGCTCGCAAGCACATTTGCTTTGGCTTGTGGTTCGTAAACAAGGCCAAGATTGCCTTGAAGCGGGAAGTGGTACAGATTACGTTGGCGTCGGAGGCTTTTTGCGATACGCCAGACATCGCCACCCTCCAGGTCTTGCACGGCCATTGTGGCCTTCCACGCTTGCACTCGGTGCTCGCGTAGTCGGACACGAACCTCCCGACGGAGGCGCCGCAAAAGACCCCGATTGTGCGGCGTCCGGTTCCGCTGGTATAGTCTGCGGGCTGCCCAGGAACGGCGGACAAGGCGTTCAAGTTCTAGGGGAAGGACGTCTGGATGTGGTGTTGGTGGGGTGCGGATGGTGAGGTTGTGAACCGTTCTTACTACTGTGGTAGTGAAGGTTTGGGCTGCTGTCTCTCGGCTGGGTATGTCTGTGATTTTTGGGATGGGTGGAATAGATGCGCTGAGGCAATCCATTACGCATTTCCAGTCTATTCTCTGGTGTGTCCTGAGAAGTCGTGGCTGGCAACCCTGGTGTTGATTTCTGCGAGTGCAGCGAGTGATGTGAGCATGAGATGGAAGGGGTAATGTTTGATGATCGCAAAGTCGATGACTGATGGTTGTCCTCGACCTTGCGGATGGTGTGTGGGTTGCCAGGGGCCCAGAACTCTTAGCTGGGATCCCTATCAAGCATGCGAATCATTGCATTGCCTCTAGGATCCGCGCGGGGGCCCGAATGCCAACGCTGGTGTTTGGCATTAAAGTCCCCGGCGAGGATCACGCTAGGATGGAGGTTGAAGAGGGATTGGTAGTCAGCAGGTAATAACGGCCTACCGGGAGGGTGGTAAACAGAGACTATTACTACCTCCGTTCCTCCGAGCTCAATACACACTGCCGTCGCCTCAAGGGCTTGCAGGGGCGGAATGGGGATGGGTTTGTGGACCACGTTTTGCCTCACAAGAACCGCAGTGCCGCCTCCAGGGCGGGGCACCCGGTCACTGCGATGACAAACGTATCCAGGTAGACGGAAGGGGATGTCAGGACGCAAATGTGTTTCTGAAACTAGAATGAGGTCCAGGGCATAATGGGCAGCAAAGCGCTGAAGCTCATCCCTATGATCCCTCACTCTATTGGCGTTCCAAAAGACGAATCGGAAGGAGGTACGAAGCCTAGTTCCGTCCGCCATTTTGGGACAATGGGGTGAGGCTGAGCATGAAGGTGAGGCCCTCAAAGAGGATCATCGCCTTGCTGGTTGGATCGGTGGTCTGGAAGTACCTGGTGAGGAGGTCCCGGATTCTCTCGGCGTGGTTCAGCAGCAGCTGCTGAAACCACCCCAGGAGGTCCGCGACATCCAAAGCAGGTATGGTGCTGGGTGTGGTTAACGCTGGTTGGTTGGATTGCTGAGGAGGCGGAGTCACCACCGCTGGTCGTTCCTGGCGGGAGACACGCGACGGTACCGGTGCTGGACCGGTTGCCGCAGGCACCTCCCGCTCGGTATCGCTTTCGCGGTTAGTTCTTGGCCTCTTCAGACTGGGTTTCGGAGGTTTAGGTTGGCTATGTTGTGTGGCAGGGGTTTTTGGTGATTTCCCTATTCCGGAGACCCTATTTGAGTATAAGGAGCCCCGTGGTGCCGGTGTGGGTGCCTGTCTTGGTGCCTACTGATGTTCTGGAGGCTCCTGCCTCACCGATGGTCTGGCCTTGTTGTTCTGGTCCGTCGATGTCTTCTGGTGCTCCTCCCTACTCGGAGGTGTGGCCGGTTTAGGCTCCAGGGGGGCGAGCCTCGACGACGTGATGACCTTCAGCCTCACAGGGCACCCTCCATAGCAGGCGATATGTTTCTTCCCGCAGTTGGCACAATTAGGATTATCCGTCAAGGAGCGCGGGCAGAGCTCTTTGGGGTGCTTACCACACCTAAGGCAGCGTAGTATCCGGTGACAATATTGGCTTGAATGGTTGAAACCCAAGCACCGGTGGCATTGTGCTGGACCGCCAGGGTGTCGGGATGCTTCTATGATGACCCGGAGATAACAGATCGAGGAAACCCGATCTATCTTGATCTCCGGATCATTTACCCGCTCCACTATTACTAGGAAGAGGGGGAGGGGATTTTTGTGGGCGTGCGCCCAGATGGAGCGGGTTTGGTGAGCTGCTTCACCAATTTGGGGGTTATACCCTGGCGGATGAGGTCCTCTTCGATGTCCTTGACGGACGTGTCCGCCGGTAGGCCCCTTATGACTCTCTTAAGGTCTCTGGTTTTGTCGAGACCAAAGGTAAAATGGGGGATTTTCTTCTTACTGAGCTCGCTCAGTAGGCGTGAATAGTCCTCCGGCGTCCTTGCCTGGAAGACGTAGCGGCTTTTCCTCCTTGTCACCGTGCACTCCTGGCAGAGCGTTGGCATGACCATCCTGAGAAAGCCTACCACACCCTCGAAGGAGTCCACGATGATTGGTGGAATATGGCGCTTCTTCTGTCCGCCGGCTGCGGAGCTGCTGGGTCCTGCGCTGGTCTGGTGTGCAGGAGTTACGGGTTCCCCCTTTTTGCCCACAACAATGAAATCGTCACTGACCTCGGGAGGTGCAGTGTGACTTTCCTAGTCCTGTCCCATAATGGATGAGTGGTAGGAAAAGACCGAAGTTTTATCCGAAATGGTCGAAATGCTTGTGACTACACTGTCACAATCTGAAAAGTCCTGATCGGACGATTTTCTGATCGGATAGGAGATCGCTCTCGAGATCCGCCCTTGTCAGAGATGTCGGTCGAAACCGAATGGAGTGGAGTCCCTTTTCCGCTCTTGCGTTATCGGGACTTCCTTGGTTTTCGGCTGCTGCCGGGCTCGGAGGCCTTGGCTGCGCCTCTGGTGACACCAGTGCTGGTGCTCGGAGTTGGTTCCTGCTCCTTGGCAGGACCGCTGGGTGCCTCGCTACTGGGAGCAGGCTTCGTGTTGGATTGGGTGTTAGGGAAAGGTAGGTACACGTACGCTGCCTAGTTTACCACTCACCTACAGGCAGCAGGTGCTCTTTAGCGTGCCGAAACAGTGGACCGGACACCGAAGTGCGCCGTACCTAACCGTAGGAAAGGTGGCTGTGGCCTTGTTCGGCTGCCCGCTGCCTGCACTTCCTCCGGCCTGTAAGTCCGTAGGTTCTTACTGATTGGCCGGTTGGGCCTGAAGCTGCCCAATAGGGTCGCTTCCTGAAGTGGCGGCCGACCAATCAGAACTCAGATGTTTTGTTCGACTGTTGGTTGGTGATCTCTGAAGACCGGAGTCTTCGTAGTTGATGATGATGGTTGTGGACTTCTGCTGCTGAATGGTGCTAAGAAGCACTGATCCACAGGCTTCCGTCTTTTGGCGCTAATAAGCACCTGGGTTTGCTGCTCACTGGAGACACGTCCTCTTCCGATCGCTCCAAGCCGCAGAATGCTACAAAGCCCTCCCGGCTTCTGCTCTATGTGTTCGTAACTGTGCGCGCTTCGGAACTCAAAGCCGAGCTCTAATCATAAGGGTTCCTCATAGAAAGCGGCCGAACTACACATTCGTTAACTTGTCAGATTATGAGCAGTGACAGTCTAAATGGAAAATAGGAAGAAATCGCGCTTACTAGCTAAGCCTCTCAAAAGCAGGAGAACATTCACTGGCATACACTGATGACTTCAAGAAAATTGACAACAAAATTATTTCTACGCTCCTAGAAAACCATATACCAACATTTTTACTTTCTCTACATGTACTATGCACATGGTAGGTAGAGCATGTATTCGTTGTTATCCATCCAAAAACTCGATAACGAGATTTCACTGGAAATATATGTTTTATGGGCGATTGAGTCCCCCTGGGAGAAAAAAAAAAAAATTGGAAAAAGGTGCGAGCGCGCGGTCGTGTGTGTATCTGAACAGCATAGCTAAAAAACGAGAAGTCAGTTAAATACCAAACTTGATATTTAAATTCAGAATCTTCCAAGCATACGACACGAATGTTTTCAAGAAAATCCTTCACTCTAAACTACCCTTTACATGCATCTCTATAATATTTTGATTTTCTCAAAAATGGTTCTAATGGCCATTTTTATCAAGATGACGATATTGATTTAAATTCAACATGTCGAAGATATTTTCATGAGAAATGAAATATGTTTCTTGAATTTTCTGGGAATAGGCTCTGAAGACCTATCCATTCTAGATGAATTTTGTATAACTGGTAAACCGTAAGATATAGACAAAAACTGACTAGCCCGCCTGGGCGTGTGGTGGTAGCGTGTGTCTCACATACAATAGGTTACGGGTTCGAATCTCGCTTAGGACGAGTTACTCGGATAAGGTTTTTTGGGGGGGTTTCCCCTTATCCCGAGAAGATGAATGTCGAGTAACTTTAAGCTCCATGGACCCCGAGGTCATTTGAGCATATTTTCACCAATTCATTTCATCGTCCGATTTGACCAACTAGGTTAAAGGACTTAAGCTAGAAAAACTAAAAACTTACTGCAGAAAAAAATGCGCATCTCGTTAAAACAGAATTTATGTCACATACTTTTTTTTAGTTAACCATTTCCGAGATATTCCTGTTATTGGTTTCAGTTTTAAAATACTTACTAATGTTTCTTTTGTTTTACTCGTGGTCATACAAAGGGAATACAACCAGCATTTAAAATATTTAACTATCGCTTTAGCCTAGCATATTCCCTAATTTCCCTGAAGTATGAAGAACAAAGTGACAAGACCATGAAGTAGATAGGAGAATAAGCTTTAATAAAAAAAATTGGAGTTTTATTTATGGACGCTCTTCTGCTGTTGTTCTCAGCGTCCCATTCTAAATTGGGCGTGAAAGATCGCTTAATTTTGCTCAGAAACCTCTCTATAAGGTTTGAGGTTCTTTTACGTGCTGTAAATCAACGACATGGGACCAACGGCTATATTTCCCTTATGAAGAAAGCCATGTTGAGGATTTTTACACCCGAAAAAATCCATCGTCCTCCGCCGGGTTTGAACCCGCGACCTTGGGTATATGAAGTCAGCACGGTAACCACTACGCCACGGAGGGCGGCCATAAGCTTTCATAGAAATAGTTCGTTACAAAAATGATAGAGAAAGTCATGCGAATAGAACAGGCTATATTTTTCATCATGCAGTACTTCATAAACGATGTTAGGTTTCTCTAAGCATTAATCAACATGAAGGTACGCCTCGTACGAGAATTTATTTCCGCATTAGTGTGAAGTTACGAACTATTCAGATTACGCACATCAAATCTGTGCTACGTACAGGAATTTAGTTTCTTAGACTGAACCTAACAATGGCCTGGAACTTTTGCCCCGAGAAACGTTCTACAAATCGTATTTTAACTTGACTAATTGATTGGGTTAACACACTGCATCATGTACAAACGCATGTGGCACATAGGAAACAAAGGAGCCATAATTCACTTAGCGATTAAATACATGACTGAGTGATTCGCAATACCGTAACTATACTCAACATCTATCCTGTTGATAATGGAGCGCGCAGCGGCAGGAACACATGCTCACGCGTCCAGTGGATAAGCACCCTGTTGGTCGTAGTTTATTGGGACACGCTGTATTTGTCATTACTCATTAATTTATTGTTGCATTTGCTTCACTTTTACTTCCCCTACGTAAATACATGGTGCGTAGGTAGAGAATGTATTGCACTTCACCCAAAAATTCGATACCGAGATTTCACGGAAATACACGCCTTAGAGTCTCCTGTATAGTAGTAATACTCGTAATAATAATAATAATAATAATAATAATAATAATAATAATATGAACACTTTTAGAAAAATGTCCCGTGTGTCCGTCAGTAAAATACGAACATTAGTATTTAAGTTTAGTATCTTCCAAGGAGGCGACCCAAAGATTTTGGGGAAAATGCCCCTACCCCAAACTCCTCTTTACATGGAAAAGCTTTCGAAAATTTTGATTTTCACAAAAATGGCTCTAATGGTTTTGATTAAAAGATATTATCATGATAAATAAATGCGTATTTTGAATTTTCTGGGTACAGCCTCTGAAGAGCTCTTCATTCTGGCTGAATTTTGCTTAACTTCATTGTTATTGGTTTCAGTTTTAAAGCAACTCAAACTTTTCTCATACATAAATTTGTCAACTCCTGGCAGTGCAAACGAAACGGATTTCTACACAGAGCAACCAACTAGCTTTTTTTAAAAAAAAATTGTGTTTTATTTATGGACGCTCTTTAACTGTGGTTCTCAGCGTTTTATTCTATACTGGGCGTGAAAGACTGCTTAATTTTGCTCACAGACCTCTCTATCAGTTTGAGGTTCTTTTACGTGCCGTAAATATACGGCACGGGACCAACGGCTTTACTTCCCTTCCGAAGGAACCATGCTAAGGATTTTTATGGTCGAAAAAATTCATCGTCCTCCGCCGGGTTTGAACCCGCGACCTTTAGCTTTTAAAAGATTTGACTATCGCCTTAGCCTATCGTATTCTCTTATTTGCTTTCTACTTCAAGGAAGCAATTCTGCTAATGTTTATACTGATTAACATGATGTAGATAAAAGAATAAGCTTTTTAAAAATATTTTTTGCTTTCTCTACACGTAATGTATAGAGGTGCTCCATTCGGCCAAAAAAAATAGATACGGAGATTTCACGGGAAATACATGTTTTAGGGTCCCTAGTACTAAAAAAAAAGTATTTTCAGAAAAAGATCCGGTGTGTCAGTATGTGAATACGATAACTCAAAAACGAAGAGCTGGTAAAATATCAAACGGGTATTTAAGTTTAGCATCCTCCAGGGATGTGACACGAAGATTATGAGAAAAATCCACCCACTTCAAACTATCCTTCACATAGTACAAATTTCGTGAATTTTGATTTTCTCAAAAATGGCTCTCACGATTTTGATGAAAATATCGCATATTAAACATATTTATATGACAAATAAAATGTATGTCTTGAATTTTCTGGGAATAGCCTCTAAAGACCTTATTCTGAATGAATTTTTCTGAATTTTGCGTAAGTGGTAAATAGTAAGAGATAGCCAAGAGCTTACTTCACAAATTGTGTATTTTAACGTGATCTACCTATATTGTTATTTGTATCAGATGTAAAGTACTTGAACTTTTCTCACACGGAAAGTTGTAAACTCCTGGCCTGCAAAGAAATAAATTTCATCCATATGGCAACCCGCTTTTAAAAGATTTGACTATCGTTTTGGCGTAGTATATTCCCTTATTTTTCCTTCTACTTACAAAAAGAAAGTAATTAAGACAATATCTGCTAATGTTTATCTCGATTATTACAAAAAGTTTAAAAATATGCTTTTTAAAATAATTTGTTACACCGATGTAGAGAAACGCAAGTGAATGGAACACATCTGATTCTTTAGAGATGTGGAGAAAGTAAACTACTACTCAACCATAGTAAATAGAGTAAGTACTGCATTCCACCTAAATTTCGACACGCAAACTTCACCGAAAGTAAACTCTTTGAGACTTCCCGAGAACAAAAATAGAAAAGCGCACAGCGCGCATGTGTGTGGCTGTCAACCACATAACTCAAAAACCAAGTCGTCTACATTCCAAACTTAGTATTTAAGTTAAACATCTTCCATAAAGGCGACACATATTTGCAAATGCTTTAAACGTTTAGCTTCAATTACAAGCTATCTGTTTTGTTTCAGAACAAATTAAAACCTCAACACCTGACTAATTTAATTGTCCAAGAACTTAAAGCCAATTGGTCTGTATATTTTATTGATTGATTTATTTATTCGCACATTAAAATGTTGCTTATGAAGTTCCTAGTTTATAACCAATCTTGTTCAAATTATAAGCAGAAAGAGGGATTTAAGTAAGAAACTAACAAATGGCTCTTGTTGCACTTTAAAGATGTGAAAAAATGTCGACCACTAAGGGCAAATAAAATTTTCTTGTGAAGAGTGAACACATTTGTATAAGTCAGTTTTGTATGTTAGTATTTAAGCATCGCGGTAGAATTTTAAGGTTTTTTACTTTCTCCATACGCACTATGTACATAGTGTATAGAGAAAGTATTGCACTCCACCAAAAATTCGATACCGAGATTTCACCGGAAATATATGTTTTAGGGTCACCAATATCCAAAAAAAGCATTTTCAAAAAAAGGTCCGTGTGTGTGTGTGTGTGTGTGTGTGTGTGTGTGTGTGTGTGTGTGTCCGTGAACACGATAACTCAAAAACGAAAAGTCGGTAAAATACCAAACTTGGTATTTAAGTTTAGTATCTTCCAGGGATGCGACACGAAGATTTTGAGAAAAATCGCAATATCCCCAACTACCCTTTACATGGAAATTTTTTCGAAATTTTTGATTTTCTCAAAAATGGCTCTAACGATTTTGATTAAAATTTCGTATATTAAACATATTTACCTCACGAATAAAATGTATATCTTGAATTTTTTGGGAATAGCCTCTGAAGAGTAGTTTATTCTGGATGAATTTTACTTAATTTTGAATAACTGCTAAACCGTAAGAGATGGACAAAAACTTACTACACAAAAAATGTAGAGCACATTAAAACACACAATTTATGTTATATACATTTTTTTCGTGGAGTTCGTCGTTTTTGTGACATTCCTTATTTTTGGTTTCTGCTATGAAAAACTTATACTTTTCTCACACAGGAACTTGTCAACTCCTATCCATATAAACAAAGGAACTTCATTGACATAGCAACCAGCTTTTGACTATCACTGTAATCTACGGTTGTCCCTTATTTCGCTTCTGCTTACAAGGATGCGAGTAATAAGACTATTTCTGCTATTTTTTTCTGATTAGCATAAAGTAAATAGCAGTACAAGCTTTTTAAAAATTATTTGTTGCAGAGATATGGAGAAAGTCATGTGAATGTAACACATCAAATTTTTTTCCCTTCAAAATTAGGCTTTCTACTTGCTATGCAACACCTGAAATCAGCATAATAAAAGTAAAATAAAGAGTTTTTCAGGCAATATTCAAAACGTACTAATTACTGCAGAAGAACATGTGACAAACATTTTAAAACATTAGATAAAACAAGTAAGATTTAAAAATGCCATATGAGTAACTTTAATGAAGACATGCAATACGAAGATCTGAAAACACTCAGATGTTCCGTGACGATGGTCTTGTATTACACAGTTTAACTACGAGAAAAGAAAAAGTGGTGGGTTTTAAATATATACGACTTTCTCTACTTCTGCTTACTTCTAAAATCTTAAAAATGCAGGTTGCTATATAACTGCCGACATTGAATTTCAACATTCTTTGCATAACAAGAAAGCAACAAATGACGAATTAACACTTGAAAAAAAAAATTAAGTGTTTGAAAATGCAAAATGAGCACGCAATGTACTTACTGTGCAAATGAGTAACAAAGTATATCTTGGAAATGCCTAATGTCACAATAAAGTTAGCATAACGTATTTTTTGCTGTTTTATAAACGACTTTCTTCTTCTTTTGTGAAGTACACTTTTGCTAGCTGCTACAGCTTACCAATTATACAGAAAACATTCCGAATGAAGAGGACTTCACCGATTATTCACAGATAGTTAAGACATTGGTACTTTAATCAAAACCATTAGAGCCATTTTGACAAATCAAGAATTTATTCCAAGTAAAATTTAGTTTGAGGTGAGGAGATTTTGTTGACAATCTTCACGTCGCATACTGTGCTAAAGTAAACGTTGAGTACTTATCCAGTATTTCTCTTTTTGACTTAAACTATTAGCATGCGCGCGGATGTTTTTTAAAAATCTGATGTGTACCATTCACATGACTTTCTCCATATCCCTGCAACAAATAATTCTTAAAAAGCTTATACTTCTATTTAGAAATAGTCTGATTACTCGCTTCCTTGTAAGTAGAAGCGAAATAAGGGACAACCGTTGGTTAAAGTGATAGTCAAAAGCTGGTTGCTATGTCAATGAAGTTCCTTTGTTTATATGGATAGGAGTTGACAAGTTCCTGTGTGAGAAAAGTATAAGTTTTTCATAGCAGAAACCAAAAATAAGGAATGTCACAAAAACGACGAACTCCACGAAAAAAATGTATATAACATAAATTGTGTGTTTTAATGTGCTCTACATTTTTTGTGTAGTAAGTTTTTGTCCATCTCTTACGGTTTAGCAGTTATTCAAAATTAAGTAAAATTCATCCAGAATAAACTACTCTTCAGAGGCTATTCCCAAAAAATTCAAGATATACATTTTATTCGTGAGGTAAATATGTTTAATATACGAAATTTTAATCAAAATCGTTAGAGCCATTTTTGAGAAAATCAAAAATTTCGAAAAAATTTCCATGTAAAGGGTAGTTGGGGATATTGCGATTTTTCTCAAAATCTTCGTGTCGCATCCCTGGAAGATACTAAACTTAAATACCAAGTTTGGTATTTTACCGACTTTTCGCTTTTGAGTTATCGTGTTCACAGACACACGGACACACACACACACACACACACACACACACACACACACACGGACCTTTTTGTGAAAATGCTTTTTTTGGATATTGGGGACCCTAAAACATATATTTCCGGTGAAATCTCGGTATCGAATTTTTGGCTCGAGTGCAATACTTTCTCTATACACTATGTACATAGTGCGTATGGAGAAAGTAAAAATGTTTTATTCAGGAGACATCAAATCATATGCTTCCGGTGAAGTACCATTATCGTATTTCTCAACGTTTTCTCTACTTACTGGTAAAGAAAGTAAACATATATCAATCTATATATCTACCACTTTTAAAATCTTAACCTTCCACATAATTTTAAAGAAATCATCTCTAATACAAGCCTTTTTTTTTTTAGTGTCTGCTTCTAATAAGGTAAGATAAACGACTATAACTGCAAGGAAGTTATGACCGATGTGCATTTTCGTGGTCATGATCGTCTTTAGCACAACCTTCGCGTTGTGGTAAAACAGACTCAAAAATAACCTAAAAATATGATTTGTTCCATTTACATTACTTTCTCTACATCTCTGAAACAAATTATTGTTGAAAATCTTATTCTTCTATCTACCGCATGTCAATCAAGATAAACATTAGCAGAAATGGTTAAATTATTTGCTTTCTTGCAAAGTAGGAGGGAAATAAGGGAATATACTTGGCTAAAGAGATAGTCAAATCTTTTAAAAACCGGTTACCAAGTGATTGAAATTCTTTTCTTTAATGACCAGGGGCCGACAAATTCCCGCATGAGAAAAGTTTAAGCACTTTAAAACGGAAACCAATAAAAAGTAATATCTTGAACATGGTCAACTTCAGGAGAGAGAGAGAGAGAGAGAGAGAGAGAGAGAGAGAGAGAGAGAAAATAGGTATATGACATAAATTGTTTGTTTTAACAAGAACTTCATTTTTATGTAGTATGTTTTCGTCTATCTTTTTACGCTTTACCAGTTATGCAAAAATTCAGAAAAATGCATTCCGAATAAAGGCCTTAAGGCTATTCCCAGAAAATTCAAGATACATATTTTATTTGTCATGCAAATATCTTTAATATATTGTATTTTAATAAAAATCATTAGCCTTTTTAAGAAAAATAAATTTTGGGGAAATTTCTTCCATGCAAAGGATAGTTTGAGGTGGGGGAGAGGGGTTCTCAAAATCCTCGTGTCGATCCTTGGAAGATACTTCCAATGTATCTCACCAAATATTGGACACACGCATGATTTTTTTCTAAAGCTGCTTTTTTGGATAAAAGGGACCATAAAACGTATATTTTCGGTTAAATCTTAGTATCGAATTTTTGGGTGGAATGCAATTCCTTCTCTACCTATATAGCATGTACTATGTAGGGAAAGTAAAAAATGAGGTTAAAACAACTGTTCAGATACATTAAATACTTTTCAGACAAAAAATTGTCTGCATTCTACACACCAATTTAACTGAGCTATGTTCGGAAAACTTATTTTCGCACCTGAAAGCATAGTCCAGTTAGGCAGCACCAAAGATGACGCGGTTGTACATCTCCCCAGATTTTAAACTCGTTTATGAAATAGATTCAGGTCTGCGAATGACAGCACAGCTACTGCGAAGTATGTATCGTTTGAAAGGGTACAGAAACAAGGAATCAATGCGAAATGGGGGTTGTTTGATCCGCAATCCCTCGTCAGCTTGATCTGAAAGCTAGGACAGAATTAATGTTGGGACCTGCAGCTGCTGTTTAAGACAGATGGCTTGCTCTGAAGGAACAAAAACCTACAATTTTTTCTAATGTAACAGATCCGTTTCCATAAGGACTCTTTCCTGTTAAATTTTCTCACACGTCTGTTTTAGTTCAAGAGTTTCCAAGGTCCTGGGACAAAAGCGCTGCCAACGAAAACTGGTCGCAAATAGTGTCGAATTAAACTGTTGTGTTTGTGGTCAATGGCCGAAAATTGAGCGCAGTAGTATTTTAAAATAGGTTTTCAACATTTTAGGTATAAGACAACCTGCCAATTAAAGATTACTGCTGCACCCTTGATGAGCTTTTGAAACTTTAATACATACAATTAATATCCGCATATTTTGTATACATATTAACAGACCCCTGCAATTTAGGGAAACTACCAACTATTAAACTTGTGAAATCATTAAAACAAGAGAGTTTACAACTGGCACCTGTTGCACCAGCTCTTAACATGCGACGAATCATCCTCTTTTACGTGAAGGTACATTACCATTGGCGAAATTATGCAATAAGACTTTTCTTTTAAATTATCCATGTGATAACTGCGAAACAAATTTTCCCCTCCGCTGCAAAGAAGCACACGAATAAAACGAAAGCTGATGTACTTTTTTGCCCAAGTATAGTTCATGACAATCTACACAGAAAACAAAGTTGGGCCTCAAATACTGCAACATACGAAGCTAGTAATGCCTAAAAGGCAGATTAAGTATAAATAATAGTGATGTTTGATACCATGAAATGTCTTTTAAAAAAAAAAAAACGTCTTTTGGAAATTGCGCTAGTTCCAAATTGTGTCAGAATATTATTGTTTCCAATTCAAAGTATCCTATAATCCAGTTGTAATCAACGGGAATTGTATATTCGTAATTCTTTATATTAAACGAGTAATTACATGACAGGAAAAATACTAATTGTGAATAGGCTTTTGTAGAACAAGTATATAATTAAAACAGGATCACAAAGATGAACGTAGAACAAGTTATTTATATTTGACTAGAAAAAAAAAGTATACGCTAGGGGGGAAAAAAAAAAAAAACACCAAAAGACTATGTAAGGTCTGCCTCTACATCGAGTGCTCAGCGTACTGGTTTTTCAACCCAGAAGCATAGAATTTGATTCCCAACTGGAACGGAGAGAATAAATTTTCTTTTATTAGAATCATGCCAGTACCTCCACAGTCCGACAGTATGAATTCCAGAGTGTATAATGCAAATAATAAAAACCAACAGTTAAAAAGACCTTCAGTGAACGAGTATGCCAAAGCCCCGATAAGACACAGAAGTTAAAGAGGTTATACGAAAAAAATAATACAAAAATTAAATGCCTATACATCGTCGATGGCAAACATACATTATCCTATAATTCGGAATTGCAGCCCAAATATCTAAATTTTAGATTCCTTGAGGTAAATTAATAAAACATTTACTGTGCTCAGCACGCAAACAGAGAGATGATGATTGGTGTTTGAGGACGCTCAACTACTCCGCAAACGGAGAACACTGTTATTTCAGTAATACGGTAATTGGTAGAGGATATCTTATAACTGCAACACGCCAAACCTGCTCGAATCCAGCTTTCCCCAGCTTCCTTTTAGCTCGAGTATGTCGACCATGAAAACAGGTGTGGAATTCTTGAATGATGCGTCTTCAAAGATACTGAACCCCATGTATATAATTTCTCTTTTAGTACTTTTCAATACTCTATCTCTGCAATTTACATATAAAGTACCTAAGAAATGTTTGAAGAAGCAATAATTCTCCAATTTCACACTTGTTTGTTTTGTCGTTAGAAACTTGGACAGAATTACGAGAAAACGATGCCAATATTTATGCACTTACATTCCTGTAAGCTGTCGTATATTAGGTACTTTATGCTGTTTGATTTTTGGTGGCAACCCGCTGACCAGATACTACCCCGAAACCAGTTCCACCGCCAAACCTCACGTAAGTGTAAGATTTACATAACAAGGTTCAATTGCAAGATCCCACGCTCGCTCCCATCTTGTTTGTTCTTATAAACGGCGCATCGTTTATTATCCGTGTCCGAAGCGACATTTTACTTATTCGATCCGCAACGGGAGGTTCCATTCAAAACAGTGGGAGCCGGACCGCTATAAACTTGACTAAATTATAGACAGAAGGTGGGCAGCGACCGTTGCCCAGAAGGTGGCTGTAGAGGATTCGTGGACAAAACGGCGCCTGGCTTGTGCTTCCACGTCAGCTTGGGCTCAACAAGTAGGAACACAGCATCCGCTACTTCTTACGTAAGCTATACTACATAATACTGAACGTAGATATGTTTAATAATAACACTGTTTATTAAACATTAGGTAAAACATTTAAAATAAGCTTCGTTAAAAAGAATACCTATAATTACTGTAACTTCAAATATTTAAATCGTCCATAACATATTCGTCATGGCTTATTCTATGTATATGTAAAGCAAAACTTGCCATCAGTAAGAAAATTCAATTTTGCATTCGATATTAGAATAGAAATTAGGAAGAATTTGTTGAAAACTCTGATGTTCTATGGATGTGAAACAAGAATAGAATCATGGTACTACAGGAAATTGCTAAAAATTAATTGGATTGGGAAAAGCAGAAAGAAGAATTTGAAACCAAATATGAATAAAAAATTCATAGGCCATTAATTAAGACACCAAAATAGTTGGAAAATTATAACCGTAGGTACAATTGAAGACAATAATAGCCAAGGAAGAAATAGACTATACTACAAAGAACAGAAGGATATAAAGAATGTACAAAGAGGGCAGAGAGAAGATCAGAATGGAGAATCGTTGCAAGCAATCCAAGAATTTACCACTAAAGAAAAACATGGATTGGATGGAATATGTACATTTTTTTTTTAATAGTGTTGAACGCCCGCTTTTGCTACCTAGGTATTGTAGGCTATGACAATAATGATACACGAAATGCAGATGGTGCACCGGTGAAATGCGATGGCGGGGGAACCTGGAGAAAACACGCCCCTGTGCCGCTTTGTCCACCACAAATCCCAATGCGGTCGCTGGTATCGAACCACTCGGTCACAGCGCGGCCTGTATGTATGCAGGTAATATAATATAATGTATGTATTTTAATGCATTTATTGACATTACATACTTATTATTTATATTTCTACAATTACTATATTCTTTCCCCTTTATGTACCATGGCTTCGACCAATTAACTTATCCTAGTTGTCTTAATTACTAAGTTATATGTGCATATTAGTCTTAATTCATATTTCTCCTCTCTTTTATATTCTGGAGATGTATTGCCTTAGGACGTCTTAGAAGGTTTATTTTGTATGCATTGTTGAATCATGTCGTCTAACAATGTTATTAAGTTATAGGAGAGACAAACTTCAATACATATTTTCAATGGAGTTATGAAAGACCTGATAGTGTTCAATTCCTAGTCATTTCAAATAAATATAATAATATAATCATAACTTGATCTTGGAAGCATAGGTGAAATTTGGATAAAAAAAAAATCTGATGTGTTCAAATTCACATAATTTTCTCTGCGAACTATTGTTACAAAAGATTATTCTTTTCTATACTCTACATCATGATCATTGAGAAAACCATGCAGAAAGTGTCTTATTTTGTCTTATACGATATTCAACTCTTTTAAAAGCTCGCCGCGTGAAACAACCGAATTCGGTCCTCCTTGCATGATAGGTAGTACAACAAAAGAGATACGAAACGAAAGATGACATCCCATTCAAGAAAAGTTTAAATAGTTTAAAATCGAAACCTATAACACGAAAATCACGGAAACGCTCAACTCTACAAAGAAAATGTATGTGGCATACATTGTGTGTTTTAAAGAGCTCTATATCTTTTGTGAAATACGTTTTTGTCCATCTTTTATGGTTTGCCTATTATACAAAGTCATTCAGAATGAAGGTATCTTCAGAGGATATTCCCAGATAAAGTTATAAAGGTGCATTTCGTTTGTCTTGAAAATATCTTAAATATACGGTATTTTAATAAAAATCGTAAGAGGCGTTTTTGATAAAATAAAAATGTTCAAAAAATTATCCATGTAAAGGGTAGTTGGGGGGGGTGAGAATTTTCCTGAAAAATCTTCCGAGTTGCATTCCAGAAGGTACCTAATTTCGTTTAGGAGATGCACACGGATCTTTTCCCAAAAATACTTTTTTTCAATTTAGTGAGCCTTATAACATTTCCGGTGAAATCTGGTATCGATTTATTGGGTGTATTAAAATACCTTGTCTACTATGTACACTGTACACGCATGTTAGAGAAACTATAAGTACAGAGCACCAAACTCAGTTAGGAATGCTGAAGAGTTGGAACTAAGGTATTTGGAAGAAATATGTACCTTCCCAAGAAATATGTCAACCAACACGTGGCTATTGCACAGCCGATGTTGCCATCTTCTATGGTGACATATTAGGCAACTTTCCTCATCTTCTACAAACTATGTTTACACGTTTTTCTTTCTTTTCCTTGGTAAATCAATTAAAAACCTTGACACATAACACGTACATCAATTATTTATGCTGTCACCACCAGTCAAGTTCGTTTTCCTAACCAGCCACTTACATAGGATGAAAACGACATATGAGCCCGGCTTAAACACTTACTGGAGATAAGAAAAAGACCCTATCTGTAGTTATCCAGTTGTAAGGACTATTTTGCGCTTCGATAAGCATTTTCTTTAAACAATAACAACTGCATAGTGATCGATCTTGAAGCGCAGTGAAAACTCGTGGAAAGTAATAACCGGCTGAGATGATTATAATAGACAGCAAATGGGCGAGAAAAGGTGTAGAGATATATAAATTCAGATGGCAGAGGACAATGTTTTGAATCTAATTGCAAAACAAAGAGATTACTGAAAATAAAACATTTGGTGAGGCTTTTTAATCAACAAAGTTGAACTTTTGATGCTCATCAACATTCTGACTAACATTACTTCTGTAGCCGAGTGGTAGCGTTCCGACTTCTCAAATCGAATATTCACTCGCTCCCTACTCGTTCAGTTGGAAACTGAATGTGGGTCTCTTTTCTAATGAAATGAAGGAAAGAAAACCCGTTATCTTATATTCACATCACTTTCTCTGCCCTCTATTGTTAAGTAATACTTTCATTAGCTGAAGGCTCAATTCCTGAGAATAATATGCTCATAAGCTTAAAGCAGCGGCGTGTGAAAAGGCTCGTAGGCCAATTCTGGACATTAAAGTGAAATACAATTTGGAGAATTAAGTCGGTCAAGGAGTAAAATTTCTTGATGCTGAAGTGTAAGATTTGGCAACGTATAACGTGGCAAATTTGGAGAGAAGTTACGATGTAGGCGCGACTTAAGTTGATAAAAGAGCGTATATTTCGAACATGTGTTTAATTCTATTGGACTTCTACTGCCTCTGCGGCTTCTTCGCCTTTAGGGAATACAATTTACGAAATCTATTTGTAGTCGGTAGCGCGTAATACGGCGCGGCTATTATCCGCTTAGCCATGATAAGAGGATTCTCTATGGAGCAGTTTAGCGAGTTGCGGTTATTTAAATGTGTATTTTACTACAGATTGTGCCTACCTATATACAATGTAAAAGTTAGCAAATTTAATGCAACGCAGTTACAAAACAGTGCTTAAATTCAGGAACATTTGGTTATTTATCAGTTTATAAACCTCCATTAAATATTCTCAGTAAATTTAACTAGGTTGTCCATTCTCGCAACACACCGTAAGAGAACTCATTGGTAGCCATTCATTGGAGCAACAATCGTCGAACGGCATCACTGTTCACACATACCCACGCTGAGACCACTTTCTAAAAATGTGTTCCATTCACATGACATTCTCTAGCTGTTCCGCAAACGATTTTTTGTTTTGTTTTGTTGCAAAAGATCATTCTTTTATCTACGTCATGTTAGTCGAGATAAATATTAGCAGAAATGCTCTTATTACGTGCTTCTTGGTAAGTACAAGGGAAATAAGGGGATGCACTAGGTTAAAGCAATAGTAAAAACTTATAGCGATCGCTATGTGAACAATTGAAATTCAGTTCCCTTTGCTTGCCAGGAGTAAAAAATGTAGAGACGAAAACAAGATACTTTACAAAGAGTTTAAATAGCTTAAAACTTAAACCAATAATACGGGATAACTCGGAAACGGTTAACTCTAAATAATATAAATAAAAAAATAATAAAGTAAAAAAGTGTGCTGTATGACACAAATTGTATATTTTAACGAGATCTACATCTTTTGTGTTGCAGCTGTTTGTCTATCTCTTACGGTGTACCAGTTATACGAAGTTATGCATATGTCATTCAGAATGAAATTTTCAGAGGGTATTCCCAGAAAATTCAGGGTATACATTTCGTTTGGCATAAAAATATTTTAAACATGTAATATTTTAATCAAAATCACTACAGCCACTTTTGAGAAAATCAAAATTTTTCGAAAAATTTTCCTATAAAAGGTAGTTGGGGGTGGAGGGATTGTCCTAAAAGTCTTCAACTCGCAGCCTTCGAAGATACTAAACTTAAAATATCAAGTTTGGCATTTAACCGACTTTTCGTTTTTGAGCTATGCTGTTCAGACATACACACACATGGACATGTTTCTAATATTTTTTTTTTTTTTATTCAGGGGTCTCAAAATACTATTTGCGGTGAAATCTAGGTATCGAATTTTTAGAGGAATACAATACCTTCTACTACATACGTAGCACTTATGTACTAGAGAAATTATAAATGCTGTTTTGGGGGCAGGGAACAAGGGACCGAAAAACATTTCCGGTGATATTTCGATTTAAAATTTTGGAAAGAAAACAATGATGCCAACTATAGCGCAGAGAAGGTAACAACGTTTTGCTATTACAGACACTACTTAAACAACTAGCATATTGTTACGTGGCATCTCTTGGTTAAACTGCTGTCTTATACCCTCTATATATTAGTCTTCTGTAAGAAAAATGTATGATATAACGTTTAAATATGTTTTAAACGACATGTGCGGTCCTGCTGTCACTGACATTAATCTTCACCAACTCCATGGCAACTTAACATATTTAAATGAGGCAGGGAATGCGCGATAATTCTGCTGTATGAACCACACCAAACTGTATCAAGGGCGAATCAATGAACCCCACTTAAATACGCATTGATTACAGTTTAACCCCGGTTGAATACCCGCATTAAAAATAACAGAAGTCAACGCCTTGCATAGAGAGAGCTGAATACACTAGGAAACGGGAGGAATCAACAGTTCAATAAATGTTGAGTGCCTTCAATTGTACATCAGCGATACGAAAAACATTAGGAGCAGCTCGACCCATGTGTTATACCTGTGGCCGCCTCTCTCATAGCCGTATCATCCCTTCCACCTATTTTAGTACGCGTGGCAGGCATTTAAGATACTCTAGGCATTCAAAATTTTCCTTTAAAATAGTTTTCATAAGCTACTTAAAATCATTTTTCAGATGTCAATCACTTTTGATATGCTAATACAAAAGATCCTTGTACGAAAACCATCACTTTACATGTTCTAAATTTTTGTTTTGAAATGTTACCTTCTTTAGTACATATGTAAGAAGTACATAGGTAGAGCAGGTATTACATTCCATCCAAAAATTCAATACCGAGATTTCACTAGAACTACACGTATGTAGAAAAAGGTCTGTGTGTATATCCGTGTGTCTGAACAACACAATTCTAAAACGAAATGTCTGTTTAAATATCAAACTTGGTATATAATCTTGCGAAAGAATGGTTTGTATACCCATTAAACGATAAAGGGAAGAACAATCGTGTGAATGCAACACAGATTTCATTTTTAATTTTACTGTTGTTTGTTAACGCCGCTGCCAATTACCAGGATATTAGCGCCGCCGGTGTGTCGGAATTTCATCCCGCAAAAGTTCTTTATTATGCTTCCACTAGCTAAACTACACATCTGGGAGAGAAACTAAAACGGACTTATTTGTGTTCAGTAGCTTCTAAGAATGTAACATGAGCATTTGCCACCATTATCGGAGTGTTCCACACGTCTTAAGTTCTAGCCTGTAGGTTCTAAAAGAAAATCACCTCAGAGAGCTGTTTTGAACGAGGGAGAACGGCGATGCTTGCTTTGCACCACCCTTGTGCCGAGTTCAAGGACTTCGAGTGACAGTGGCAGACTACAACGCCCTGCTCCAATAGAAAACAACCACTGACACCTCGTGGTTGCTTGTCTCCTGATTCCTGCGACAGATATTACATGTACTGAACCAAGGCGTGTCCTACAGTCTCTTGATATCTTTCACATGCAAAAGTACACTCAGGGAGGACAAAATCCTTATCCACACCTTGCACTCAAGTTATAGAGAATTTAAAATATCAGACACATATTCCAGGATATTAGAAGTCCAACAAGAAAGACGAGACCTGTCATATTAATAGAGAAATGTATACGAAAGAATACTAGTGCCTAGTGTATTCCCTAAGTTCCCTTCCACTTATAAAGAACTAATAATTCGATTCCCTTTGCATGGCCAGAAATAAAACAAAGAAAAACGGATTTGTATAATAAGTTTCTATCTCTTACGGTTTAACAATAATGCAAAAGCCATTCAGAGGTTATTCCCAAAAATTCAAGATATGCATTTTATTTTCCATGTAAATACAGCATTTTAATCAAAATCGTTAGAGCCATTTTAAGAAACAAAAAAATAGAAAAATGTTTCATGTAAACAAGGGGATTATCCTGTAAATCTTCGTGGCGCATCCTTGGAAGATATTGAACTTAAACACAACGTGTGGTATTTAAGCGACTTTTTGTTTTCGAGTTATACTGCCCGCGCGTACACACACGCGGTTTTGTTTGTTTGTTTCTTTTTTTTTTCTAAAAATGCTTATTTTTGGATTCAGAGGTTCTCAAAACATATATTTCGACTAATCTCTCGGTATCGAATTTTTGGGTGCTAAACTCCATGCCGGTGAGCTGAGTGACCAAAGTTTCAACTGGAAAACGATCGGAAACCTGTAAACATTATTTTCAGACTCCAATTTATTAAACTATTATGGTTAAATATTTTGAAATGTTTTCCTTTGTGTAAAGTAGGTGCCATTTTTATAAATCTTAAGAGATACTAAATAGACTTTAAATTGCATTTAATATTACGTATATGTATCATCATACACTTGAATTAAGCTCAGAGCATTTCTTCGTACAAATGTAAAACACTCGACTGCCCATAGTATCAAGTGGCCAGCGCCTTAATACCTTCACTGATGTGACGTGAGCTGTTGAATGGGTTGCATGTAAACTATCAAGTGTTATCAGTTTCAAGACTGGCTCATTGGCACCTACTATTCTGAAATATTGTATTTGTAAATCCAGTATAAAGATAAAATCAATATATTAAAAACTTGTGTATGGTCCCTACATTCTCTTTCCTATCATCCATTTTGCTTCATTTCATATAAGCTACTTCCCTCACTCTCATGCCGATCCCTCGTTCCGGGATTTTCATTTTAGATTAAATATCGTTAATTCCTTGGCTTCAGATCCTGGCCCCCTGTTTAAGTCCCAGGGGATTGCAGTCCTCCTTACGGGGAGGTTAGGTTTAATTTAATGTGTGCAAAAGAAGCAAATACGCAAAATAATTTGCTAACTGTTGAACTATTATGC
This sequence comes from Hymenopus coronatus, assembly GCA_030762935.1. Classification (NCBI taxonomy): domain Eukaryota; kingdom Metazoa; phylum Arthropoda; class Insecta; order Mantodea; family Hymenopodidae; genus Hymenopus; species Hymenopus coronatus. Next base: position 77,146,843 of record CM060897.1, on the reverse strand, counting down.
TTATTAACATAATAGGAAAAATGCATTATAAGCATTATAAAATACTGTTTAAATTTTGAAAATGTATCAAGTAATAAATTCAGACACCAACGAGCATACCTTCTGACAGCAGAGAAGAAATTCCATTTGCATTAACTCCTGTCCCTGCTTATAAACTTCTGCCGAATACACAAGATATAGTTAAGCAACATTACACTCCCTCACATAAATTTCAGAACTGACCAACATTCTTTTGCCAGTCCTAACTCTGCATAAAACGGGAATGAGAATGTTATATACTCTGGTATCCAACTAATATAAACTTTCTTCCAAACAGGGACCTAACTATAGTATTCTTTACTGCATTCGTTGGTGCCTACTATAACGTGCAAACAATTCTGACTGCCTCTTTTGAGGAACCCTTATAATGGTTTTACAACATTAACCTCGCCCCCCCCTGCAGTCCTTTCTGCAAAGTTACAACTTCTTACCATTACCATCTGTTTCAAGAACGACTTTTTCTCTGAATTTGGGATTTTCGCAACTGAGACGTGGAGCAATAAGGATTGCTTGATCTAAAAGGATAAGGGCAGGTTTCCCTTTTCCAGAGCGTCAAGATGGATTTTTGCTTGATTTTTGTTATATTTTTATATGGCAGTCATTAGCTGCAGTTAGGTCACATTCCCTTAATCAGCTGCACTCGCGCTCACTAAACAGACTACCCACCCGCTAACGAAAGAAGGGAAATTATGTCGACAGTCGCGAAACAATAAGCCTGTTCCAAAGCTACCGTATATTTTGTAAAGTGGAAGTTGGTAGTGCTAAACACACAATTACCACATGGGAACCATATGAAAAGCGACGATGCAAACATCTATCATCTAATATACTTATAATGCATGCACTATTTCTAGTGGGTATTTACTTTTTTCACTTTCTTAGAACTGCTACTACAGCGCACCTGCTATACATTATCAACTTAGTTGGGTGGCAGTTTTAATATTCACGGGGGCGAGGCTGACTGGCGCCAGCAAATTCACAAGATTCGCCATAATTACCTAGCGGAAACAGCAGCAACAAAGCATACTTCACCTGTTCGCAGCTTCAAGTCATTAATTGCTTCGGAACGCTACTTTTCCGATCTTCTCCAGCAACCTTCTTAGCTACTTTTCTGTACATAATTAGGTCTCAGGGCTGGCCAAAACCCCTTCAACACATGCTCGTGATTGTCACTAATTTTTGGATCAAAGTAAACATAATGAAAATAAAAATCTGATGTGTTCTACTCACAAGGTTTTTCTCTGCATCAAATTATTGTTAAAACGTTTATTCTTCTATTTAATTCATGCTAATCCAAACCAATACCAGAAATGATCTTATTACTTGCTTCCTTGTAAATAGAAGGTAAATAAGGGAGTACCATAAGCGAAAGCGATAGTCAAATATTTTAAAAATTGGTTGCTATGTGATTAAAGCACCTTTGTTTGTATGGGCAGGAGATGACAAATTACCATATGAGAAAAGTGTAAATATTTTAAAGCTGAAACTAACAAAAAGGAATATCTCAAAAACGGATGACTCCACGAAAAAAAAAGGTACCTATATAACATATATTGTGTTTGTTTAACGAACTCTACGTTTTTTTGTTACGTAAGTGTTTGTCTATCTGTCACAGTTTACCAGTTATGCAAAATTCCGCAAAATGCATCCCGAACAAAGACGTCTTTCGCGGCTATTCCCAGAAATATCAAAATATACATTTTATTTCTCATGTAAATATCTTTAAAATACCATATTTTAATCAAAATCTTTAGAGCCATTTTTGAGAAATCAACATTTTCGATTTTTTTTCTATGTAAAGCGTAGTTACGGTGGGTGATTTTCTTGAAAAGCCTCATGTCGCATCCCTGGAAAATACTGAACTTAAATGCCAAGTTTGGTATTTAACGGACTTTTCGTTTACGAGTTATGCTGCCCTCAGACACACACGGACGTTTTTCTTAAAAAAATGCCTTTTTTTGGATTCAGGGATGCTCGAAACATATTTCCGGTGAAATTTCGGTATCGAATTTTTGGGTGCACTACAATACCTTCTCTTTACACTATGTACATAGTAAGTGTAGAGAAAGTAAAATTTTGATGTGTTCCATTCACATGACTTCCTCTTCATCTCTGTACAAGCTATTGTAAAACTCTTAGTCTTTTATCTACTTCAAGTTAATGCTAATCCAGATAAACATGAGCCAAAATAAAATGAAATCGAGTTTTACTTATGGATGCTCTTTAGCTGCTACGTCCCATCTATACTGAGCGTGAAAGACAGCTTAAACGGTCAGAAACGTCAGAAATACATTATGCATTTCAACGACATCTATATGTTTTTGTGCAGTAAGTTTTTGTCTATCTCTTTAGGGTTGAGGTTCTCAAACAATTAAAGTCGTTCTCTCTGCTTGCTTGAAGTAAGGAAAGGGAGAGAGACGAAACGAAAGATGTCTTCCCGTTTAAAAAAAACAACTTAAAAGTGGTTTGACATTGAAACCTCTAACACGGAATATCTCAAAAACTGATAACTGTACATAAAAAGTATGTGACAAATTGTGTGTTTTGACGAGATCTACACGTTTTTGTGTGGTAGGTTTTTTTGTCTATATAGTTACACAAAAGTCATAAAGAATGAAAATTCCTAGAAAATTCAGGTTAACCATTTTATTTGCCACATGAATATCTGCAATATACGGTATTATAATGAAATCGTTAGAGCTCTTTTTGAGAAAATCTAAATTTTCGAAACTTTTTGCATAGATATAAATGGAGTTCTGCGCAGGGAGGATTTGTTGAAAATCTTAGTGACGCATTCTTGGGATATGTTAAACGTAACCCAGTTTGATATTTAACGGACTTTTCGTTTTTAAGTTATGTTTTTCACATAGACACACACACATAATTTTTCTAAAACTGCCTTTTTTGGATTCAGAGGTCCCATAAGCAAGCATTTCCGGTGAAATCTCCGTACCGAATTTTGGGTGGCATACAGTATCCCTTCTATCTACTATGTACACTGTAAAAACCTGCTAGAGGAAGTAAAAGTCCATCGACGTCCACCGGGATTGAGGCTGCAACCTTGGGTAGGTACTAGAAGCCAGCATGGCAGCCACTACACCACGGAGGGCGACGAAATAAAGGTTTTCTCGACCGTAACCATGGAACGACTGCTCTGTTCCTTTCTTTAGCTAATATAATTTCGAGGCAAGACATTTTCTTTGCTTGAGTCTTAATTACATAGCTTGGAAAGCGCAAGAACGGGGCATATGGAGTGCTAAGTGCAGGATTTTCCTTGAAGCAGTACATACATAAATACACACGCCCAGTATGGCACTAGCAAGCCTTTGTTCCAGAGAACTTGCCATTCATAAATTAAACTAGTTAGTCACGGCGCTCTCGAGCAGTTACTTTAAATGACACTGGGTTTAATGCTCGTTAGTAACTGAGAGAAGCCATAAACCAATAAGATGATTGTAAACTAAGAACAGTATATAAACCGCTGCACTCAAAAGAGTTATAGCACACTGCAATCTGGAATAATACGATCTGTCTGGCACCACGCTTTGTCTTTATGCTCCATAAAATGCATCCTGCCATTCTCTATTATAAAACATCGAGTGTAATGAATGTTTTCATACCTATGTTTACTCGGATACATGATAGTAACTTCCATATAAAATATGCAATGTAGAAGTCAATGCCCTTTTCAATCGTCTTTGAAGCAAAGTTACAGCATTTGCGCTCCCTGTAATCATAAAAATCAACCGGATAACATGTTCACTTTCTCTACTGCTTAACTTGCTTCTTGTTTGTTAACGACGCTGTCAGTAATCCAGGATCGTATCATCCCGCAGGAGTTCTTTAACATGCCAGTAAATCTACTGGCATGGGGTTGTCGCTTTTAAGCACATTTAAAAACCATCAGTCTAGGCCGGGTTTGAACCCGCAATCGTGAGTTCAGAAGGCCAGCGCCTATCCAACTCTCTACTGCTTACCTGTAATAAGTAGAGGAAGTGTGTATTCCAACCAAAAGTACAAAGTTCACCGGAAATATGTTTTATGGCTCTCTAAACTCAAAGAAAAAAACAGTTTTATAAAGAGGCCCATACGCGTGTATACAGCATAACACAAAAAACGAAAAGTCGATTAAAAGCTGAACTTGGTATTTTCAGCATCTTCCAATGGTGAAACATGATTTTTGAGAAAATTGCCCACCTCAAGCTATCCTTTACATTGAACAAGTTCACAAAATCTTATTTTCTCAAAATGGCTCTAAAGAATTTTATTAAAATACCATTAAATAAATAAAGCTATTTTCATGACATGATGCATTTTTTCTGGGAATAGCCTCTTTATTCTGAAAAACCTTGCATAACTAGTCAATAATAACAGAGAGTAGATCTCTGCAAAGTACACAATTTGTTATTTTTTAAAGTTGACCATTTCCTAGATATAACTCGTTATTGATTTGAATTTTCAAAATATTATACTTTTCTGAAACGTAAGTCGTTATTCGCCGCTCTCACTTACCGATCATGTAAAGAAAACGGAATTTCAAAGCCAGCACATAGCGGCCTTCAATTAAAATATTTAACTATCACTTAAAGCTTACTGTATTCCTTAATCCCTTGTAATGCCTACACGAAATATGCAATTAAATAATTTCTGGAAATGTTTATCTGGTTAACAGGAAGTAAGAAGGGTTTGCAAGAATAGTTCGTAGAAGGCTGAGTAGAGAAAAGTCACGTGAGATAGCATCAAATAAGGATTTTTTTTAACTTACATTGACCTAAGACCTATTTTAACTTCTTTATCGTTAATATGACCCTTACTTTTGTTTATATTTCAAACAAATGTGAAATGGTTTGATATATTTGTTGCAACTCGCATGTACAAAATACTAACTCAGTGGTAAAAGCACTTAAACCAAGGTTTTAGTCTAGTACCTGACTGTAGCTACATGGTTATACATTTTATCATTTGCGTTTGGTCCGAAATTTAGACATATTAAATTCCCTAATATCTATATCCTTACATAACACTACATGGGGCACATCAGATTTTTGTTTTGCTTTGTTTTTGTTTTTAAATCTTAGATTATCATGACTTCATCTCGTACTTTTAAACATATTGGTTTGTCAAAACATTGCATTGTTGTTAAACATGTATCTACAGCAGTTATCCGCTTGTGAACTCCAAGATTGAAGAATGGAAGTACAAAACATGGAATGATTTATTTAAGATGCTTCAGAAAAAAGACTCCACTACAAAAACACTGTCAGTTGTTTAATTTGTTATGGCAGACCCAGTAACAAATGCAGCTGTGCAGGGGACTTTTTTTATTCTCTCATAGATTCTTTGTGAAGAGAAGGAAATAATCAGTTACACATTCAGACAGGACAGAAACACTTGTGACCATGATACACTTTGATATTTTGTATATTGACCTTTTTAGGGAGGATAATAGCGAGTGGAGATAACCTTTTGGAGTAGAAGGCTTCAGATAAATATAATTAAAATTATATTTTGTTTCCTAATCATAAACACCTCAGTCCTGCATTTTACTTCAGTTTAAAATGGCTTTTACATAGATATATCAGATGGGATACATGTCCCGTTTTTGTTTTGAAAATCTAGTCATTCTTATGTAGCACAGAGCTTATCTCATTACATTTAAAACTCCCAGTGATATTCATAATTATTTGACGAATGACCACATTATAATTGTATTACAAAATATACGCAATATAAAAATACTTCATTGTTCGTTCTGTTTTAAAATATTTAGCTTAGTATTAACTACTTACTACTAAAGTAATGAGATGATGCCTCACCACAGATCTAACTTAAAAAAAAAAATGTGAACAATTACATTAATAAAAAAAAGTGTTATCTGGAAGTGCATTTATTTTTAAAACAGATTAATGCAGTGGCATTAATTAAACGCTAAACCCATCATTTTATCTGCTTCCCTAATTGGAAATAAAAACCTAAGCAGAGGTATAATTAAAGTTCGATTATCTCTTTATTTGGTTGATATCCGAGATGTATTAATGAAATAATAATATTAGATATAGATAATAATAATAATAATAATAATAATAATAATAAACACAGATATTTAAGAGATACGAGCAGAAAAGAATACTCCCAATTTTAAGGCTTAACTCCCTCTCCTAGACAGCCATAAAACATCACCCAAGTTAGCAATTAAAGATGCAACAAATATCAGCTTCTATAAACATTAAATACGATTTCAGTGGAATTAGGCGGTGTGAAGGTCGTAAACAAACTATGTTTGAAAATAGCTATTTTTAGCCTGTAACTAACAGAAAAGAAAAAGGTTATGGTGGAATGATCAGAATCGGTTGAGTGGTCTCCCAGGTTACCTCCCCCCATCCCACACACACATGCACATTAGTACGGATATTCCTGTTTTCCCCATAAACGTTTAATAGACCCTTAGAATCTCGGGTGATAAAGGCAATAGTGGTCGATACCGCAGTTGTCATATAAAGAAATACTGGGGAAATAAAGTAACAGCATATTTATAATTAGAGCTAGGTCCGGGGTCTCAAATCAGCCGGATAGAGATTCGGTACACACAGAGTATAACTATGAGTGATGGAGTATGCGTGGTCTCTACAATCCGTTTCGAAACGTGTTGCACTATCTAGCATTGCTCAGTGCCTGGCCTCGCTCAGCTCCTGCTAGTATATAAACCAATGAACACTGAAAGAGAGCGCAGATTGAAAAATGTCGAAAATATGAAAGGGTAGGCGTTCGACATAGAACAAACTTGTGGATGATTCAAATACATTTTGAGTAACAAGAGGAGAGTTTTTTCTTTCGATACATTAAAGATGTATCTTGCAATTCACTGCAGTGAATCCTGAATGAGTTTGGTGGTTGTCTTCTCAAAGCTCTGCACATTATTATCCCGATTTTTTTTTCAAGCTTTATACTTTATTTGTAAAAGTACAAGGCATTTTTATTTACTAATTATGTTATGAAATAATTGTTTTATTGTGTCCCTTTATGAATTAGAACGATGCACATGCCAATACATATAATGAGATACTTTTGGAACAGATTATACCTCAACGTGCGCATGTTTACGCTATAAACCTCCCAATTTTTATATCGCTGACTGCGCTGCATGTTCCTACTGTGTACGCTTCGGCACCCAAATCTGAGCTCTGCTCATAATGTAGGAAAGCAAAGGGTAAAACGTTGTATTAGATGCCAATAGAAAAGGTAATATTTGCCAAAATAGAATGTTAGAACTTCGGTGGAGAATCATTGATATACGCAGGACTTGGATTAATAAAAGAGCATGCAGTACTCAAATTGTGTTACTCTTGTTAGTTTTTAAAAGTTATGGAAGTATTACTGTGGTCGGTAGAGCAGCGCTTGGATCGTCACCTGTTTAGCGTAATCGGTAAGAGATTCGCCGTACAGCAATTTAGCAAGTCCCGGAAATTTCAATTTGTTACTTTACTACAGAAACAAATTCGCCTACAACATCAAGTTTTTAATACTTGAAGTTAGATTTAATACGATACGTTTTAATTCCTCGTGTTTAGATTCAGGAATAGCATATTATTCACCCTAAAATATTCGGCAATTGGTTTTAAACATATCAGTTATTAGCCCGCATTAAATTATTCTCAGTAAATTTTTAAGTGGCGATGTCCATTCTCACAGCAACCGCGCATATCCTGAAATAAAGGCACAATAGCCTACCACTGGAGCAATTAACCTTCAATAATCGACAAACGACATCATAATAAAAACATTTTAAAAACACTTGGGGTCTAAATGACAAGTTATCCGACATTTACTCTTTAGTATAAGAGAAAACATCGGTAAGAAATCTTATTCAGGCAACTAATCCGTCCTTCAGATTACTCATCAAATATTTAACCGGTGAACCACAAGGTGATAGATATTCTAATAATGCTGTGCGATGTTTATTTTATATATCGAGATTTCGCTAGAAAAGCAAGTTTTGAAGCTACCTGAACCCCCCCCCCCTGCAAAGCCTTCTTAAAATAAGAACGGCGTCTATTCAGTCTCTAAACAGCACAACTTACATTTTAAAATAATAATAATAATAATAATTAACAGAAGTTTTATTTTAATACCAAATGTAATTTTAGCATCTTCCTAGGTGCGAAACGAAGATTTACAAAAATTCTCAAACTCGATACTACCCTTTACAAACCGTATTTGTTTTTAAAATGGCTGAAACTATTTTGATTAAAATACCATGGATTTAAGATATTTGTATGACCAATAAAATATAACTTGAATCTCCTAGAAATAAAGTGCTTTTCATTCCGATATAGACAAACCTTGTTACACAAGAACTAGATCTTGTTAAAGCATATAATGAATGTCAAATAAAACATTTTGCGGATTAACAATTTCCGAGATATTCTTGGTTATTATTTTAAATGGTCAAATAATTATACGGGTGGGAAATCGCCATTCGTTTGTCTCTAGGCCATACAAGGGTTATATCATTCATAAGAAATCACCAGCAATCGTTCTTTAAAAGTAGAACTATACCTTTAGCATATTGTAACGTCAGATAGAAGATTGATTAAAGCATCCACACGGAAGGAGAAGATGCATGGTTCAAATCCGCCTGTAGCTTGAATTTTTTAGTCCGATTCCTACCTTTTCCTACCTGGGGCTTGTGCGAAAATACGATTAATTACTGTATCCTTCTCATAACTACAACAAAATAAGTAAAACTCTGTTTTCCACTCGCATGATCTATCTAGGCTGCAAAAACTATTCTTATAAAAGCTTATACTTTTCTTTACTTCGTGCTAATCAAGATACGTAAATATTAGGGTTTGTATTACTTAGTTCCTTGTAAACAGAAAGGAAATGAGGCAATACACTAGTCTGATAGCAGAATGTTTTGAAATCTGGTTGCTATGTGATGCAATTAAAATTTCCTTTTCTTTGCATGACCAGGATGAAAAAAGTTAATAAAGAATCTCCAATTTGAGGAAAATCGAAGTATATAAATTTTAAAACCAATAACAAGGGAATATCTCATAAATAATTAACTACACGAAGAAAAAATAAATATGACATAAATTGTGTGTTTTAACGAGATCTACATATTTGCGTAGTACGTTTTTGTCTGTCTTTTACAGTTTATTAGTTGCAAGTCATTCAGAATGAAGAGGGCTTTTGAGGATATTTCCAAAAATTCAAGCTATACATTTTATTTCTATGAAAATATCTTTAACGCACTGCATTTTAGTTAAAACCTGTTAGAGCCATTTTAAGAAAATCAAAATTTTCGTAATATTTTCCAGGTAAAGTGCAGTTGGAGTTGCATTTTCTTGGAAATCTTATGTGAAGCATCCTTGATTTTTTTTTTTTTTTTTATTTTAAATAGCAAGTTTGTTATTTAAGGATTCTTCAACTTTGAGTTATGCTATTTATACACATAAGGAGCTTTTTCTACAGTTGTTTTATTCATATGACCTCAAAACACATTTTGGTAAAATTTTGACATCGAATTTTGGGTGGAATGCAACACCTTCTCTGCCTACTATGTATGCACATAAGTTTACCGTCCGTCTGGGTTTGACTCGACAGTGCAGGTTTTCTCATACTGTCCAGGGCTTCAAACATAAAACAGATTATTGCAATTACTATCAATTTGAAAAATTGTATTTGTCTTTGGCGAAAATAAATGGGGTGAAAATAAATTTTTGTAAATGTTTCTCACGTTGACAGCTTTAACAGAGCAAGTTGCCAAGGCAACTAGAATACTTTATTTTGACAAGTTGCAGCTGAGTTGTTTTTTCGTTTTCCGCGAATTCTATCCGGGTAGTATTGCTTGTGTCAAAGCATAACCAGCATTCAGAAGGTGTGGTGAAACAGCAGTTCCATGGCCTTGTGTTTTATTAAAAGGAGGAACGTTGCAGTTATACAGCTTCGAATCATCTTGTGGATGTGGCATAATCACAGAAGTCAGATAATATACATTAAAAGAAAAATTCGTACAAGCTTTTGAAAACAGTGATGATTGTAAGCTGTGTTTAAAACTACAGATGATGGTGTTCCAAAATGTCCTGCTTCAGTTATGTGTAACCATGAATAAATGATTATCTGCTTCCCTTCAAGTTTAAGAAATTCTTTATTTCATATTTTTAAGAAATATCATCTCACTCGTTATTATAATACGATTTTTGCCATGCAAAAATGAACAATACATTCAAACGCTACAAAGAGCGTTTTAAGTTATGCTTGGGAAACACGAAAATGTAACATTCTGCAGCAAGCATCATGGCTATCCTGGGTTTGAGCAAAGGAAACAACCATTTGTCCTGGGTATCTGATGTATCCCACTCACATGACTTTCTTCCTGCTCTGCAAACACACTATTTTTATAAAATATATTATTTTATGTATACATGCTAAACGAGATAAAACATTAGCGGATATGATCTTATTGCGTTCTTCCTTGTAAGTAGAAGGGAAATAAAGGAGTACCCTAGGCTAAGGAGATAGTAAATATCTTTTAAAACCTATCCCTATGTAAAACAATTGAAATTCGGTTCTCTTTAGCATTCCCAAGAGTAAAACAAAAGAAATAAAACGAAAGTTGACTTCCGCTTGAGAAAAGTTAAATCAATAAAAAAAAAAATATCTGGAAACGTTTATCCCCACAAAAATGTATTCCAATCACACAAGTTTCTCTACATCTCTGCAACAAATTATTGTTAAAAAGCTTATTCTTCTATCTTCTTCATACTAATTGAGATAAAATTGGCAGAAATGGTCTTATTACTTGTTTTCTTGTAAATATAAAGGAAATAAGGGCGTACCATAGGCTGAAGCGATAGTCAAATCTTTTAAACGCTGGTTGGTATGCGATTTAAATTCCTTTGTTTGTATGGCCAGGAGTCGACGAATTTCTGTATCAGAAAAGTAAAGTATTTTAAAGTTGAAACCAATAACAAGGAATATCTCAGAATCGGTCAGCTATGCACAAACAAAAACATTACATAAATTATGTATTTTAAGGAGATCTACGTGTTTTATTTTGTAAGTTGTACAGCTTACGGTTTATCAGTTATGCAAAAAACAGTAAAATTCATCCAAAATAAAAGGTATTCAGAAGCCTCTCCCAGAAAACTCAGAATCACAGTCTAATTGTTATATAAATATCTTTAATATACGATATTGTAATCAAAATCGTTACAGCCATTTTTAAGTAACTGCCATTTTCCACGAAAGTTTAGGGTGGGAGGATTTTCTTTAAAATCTTCGTATCGCATCCTTGGGAGATACTAAAATTAAATGTCAAGCTTGGCATTTAACGGATATGTGTGTCCCCTACACACACACACACACACACACACACACACACACACACACACACACACACAGACTGATCTTTTTCTAAAATTTGGATTTGGAGGGTCTCAAAACATGTATTTCCGGTGAAATCTCGGCTGGAATACAATAACTTCTCACACATTATGTATATAGTACGTGTAGAAAAGGTAAAAATGTATGACATAAATTGTGTGTTTTAATGAGATCTACATTGTTTGATGTGCTACTCTTTTGCCTGTCTCTTACAATTTACAAATTATAGAAAAGTCATCCAGAATGAAGGTCTTCAAAGGATATTCCCGCAATTCAAGATATATATTTTGTTTATCATGAAAATATCTTAAATATATGGCAGTTTAATTAAAATCGTTAGAGCCATTTTTGACAAGATAAAAATTTTCGAAAAATACACCACATAAAGGTACATGGGAATGGGTGGATTTTCTTAAAAAAAAAAAAAACAACAAAAAAACAACCTTTGTGTCGCGTCTTTTGAAGATACCGAACTTAAATATGACATTTAACTTCGTTTTTGTGCTCTGCTGCCCACAAACACACAAGTACTACATTAAAAAAAAAAAAAAAAAAAAAAAAAAAAAAAAAAAAAGTTTTGATTTGGAGCTTTCAAAATATGTATTTCCGGTGAACTCAGTATCGAAATTTTGGGTGGAATATAACACTTTCTCTATCTACTTCGTATATTTTAATACGCGCTGGGGAAAGTAAAAAGGGTAGAAATTTTAAAACTGTGTAACGAAGGATTTCCTGTTAACATAAATTATACATATAACAATAGTATAACACTGGGAATGAGTAGAAACAGTCTTGTGAACGCAACAGGCCAGAAATATGCTTTCCCTAAACTTTTAAGGGAACGAAAATGAATTATGTACAATAATCGCAGAATTTCGTGGGAGAGTGCGCGCCTATAAATAAGCCGTTGTTAAGTTGGTTTTCAGGCAAGGCCGGTAATGGCTCTTATGCACATAGCTCAAAGGAAGCTTGTTATCCAGAAGCACCCCTTAACTTGAATTTGCGTTCCCACAAGGTGGCTGGCATACATGTCAGGTACGACATGAGCATCCATGCTCGAGACATCGGTTCTGGAGCACGAATCTGCATTACGGTCGTTAGCAGAGATCACGACTAACAACAGGGGCTATGCTCCAGGGGTAGCGTGCACGACGATCTTGGGTCCGAGTTGTTTGACTAGCTCCCTCTATAATCATATACGATTAGCTTCAGCCACCCAGGTTGTCTGCATTCCTCTCTCAGAGCCAGAGCGGTCTAATTTCGGTAATATATCGCAACCTTGTTATGATTGGTCATAAACCTTCCACTAAAATCAACTATGGTGGTTTCGTGTTGCTGCAGTTTGCCCTGAAAATGAACACTAGGCCGATAGGTGCGTTCGCTACATTGCGCGTCTGACAGCCCGTTCATAAGCACGAAAATTTGCCGACCGCCGCAAGTACGGATTTGAGGTTTTATTCAGAAGAGAGCTTGGTGATAATTTTACTTTTAATTACACATTTAATTAATTCAGTGCATGACATCATCACTACATCAGAATCGTTACTAAAGAGGAATGGGTGTCATTTTCGCCAAATTATAATATTTATGGTCTAGGGATACATGCAAGCCTCTGGTTCCCAACGTTGCGGGTTCAAACGTGGCGGAAGGCGATGGATTTTTTCGGACGTAAAAAAACTTAGCATGTTTTCATTAGGAAGGAAAGTAAAGCAGGCACGAAAAAGAACCTCAAGCCTGATAAATAAGCCTATGAGCAAAATCAATGGTCTTTCACGTTAAGTGCAGAATGATATGATGAGAACCATAACGGTGGAAGAATTTCCATAAATAAAACTCAATTGATTTTCTTGATATGCATTAATGTTTGCATATTGGCGAGAGATTGATGCACTCGATATATTACTCAACACGCTATTTTTTGCCTTTATTTTAGTCGCTATAACGAGTAAGCAAAAATGCTTAGCGAACTTTCTTTCAAACAAGTTCCACTTTTTAGGCGTCAAGACTGAGTTGTTCTCGCAGGCGCATTGGACTTACAACCCTGACTCGCTTACATCTTCTGTCTCATGAGCCACCGCTTCTGTGTCAACAATGTCAATCTGTTGAACGGTGGTTCAACACATCAATTTCAAAAACAAAGAACACCTCAAACACTATGGACAAACTAAACAATGTAAATTCAGCTAAAAATATCATCACTTTTAAAAAATTAATCACAATGTACACATCTAGTGTATTTGGAAATTGTATCCAATATCAAATATAATGAGTCATATTATAGGCGACCTCAATTAGGAAAATCTAATATTTTTTAAATTATGGTGTTCGTGATTTTAAAGTGAAATAATTCCGAAATTAATGCATTTGCTCGAAGTTTAAGTCGCTCTTATAATGACGCAACAATTCCAAGTTCTACATTATTAGACATAATAAAAAATGTATATAAATGTAAGTATATATATATATATATATATATATATATATATATATATATATATATATATATATATATATATGGCAACACTTCCTGGCTATAATTTATCGGATAAGAATGATATCGATAGTGAGTTTAATACAACATTCAAATTTGAAAGTCAACTAAACAAAACAAAGTGACATTATTAAAATCAGTACTCTATATTAGGTTGAATTTTTATTTGAATTCATGTGAGCCGCGGTAGGAGGTAGGTTACAAAGCTGTATCAAACTCCATATTGCTTAATTTTATGTTATTTTTCGCAAATAACGAAAGGTGGTAGAAGTACGCCTTTTTTTAAAAATAATATTACCAAATTAGCGAAAACGGTGTCACATATCTTTCCCTATTCGACTTACCTCTGGCGTATCTACTAAGAAGTTGCTTCATTAAGTGCCTAATCAAATACATTTTCTTCACAACCCCAACAAAATATGGGAAACTATATCATAATTTTTTCCTTCGTGTTGATGTCTTTCATTCCCAAATTAATATGATGGATACTTTGCTTTTGCAGTAAACTGTATTTTAAGCCACCACATAAACAAGTCTTCTCGAGATGTTTAAGCCTGAAAATTGTTTTTCAATTTCAATTTCAGTGCAACTGGTTTAAACGGTGCACCTATTAGCCACGTCGTTAGCAATTATCCTACGGATTCATGAATATGTATGCAGAGACTGTTGGTTTAGTCCTCCATGTCACGACAAACGATCATCGCTATGATATATTTCACAACAAATGAGCACCACAGAGGAATGAGGAATGCGCCCTATTAACTAAATTGGCTGGTCTGCATCCTGGTATCCTTTCATAACTATTAAAATATACTTATAGGCAAGAGACACAAAAAGATCGGCGACTTAAAAAAAATGTGTAAATATAAATCAAACATGAATACAGATTAAATATTTTAACGGCATCAAATGATGGCATAACTAGTTTAAGGCTGCAAAAACATTGTGAGGGACAGAGCAAAATATATTCAGTACTCAAATGTGGCAGGAAAATCTAACTTACCCGATTGCCAATTGTTTTGCCTTCACATCTTTTTTACCATTGTAGAGGAACAAGGTAACCAGTTTTTATATACCTAGAAGCTGGAAGGAAATTTGGAATGTATTCAAATTTGTTAAAAGTTGGTACACAATTGATGATATGGAGAGCAAGTACAGAGTTACTATGTTTTACTTCTCTATGTATATAAACACAAGTATTATGCTTTATCAAAAAATTCCATGTCAACATTTCTCCGAAAAATACTTTTAATATGCTTTAAGATCAGTGAACACAAAAAAGTAACAACAATAATAATAATAATAATAAACATTATTTTTAAAAAATTAGAAAAAAAGTCAAACTTAAAAGCCGGTTAAATACCAAACGTGGTATTTAAGTTCAGTACCTTCCAAAAAAATGCGACACGGGATTCTTCAAACTACACTTTACCTGGAAAATGTTCAGAAATTGCTGATTTTCTCAAAAATAGTTCTACAGATTTTTATAATCTTTAATATATTTTCACTACGAATGAAATGCATAAATTGAATTTCCTGGAAATAGCACCCGAAATCCTGTTTATTTTAAAGGATTTAAATCACTGGTAGCGCATAAGAATTATATTCTCCCTCACTTCTTTTCATGGGTTAACCATTTACAAGATATTCCTTGTTACATGTTTCAACTTTAAAATACTTCTTAAAATGCGATGTCGTTATTCGTCTTTCTTGCTCTTCAAAGCGACGAACGTTCAACAGATTTGACATCACTTAAGCCTAGTGTAGTCCCTGATTCCTTTGTTATCTATAAGGAAACATGTAATAAAATCATTTATGCAAATGGATTAACATGAAGTACTTGGAAGAATACTTTTTTACTGAGCAGTTGAACATGCGTAGAGAAAATTGCCAGATTTTCAGCTCTTTCACGTACACTTGTTTGCAGAAAAAGCAGTTTGGGGAAGGGGGCAGGGTAAATCTGAAATTGCTGTGAAAGTGGGTTTTGTTCTAGCGGAAAAAAGTGTCAAATTAATTATCAAAGTTTTTGTCCCGCTTTCTCATTAATTTATGCGACTTCACAAATGTATCTCCTTACAAACATGAATGATGTCTGGGGCATTGTCAGGTGCATTTAAAACGTCTCTTAAATACACACATAAAATAATTGTGCACGCGTATGAGGTATGTCCCGATTGTTTAACTCTGTCGTGACTGAAAATCTCTGTTCTTCCCGAGGACATAGGCTATAAAATATTATAACAAATAAAACTGGGTTATGGGGAAGTCCTCATAGTTCCTTATCCAATCTCAATTCCTTTCTGTTGAACTAGTACCTATATCAAAGAGTATTCTTGACACCTTATTGTGAATAGCAGATCTATAATGACTTCCAGCCCAAATGGGTGAAGACAACTTGAAATCTTCAAGAATTGGAATAGCTTGACGAAGGACGGGGGGGGGGGGTGCATATAATGTTCGAAACACCGAATTTCTTTCTTCGCTGAAATTTGTTTTCGTAGAGTTTTGTTAATGAGTTTGACAACATTTTGTGTATAAGTTTTAGAACCAAAATTATACATTACCTATTAACATAAAACATGTCCAGTACCTTTGTGATGCAACCTTAAACCTCCAACATAAAATTTCAACGCTCTTTGCTTATTTAGACAAAACTTTGTAGCTAAGTTATACTGTAGGATCCAGTGAAAATACTAAGTACTTTACTACTCTACAAAGCTAAATCTACATTTTTTCAACCCCTTAGGTAGATAACTACACTGATTAAATCATCTGGTTAAAGTATGGTAAACTGTATTATAGCAGTTTGTGCAAATCGTAGGTTATATTACATCTAACAAGTTTGATGTGAATCATTCACATGACTTTCTCTAGCTGTTACACAAACAAACCTTTCTTATAAAAGCTTCTTTTATCTATGCACGCTAATCGAGGTAAACCTTAGCGAAACTTTGGAATAAATTAACGAGATTTTACATTTTTTTAAAGTACGTTTTTGTCTCTCTCTTGCGGTTTCCCAGTTACAAAAAAGCCTTCCAGAATGTGGAGTTCTTTAGAGGCTAATCCCAGAAAATTCAGAATATATATATATGTGTGTGTGTGTGTGTGTGTGTGTGTGTGTGTGTGTGTAATTTGTCAAAAAAATATCCAAAACAGATGGTAGGTATTTTAATCAAAAGCTCTAGAGGCATTTTGAGAAAATCGAAAATATGGAAAAGTAAGGGGTAATTAGTTGGGTTGTGGTAAGATTTTCCTGAAGATTTTCTATCCATCCTTGGAAGATTCTACTTAATTACCAACTTTAGTACCTAACCAAATTTTTCATTTTTGAGTTATGCTTTTCATAGACGCACGGATATTTTTCTAAAAAGGTTTATGGATTATGGAGACGTCAAAACATGTAATTACGACGAAATTTCGGTATAGAATGTTTTGATGGAATGCAATACTTTCTCGATCATCTATATTGTATGTGGCAAAGAAAGTAAAAAGTATGAAGCTAATAAAATAAAAAGTGTCAATAAAGTAGGATACACAAACCGTAGATGTGTGTTTTATTGCATAGTGGAAATTAGGATTTCTGTTCGATAATTTGGCTGATGAACTGTTTTGAATTCGAGACAAATTCTTTCTGGGTCACTCTATAGTCAGCTAAAGGCGCAAATGTTTGTTAAGCACTTTCTTTTTAAATCTTACTGAAATCACTCCTCATTTACTCAGACGTCGATTAGTTATAAATTTATGTTGTTGGTTGCCATCTAAAGTTATATTAGGAAAACCTGTTCTAATACTTTGCTATGTAACTAGAGTAAAAGAGTCACAAATCACACCATTTGAACCAGAAGATTAGCGATTCCTAGCCAAAACGGGAAATGTAATTTATGGCTTGCTACAGAATTAGTATGAAAACACGTGTTTTAATTACACCACTTGTCTCGTTTGCGAATTATAATTTAATACTAGTAGCGTCATCTCCATGGCGTTTAAGGTTTTCAGCCGGTTTTTCATATCGATATCCAGTTTCCAATTTACAGGATCAAGTTTCTCTTTTATGGAACTCAATAAACCTCGCGTGGCATTTCGCTGCCAAACTGAATATATTCATATAGTACTGACATGTCTCCTTAGCGTGGTGGTAGCGCGGCTGCTTGGCAAGCGGAAGACCTGATTCCCGGTACCGGCGCGGAGAATTTTCCCCAGAGATCCGGTCCGGGGTGCACTCAGCCTCAGGAGCTACACGACTGAGAAGTAGAGGTTCCAGATCGAGACCACATCAACCGGCCGGGAGGGACTCGAGGCGCTGATCACATCTCCCCATCCAGCACTATTGCACCCCATTCATGACGCCTTCGGGCTGAGATGGGGAATTCAGTGGCCGGGCCGCTGGCCAAGGTCCCTTGTGGAATTTTGTGCCATGGAGTTACGATATGAATTGATACGGTTATTCGCTACATACTAGCCACTTCTTGAACATTACACACCGAAATTAATGTCAGTAATTTTGACAATTCCTTCAGAAATAAAATAAAAATGGTTGGCCCCTTAGCTCATTTGGAAGAACACTTGCCTGCTGTGCGAGTTCGATTCCCCAATGGAGGGAGGGGGAAAGAGAAAGGCTGGGAGGATGTGTGGGGTATGTTATGAGAACTGATCCCAACGCAATCACCTGGGATCGAACCCGGGCCATGTAGGTGAGAGTCGAGGGTCTAAACACTCGGCCACGGCGCGCCAAAATGAATAAATGTATATATATAAAAAAAAAAGCATTTTTTGTTGTTGCGCAATTGAGATATTGGTACCACTGGATTGTGCTACTAGCCCTCTACTGAAGTGTAGTGTTTGTTGTTTCTAAACGAACAAAATCCTATTTTTTTGGTGCCTTAAAATCAAGTGTTGCTTTAAACAGGACAATCTCCATCATATGTTGGAATCAAGAAGGGCCATCTCCACAACTACCTACTATCCAATCTCTCCAACTGTTTCCATTCTGGTCTCGTGACTGGCAGCAATATGAATGCAGTGCTAGAAATAGTAGTGAGTGTTCTGCTCAAGTGCCCTTTATTATAAAATTGTTAATTATATTAGCGATCTTTTCAGGTTTTTGAACTGTGTACATTATCATCATATATTACATTATAAAGAAAAATGCTAGTTTTCTTGTAATTGCTATGTGATGGATACGGTGCCTCAAAATGTGACACCCGTCACTCCCACAAAAGCTAGAAAACAGGTCTGGGAGACAAGGAAATGGAAATCAGTTCTTGCTAAAATGCTGAGACAATTGTTGTATTCTGTCAGTAATTAATTTTATATTAAACGGAAATGCATTTTTGATTAATGTGCTTTGCTGTTTATTTACTAATTTTTGAACACAAATTTATCGACACTTTTATGGTAAAGTCAGTCACGAAAAGAGCCTTGTGTTAAAAGTTTTTCAATAGGTCTAAGCAATTTAATTTTCACATCTCGTTGTTCTAGTTAATGCTCTAAAGCTAACATTTTGAAGATGAATAACCAAACTGCAATGCTTAAAATATTTTTTCCTCTTCAAGTTACCTAAATCTCAATGGAGAACCGTTTCATGGATATTCTCTTTTCCTTGCAGTTTAGATGATAATCTGTTTTGCTTTTCTAAGAGTACTAAGTATCCTACCTTATATTACTATTATTGACCATGTATTTCAGTGCAAAATAGAAATATAATAATTTAAATGATTACAGTCTTACTAAAATAAATGCCAAGGTGCAGCAATCCCTACTTTCCTTAACATGCATGAGAAACTAAGCACTACGGCAATTTCCTAATGTCTTAATGTTTATCTGAATTAGCATGAAGTACATGAAGAATAAGCTCTTGTACGAATTCTTTGTTACAAACTAGGTAGAGAAAATATGTGAATGGAACACAACTGATTTCTTTTTAACCAAATGATACACACTTCAGGATAGATTTGTAAGCTGCATCCCCTGCACGTGCTGACTACGTTCATTTCTCTTTAAGATTTCTGAAACAAAATCTTCAGTCATATTCACACCACTCTAATACGTAACACGGTGGCTTATTTCCACACTGTGTCACCTTTCTCTACGCTTGGTTCAGATGAGGCGTTACGAATGTTAAGGACAGGATATCCTGCTAAGACAGTAGAATAGCGCGTTGCGTCCCTTTTGATCTCAAGGTAAAGATAATAACCTATGAGGGAAGAATGGCCATTCCTCTCATTTTCCGTGATTATATACAAAACGGTTGTCGGCCCACTCAGTTGAAATATGAATATCTGCTAACAAGGCAAATCCCTCACGTGACATGATGAAAGCAGCTTCACCGCGCGAGGAAGGGGGAAGGGAGGAGTTGATCCTCCTTCGATGTATATGACCCTCGAGTTAATTTTGTGTTTGCTTAAGGCAAGCCATGTCTTGAGGAACTGTTTCTTTATATCATGTCAAAACTCAAATACTCCTCTTGCAAATCCTGCCTTAAGAAATACCGTATCTCTTGATCTCTTGCATGCGGCTTTCCAGAAACCGGCCCGCGGACCTCTTGCGGTCCGCGTTAACGTTCACTCTCGCTGTTTTTTCGACAGATTAGCGACCAATGTCTGAACTACAGCATGATGTTACCAATAGCCGCAACACGTGTTTACCTATCATTGCATACATCAAGGTGCCATAATTATGAAATTATATATAGACAGCGGCCACAAATTAAAACTTTAATCCTAGTTACAAAAGCAAAATTTAATAGCAGTAGGTTTACGGAAACCACCGATAGGTAAATTAGGATAGGAAGGGGGGGGGGAGAAGCAAAGAAAGAAAAGAGCCGTCCAGTACTGGACATCTCTTGCATGCGCTTTAAGTGCCCAGAAAGGTTCCGATAAAGCAATGAAAAAATGACCGTAAGAAATGCAATTAAATACCCTAGAACTAGCTAGCCCCGCCTTATAAACCACAAATTAAATAAGATAAACTTATGGGTAACAGGAATATACAGAATTTAAATCAATTACACATGCCTTCACTTCTGCTACATGCGTCATATTGTTAATTTATTTACGAAATGGAGCGCTAGTATCAATGTAACGACCTCATATTTCATTGGTTGTAAAGCACTGCACAATTATCGCAGATACAGAAAGCGTTTCTTTTCTCATAGTACGAGGCTCTAATTATTCTTTTACATTTGAATGAACCTGACAGCAAAAATTATAAAGTTGGCAACATGACGGCTGATACCATAGCCTGCCGCTTTCTTTCTTTCTTTTCTGATTGCAGCGCTTATCTTGGATACCATTCCCGAAAGAAGAGGTATAACCCTAGAAGTTGAGGGTGATGTTTGAGGAGAACAGAAATTCTTTTTTACTTACTCTATACGTACTATGTACATAGTGTATAGAGAAGGTATTGCACTCCATCAAAAAAATCGATACCGAGATTTCACTGGAAATATATGTTTTAGGGTCCCCTGTATCCAAAAAAAGTATTTTCAGAAAAAGGTCCGTGTGTGTCCGTGTGTCTGTGAACACGATAACTCAAAAACAAAAAATCGGTAAAATACCAAACTTGGTATTTAAGTTTAGTATATTCCAGGGATGCGACACGAAAATTTTGAGAAAAATTCCCCCACCCCAAACTACCCTTTACATGGAACTTTTTTAAAAAAAATGATTTTCTAAAAAATGACAAACGATTTTGATTAAAATATCCTATAATAAAGATATTTACCTGACAAATAAAAAGTATATTTTGAAATTTCTGGGAATAGCCTCTGAAGACTACTTTATTCTAGGTCAATTTTACGGAATTTTGCATAACTGCTAAACCGTAAGAGATGGATAACAACTTACCACACAACAAATATAGAGCACTTTAAAACACACAATTTATGTTACATATTATCTGTATTATGTGTCTGTAAGCAGCATAGCTCAAAAACGAAAAGTCCGTTAAAAACCAAACTTGGTATTTAGGTTTGGTATCTTCCAAGGATGCTACACGACAATTTTCAAGAAATTCCCCCCACTAACAACTGGAACCGGAACTTTCTTCGAAAATTTTGATTTTCTAAAAAATGGCTAACAGTTTTGATTAAAATGTCGTATATTAATGATATTTACCAGACAAATAAAATGTATATCTTGAGTTTTCTGGGAATAGCTTCCGAAGACTACTTTATTCTGGATGAATTTTGCATAACTGCTAAATCGTAAGAGATGGACAAAAACCTACCACACAAAAAATGTAGAGCACGTTAAAACTTACAACTTATGCAATACATATTTTTTTCGTGGAGTTGATCGTTTTTTAGATATTCCTTGTTATTGGTTTTAGCTTTGAAAAACTTATTCTTTTCTCATACAGGAATTTGTCAACTCCTGCCCATACAAACAAAGGAACTTCAGTCACATAGTAACCAGCTTTTGACTACCACTTTAACCAATGGTACTCCCTTATTTCGCTTCTACTTACAAGGAAGCAAGTAATAATGCAATTTCTGCTAATTTTTTTCTCGATTGGCATGATGTAAAAGAAGCATAAGCTTTTTAATAATAGGTTTGCAGAGATATAGAGAAAGGCATGTGAATGGAACCCATCAGATTTTTTTTTAAATAATCTGATTATCTTTATAGAACCCCTATTGTATAAATCTTTAGGGACAGCGAAGGAATTGTACTTTTGGTGTTTACTTTGGACATTAAACAGAGATCTTTAGCTTTGTACTATCATTTCTTCTCTTAAAGAGAAAGAACTCTTAATTGGCCTTACATTCTCCAGAAATCTTCCACCGCGAAATCAGTGGAGCCTTGGCGTTTTCAGCATAAATGAATAGATACACGCAAAGAAATTATATTGCTTCCTTTAAGAAATGGGGTAATAATCCGGAAATAAGAAAGATTGGAGATTCATTCTTATTCCCCTCATATCTTCATTCAAATCTTTTGGTTGAGAAATATAAAGATAAGAAATGAATAGAGAACACACAAAGGAAGAAACAGCTCAGCATAAGACCTCGTGGTGCAGAACCACAAAGGCATTAATCGAGTTAGCTTCGTTACGGAATTACAAAGCCAGTCAAGCAATAAGAACGCCTGATAGAAAGAGAATAATATGTCATTAACAAAGATGGAAGCGCTCCGTTTTCGTTTTGAAATTTACTCCAGGCTTTTTAATTTGCTACCCAGGCACTCATCCCTGTGTTGAGAGAGAGAGAGAGAGAGAGAGAGAGAGAGAGAGAGAGAGAGAGAGAGAGAAGGTGCATGCAGCTTTTATTAAACCCTCTCGTTTTTGTACTCGAAACAAAAGCGCATTACATGGATGAAGCATCAGAACGTTTCGCGGTGCAGAAAAGCGTACATATTTTCACATTTGTATGGACAGATAATGCACCTCTTCATTTTTACGCTTTTACATTTCAAATGAGGTATTCAAACAAGTTTTCTTCCAAGTATAATGTTAAGGAGAAGTGCCTATTGCAATCTCGCCTACTCATCCTGAGCAGAAAACAAAAGACATGTTTAAAACTCGAGTTCTTTTAATGTCGAGATATTCAAGGCGTCAAGAGTGAATATTGTCATATATGTTACTGCGAAGTGCAGTAAGTTATGCTAAATATTGACTGAATCTCTATCGCGCTTTGATATTCTAGTTTTGCTTTTTTCTCGAGTTGGAATATTCCTAAACTTAAGTTTAGGTATGAGGTAAACGAGGCTTTACAGTGATATTTTTGGACGCTGTGACTACTATTTACCGATATTGTTGTTACTGTTGTTAACATTCCCACAGCTACCTGATTGCTATAGAAACAAAAGAAATCGCAAACCTGATATGGACTCGAAAAGCATAGCATACGTGCGGTAAGCTAAACAGTTGCAATATTTATTGTGACATACTGAATGTGTAGTAAATTATCGAATGTTATTATGAAATGCCATCATTCAACTTTTTTTTTTCTTTACACGTACTATGTACATAGTGTATAGAGAAGATATTGCATTCCATCCAAAAATTCGATACCGAGATTTCACCGAAAATAGGCGTTTAATGTCCTCTGTATAAAAAAAAAACATTTTTAGAAAAAGGTCCGAGTGTACGAGTGTCTGTGAACACGTAACTCAAAAGCGAAAAGTCGTAAAATACCAAACTTGGTATATAAGTTTAGTATCTTCCAAGGATACGAAACGAATATTGAGGAAAATCCCCCCACAACCAACTACCCTTTACATAGAAACATTTTCCAAAGTTTTGATTTTCTCAAAAACGACTCTAACGATTTTGATTAAAATACCATACATTAAATACATATATACGGCAAATAAATCGTATATCCTGAATTTTCTGGGAACAGTTTCTGAAGACCACTTTGTTTTGGATGAATGTTGCTAGATTTTGCATAACTAGTAAACGGTAAGAGATACACAAAATCTTACTACACAAAAAAACGAGATCTCGTTAAAACACACAATTTATGTCATATACATTGTTTTCGTAGTGCTGACCATTTTTGAGATAGTGATTATTATTTGTTTGAATTTTAATATACTTAAAACTTTTCACATACGGGGATTTGTGAACTCCTGGCAATGCATAGAAACGGATTTCATCCACATGGCAACCAGCTTTTACTGCTGCTTTAGCATTATTACATTATTTCCTTTCTGCTTACAAGAAAGCATATCTGCTAATAGCTTGATTAGCATGAAGTAGATAGAAGCTTAAGCTTTTTAACAATAATGTGTTACAGAGACGTAGAGAAAGTTATGTGAACGGAACACATCAGATTTTATTAGTAGTTGACAATAAACTGCCTACAGATTTTAATCTGTCACTCTTCAGAATAAAATACGCCAACAAATTATTTTCATTAATCTGCATACCTTTTTAGTTTAACCATTTTTACTTTCTCTATACGCAATATGTGCATGGTGTATAGAGAACGTATTGCACTCCACCCAAAAATTCGATACCGAGATTTCACCGGAAATATACGTATGCTTTAGGGTCCTTTATATCCCAAAAAATCGGATGTAATCCATTCACAAGACTTTGTCTATATCTCTGCAACAACTTTTTGTTAAAAAGTTTATGGTTCTATTTACTTCATGCTAAGTGAGAAAAAATGTGTAGAAATAGTCTTATTACTTGCTTCCTTGTAATTAGAAGCGAAATAAGGGAGTAACACAGGTTAAAGTGATAGCAAAATATGGTTGCTAAGTGACTGAAGTTCCTTTGCTTGTATGACAAACTCCTGAATGAAAAAAGTATAAGTTTTTTAAGGCAGAACAAAAAACAAGGAATATTTAAAAAAACGATAAACTCCACGAAAAAAAATTATATAACATAAATTGTGTCTTTTAATGTGCTCAAATGTCTTGTGTGGTAAGCTTTTGTCTATCTCTTACGGTTTACCAGTTACACAAAATTCCGAAAAATTCATCCAGAATAAAGTAGTCTTCAGAGGCTATTCCCAGAAAATTCAAGATATACATATTATTTGTCAAGTATATATCTTTAATACATAATATTTTAATTAAAATCGTTAGCCATTTTTTAGAAAATCAAGATTTTCGAAAATTTTTCCATGTGAAGGGTAGTTGGGGATGGGGGGATTTTCTTGTACAATTTCGTGTCGCATCCTTGGAAGATACCAAGTTTGGTATTTAACGGTCTTTTCGTTTTTGAGCTATGCTGCCCAGAGACACACAGACACACACACACACACACATACATTCACACACATGGAAATTTTTGTACAAATGCTTTTTTTTGGATTTGGGTTTAGGGAGTCCCAAAACATGTATTTCCGGTGAAATCTCGGTATCGAATTTTTGGGTACAATACAATACCTTCTCTTTACACTATGTTCATAGTTCGTATAGAGAAAGTAAAATGCATTTTCACAAAAAGGTCCGTGTGTGTGTGTGTGTGTGTGTGTGTGTGTGTGTGTGTCCGTGAACACGATAATTCAAAAACGAAAAGTCGGTAAAATACCAAACTTGGTATATCAGTGAAGTATCTTCCAGGGATGCGACACGAAGATTTTGAGAAAAATCTCCCCATCCCAAACTAACCTTTACATGGAACTTTTCTCGAAAATTTTGATTTTCTTAAAAATGGCTGTAACGATTTTGATTAAAATATCATATATTAAGGATATTTACCTGACAAACAAAATGTATATCTTGAATTTTCTGGGAATAGCCTCTGAAGTCTACTTTATTCTGGATGAAATTTACGGAATTTTGCATAACTGCTAAACCGTAAGACTTAGATAAAAACTCACTACACAAGAAATGTAGAGCACGTTAAAACACACAATTTATGTTATATACATTTCTTTGGTGGAGCTGATCGTTTTTGAGGTATTCCTTGTTTTTGGTTTCAGCTATGAAAAATTTACTTTTCTTATATAGGAATTTGTCAACTCCAGTCCACATAACAAAGAAACTTCAGTCACATAGCAACCAGCTTTTGACTATCACTTTAACCTATGGTGCTCCCTTATTTTGCTTCTACTTACAAGGAAACAAGTAATATGACTATTTTTGCTAATTTGTTCTCGAGTAGCAGGAAGTAAATAGAGGCATAAGCTTTTTAACAACAAATTGTTACAGAGATGTAGAGAAAGTCATGTGAATGGTACACATAAGATTTTTTTCAATATTGTTTACTAATTGTAGAGTAAGGTCGGGTAATGCCGGATACCATTTTCATTTTTGAGAATTGTAGTGTGTAGGAACATATACTAAGGGCATATTTTACCACAATGTATTGCACATGCAGTGCATTCAATCCTATGAAACATACAAGGTCTTAACATGAAGGGAATATATTTTATTGGAGATTTAATGGAAAATGGGCAAAATGCTTATGTCGTGCTATAGGCTGGTAATGTCGGGTACTATCCGAGATTACCCGCCAAATGTAATTGTAGTATACACAAACAAAACAAAATCTCACTTTCACTGAAAATCTTAAACATAAGTGAGCTTTTAAGACATGGCTAACTACTTAGCCTAGTTTTAAATCCCCTTGAACTTTGAAGCTGTCTTATAAATTGGACTGTCATGTTTAAAAACTCTTAGAAGATGAAAAACCTAAAATACACATGAAAATGTCTGCACTGCTTTTCTCTGTTCATGAACAGTAATCACAAATAAAAGTCAGTTTTTCGGCACCTGAACAATCCTCATGGTAACATTCTTCACAAGTGATACATTGAATCCATTCTTCCTCCTGACGATCATCGGGGAACTTTCTTTTGCAATACATGCACTCTTCATCTTGTGTAGTGATGTCCTTTCGTTTTTCTTCATTCTTCCTGGAAATATCCCCTTTTCTGTCTTGGGACATCTCTGCTGCTTCTGTGAAACCTATGAAGGGGGTACCTTCACATTTTGACCTTTCTGGGAATTTTCAAGTGTCCTTTTGTAGGGAAATCCCGTTGTAAGTTGAGCTGAACTTTTAGGCCGGCCTTGGTTAGATATTTTAATTTTCAGTGATGGAATGGGAAATATTTGTTCAGAAAATATTGTTTTTGCTGAATGGGCACTGGATGAGAAGGTACTGTTGCTGGGTTGTGGACTGGATGCACTTTGAGTTCTGGAAGGAGGTGGAGTGTCGTCCATTAGTGAAATTTGAGCTGGCACAGTTTCTGATTCATCTTTCTGTTCGACTTTTTGAAACTCTGAATCATCAAATATTTTTCTGTTCACAGGATATAAACCTGTTGCCCGAAAACCGCCAGCTGCTATTTTAATTGATTGTACCTGAAGATAAGCATTCCCTCAAAGTTCGCAAACTTCATAGTGAGTTAGTCGTAATGAAATGCTGGAACCATTCCATGAAAGCTTGAGCATTTATCCAACCAGACTATTGGCATCCCATCCGGCAGGTATCCGACATTACCGGCATTCATGGCATTATTTATTTTCCATTTTCTCATTCACATTTCAATACATCTTGTACCTCACATATGTTAAACGATAGTGCAAAATACGCACTTTCGAATATAACATGACGAAATCACTTTGTTATTATAACACTGTTGTAACTAAAGCATGTTAACCTACCTTTAAAAATTCTGTTTTCTGTGAATTCAGTTTTCTCAATGTAGCTTCCACAAAACACCACAACTCAATACGGCTACCACCGTTAAATACTTCCTTCAGCTCACTGAATATGTTTCAAGTGCTTGTCGTAAGATGCCAGAACCCATCAAGACGAAACCTAGGTATGCGACATTACCAGCCTATCCGACATTACCCGACCTTACTCTACCTATTGTTTAGACTTCTCTGGAATTAATGTAGAACATTCCACTCTCCAGGGGTCTTCTACTTATCTGTCCTTTATCATAAGTGTCTCCATAACAAAATAACTGTCAAATAGATTCTAATTAGGCTATTATGTATAAAAATGTCTCTACAGCCAAAAACTTTGTTTATAAAAAAGAATGAAAAGCTTCAGAACGACTACCAAATGTCTCTTTCTCATAAATATCATTTACATCCAACCAATATTTTAATTAATTGATTACTACATTTTAATTCAGATCAATACTTATCGTCCTAAAAATATATGCGACACACGTGTGTTTAAACTATTGCAGAATCTCGTAAATTGAAAAGACTCAATTTCGCTTTGTCTTTTCCAACTTTTCCTCGATTCTGCAATAGTACACTTCCCAAACTTGTATCGCTACATGCCATTACGTGTATTTTACAAAATAATTGCCTCGTATGTGAATATTATCTATGAGGAAAATTTAAAGATAAAGTGAAATTTGACCAAAAATTATGAACAATTATAGTTATTTTTACTTTCTCTGGCCCCATATGTACAATGTACACAGGGATAGAGAAGGTATTGTAATGCACCCAAAAATTCGATACTCAGATTTCACCGGAAATATATGTTTTGGGGTCCCCTGAGTCCGAAAAAAGCATTTTAAAAAAAGGTCCGTGTGTGTGTGTGTGTCTGTGGACAGCATAGCCCCAAA
This sequence comes from Hymenopus coronatus, assembly GCA_030762935.1. Lineage (NCBI taxonomy): Eukaryota > Metazoa > Arthropoda > Insecta > Mantodea > Hymenopodidae > Hymenopus > Hymenopus coronatus. The sequence continues at coordinate 77,117,927 of CM060897.1, read as the reverse complement.
ACAAAAATACCGTTAAATACCAAACTTGATATTTAGGTTTAGTATCTTCCAAGGATGCGACACAAGATTTTCAAAAAAATCCTCCCACCACAAACTACTCTTTACATGGAAAAAAATTCGAACATTTTGATTTTCTTAAAAATGGCTCTAACGATTTTGATTAAAATCCCGTATATTAAAACTATTTATATCCGAAATAAAATGTATATCTCGAATTTTTTGGGAATAACCTCTGAAGACCTCTATTCTGGATGAATTTTGCTGAATTTTGCTTAACTGCTAAACCGTAAGAGATAGAAAAAAACGTACTGCACAAAAAATGTACCTCATGAAAAAACACACAATTTTTGTCCTTTACGTATTTGTTGTGGATGTAACCGTTTTCGAGATATTCCTTGTTATTGGTTTCAATTGTGAAGTACTTAAACTTTTCTCACACAGGAAATGTCTGTTTTTCTTTTGTTCTACTCCTGGCCAAGCAAAGAAGTGATTTGCAATGACAATCACATAACGATAGCTTTTAAAACATTTGACAATCATTTTAGCATAGTGCATCCCTTATTCCCTTCCACTTATAAGGAACTAAGTAATAACATTCTGCTAACATTTATCTTGATTAGCATTGTGTACAAAGAAGAATAATCTTTTGTAGGAGTTTTGTAGAGCAGCTAGAGAAAGTCATGTGAGCGTAACACATCAGATTTTTTTCATAATAAAATGGTATGAATCCTAAACTTTAAGGAACTATTTAGTTTTTTTCTACTTGGCGCGCTTTTAATTAGCAACTAACTGAAACTATAAATGGGTTAGGGCATGCTTATTAATAGGCACTCCTAACTTTAAACCTTATTTTTTTGGAAATTTTCTTCCAACACTTTTTCATATTCAAAATTTCCACACGAATTTCACCAATTTGTTTAAAACTGCTTATATCGTATCGTAAGAGCGCATTTGAGAAAGCTTAGACATATATATATATATATATATATATATATATATATATATATATATATATATAAGCTTAGACATTTATGTTTTTTCCAAAATTCCGTATGCGGAAACAGAATATTTCACCCGCATAAATTGGACGAAGGCACCTTCAACAGGTGGCAGGCTCTCATTAGCATTATCCAAGGCAGAAACTGCGGACAGGTCCGCTGCTACTGATCTAACGGATTACATAGCAGTACGGCGGACCGTCAGTGGCGTTATTCAAAGTTTTATTTAATGAAGATAACCAACATTCCAGTGATGTTGGTTATTATATTTACTCAGATGTAATAACTCCACGCGTTATGTGCTTTAGTTTTGCAGCACTTCAAAACGTAGGTACATATAGTAAACCAACGCCCGGCTTAAGACGTTCTTGTGCTTACCCGATAGAGGTAATAGGCGCTGGTCAGAATCGGCGGCCGCCAGAGGTGCCATTCATTAGTTTACTACACCTTGTGGCTGAAAGGAATCCCGTTTACGAAGGTTATGTAAAAGCGTACATATGTTTAATAGCAGGTAGCAAACAGAAATTCAGCACCTCTCGCATTTGCCATATCCAGGAAAGTGCTGCTTTCTTAGTTTTATGCTAGTTCACAGAGAAAAAAAATCTATTACTGAAGAGTTTTCCTTGCGACGGACTATCCCCGTTGTTTTCCGACTTATGGTAATACAGTAATTTTGAGAATATGATAATCCTGCCCCACTCCTCCTCCAAAGGCGCAGAGACTTTAAAGTTTGGGAGTAGCAAGTGTGCGGCTGGAAACCAACCCTAGCTGTTGCCATGTCTTCCACTTACTGGTCCCTTAACCAAGGTGCGATTCACGACTTGCAATCAGAGTCTACAGAAAAGAGGTTTTACTATGTTGCCTTTCATCCCTAGTACAGGGTCGTCTTTTGTTTGCTAATAAAATTGGTTATTGCCCAGTGGAAGGGGCTACCGTCCAGTTTGAAGGTCATCATGTTTTGGAGAAAATTATACTTCAAACTAGACATCTCCCCCTCCTCCACACACACATACAATGGAGATCGTTTCGCGAAAAACCTGTGAAAGTACAAATTCAGTTCATAAAGGGCACGACACTGTCAATTTCAGTTTTGTAATCACTTACGTTGGGAGGTTTGTGTTCGAATACAAAGGGTCGCAGCACACATTGACAGAATTTCCATGGTAGCTGGCGTCGGCTCTTCAGGAATCGAGTAATTTTGAACAATGGAGACTTATTACCTCCAACATTTAAACATTCCAGTTATTTTGGGGGTATTTGAAAAACATGGTTAAAGAAAATAGTGTACAAACCAGTATAGACCTTTAAGACGATAGTCACAGAATAATTAATACTATTCCATTTGAAAACTTACAAAAGTTGTATAACGATATGTATCGCAGTTTGTAGTCCCAGAAACAAACACCATTTGTGGGTCAAATTTTCATGAATTGAAATGCTTTTTTGTTCTCCATATACACTTTTCGCACTAGTCTCATGTATTTGTTAATTTACATAAATAGCATCATCAATATTTACTACAAAATAATTGGTCATCTGGTTACACTGAATTTCGCTCAGCTCATAATCTGAGGGAGGCAATTCTTCACTGAATGTTTTTATTTATTAGTCTGACTCATAAATGAGTTTGCCAAGTGACACAGAACAATATACATTTAGACGTTTTTAACAAAAAATGTTATAAGTGAGTATTACAAAAAAATATTTTATCATACGTTATAATAGTTATATAAAATTAAGCTATGAGAATAAATTGTAGCAGATTATAAAAGATGTGCAACAATAAAAGCTATAACAATAAAAGAGAAAAAAAGCTACAAAAATAAAGTGATTTATAAACCATAATACATTTTACGTTCTATTCAAACCATATAAATGATTTCGAAAAATGGCTATGGAATGTTTTATAATGTTTTCCGTGATTGCTTGTTCCACACTTCTGTTAATTTTATATTTTGCCCTCCATTTCACAAACATATTTGTAATTGTTCCTCGAGATCCAAAAAATAGGCATACTATTGTTATTTTTCTGAGATTGTATTTTTCTTTAAAATATGGTATGGTGGGCTCATATATTTTCTGTTTTTCCAGATGAACTTGTTGAGGTTGGTCTTTATTCAGTTCAAAGCGGATGGTCGGGTCTATTATCTCTGCTTGTGATTTTCTTCTGTTTACCGCAATGATGTCTATGCGACGATTACTACCACCATCAGCTAGGCAGTGAACTTCCTCGTAAACTTCTAGACCAGTTTCACGTAATGCGTTTGCCAAAATAGATCTATGGTGTTGTGCCTCTTAATTCTCAGCAGTTCTCCCTGAGGACAGATTCCAAGCACATGGGGAAGCGTTTCATACTCACTGCAGTGTCTGCAGTGGTTTGTGCTTGAAGATCGTCCAGGAATACTGCGAACTGGAGTTACCATTGCATTCATTTTCAGTGTGTCCCTCCTTTTTTATTAATTAGCCAGGTGTTTGCGGCTGTAACTTCTGAAAATAGTTCCACTCCTTTTCCTTTATGAGGATAGGAACACCAAGCCTGGTATTCTTTGTCACGTAAGGTGATTCTCAACTGTCTGACTGTTTTATCAGATCGTTCCATTTGTAGAGCAGAAAAGCAGTGGTTTGTGATGGCTTCATAATTTCGTACTACGTTGACATGTGGATCGCTCAGTAACTGCAGCTTGATGTTAATATTCAGTTGCTGAAGATACACTTCCCAACAAGTTTTCATTATTGAAAACCCTTTATATTTGTGAGATGTATATATCATAGAATTTGGAGTGTCACTAGGTAGCTGAAGAATTTCTTTCACAGAGCTTCGAATCATTTTGTATGCTTTCAATAGAAATGTATTAGGAATTTTGTTTATAGTGGCGGTTTGAAATGGATAAATTAAGGATGGTCCAATAAACTGATTTATAACCGATAACTTTTGCTGAGGGTGTAATAGATGAGTAGAAGATAGCGTGTCAGGATTATTTTTAAGTTTAGTCAAAATGTCATCAGAATTAAAAATTAAAGATTGATTAAAAGAAACGATTCTTGCTGTCCATCTTCTATTTTGGAGTTAATGCATTTTACAGTTCTAATTTAAGCATTAAATTATATTTAAATAAGGTAAACACTTTTTCCACCGGATGTAAACAGAGAGTTTAGAAACACGTTAATTATTTCATAAGTCAAAATTAAATGAAGAGAAAATTATATCCGAAAAGCCAATCAGGCTATTCCAGCATTCTAGGTTTGCGCCAGAAAGCTGCAAGAGTACTCATGACTCGAAGCCTGCCTACAGCGTACATTACTGCATGGAATTGAGGGTAAGCTGTCCTCACGCCTGAATGAACTGTTGTAGTGAAATGGTGGAAGCGCAATCATTTGTGCTATGGCCTTCGCCCAGTGACGTATGCCCATATTGCTCCGGGAGCTGATGTTTATGTGCGGGTAATCTAACTCAGCTGAGCAGAATTGGAACGTCCTGAGCTATATATATAGATTTACGGAAGTGAAACTCCGCTTGCTTTATCCAAAGTAATAGTGACGTATGCCCATATTGCTCCGGGAAGCTGCTGTTTACTAGCGAGTAATCTGACTCAGCTGAGCAGAATTGGAACGTCCTGAGCTATATATGGATTTAGTAATACTGAGTTGCCTGACAGCAGTTTTAAAATATTTAACCTATCTTAACTCAAGTATCATAACGACATATAATCTGCGAGACTTCAATGAGCAAAAAAGGTGTTAACACCAGCCAGTCAATCAATCAGTTTCCCTCTCCAGGGCAAGTCACTCAAGTGCAGACTCTTCCCTCTTCATCTTCTAATATAAACTTATCTCCTTTCATCTGGTATATTTTGCGCCGAACGTTCCTGCCATTCACAAACACTTTCATTGCTCTTTTAGGGATAATTTTTCTTCTCATTCTGTTCCAGTTGACTTTGTTTCCTCTTCCTTGTCCCATTCTTCCTCATACAGCTCCGAATAGCAGTATTACAAACCAAGAGAAAAATATAGCGGCTTCCAATGAATGAATTATTTAAAAGATGACTATGTGGAAGATATTTTATTTTGGAAAATTGTTTTTGAATTTATAGTTTAAATATGAATGGCTTTCGTGGTAGTCATAAAAATCGTTTCATACTGAACGCATGGCCCTAATATGAAATAAATTTATTTTAAAAATGTCAAAGAATGAAAAAGTAGCAGGTGTATAATTTAAGCATAGGCCTTTGCGCGGTTCATAAATCAATTAGCAAACATAAAAGTAATTTGAAAACGTTTCAGCTCCCAAAACGGAGGTTCCCTTGGGTAAACATAAAACTCTAATTATGAAGTCCAACTGCGTCCTCTTCACCCAATATCCCCTCCTGTCGGATGATAGATCCCTGTTAAAATCACTGCTTCGAGGCAATTTCGAGAAGGGCCCCCATCTGCTCTTGCTATGGCCAAGAGATGTATCTACCGAAAAGCTAAGGTTCAGATACGATCAGAGGAGGGGTTGGGAGGTAAAGAGAAGAAATCATAATAACAGCCAGCAACTCGCTAAAGCCTTGTGGCGGGCCTAGATTATACCCATAACAGCCTCATGTATAATAAGACTACACTTGCCATCTCTTTCCCTCACGGCACCACGGGTAATAATTGTGCTGGCTTGCCGACGTGGATAACAATTTCGATTCCTTCTCAACCCATCCAATTTTGTTGCCTGCCAGCCACCAATCAAGCCTCCTCTTTTTGTACCATTTATTTTTTTAAGGCAGTATATACACATTATATAGTTTACATTCAACAAGTCTTTCAACATGTCCGGTTTTGCCGCCTATTGTACTACACTATACAAATATTAGACGCTGCGCCAATACATGTGTCGGACAGTCTTTTGTTTCTGCTTGCTTTGTGCCGCAGGATTTAAACAAATGACGCAAGGCAAAGCGAGCTTTTCCAAAAGAACAAAGCCGATTATTTATTAAAAAACACTGCTCGCCAGAAAGTGTTTGCAGCTCCTTTTCCAAAAAGCCCTTCGGCAAACACAGAACTTCTCCTCTATTTCTGTTGTGTTATATTGCGTAATATTCAAGTCTTCCATCTCCCCCCCCCCGAATATTAACAAATATTTCTTACGAATGTTAACCAACTGTCCTCAATGCAACCTGAAGAGACTGTCAACTTCAGCATTTCAGAAAAGAGATGAATACTCTCAGGCTCGCCTGAAGTTCGGTAAAGTACTTGTCTACTATGCTACGGGTTTCGGGTTCGATTCCCGGCTGCGGAGTGGAAATTTTTCTCTAGCTAAATTATCCTCTCCGGCGTCTGGAAGTATGAATGGGAGTGTGAATGTGTATGTGTGTGATCTAAAGAATAAAATCGAAAGAAAAATAGAAATCCAATGACAACAGTAGAGGAGTTAACACCGTTCCAAAGGGAAAGGCCGCCGTGCAGCTAAAGGCGAAATACAACTTGGGGGGACACAGTACTGTAAATTACTTGTTCTTATCAATGCTAATTTATTAATTAAAAGCACACTTCGACTACTCAACTAAACATGCAATTTTAGAAACATGATTAACTCTTCTGGTTTACGTTCAATTAGACATTATATGGTTTAAATTTGTTTCACAGATATATTTTTAAGAAGAATAAGTTTTTAGTCTAAAAATGTGGATATTAAAAAATGTATAATATATTTATGCAATTGATTATTATCGTTTTAATTTTCAATTCAAGACTGTGTTAGGTTTTATAATCCATATTAAATTACACCTTTTAATAGTTTTCGAGCAAATGTCTGCAGACTGCTACACATTTGGGAAAAGGCTAATGCCAACTAAGTATATTTGGCAGAAAGAATATGTATATTATGTGGTGTATTTTAATGAATTGCATTTATTGATGTAATCCTTCCAAAGTTTTTATAAAGCTAAGCATTTGCTTACATTTAAACCAAGAATGTTAGTAATCAAATTATTGCAACCAAAAGAAAAAAAAAATTAATTTATACACTTTTAAGATAAAAATTTGAGCTAAAAACAAGTTGTTATTTACAACAATAAAAAATCTTATGTGTTTCATTCACATGGTTTTCTCTTCATCTCTGTAACAAATTATTGTTAAAAAGTTATCCTTCTACTGCATGCTAATCGAGATATAAGCGAAATGCTTTTTTGTAAATAGAAGGGAAATAATGGAATATACTAGGCTAAAACGATAGTCAATGTTTTAAAAGCAGATTGCTATGTGGGTGAAGTCCGTTTCTTTACGCCAGGAGTTGACAAATTCCAGTATGTGAAAAGTGTAAATATTTTAAAACTGAAACCATTTACAAGGAATATCTCAAAAATGATCAACTACACGAAAAATGATATACGACATAAATTGTGTATTTCAAATATATGTATATATTTAGTGTAGTAAGTTTTTGTCTATCGCTTACGGTTTACTAGTTATGCAAAATTCGCAAAAAGAGGCCTTCACAGGCTATTCCCAGAAAATTCAAGATATACACTTTATTTTATATATTTAATATACGGTACTTTAATCAAAATCGTTAAGAGCAATTTTTGAAAAAATAACAATTTTCGAAAACATTTTCATGTAAAGAGGTAGTTTGGAGTGGGGGGTTTCCCTCAAAATCTTCGTGTCGCATTCTTGAAAAACACTAAACTTATATACGAAGTTTGTGTTTTACCGATTTTTCATTTGTCAGTTATCGTGTTCTCACACACTCACTGACAAACACACTTTTCTAAAAATGTTTTTTTTTGGACCCTACAACGCCTATTTCCTGTGAAATGCAACACATTTTCCATACACTATGTGTATAGTACGTGTAGGGAAAGTGGGAATACACGAAAAATCCTTATATGTGTCGCAGATACGCTACCACCACAGTACAGAGGCGACATACATTAGATTTGGCAAGCCGTTCTTAAATAGCCAAGGAGACATGTATACAACTCATCAATCACCTGCCAGCCACAATATTGTCTTTATAATGTTCTACATGGTTTGAGGCAGAAGATGCTGTGCTACGAGAGACCATTGTAAACTCCCTAACCATGGAGCTAAAATATTATCTAAAGTAATCTAGTACTCATCTCCGTTGTCAAAGGAAGCATGATAAAAGCATTATTCTTCCCGTGAATCTTAACTTAAATCTTACCCAGTGCTGCTTAAATGGCTAATGGGTCAAACCAGCATCAATTCAGTTTCAGTAGACACTTACCTGTAAAGGAGAAAACATCAAAATTAGAGCTGCATTAACTTTTTATGTCATACCCCTTTACGTGCACAGAATATTGAAAAGTTAAATATAAATGAACATGAATAAAAGAATAGTCACAAACATATTTCTTTAGTTCTACGCCTCAAAATATAAATGCTATAATATATGGAATCTTATTTCACTAAAATAATGTTAACAATTTAGCTCTATCACTTAAATACTAAGAATTCCTCATCCCCCAAATAAGGGCAAATAATGAAATAGGTATTACGAGGGTGATCCAGTAAGTAACGCATTAGGAATGCAGATGCCATTCTTTCAAAACTAATGATTTCAACAAGTCCCCTTCTTGAGATATACACTTCTCCCAACGTTCCTGTTATTTTTAACTTCTTCCAAACATAGGAATTGCCAATCCCTGCAAAAGACGCCGCTCGAGGATAAATGGCTCCCGAGAACATTACCCATTTCTTCATGTTTGGTAAGAATATATCTCAGACACAGATCGGGCGAATGTGGAGGATAATTCTTAACGCAATTCATGCAGTTTGGTGAAGAAAACTCCGGTAGAATGGGCTGGTGCGTTGTCGTGGTGAAACAACACTTTCTTCTTCGCCAAATGGGGTGGTGTTTCCTTCAACTCCTTGTCGAATTGGACCAATTAATGTTCAGCAATCCGTTTTCCTCTTTCTAAGAAGTCAAGAAGTATGACAACCTTCGCGTCTCACAAAAATTGTCACCATCACTTTTCCGGTCTTTGGTTTCTTTGGATCAGATTCACCAAAAGCAACCCATTTGTTTTGATTGTTGCTTGGATTTCGGAGTATGACGAATACAGGTCTCATTGACAGTGACAAATCGAGGTAAAACATCTGATGCGTTCCATTCACATAACTTTCTCTACATCTCTGCAACAAAGTATTAAAACGTGTATGCTTCTTTTTATTTCATTCTAATCGAGAAAAACTTAGCAGAAATAGTCTTATTACTTGCTTCCTTGTAAGTAGAAGGAAATAGGGGAGTAGCATAGGTTAAAGTATTAGTCAAAGCTGGTTGCTATAGGACTGAAGTGCCTTTGTTTGTATGGACAGGAGTTGAAAAATTCCCGTATGAGAAAAGTATAATTCTTTTAAAGCTGAAACAAATAACAAGGAATATCTAAAAAACGATCCACACCAAGAAAAATATGTATATAACATAAATTGTGTGTTTTAACGTGCACTACATTTTCTGTTAAGTAGGTTTTTGTCTATCTCTCACGGTTTGCGTGTTATACAAAATTCCATAAAATTCAACCAGAATTTCGAAAATTTTGATTTTCTAAAAAATGGCTCTAACGATTTTGATTAAAATATCGTCTATTAAAGATATTTACCTGACAAATAAAATGTATATTTTGAATTTTCTGGGAATGGCCTCTAAAGACTACTTTATTCTGAGTTCATTTTACGGAATTTTGCATAATTGCTAATATGTAAGAAATGGACAAAAACCTACTACACAAAAAATGTGGAGCACATTAAAACACACAATTTATGTTATATGCTCTTCTTTCGTGGAGTTGATCGTTTTTGAGATATTCCTTGTTGTTCGTTCCAGCTTTGAAAATCTTAACTTTTCTCATACAGGATTTGTTCAAGTCCTGTCCATACAAACAAAGGAACTTCAGTCACAAAGCAACCAGCTTTTGACTATCACTTTAACCTACGGTATTCCCTTATTTCACTTCTACTTACAAGGAAGCAAGTAATAAGACTACTTCTGCTAATTTTTTCTTGATTAGCATGAAGTAAATAGAAGCACAAGCTTTTTAACAAGACTTTGTTGCAGAGATGTAGAGAAAGTCATGTGAATGGAACACATCAGATGTTTCTCCCTTGTTTTCTTTCTCCTCCCTTCTCCTTACATCATCATCTGTGTGTGTGTGTGTGTGTGTGTGCGCGTGTGCGTGTGCGTGTGCGTGTGTGTGTAAAATCTCGAAAACTACTCAACCGCATTTGAATACTCTCACCACTGAAAAGTCCTGTGATTCCGGGTTGAGGCATGCCATAAGACAATTTCAACATCCAATTCCTTAATGACTAATATCAATATTAAAAATCTTGTGTGTTGCACTCACATGATATTCTCTTCATCTTTTCCCTTAGTCTACACTAACAAAAGCTTATTTTATCTACTTCTTGCTAATCGAGATAATCTTTTCATTGCACAATAATTATGCTTTCTATTGTATGCAACAGAATACAGTAGACTAAAGCGATAATCAGATTTTTAAAAAGCTGATCGCTATCGATGACTTGAAATGCTATGCTCTTTGCACGACCACAGAAAAAACAAATATGCATTTTCCCCGAAAAAGTGTGATCATTTGAAATTCAAATCAATAACAAAGAATATCTCTACACAACTTTTATTTGACATAAATTGTATGGTTCAACGCGATACTAAATTTTACAGTTTAGTATTTTCTTGTTGGTCCCATAATTATTTTAATAACAGAAAAGCTGCATAATTTCCACATGATGAAGAACATACCAGCTGGCCCGACTGCCCGTATTTGACATGTTCAGGTGTACCTTGGTGCGTTAGAAGAACTGCAGAACCCAACTGGGGCTATTTCAAGTTAAAACCCGCTAGTGAACAACTGGTGGGTTTTAATGTGAAATAGCCCCGTTGAATTTTGCATCTCTTTTAGCGTTTGGAAGAATATCTGCACACTTCAAATACGGGGCAGTATGGCCACCAAATACAATTCAGCACTCCCAGGTCACCCACTTGACCTATTTGAAAGAGACATCCAGAAAAATAATCTCAGTTAATGCAAAATCACTTATCTATTTTAGCAGTTTTCTCCCGTTATGCTCTTATTTAGATCGTCTCCTTAACGCGGTGGTTGCACGTCTGTTTATCAGGTGAGAGGCCCTTTCAATTCCCGGTACCAGCGTGGGAATTTTCTCCCGCTGGGAGTACTGGTCCGGAGTGCACTCAGCCTCGTGAGATCCCTGGGGAACAATTGAACCACTTGAGGGAAAAGTACCGGCTCCAGTTGCGTGGACCACATTAACGGCCAGGAGGGACCAGGGGCACCAACCACGTCCCATATTCTAGCACTGCACTCCACCATGACGCCTGAAATGAGTAGCGGTGGGATATATAGCGGTCTTGCGCCTGATTTTGGGCTGAGTCTAGTTTTATACTTATCTATCATGCTGTGCAACGAACTTGATTGCTACAAAAAATACAAAGGAAGAAAAGCAAAACTTTCTATTAGGTTCTGACAATCAGAAATTTAGGTGCATATATCTACAGAATTAGAATAAAAGTTATTAAGAGGTTTTGCCACAGATATTGTGTCACACTGCAGTATTTCGACTGTCGCTTTTTAAACTCTGTTCTGTTGGAGGAACATCTCATTTCACCGGCTAAGTGCTCTGACCCCTGCATCCACATAGACACCGCCGACGCCAACAGCTCATTGGATGACCCCACTCCCAATACGTCATCACCACCATCATCATCTCCTGCGTCGAGCATCACTTCTGACTCTACCCACCAGAAAATTTGGGCCTTACGCGACGCCGTTCAGGACCTTCACTCTGAATTCCTTAACATGAGGGCCCTGAAGGACTGGCTTCACGCTTACTAAACAGCAATCATCACATCACCACGCCATCTCACACACATGTCATCACCTAGAATCCATATACTTGCTCTACGAGTCCTTGAAACCCATTTTGGCCAACTGCGAACGCTCATGAAACAACACGACGCCTCTGTATCATGACGGAAGTCACTCTCCAAGATACGCCGAGATGTATAAGAACAGCACGGTGCCGACGAAGTCATCAGGCTGAACTCATTCATCATGTTTACCCTCCATCTTCTCTTAACGCATAAATTGTCACCTCCCAACCTCTGTGTTGTAGTCAGGACAATTAATCATGGCAGTTACCTAGGATTTTGCCTCACGCACGCTTCCGTATAATGTACGGAAGCTACTTTCTACCGATCGACTAAAGCGGGTGCTATGCGGAACCGCAATACCTTACCTTATTATTTCTTACCAGCCTTCTTCGATAACCCTTCCGGTGGAGGGTTTTTGCTGGTTATGGCCAGTTGGCAGATTCCCACACTCCGGGCTTGCCCTGGTCAGAGTATAAAGTGTAATTGGATGTTGTGTTATACTCAGCAGTGCTACAACTATTTATATTCTGTGGAATAACATCATTCTTAACTAAATGTCAAGATCTTTTTCGCAAGCATGTCCGTGAGGAAGAATTGGATTACTAAAGGAGGAAGTATCAAAATCAGTTACTTCTTTTGAGATTATTCCACACACACACACACACACACACACACACACACACACACACACACTCTCTCTCTCTCTCTCTCTCTCTCTCTCTCTAACATTAGTATATTTTTTAATCAAACTGATCTGAGCTATTTTTGAAAACATGAGTCATTTTCGAGAAGTTTTCCACTGAAGGTGCTGAAGAGATTTTCTTGAAAATCTTCGTGTCGCATCCATGAAATATGCTAATTTAACTAAGCTTTCGTTACACACGCACGCGTAACTTCACAGTCACACACTGGATCTTTTTCTTTTTTTCTTCAGGGTGGCTCAAAATGCGCATTCTTCCCCTACTTACATGTGTACATAAGTAAAAAAAAAAAAAAAAAAAAAAAAAACATGGTGTGTTCCATTCACAGAACTTTGTCTATTCTGCAACATAACTATTCCTGCAAAAACTTATTATCTATTGCACGCTAATCGAATATTAGCGACATAAACATTCGCAAAAGTGGTCTTATTACTAAGCCCCCTTGTAATTACAAAGGAAACAGCTACGCTCAAGTGATAGGTAAATCTTTTAAACGCTTTTGTTATGTAATGCAATTGGAATTCGTTCTCTTTGCATGGCTAGGACGAAAAACAACTGAACAACAACCTCCCATTTGAGAAAAATATTAAGTACCGGAAATTTAAAAACTAATAACAAGGAATATCTTAGCAATGAATGGTTAACTCCACTAAAAAGTATATGACAAATTGTGAGTTTTAACGAGATCTACGTGTTTTATGTTTTAAGTTTTTGTCTTATCTTTTACGGTTTACCAGTTATGCAATTCATTCAGAATGTTGAGGGCTTCAGAGGCTATTCCCCCAAAAATTCAAGAAATACATTTTATTTGTGAAGAAAATATCCTAAGCATGTGGTAATTTTGTCAAAAATCGTTAGGAAGAAAATATCTTAAGTATGTGGTTCTTTTATCAAAAAATGTTAGAGCCTTTTGAGATAATCAAAATATTTGAAAAAGTTTCCATGTAAAGGGTAATTTCGAATTGGGACATTTTCTAGAAAATCTTCGTGTAGCCTCCTTGAAAGATGCTGCACTTAAATACCAATTTTGGTATTAACAGACTTTTCGTTTTATTATGCTATTCACACACTCACACACCAACGTTCGCGAACTTTTTTTTAAAAACTTTTATTATTATTATTATTATTATTATTATTATTGACACCTCAAAATATATATTTCCGGTGAAATCTCGACATAGATTTTTTGGGTGGAATGCAATACCTTCTCTACTTACTAGGCACTAAGCATGTTGTAGAAAAAGTAAAGAGTAAAAACACCGACACTCCACTTAAACTTAAGTGTCTTTTTTTGCATTACTACACATTTATGAGCTGTAGAAGGCAGGTTATTACCCTTGGAATGTTTGTAACCTCACTTGGTTTGGGATTAGTGGCTACCTGTAGAATGCAACATTCTGGAGCAGCAAGCGGTTAAATATCTGGCGTAGAAACCACACACAGACATCTAGCGCTACGCAACGCCGCACTCACAAATTGGATTCAAAACAAAATCATCACGAGGGTGGGACGGATGCTACGAAGTAAACGCTTTCAGTCAAACTAAACAAAGAAAAACACTGCTATTCTTCCAAATGTCTTGAATAAAAGCCTCCAAAAACACATGGTACCCTGGTGCTCTGCAGCTGTTCCTTCGGCCGAATTTGGTGACTTCGGATATGATAACCTCGCGGACTCTACAGAACGCAAATGCATCGTGAATATCAAAAAAATAATTTTTACTTTCTCTAGGACGTATGTACAATACACATACTAGGTAGAGAAAATATTGCATTCCATCCAAAAATTCGATATACAAGTTTTGAGGACTCCTAAACAAAAAACCTTTTACAGAAAGGTGTGTATGTGTGTGTGTGTGGGTGTGTGTGTGGGTGGGTGGGTGGACAGCATAAATCAAAAACGAAAAATACGTTTAATACCAAACTTGGTATTTAAGTTTAGTATTTTTCAAGGATGAGGATTTTCAGGAAAATTCCCCATACCCAAAATATCCTTTATATGAAAGGATTTTCAAAGTTTTCTCAAAAATGCCTCTAAAGATTTTGATTAAAATGCCGTATATTAGAAATTTACAAGAAAATAAAACGTGTATCTCAAATTTCTTGGGAATAGCTACTGAAATCCTCTTCATTCTGAATGACTTTTGAATAACTGATAAACCGTAACAGACTAACAAAAACTTACTGTACAAAAGATGTAGATCTCGTTAAAACACACAATTTATGTTATATACATTTTTGTGGAGTTAACCATTTCCGAGATGTTTCTTGTTATTGATTTCAATTTTAAAATACTTAAGCGTTTCTCAAACGGGAATTCGTAATTTCATTTCGTTTGCATTACTCCTGGATATGTAAAGAGAATCTAATTTCAATCACATATAATAAGCTTTTAAAATATTTGAGTATCCCTTTAGTCTAATATATTCCCTTATTTTTCTTCTGCTTATAAGGAAATAAGTAATAACACCATTTGTGCTAATGTTTATCCTATCAAGACAGAAGAATAAGCTTTTGAAGAGAAGATTGTAACAGCGTAGGTTGAGAAAGTCACGTGAGTAGAACACATCAGATTTTTCTGATCGCTTTGTCATTTTTATCACATATTCAGACCATACAACATATAATACTCATTAAAATGTGATTATCTATGATAAGTCGTTGTTTTTATTTTTATTTATAATTAATAACGTTTTAGTTTCTCTACCATGTACAATGTATTTAGTATGTAGAGAAGGTATTGTAATACATTCAAAAATTCCCTGTCGAGATTTCACCGGAAATGTATACTTTGAGACTCCTGAATCAATAAAAAACACTTTTGAAAAACAGTCCTTCTTCCATTGTAGATGTGTGTGTGTGTGTGTGTGTGTGTGTGTGTGTGTGTGTGTGTGTGTGTGTGTGTGTGTGTGAATTTTGAAAATATTCCTGCAGTTTCGGAATCGTACTTCAGCTGAAACTTCAGGTCATTAAATTCAGTCAAACGATGTGGTGCTTTGTTCACGAAGGCCTGGTTTTTGGGTAAACATGCCTAAGCAAACGTGAGCGCAAAAGCTAAGTTAAACAGCAGGAGGGAAGAGCGAACTTTTACATCTATGTCGGTGTAAAGAAGTATGGTTGCAGAGTTTGGGGTGTGTGTGTGTGTGTGTGTGTGTGTGTGTGTGTGTGTGTGTGTGTGTTTCTTATGCAATTTCAATTATTTTTAAGCTATTGAACTATAAGATCAATTTACTACGAAATATATCTTTAAATTATTTTTTTCAACTGAATTTTTGTTCAATTATGAATGTCGGTTTTTGAAAAATATATCTGCTTATCAAACTTGGAAGAACTTGGTGACGTAACACATTTGCCTCGCATAACATAGCAAATTTTAGTTGTATGCACTGGAAAAACTATGTGTAAATCTTCCCTCCGAATAACTCAAAGGTTGCACTGCAAGCAGCATTTTAATAGCTGAAAAATATTGCTAAAATATTACAACAAAAAAAAAAAAAAAAAAAAAAAAAAGCGCACTGGAAAGACCGCTGATATATAACTGGCTGAAATGCTGACAGTATATATACATAATACCTATGGTGTGCTTTTTAAGTTTTAAGTGCTTTTAACCTGGTTGGTCATATCGGGCGATGAATAGAATCAGTGAAGGTGATTTTGGGGTCCATGGAAACTTAAAAGTTACTCGACATTCGTCTTCTCAGGATAACGAAAAACCTCGCCCTAACCGAGCTTCCAACTGCCGATCTCTTGAATGTCAACCAGACATGCTCCCCCCACACTAAAAAGCGGGTCGTGTGGATTTTTAATTACAATATAGCATTTAATATACTAGTTAAAATATGAACACCAACTTTTTTGCAAAAGCATTTTTATTATTTATTTTTTATTTGTTTTATTTTTCACCTAAGGGTTCTCTAAGTCTCACGGTTTCCTTTATTATTTTATAATCGCGCAGAGATGACCTACAATTGTTTTAAAATAATTATCCTAATGTTTTAATAATTGTTATACGGGCACATTTACGTGTGTAATATGGAAATGTATTCTATAAATGAACACATTATTTAGGTATAAGTTCCTCTATGCTGTACAGGACCCACCGATATGCACCAGCCAACTTGCAGTTGTGAAACACCGCCGAGAATCTGCTGTTTATTTACTCATAAACATAAATAACGCCGGCCGTAGAACAGGGGGAAGAAAATCGTCGGAACTCCAAGCGCGCTTATTTCTAGCGCTCGGCGGAAATTACACGTTTAATGAGAAGCAGAAAATACGTTTGTTCTAGATGTCGCGATAAGATTGCTGTATTAAGTGGAAAAGTCCTCTTGCTTTGAGGGCTTCTGTCCTTGCTTCAAAGCCACAGGAAGCTGTCCTTTACATAGTCACGTAACTGAAGAATGAATGTAACGCTTATTAAGGGTAGGTTCATAAAAAGACCGACAGAGCAGCATTAAAACATTTCTGATAATCTGATGGTACATTAATAACATTTTCTCTGCTCATTCTTCAACAATCTATTCTTATCTGCTTCATGTTAATAGAGATAAATATTTTGGAGAAATAATCCAATTACACATTTTCTTGTAGCTGTGGAAACTGGAGAATAAAGTGCAAGTATTTGAAATATCTAATCCATAACAAATAGTATCTCGGTAATAGTTTAAGAAAGAAGAAGAGAATGTAAAAACAAGCATTTAACAAAACAACGTGCCAAAACGAAATCTACGTTTTACTTCCTCTCCAAGTACTTTGTACGTACATAGATATTGAACGTACTATATTCCACCAAAAAAGTCTATACCAAGATTTCATCGGAATTACATGTTTTGAGGACTACAGAATCCAAAAAAACCGGTTTTAGAAAAAGGTCCACGCGCGAGTGGGGGAGGGGGCAGCATAAGTCGAAAAAATCTGATGTTCTTACTTCTTTCAACACCATGCTAATCGAGATATGCATTAGCAGAATTTTATTTTTTAGTTCCTTATAAGTAGTAGAATGGAACTAAGAGAATGCACTAGGCTACAGTGATAGTCAAATATTTTAAAAACTGTCGTTATGCGATTGTCATTGCTAATCGCTTCTTTGCTTGGCCAGCAGTAGAACAAAAGAAAAACGGACACTTCCGTCTGAGAAAAGTTGAGTACTCAATTGAAACTAATATCAAGGAATACCTCGAAATCGGTAAGCTCCACGAAAAAAATGTATATGACATATCGTGTGAACTGTGTCAAGATCTACATTTTTTGTATGGTAAGTTTATGTCTATCTCTTACGGTTTACTAGTTACGCCAAAGTAAACAAAATTCATCCAGAATAAACAAGTCTTTAGAAGCTATTCGCAGAAAATTCAAGATATAAATTTTATTTGTGATAGAAATGGCTTTAATATGTGGGATTTTAACCAAAATCGTTACAGCCATTTTTAAGAAAAACAAAATTTTAGAAAATTTTTCCATGTAAAGGGTAGTTAGTTCTTGAAAATCTTCGTGTCGCATTCTTGGAAGATACCAAACTTAAATACCAAGTTTAGTATTTAACGGTCCGTTCGTTTTTTAGCTATGTTGCCCACAGACACACACACATACACACAGGCATAGGACATTTTTTGAAGAATTATTTTTTTGGATTTAGGGGGACCGAAAACATGTATTTTCGGTGAAATCTCGGTATCGAAGTTTTGGGTGCATTACAATACCTTCTCTATCCTTATGTACATTTTACATACGGGGCTAGAGAAAGTAAAAAAAGTCGGTTGAATACAAAACTTGGTATTTACATTTAGTATCTTTCAAGGGTTAGACACATTAAGACAACAGAAAGGAAAGTTCCCCACACCAAACTAAGGATTTTTTCTCAAAATTTTCGATTTTCTCAAAAATGGCTGTAACGATTTTTATTTAAATTTCGTACATTAAATATATTTGCGTGACAAATAAAATGTATGTCCTGAATTTCTTGGGAATAACCTCTGAAGATCTGTTCATTTAGAAGACTTTTGTGTTACTGGTAGGTAAACCATAAGAGAGATAAAAACTTAATAACAAAAATGTATATTTAATTTATATTGTTTTATAATATATTGAGTGGAGTTGACCATTTCGGGGATATTCTTTATTTTTGATTTCAATTTTAAAATAATACTTTTCTCAAACGGAAGCTGTTCATTTGTTTTCTTCCTGGTCATACAAAGAAAAGCGATTCTCATCACATGGCGAGAGCTTTTAAAAGATTGACTATTGCTTTCGCCTAGTTTTAATTATTTCCCCTATTTCTCTTCTACTGATAAGGAACTAGATAATAAAACAACTTCTGCCAAAATCGTTAAATCATTTTTGAGAAAATGCAATTTTTTCCAAAAAATGTTCACTTAAAGGAAAGTATCGGGTGATATTAAATATGCAATCTAGTGCTTAAATTGGCGAGGGAAATCATGGGGGGAAAAAACTCAAGATTCGTCGGTTACGGGATTTGAACCTGGAATCTTCCAAATGCGGTCCACTGACGATACCCATGAGCCATCCATTTGTAAAGTTCAATTTGTAAGAGTGCACAACAGCTCAAAATGTCATTTTTGGCAATTTTCGCCATTTGGTCTCCCTTAAATACTTCTGGCCACCTATTAACCATACATGAAAGAATCAAGAATTTATTTTCTTCCATATTAAAATATTAGCCTTTTTACACTTCCCTGAAAGCTGCAAACGTTTCAGAAATATGAGGCTAAATTGATATATGTTAACTGCACTTCCCTAACTGGAGAATGGAAAACATGGGTTTTATCGTGACGACCCGAATTAAGGTTGGTGTTGTTTTTAAGATAATTTTGTTGTGGCTTTGTTAACACTGTAGCATGAAGGGTGTGTGGAAGGTGTCTTCCAGCAAAGATCCTCTTGTTGAATCTGTGTCTTCCGTTTCTTTCTTCTCTAGGTCGTAGCGTCTGTGTTGAGGCTCATTGAATAATACCTGCATTAACATGATCAATGAAAAACTAACGAGTTCTTCTGATTAGGTGGTGCTTAAAAAATCCGATGATTTTAGAAACTTGATCTGTGTGTAGAGGCGTTGCATCAAACCCGGATACCCACTTCAACTAACATTCAAAGTTCCGATTTGGATTGTTTCTACACACACACACCCGCGCGCGCGCGCACACACACACACACACACATATATAAACACACACACACACACGAGACTTGTTTTAGAATCCCATATACCACAGGAAAAGCTCCAAATAATGAGATATACTATATTAGTTTCTTTAATTGCATAGGGAACCGGAGTTCTTTCATTTTAGTATTTTTATTTATAATAACGGATTTTAAACGACACTGAGTGAAGCTAAGATTTTCTGCATGCTCATATTCATTCAAGGTTTTTATTCGCAGCACTGTAATTTGGTTTTTATACTTCATCCCGTGATCCGAAAAAAGGACATATATCAATGAAATTCTTAGAGCAATCAATGTGAAATGCACGAATTGCCAAAAGAGGCAATCTATAAAGAGTTAGGCATCTAACTAAATGCCATTCCATTTTACCATTACGTCTTGATCTGCACATGTGAGAAACTTGCCAATCATTTCGATGAAGACCTGTTTCTTGTTCTAACGATGTGTGATTCAATAGAGCACTTGGGTATATTAAACATCATGACACACTTCTCAGGCCAGAGAAGAAAACCGGAGTAGTCTTAAGACAACCACTGTGTTTCACTTATTTCACAAGAGAACTAAAAGCGTTTTATCGAGGTTCTTGAAGAAAGTATAAGAAGGACTCTCAAAGCAATTTAAAGAGATTCTTCTCGGGTTCTTAGCCAGGTGAGATCGGAATTACTAGTGGACATTGCCTTCCTCTTCAGAGAATTGAGGCGGGAGGCACAAATGCGGCTGGAAAGCAATTCCATTCTCGCCAGAACCCGAGATGAATTATTTAATTTGCGCTATGCTAGGAATGTTTTCTTTTCGTATTCTCTATGTTATTCGGCGCCGGATGCCAAGAATTTTGCCACCGATAAGTCGAGAACATAAATCTTTTTCTTCAATGTAGCGGACTACTGATAAAATTCGTCTCCAGACGTTTAAGCTCAATAAAGCGAATATAAAATGCTTCCCTTGTGGTCCTTCTTGCGAATGAGAAATATGTCGCTTACACAGAACAACATTCTTTCGTGAAGAATGTAGATTATTTAGTTTCACTACGCAAACTTAAATGCATTACCTATGTCATTATAACTACTTATTATGTTTTACATTCTTGTATTTGGCAGTTCTCATAGTAAATATTCCACTATTTAAACAGAGAGGAGCAATAAACTTGCTGTTCTCTTGCCTCCAGATACAAACCGAAACTATGAGAGCTTGCCTGACTGATGACTGCGATCGCGTTGGCTTTTTAAAGATTTAATATTTACTGCACTAGCCCACAGGCGAGCGATAGAGCACCTAACAAGCCTATCCACACCCCATCAACATTTTTCAAAATATAATTTGTGTCTTTAATTTATAAGGCCATTTAAGACGTCACTTCATCGTCGATAACATTAGTGTTGACATGTGAGGTGATGTGCGGGAACATTTGGAAAGCATGCATTATATGACTTAAACACCTTCAATATTCGAATACTTTATTTTTCAATTTTAAGATGAAATTAATGATTTGATTTCCAAAAAGTTTCATTTCTGTTTTTAAAATAAGATGTTCATTAAAGGCATCAGCCGATGTATGATCTTTGATAACAGGGGTTCTGTTTAGATATAACTATCCACATTTCGCATTTTAACAAATAAAATAAATTGAAGTAAAATATGTTAAAGCTATATGCACCGTGAACATAATGCACATCCAAGAGGTCCCGAGTCGAATCTCGGTTGAAGTGAGTTACACAGATTTTTTTTCAGGGGGTTTCCCTTTGCTTAAAGACAAATATCGCACAACCTTAAGCTCCGTGGATCCCAGGCTCATTTGAGCGTCACTTAACCGGTCACAAAATTGCCGAACAGAGCTTCGGTGCACACAGGGTATAACTGTGATGGAGTAGGCGTGGTCTCTACAGCCCATTTCGAAACGTATCGCACTATCATTGCTCACTATCCGGCCTCGTTCAGTTCCTGCTAGTATATAAACCAGTGAACACAGAAAGAGCGCGCAGATTGAAAAATATCGACGGCGTTCGACACTGAACAAAGTTGTAGATGATTCAAACTTATTTTGAGTGATAAGAGGAAAACCTTTACTTTCGATGCAATAAAGATGTATGTTGTAATTAACTGCAATGAATTCTGAGTGATTTGTATTTTCCAAAGCTCTGCACATTATTATTCTGAATTTTTTGTATCAAGCTTTATATTTTATTTGTAAATGTACAAGGGTTTTTATTTACTAATCATATTATGAAATAACTTTTTTATTGTTTTATTTTATGAATTAGAAAGATACACATAATGCCAATACATATAATGAATTACTTTTGGAACAGATTATACCTCAACGAGTGCACGTTTGCACTACAAACCCTTCCCCCATTACACTCTGCTTGCACTATTGACTGCTGTGTGTGTTAGTAACTGTGTATGCTTCGGAACCCAAAACCGAGCTCTAGTGATGACAGTTTTCAAACCTCGCATCGTTCACGGCAGACAAGACTGCGTTCTATATTCTTACGGCCCTGAAACACTGTGTAATCCTCTAGTAACATTCTTTATAAAATTCATACATCAAGCTCAAGAACAGGGATAAAGAATTCCCTTTTTGGACAACTCATAACGACAGTGCTGTTTGAAAAATATGTCTGATACGCCAGAAAGTCCTGCATCACCCTTATAACCACGAAAACCACAATGGGCGCTTCTCTTTCAGAACATGCCGCTTTGGTGAGTGTAACATTAATCATGTGGTAGTCAATATTTCTTGCGTTTTGTTGGCCGCATGTTTACAACGTACTATCGTGCAATATTTCAATCCCGATAATGAATTAACGACCGCTGTAATCTATTCCTGCCGCATAACACCTGTAATTCGCTGAACTCCTGACATTCACCAACCTCAAAGTGACCCGCACTTCTCATCTGATCTAGCCAAAATCGGCCTTGATTTACTTTGCCAAAGGCCTAGCAAGCCACGAGCTTTAGATGTGTTCTATTCACATGACCTACTCTACCTATTCTGCAAACAAACTATTCTCATAAAAGATTATTCTTTTATCTACAGCATATAAACATTACAAAAAATTGCCAAATTGCTTGCTTCCTTGTAAACAAGGGGGAAAAATCGTATGTGTACCATTCACATGACTTTAACCAGCTGTTTTATACAAAATCTTCCCTTATCAAAGATTATTTTAATATACATCATGGTAAACACGATAAACATTCCCAGAATTGGCATTATTACTTGCTTCCTTGCAAATAGAAGGGAAGTAAGGGAATACACTAGGTTAAAGCGATAGTAAGATCTTTTAAAAACCGGTTGCTAAGTGAAACAATTGAAATTCGGTTCTCTTTGCTTGCAATTAGTAAACAAACCAAGACACGAAAAGAAAGATGTCTCCCTTTTGAGAAAAGTTTAAGTAGATAAAACTGAAACAATGACTCGGAATATCTCGAAAACGGTTAAATTACAAAAAGATATGTATATGACGTAAATTGTGTGTTTTAACAATATCTAAATGTTATATGTAGTAAGTTTTTGCCCATCTCTTACGGTTTGCCAGTTATACGAAAGTTACACAAACTTCAACCAGAATGAAGAGGTCTGCTCAGGCTATTCCCAGAAATTCAATATGTACATTTTGTTTGTCATGAAAATATCTTAAACATAAGACATCTCAATAAAAAAAATCGTTAGAGCCATTTTTGAGAAAATCAACATTTTCGAAAAAAGTTCACGTAAAAGGTAGTTGGGGGGATTTTCTTGAAAAGCTTCGTGTCGCAACCTTGAAAGATACTGAATTTTAATACCAAGTATTGTTGGTATTTACAAAGACTTTTCGTTTTTTAATTATACTGCACACACACACACGGACGTGTTTCTAAAAGTGTTCTTTTTGGATTCAGATGTATTTCTAGTGAAATCTCGGTATCGAATTTTGGGTGGAATACAACACCTTCTCTATCCACTATGTACATTGTGCTAAAGAAAGTAAATAGGAGCGATAGTGAAATCTTCAAAAAGCTGGTCGCTGTGAAACAACTGAAATTCGCCTCTTTTTGCAAGGCCAGGAGTAAGATACGATATATGAAATGAAAGATGATTTTCCGTTTGAGAAAAGTTTAAGAAGTTTAAATCGAAATCAATAACAAATAATGTTCTATACAAGAAGTGGATATAACATAAATTGAGCATTATAGCGACCTACATTTTTTGTGCATTAAGTTTTTGTCTGTTTCTTACGTTTGCAGGTAGGTAATGCAAAAGAGCGATTTTGAGAAAATCAAAATTTTCGAACATTTTTCCGTGTCAGAGTAGTTTGGGGTGGGGGAAGTTTTTTCTGAAAATTTTCGTGTCGCATCTTGGAAGATACTTCATACCAAGTTTGGTATTTTGGCGACTTTTCATTATTGAATTATAAAAATGATCTTTTGTAACAACAGTTTGTAGAGAAGGTTATGTGAATGTAACACATCTGTTTATTTTGTGTTGTGTTTCAAGCAAGAAAATGTGCATGGATTAGTTTTCATAGTTTCATCTATTGACGAGGACTTTGCCTACTCTTATGCGGTCAACGTTTTCAACGCGTCTAGTAAGACTATAGCACAAAATTATCTGCATTTTACCATCGATCATTCTTCACCTTTCCGAGCAGTCATTTTTTCGTCGTTCTTTTTTTCCGAGGCAGTCCTCATCGCTCTTTGCCCATCATGCAGTTACTCCGACAAGTTTTTGAGCGCGTCCGTAAATCAATGTGGATTGTGTTGGAATGTCGATACGTGGATATGGTCGCTGGGACACGCCCCCTCTCATGTACTTTGTGGTAAGATATTTTCACCGTTACGCCCATCCTTGACGAGGCTTTTGTGCTGAAGGAAAGTATAATAAACAAACTTGGTAATCACAGCGCACTTTCTCGCCTGTGTGACTGCGACGTCAACTTGTCGCCGCGAACTGCCTGCCGTCAGTCACAAACTAAATTACAGAGCTATA
The DNA here is from genome assembly GCA_030762935.1 of Hymenopus coronatus. Classification (NCBI taxonomy): domain Eukaryota; kingdom Metazoa; phylum Arthropoda; class Insecta; order Mantodea; family Hymenopodidae; genus Hymenopus; species Hymenopus coronatus. Next base: position 77,093,181 of record CM060897.1, on the reverse strand, counting down.
AATCATGGCCGGTTCAGGTTTCGAAAATAGCTTCAACGCAATGTGTTTCAAAGCCATGGCTGGTGACTCCGGTCCAAGTAGCCTTGATGTAATAAAATCTGCATGTTGTAGTCATGTAGTCGTTCTCAATATGGTTCACACTACCAGTTTGCCTTTTCTATGCCTTTACAGTGCAATAAAACTTCACACAGAGTCGTAACCTGGATCCACATGCCTACATTTGATACAACTGCCATAATTCACCGACATATTCCCTGTAATCCAAAATGAAAAGCTGGATGTTTTCGACGATTTTAATAACTACGAGAAAGACTATCAAACAGCATATCATTTTACATACTACTTTCAAAAAGTCCCCAGAATGTGAAATAACACCGAAAGTTACCATAAAGCAATTTACACATTTCCTTCAAATAGTTCCCTTCCGCAGTGACACACTTCTGCCACTGTGTGAAGAGACTGGAAGCACTCCTGAAAGTCATTTTCAGATACCTGCCATAGTGCCCTTGTCGCAGGTAGAGTAATTTCCTCAGCGTTCGAAAATGTTGACAAGCGTTTCATACAACTGAGTTTTTTTCTTCATCGCTACTTTACCATAAGCTTCTTCCATCATTCTCAATATCTTTGAGGGAGATTTGTTTAACAAAATACACAACTTTATGTTCGAAAGTGCTCCGTTGCCGATATTATGAAATACGATAAACGAGCATGCATTAACAAAAACTAGCAACAACAATTATTATTAGCATGAAAATTGAAATGAAGTGTCGTCATGGACGTTACCAATACCTAAAAATAAAATATACTTTACTTTCGTATATATTAAAGAGAAATTAAACGATTCCGGGGATTTTTTGAATCTAGGGTTATTACTTAAACTATTATTTGACGGTTGGAGCGGGCATGGCATCTTCTAGAACTCACCGCAGCCGAGGATAGATTATTATTATTATTATTATTATTATTATTATTATTATCATCATTATTATTATTTATCACTATTACTTATTCACATCTTTTCTTTATGCGTTCAGTAGAACATTTTTTTTCTTAAACCTGTAAAGACTTCCAACAGAAATTCTGTTAATTCCATTTATGCTGTCCAATAATAAAATTGGAAACGCACAGAGAAAACAAAGCGAATTACATAAATGGGTTAATTTTAAGGCAACTTTCAGCACTCAGTTGTAGACGAATTGCGCTTATTGGATACCCAGGTGGTTCACTTTGCACAGTAGCAAAACAGTTCCCCTAACTGCATCCACCACAAACATCTTGGGGAAGAGAATAAATCTACACGTGCACATGTGCGTCGTTGCCATAGTTTAAAAACTTTTCTGGCATTTCCATATATACGCAATATCATCGCAGGTTCAAACCCGGTGGAGGGCGATGAATTTTTTCGGGCGTAAAATCCTTAGCATGGCTTCCTTCGGAAGGGAAGTAAAGCCGTGGATCTCGTATCGTAGATTTAAGGCTCATAAAAGAACCTGATAGAGAAGCCTGTGAGCAAAATTAAGCGATCTTTTACGCCCAGTATAGAATTGGACGCTGAGAACCAAAGCAGTTAAAGAGCGTCCATAAATAAAACGCCATTTCTTTTTTCATTTTGCAGTTTGTCTTGCTTACTTTTCGCACACTTGAGGTTAATAACCATATCGCACATTTACAAAGCATAAAATACAACTCAGGAAGAACTGAACTAATATATTACACTATAAGAATAGAAATACATGTTAACATATCCGAGGGAAACAAACAGAAATAAAGTACGTGTTATGCGTACACCTATCCTTGGGCGCCAAGTTTACAGGTGTGAGGGTCGGAGGGAAGAAGAGAGAGGTCCTCGCCTGTCTTTCTTAAGTGTTGCAAACCAAAAAGTTGTTTCTTGGACGCCATCAGTCTTTATTGTGAATACGTTGTCTAATTTACTGTGAACTAGTTGAATTACTAAACGAAACTCAGCGCACGTTCATGTGAGTGAATTCTAGGATCTATAGGCAGAATGAAACCTTAGCATTCAATCCACTAAATTTCACAGCATATAGCGTACTTCATGGCTCAATGCTATCGTTCTACTCTGCTTCCAATTTTGCGCAAAAATCTACAAAATGAAGATATGGAAGCTCAGCGCCCACGGAAAAGTGTGCGCAAAGTATGCATAGTTGGAAGACTATCGTTAAATATTAAAAAAAATATTAATTACATTAATGTGAAATAATTTTGCAAAGAACAATTACTTGCAAATAAAAGTACGATCTTTGATGTTATTTATCCTGATTATTTATTGTTGTTTATTTTAGATTCTACTTAAAGTAATAATATGCGCGGAGCTATGGTGAAACCATTCTGCATATTTTTGCCCGGCAACAGCTAATGTGGAAAATCAAGTTTTAGAAGATGCAAACTAAAGTGGTAAATATGTCAACAAATGAAAAGAAGATGAAACGTGCGAAAAAGTAAAGCGAACGCAATTTTGTGTTGCTTTTGGGGCATATCAGCTTTTTTCGTAGGCTAGATACGATTAAGTTTTTAGCTACCAGCTTTTCTGTCCAATTTCATAGGATTCTTGCGGTCTCTATATTGAACCTTTACCTAAAAGATTAAATTCTACACATTATTTCTGAACATTCCATGCGTCTAAGCTAATAATTCAGTTAATAAAATCATTACATGCCTATCACAGATTTGCTTCTTTAAATTTTGTAATTTCTTTTCTTCTGGTAACTTGGTTCCTGGTAGATGGGATTATTTGTTGGTGCGGCCATAGGGGCAGCTTCTTGGATCGTTTTCCAAGACATCTACATCTTAATAATTAATCTATGCAAGTACTAAATGCTAATACAATGAAACACCGTTAAACTTATAAAACTTTGCTAAGTTACACAAATTATATAAATTTAACTATAAGACAGGCAAGAAAAAGAAAACAAAAACAAAAACAAAACAAAACAAACATGTGCAGAGGGTCACAGTTGCTAACATACTCAAAAGTCTTTAAGAACAGAATTGGCATTGCAACAACGTTCGACTTTGGTGGCATATAATGACGAGACCACCAGCAGTGGTTAAGGATGGAAAAATCTACTATTCGTTTACAGATGGGTTTATGGTCCGGCTTCAAAGCGGTCGTTTTCTGTTGTCGCTTGACTATCCAATGGGCGCGACTTACAAACCCTTATTCTAGATAGACTATAGTGACTTTCAAATGAGACGAGGTTTGTCCTTGAGCGCCACCAGGCCAGCAGCCAACCGGAATGCTGCTGTATTGACATATTGCATTCCCACTTAACTGGGGAATAACGCGCTAAGTGATTTCGTCCCTCATAAGTACTACTTGCGCTAAGACGAAATATTCAAATTTGACAAAAAGTAATTCACGAGGAAGATAGGGAGTAATGTTCTTAGCAGAACCGTAAAAACCACACCTTTTTAGCTCAAATACTTTTCATAATACACATGACTAAACAGATTTGCATGCTCGGTGTGCGAGTGAGAGGGAAATATGAAAAGAGTAGCCGGTAGCGACCTGGCAACGCAGAGCACGATAGCGCATCCCATTCTCTGCAGAGTAGAGCTCTCCCCATTAAAAAAAAAAAAAAACACTGAACAACAGCTTGAACATTAATTGTTGATGAACGCGCATCTAAACCCCACCCAGCCTTAAGCCGATCCTCGCCAAAACCAAACCCAGGCGACCAGTGCACAGTTATAATGTAACCCTCCGCCATTCGCACCAGAAATACTGTTACATTTATACGACCACGTGGCGCATACACGCGGCATATCATAATGTAAAACGAACACAGCCCTTATTCCGACAACTTAAACGGTGCCTAAAATATTCTGTTAAGTATAATGATGGTAATATTGATAGTCATTACAGAATAAATGGGTACACATGTAATAATTAACTCTAAAAACACGAGCGACAAAAATAAATAACATGTATGCGATAACTTACATTTTCGCTCTTAAGAAGCGCCTCTATTCCCTTCATAACAGAATCGTCTGAGCTGTCTGTTGCTGTTTACCATTCCAAGGTTGATAATCAGGTTATCAACAACGATGTCAAACTTTCAATCTTCCAAAACGACGCTTCTGCTTTCGTTACATGTAGCACTTTATCAACTGTTGGCGGCTCATTTTTATAAAAGAAGTTGTACACTACTACGTGATTTGCATTCTTCATGCATTCGTCACATTCTTGCATCGCATATTTCACCCGCTTTCTTTTTTCCCCGGGTGTAACAACTTTTTCCGTTTGCGATTTTTCTTTGTGGGTACTGTTTATACTTGTAGCCGAAACACCGGTGAACTCACTACTTCTTTTCCACTTTCACCACGTTCTCACAAACTTACAATAAACATTCAACACTATAGCTTTTTCACTAATAGTCAACGGTTTACGAGCCTTACGCTTTATATAACTCGATGAAGATGTAAGAGCAAATCCACGGCGACCGTCCTCCATGACTCTAAACAGCAACAGCCAGCAGCCGTTACTGTGTGAACAATATTGCGGAAATCAGGTGACTCTTACGAATAGCATGTTTGGGCTTGTAGCTCTATTTAACGGTACAAACGGCGTCAATTTAACTCTAGGGTATTTATGTAGAGTTTTATGCGATTTAAGAATAAATTAAATCTGTAATATTGATTGTTAGCATGAGATTACCTCCTATGAGCACTACTATGTGCTGTTCCGCGGTGCACTAGCCACGTGGGTCCGCATCAACCCAAGGTTGAATAGAAAATAGGTTGGCTCTCAAAGCTCACAGTAAATGGCGAGTGTGTTTCTCATTATAGTTCTGGTAGTTGCACGAGACGGATATTTTCCGATTAAGAGTAAATTGTATTATATGTTGATTATAAGATATTCATCATAGTTAAAATATATGTTTATTAATGGCGCTATCAATTGCCAGAACCTTATAAGCGCCGCTGGTGCGTCGGAATTTCGTTCCGCAGGAGTTCTTTTACATGCCAACAAATCGTTTCGTTGTTGCTGTCTTGACGGTTATCGCTTTTGAGCACACTCAAAACCCATCAGGTTCAGTTTGAACCCCGATCTAGGGATCAAAAGACCAGCACCTAACCAACTGAACCACCAAGACCGAATTCACTATAGTTAAGCATAATTTACATATTTTTCTTGAACATCCGCTCTTCTAACTTTTAATGTACCTTTTCCCTATAAAATATTACTCAACTTGAACAAACTTATGAAGTTTTATTAGAAAGCATGTATTACTTTTAGCTGACAAGCACTTTTATATATGAGGGGCGTTCAACAAGTCCTTAGAAAAAGATAGATACAAATACTTTTGGTAGATTTATTTTTTATTTTTCCAACATAATCTCCGTTTACACTTTTCCCAGCGTTTCTCCAACTGTTTTAAGCCTTCCAAAAAGTGGGATTTCAGAGGGTCCTCAAAATAGGCATCTGTTTGGAAGATGAACCTTTGTTAGGCGTGGATCGTTTACAGCCGAGCCACTTTTTCAAGTTTGGAAATAAAAGTCAAATCTGGTGAATACGGTGGATATTGTAGTAATTCAAACGTCAATTCTACAATTTTCGCCATCGAAACTGCGCTGGTGTGCATCCTTGCATTGTCTTGATGGAAGAGAATATTTTTCTTTGGCAGATGAGTGTTCTTGATTTTCCGTTCAACCGATGCAATAACGATGCATAATATTCTCCATTTATCGTTCCTCCTTTCTGCAAATAATGATTCCGCGTGCATCCCGAAAAACCGAGGTCTGCAAATTTCACCAACTTTTGCCTTCTTCGAAACCGGTTCGCCTTTAAACACCCAGTTTCGACTGTACTTTCGTCTGTGTAGTAGTGTATCCATGTTTCATCCACATTTATGTATCGACACAAACTCGTCAGGATTACTACGGAAAAGAAACAAACCAGATTCCCAATCGATCATACGATTACTTTATTCTCCACTGAGAGCAAACGCGGCACCCGTCTTGCCGAGAACTTTGTCAGACCTAAATTTCACAAAATTAACAACACTGTATCTTGTGATATACCAATGACCACTACTATTTCGTGAATTTTGATTCGTCAACCACTCAAACCATATTCTGCATGTTGTCAATAATTTCAGAGGAAGTCACTTCTACTGGACATCCGGAACGATGTTCATCATTTGTGGATGTACGGCCACGTCTAAATTAATTTATCCAATTATAAATTGTTGCAAACGAAGGAGTAGATGTGCCATAAACTTCAACCATCTCTGCTTTTATTGCTTTCGGTGTTAAGCCTTTTAAATTAAGTGTTTAATCACCGCACGAAACTCGTTCTTTTCCATATTTCTAAATGAGCATAAGGTTCTTGATTCAATCGCTATGGCAACGAAACCATGTGATGGATATTGCTAAAACTTACATCTAGTAAGAGACGACGGTTACTAAATATAAACTTTTTTCGATGCTACGAGTGTATTTTCTTGGATTTTCTAAGGTCTTATTGAACGTCCCTCGTATTCGACAAATTATAAATTATTCGATATTTACTGTTTAGTAATCCTTCTATATGATATGTGGGTGTGGCAATGTAGACTTTCATGCTTTCTAGATGATAACCAACCAAATTAGTATACCATTTACATCCTACACACAATACTTTGGGCATAATTGCACGACACTACCGAAGATACTCTCTTGTTACTACGTTTAACCTATCGAAAATATAACAAGACTAATTTTTCAACGGCATGAACGTAGCAACCATGACTGTATTTTCTACACCACAGAAAGAGCACATTTGTATTACGTTTAGTCCAATAATCTGTTCAAGCTTATCCTCTTCTGTCTTAAAGTGCCAGGTAAATTCTCAACCTAAATTCCAAACTTGCAAATCCTAGAAGGATACGAGTAATATCTGAACCCCAAGAAAAGAGCTTAACAGGGCAGAGTATTTATTGTTTGATTGACGAAAACTGGATGACACTGAAATCAGAATGGAACACGGATCCTTGTTAGTAAAGTAGAAGACTATCGTTTTCAACACCTATAGCAGAACAGCGATAAAGAGGCCTCTGAGAAAAATTAAGCGTTCTTTCACGCTCAATGCAGAATGGAACGCTGAAAACAACAGCAGTTGAAGATCGTCCATTAATAACGCTCAATTTAATTTTCGATTTTATTTCCATTTCAACTATCGTCTCGCTACCATCGCTTAACATTTTAATGCTGTTTCCGCTAGCAATGCGTTGTAGCTAAGCACTTTTTGCTAGGTTTGACATCATTCCTTGGCAAAATAGTATATTATACATTAAGTGAAATTATATTACACATTACGTTTGGTATTTAACGGAACTTTTGAGCTATGCTGCATAGATATTGAATTTTGGAAGATGACATATTTTTATTTGGATTGTTTATCAAATAAAAATTAAATATATTTAATTTCATTTTTGTTTGTTCACAGACACATACTCTCTGACTCTTTTTTTGATTCAGGGGATCTCAAACATATATTTCCGATGAAATCTCGGGATCAAATTTTTGGGTGGAATACAATACCTCCTCTATCTACTACGTTCATTGTACCTACGTGCTGGAAAAAGTAAAACAAAAAATAGGGTTAGCTTATTTCTACACTAAATTAACACAAATTGAAAACTTATTTGAGGGCAAACTTTTTCTGTAGGTTAATAATATTGGTTGCTAAGTCGTGGTTTTCTCGTAAATAACAACTGATAATTTTGTACAACTATGATATAGAACTGACCGCCAAGTTTCGGCAACAGCTTTAAGAGCACGTCGCATGATTTTTATCTTGCATTATTCGATAGAGAACTGAATGCGGCTATAAGACATCCTTCGCTTTTAGGCACAAAGTGCAATAAATCACATAGTAGATAGTAGAGAATCATGCGCAGCAAATAAACTTTACTGTATAGGGGTGGATGAACTCTACTTCTGAGGAGGGGAGTCCAGTGGCTGCTGATTTAATGTTCCTCTTTCTGGGAAATGATGAAACAGTGGGCGTGTAAACACTAACCAATTCTCTGAAGTAACGCGATACTTATTAAAACATTGAAACTTGGAAAGCACAAAGGGGGTTATTTATTTTCCCGGCTCTAACGCAACGACACCAAAAGCGTTATTTCCCCGCTGAATACCGTCACATTCACTTTCGTAAATTACGTTTACAGAATAAAGTAGCTGCAAAATGCCCTTAGCGCGTTAAAATAATCAACATAACAGCTATCTTTATGTAACAAGTATGGAAAAACACAATCTTTAGTGTTTTGTTGTGTGACAATCGTATAAGAGAGCAAGCCAGGAGTTGGTCACTTGTACAAACAATTGAACCTTTGTGGACATTACAGAAACAAGGAAAGAGATTATAAATTACTGTAGTTTCGCTTCTGTTTCTGGGTCTTGACATTTTGAAAAGGTAAACTGGATATCAGCATTATCACTTTATGATGTAATAACTGTTGACATTTTACAGCAAATGAAGGTATTCTGCGATTGGTTAAATTTTTAACAGCTTATTCACTGAGAGAGAGAGAGAGAGAGAGAGAGAGAGATTATTATTATAATCCAGATATAACAATCACGTTATAATTTACATATTATGAGTATGTCAATATTTTTACACACACACTCTCTCTCTCTCTCTCTCTCTCTCTCTACACGTATTATGTACATAATGTATACAGAAAGTATTGTATTTTGCCCAAAAATTCGATACCCAGGCTTCACCGGAAAAACATGTTTTGCGGACCTCTTATTAAAAAACTGAGCTTTTAGATAAAGCTGCGTGTAGATGAATCTGTTTGTGATAGCCTCTTTATTCTGAATGAATTTTGCATAACTGGTAAATCGAAAGAGATAAACAGTTAACATACACAGTTTATGTCGTGATCTTTTTTCTTTCTTGCGTGCAAATCGAAAACCGAATAGCAATTGTTTTATATAGCGACCGTCTTTTTAAAAGCTTTCACTATCCTTCCTACTACTTCGAACGTACTAACCATTTCTGCTAATGTTTATCTTGATTAGATAAAGGAATAATTATTGTAGCTCAGTTTGTTGAGAAAGTCAAGTGAATGGAATACATTAGATATTTTACTGTATGAGCTTCATACTTTTACTTTCTCTACCGCCAGTAGTAAGCACAGAAAGTATTATGTATATTGCATTCCATCCAAAAATTCGATACGGAGATTTCATAAAGGAAATACTGAACCCCGTTTCTTTCGTCGGTTGAAAGCATTCCAAAGCGGATAGCTGTAGGCATTTGCAATAATTTTTGTTGTCCTATAAACAATTTTCCATCTCACTTGGCGCCCCTACGTTACCATTTACATTCTCTCTTGAGTACCTAATTAATACGACTGTTTCTGGCGCATGACACGTGGTGATTAATTGATGCCACAATGAATTAACTTTCCAATTACCGCACTTTTTCTCTCTTGCAAGCCGTGTATAATGTATGCTGATTAAGTCTCTGCCGCGGTAAGAAAGAAATCTCGTTAGCAGCATGTTGCTGGCCGGACCTGACTTCGTTCCCCACCCGTGTACGAGTTATTTACACTCAACGCTTCGAGCCAGCAAGGTGATAATGAAATAGATTAGAAAACCGAGGTGGTCTGCAGGTTGAAATGTCTATCTCAGCGATGCCTTTGCACGAACTCTGCCAGAACTTGCCACACTTCCAAGCCTTCTTTTGCAGGGGTATACTAAGTACGTTCTATCTTGCAAACATTCTTGGACCTTATGAATTCAAGAATTGTAATAAAAAAAATCTGATGTAATCCATTCACACGACTTACTCTATATCTCTGCAACAAAATTTTGTTAAAAAGTTTATGCCTCTATTTACTTCATGCTAAGTGAGAAGAAATTAGCAGAAATAGTCTTTTTACTTGCTTCCCTGTAAGTAGAAGCGAAATAAGGGAGTAACATAGGTTAAAGTGATAGCAAAAGATGGTTGCTATGCGACTGAAGTTCCTTTGTTCGTATGGACAGCAATTGTTAAATTCCTGTATGAGAAAATTATAAGTTTTAAAGCTGAAACAAAAAACAAGGAGTATCTCAAAAACGATCAACTCCACGAAAAAAATGTTTATAACATAAATTGTGTGTTCTAATGTGCTCTACATTTGTTGTGTGGTAAGTTTTTGTCTATCTCTTACGGTTTACCAGTTACACAAAATTCCGCTCTAACTTCATATACCCAAGGTCGCGGGTTCAAACCCGGCGTAGGACAATGGTTTGTTTTTTTTTTTTTTTTTTCGTAAAAACCCTTAGCAAGGCCGTTGGTCCCGTGTCGTAGATTTACGGCACGTAAAAGAACCTCAAGCCTGGTAAAAGAGGCCTCTGAGAAAAATTAAGCGGTCTTTCACGCCCAATATGGAATGGGGCTCTGAGAACCACAGCAGTTAAAGAGCGTTTCATAAATAAAATTCCATTTAATTTTAATTTCTGCAATTGGGTGCTATCAGGTGGCAGAGTTAAATGTACAAAATTCATTTATAATAATAAGCTTACAGTTAATAGTAATACAACGTATATATATATATATATATATATATATATATATATGTGTGTGTGTGTGTATTTGTGTGTGTGTGTGTGTGTGTGTGTGTGTGTGTGTGTGTGTGTGTGTGTGGTTTTTGAAATAACTAACAACTTATTGCAGCATAGCAATACTAATGTCAATTACCAGCATACTTATAAACAGTTACCATGAAGCCTCAACATTAATAGTTACAGATCCTTAATTATATATTTACTTGAATTAATGATCTAACATTTATGCTCTTTAATATCCCTAAGATCTTTAAGATCAGAGAACAGCCCTGAAAGACTGCAACAGGCAATTCATTCATTCTTCAATGGTCCTATTAACAAAAGAAGATTTTCCTACGTCGGTTCTAACCTTAAGTTATATAAATGATCGTTTTGTCCGTAATATACCGGGTTTTCTAACGTTCACCCATACATTTAAACCAGCACAAGCTTGTAATGGTGCGACTAACCTATGTCTTTTACACCTAACTTTTAGCGGCTCTTCGCCTTTCGTAAGTCCAAAATCTTTACCTATCTTTATGCATTTTATAGCCCTTCTCTGTATATTTTCCAGCGAATCAGTTTGATTAACCCTGTGTGGGTCCCAGCATACTCTATATTCCATAACCAGCCGCACTAAGGACTTATAAGTAATTTTCCTGGTCTTTGCACTTCCCTTTTTTCAGTATTCTCATTACGAAGTGCAATGTCTTTAATTATTTGGATTAAAATGCCTTATTTTGTTTACGATATTTACATGACAAATAACATATATATTTTAAATGTTCTAAGAATAATTTGTTTGAATCTCTTTTCATTCGGACAGGATTTCGTAAATCTACAAACCAATGAGATAGATACACGTACTGCACAAAACGTGTACATTTCTTTTAAAAACACAATTTACTTGAAATAATTTTTACGACGCATTCGTTATTGGTTTGAATTTTTAATAATTAGCCGAATTTTGATCTGTAAATTTTAGACACGGGACCATCGGCTTTACTCCCTTCCTAAAGAAGCCACGCCTAAGATTTTTACATCCGGGGGAAAAAAAAACAAACAAACATCACCCTTTCTGAGCTTGAACCCGAGACATTGGGAACTAGAGGCTAGTACGTTTCACCTGGAAACCATAGGTACTATCCTTAGCCCATATTAGTTTTCCCACTAGAGCTGACCATTTCGAAAATAACGTAGTACGCATAGGCACGCCACTTTTTCATATCCTCATTGCCGCTGCCGGCCAAGAGCATCAGTGAAGGACAAATGCAAACCGGAATGCACCAAAGAAGTCCAAAAGCCAGCTTTCACTTTGAAGAGAAGTATTTCTGACACACTTTCCTAGTCAGGCATTTTCCTTTCAGATTTATGGCAACCTTCTCTTCTTGGGTTTTCTCCGCAATGGGCTAATTTTGTGAATAATTAGTAATAAAATCATTCCAATTGCCAATACGCGTTGCCATTCTTAAAATGTGTATGGTATCTCGTCCAGTAGAGAAATTTGTGATCGAATACATAAATCTCTTTATTACTGAATTTGAAAAGCAGAGAGAAGGAAGAGAAGGGAGTATGGATGAAATGCGGGATGGCGAGTAAAATGGGAAATAGAGGTACAAAGACGATGGGGGGAGGCAATGGATGTAGGGAGAGAAAGTGAGGCAGAAGAGAAATATCTCCGCATTATACTATATCCTAACGCTAACTGTGCCCAACTCAGTATTGCGGAGGTACCTAACTGTCTTTCATCCAAGAGTTCACGAGCTCGAAACTCGATTATTGTGAGTTACCGCGGTAATCGTTCTTTCGGAACCTTTACTTATCATCAGAACACTTATGTCGGGCAACTATTTAAGCTTATGGACCCTAGGCTCAGTAATGGATCATTTCGTCATTGATTTCATTCATTCACCATCCAATATGACTTACCTGGTTAAAGAACGTGAAATTTATTCAAACACAACGAAAGAGAGAAAGAAAAACGCAGGTAGAATTGTGGGTTCAGCTGTTTTTCAATACTTGATACCTAAATCAGTGCAAATATTGAGTAATGACAAAGAAAACGCAATAAAATAACATGGTGTTACGTTCACATGACTTCCTCAATCTCATTTCCCATATTTTTTAGTTTCTGTCTCCTATTATAGTCTTACAAGTTTGTATTTCTGTTTGTATTTGCGGAAGTTATTTCATTATCTATCTCGTTGTAGGCACAGGGCAAGGGGGGATACAGGAGGTTAAATGATAATCAACTTGTCAAATCTGTAAAACAGAAAGAAAAAAAAAGGGTTGGTATGTTGGCTTTGAAATTCTACAATTTGCATTACATCACGAGACAAACGAATGATGACGTAGCACTTCATAAATGTATCAAAGTTCTGGAAAATTTTAATCAATAGCAACAAATATCTCGAAAATTGTCAAGGTCACAAAAATATTTGACATAAGGACATCTACAGTCTTTGTGTTGTAAGTTTTTGCCTATTTATTTAGGCTACTATTAATTCAAAGTATGTAGCATTGAACACAGGGTATTTGTAGAAAATTCAAGATATGCATTTTATTGATCGTGGAGATATCTGAAAATTGTAGTATTACCAAAATCGTTAAGAATAATTTTGAAGATCGTAAAATATAATGAAACTTTTTCCATATTAAGGGCAGATTGGGGTGGAAGGATTGAAGATGTTGAATTTAAATATAAAGTTTGGTATTTATCTGATTTTAGGTTTTTGAGTTATGCTTGACACAGAACATTTCTTTGGTAAACTACACTTCCTCTACTAATGCATTTGTAAAATTTGGAAAATCCACAGTATATAAAATATCTTATTGAAGTTTATACCAGTTAATACACACAAGTGATATTTTTGCTATGTATTAAATACCTTCACGAACCGATTTAACACACCCATCACAAATCGAAATGAAAATCCCAGCATGCATGGTTATTTAAATAATTATGATTTGTATTGTCTAAATCATTGTTCTAATAAAATGGGACACGAAGTTTTTTTTTAAAAAAAACATATCCGCATGAAAAATTCAGCTTTTACAATAAATGAGTTAATCATATTTGTATTTATATTAGCAATAATTACTGTAAAACAATTATTACGTTTCGTAGTCTATAAAACTGATTTTTCAAAATTCAATAATTTATCAAAATTGGAACATTATTTCGAAAAAGCATATGACATTTTTCTTTAATGTACTTTTTTCAGAGGAAATGTGAACATTTTGAACAAAAGTAGTAAAATTCGTATCGTTTGTATGCTTTTAAGTATAGAAAAGTGTTGGAAAATATTTACGAGAAAATAACGCTTAAGATTGGGAGTACCTATTAATAAGCATGCGCCTGTCCATTTACAGCTTCAGTTAATTTGTAGTTCCAGTATGCAAAATGGTAAAAACGATATATTTTCTTAAAGTTTTGAATTCATATAATTTTACTATGAAAAATAATTTTTAAAACGTTCACAATTTTCGGTGATATGCATCACCTAAAAAACAAGTGGCAGGAAAAGAAAAATTGGCATCTATAAAGGTGAACGAATTTCGTATATTTACAAGTCAAATAAAAATAATAATAATAATAATAATAATAATAATAATAATAATAATAATAATAATAAATGTGTAACCGCCTTATTTTAAAAGGTTCAGACGCGAAATCGAACTGAAATAAAACAATTGAATATTACAACACTACTATATATATATACCTCTCCCTTAAAAAGGACTGGCATGTACAGGTTTGTCTTAGGGAAGAGGGAAGCGAAATGGCTTATATAAAACACAGTAGAGCTGAAGAGAAAGAAAGGGTGGGCATTCATTCCGCATATGAAGCCACTGAAAAACAGTTGACACTAGAGAGCTGTGAACTGGCTCCTCCTCCTGCAGCTACAGCTTCGCTAATGATGGCTGACATTAACTTTTAATTCTCCTAAGAGGGTCTTCAAGTGTGGCACGCTGGAGAACCCCTGCATCAGCCTACTTGTTCCTAAGTAGGCTAAAAATACCCTCCATCCCTTCCACCAAGTGACAGCAATCAATAGAACATACAAACCTAAATCAGAAGCATGACCCGCACTTTCAAATATTTACACGAACCACACCTATGTTCAAACAGGAGAACAAGAAGAGAGAACAACGCACGTTATCACCCTAATGGCAGGGCTACCATCCTCCTTTACATAACAAACATCAGCTTCATCCCATCAAAATATGTCCACAGCTGCAATACGATCCAACACTTCCAGCCTCCGAGCGAACGCTCAAGTTAAACAAGCGCAAAAGCTTGTATGATGTACATGTTACATCATTTTTATTATATGATTTATAGTTATTAGCCTTCATTCAAAACAACATTTCTCCCTTCGAGCATTAAGCTACCATATCGATATATCTGAACAAGCTCGAGATCGATATTCAAATAAAACGCCAACGTCTCTTGTATTTTTGACGTGGATTTGAACCGAACATATTATCGGAAACGTGTATGATGCATGTCACATGCTAATCGATATACGCATAGATACAATTATTTACTTTCCTTCACGCCGAAGTTTTCTGATAACTATTTTACATCTCTCTGCTACTTATTTACAGTACGCAGAGGAAGCGTTGCATTCCACAAAATTCGTTACCTAGATTTCACCGTAATTTATGTATTTGAGGCTCACCGAATAAAAATATAAAAAATTAAAAATGATCGAAATAGTCTGTGAACACCGTAACTTAAAAATGAAACGTAGGTCAAATACTTTTAATTAAAAAAAAATTTTTTGTTCAGCTTCTTCCAAGGATCGCACAAGAATCATAAGTAATACCACTATGCATGGTTATTTAAATAATAATGATTTGTATTGTCTAAATCATTGTTCTAATAAAATGGGACAAGTGAAGTTTTTTTTTAAAAAAAAATATCCGCATGAAAAATTCAGCTTTTACAATAAATGAGTTTGCAAATAGATGCCAAATCATATTTGTATTTATATTAGCCATAATTACTGTAAAGCAATTATTACGTTTCGTAGTCTATAAAACTGATTTTTCAAAATTCAATAGTTTATCAAAATTGGAATATTATTTCGAAAAAGCATATGACATTTTTCTTTAATGTACTTTTTCAGAGGAAATATGAACATTTTGAACAAAAGTAGTAAAATTCGCATCGTTTGTATGATTTTAAGTATAGAAAAGTGTTGGAAAATATTTACGAGAAAATAACGCTTAAGAGTACCTATTAATAAGCATGCGCCTGTCCATTTACAGCTTCAGTTAATTTGTAGTTCCAGTATGCAAAATTCGTTACCTAGATTTCACCGTAATTTATCTATTTGAGGCTCACCGAATAAAAATATAAAAAATTAAAAATGATCGAAATAGTCTGTGAACACCGTAACTTAAAAATGAAACGTAGGTCAAATACTTTTAATTAAAAAAAAAAAAAATTGTTCAGCTTCTTCCAAGGATCGCACAAGAATCATAATACCACGAGTGGTATTAGAAGAACAAGCTTTTGCCAAGCGGTTATTTTAACCGACAAGAGGTCATAGTAATGCTTCGCTTTCCGCCATGTTCAATTTAGAGCGGATCTTAACAAGCAAATGAAGACTATAAAAATCTCAACCCACATCCGGCGGCCCCACAAAAGTTGACAATAAATGAAGATTTATGGCTCTACAACATGTATTCCATTCTGCTCTAGATGACACATCTGTGCGCTTCGCCTTATGGTGTTCCCAGTTCAAAAGGCTGGTTTGTAGCAGAATGTCGACATTAAAATACCCACAAAAGGTTTCTGAATATGTGCGAGAAGCGGTACAAGAATTTTTTATTTTAGTACCAGGGTTACATCGGAGAAAGATCGTAAAACGCTGTCCGTGAATTTAACATCAGCCTAGTCTCCGTTTCATATCTTTGTCCCTCGGTTTTATTACTTTGGGTTCACCGAACACCTCTTTGGGTTTATTTTAACGGAGTTTATTCCTATGCCCATTACTGTATATGGCATCGGAAACATGAAGACGCTGGAATTTTCAAGCATGATAGGCGTTACCTGCATAGAATCCGCTATAAACAGCCTTCGAAAAACAGCAATTTTTCAACCAAAATCTTCACATTTTAGCAAACGCAGATATCATTGGGCTTCGAAATTATGCCCTTCCAGCTATTCAATCGAGATAAAATTAGCAGAAATGGTCTTATTAATTGCTTCTTGTAAGTACAAGAGAAATAAGGTAGTGCCATAGGCTAAAGCGACATTCAAATATTTTAAAAGCTGGTGCTAAGAGGTCCAAGTTCCTTTGCATAACTAGGAGTCGACAAATTCCCGTATGCGAAAAGTTTCAAATATTTTAAGTCTGAAACCAATAACAAGAGGTGTATTAGAAACGGTCAGCTCTACAAAAATAAAAGATATGTTTAAATAAATCTTATGTGTTCCATTCACATGGCTTTCTCTACATCTCTGCAACAAATTATTGTTTAAAATCGTATGCTTCTATTTACTTCGTTTTAATCGAGAAAAAAATAACAGAAATAGTCTTATTACTTGCTTCCTTGTAAGTAGAAGGAAAATAAGGTAGTACTATAGGGTAAACTGATAACCATAAGCTGGTTGCTATGTGACTGAAGTTCCTTTGTTTGTATGGACAGGAATTAGTATGAGAAAAGTATCATTTTTTCAAAGCTGAAACCAAAAACAAGGAATATGTCAAAAACCATCAACTCCACGAAAAAATATACCTCATATTGTGTGTTTTAATGTGCTCTACATTTTTTGTGTGTTAAGTTTTTGTCCATCTCTTACGGTTTAGCAGTTATGCAAAATTCCGTAAAATTCATCCAGAATAAAGTAGTCTTCAGAGGCTATTCCCAAAAAAATTCAAGATAAACATTTTATTTGTCGGGTAAATATCTTTAATATTTGACATCTTAATCAAAATCGTTAGCCATTTTTAAGAAAATAAAAATTTTCGGAAAAAGTTCCATGTAAAGGGGTGGGGGATTTTCTTGAAAATCTTCGCGTCGCATCCTTGGAAGATACAAAACTTAAATACTAAGTTTGGTATTTAACGGTCTTTTCGTTTTTTGAGCTATGCTGTCCACAGACACACACATGGACCTTTTTGTAAAATTGCTTTTTTTGGATTCAGGGGGACCCATAACATGTATTTCCGGTGAAATTTCGGTATCGAATATTTGGGTGCATTACAATACCTTCTCTTTACACACTGTACATAGTACGTGTAGAGAAAGTAAAAACTGATGAGATAAATTGTAAGTTTTTGTCTATATCTTATTACCAGTTATGCAAAATCCAGCAAAATTCATCCAGAATAAAGAGGTCTTCAGAGGCGATTCCCCCCAAATTCAAGATATACATTTTACTTGTAATATAAATATCTTTAATATATATTTTAGTCAAAATTGTTAGTGCTATTTTTGAGAAAATCAAAATGTTCGAAAAAATTTCCACGTAAAGGGTAGTTGGGGGAGGGGGATTATCTTGAACATTTTCGTGTTGCATCCTTGGGAGATAAATTTAAATACCAAGTTTGGTATTTAATAGACTTTTCGTTTTTGAGCTGTCTACAGCATAAACACACTGATCTTATTTCAATTTTTCTATACGTACTATGTACATAGTATATATTTTTTGGAAAAAGATCCGCGCGCGCGCGCGTGTGTGTGGACAGCATAGCTAAAAAATGAATAGACCGTTAAATACCCAACTTGGCATTTAAGTTTAGTTAGTATCTTCCAAGGATGCGACACGAACATTTTCAAGAAAATCCCCCCTTCCCGAACTATTCTTTACGTAGAAAGAATTTCGACTATTTTGATTTCCTCAAAAATGGATGTAACGATTTTGATTAAAATCTCTTATATTTAAGATATTCACATGCCAAATAAAATGTATATCTTGAATTTTCTGGGAATAGCTTATAAATAAAGACCTGTTTATTCTGGATGATTTTTATTGAATTTTGTATAATTGGTAAACAGTAAGAGATTGACAAAAGCTTACTACACAATAATGTAGATGACGATAAAACACACAATTTATGTTATATACATTTTTTTCATGGAGTTGATCGTTTTGAATATCCCTTATTATTGGTTTCAGCTTAAAAAACGTATACTTCATACAGGAATTTGTCAATTCCTGTCTATACAAGCAACGGAACTTCGGTCATATAGCTAACAGATTTTGGTATCGCTTTAACCTACGGTACTGCCTTATTTCGCTTTTACTTAAGGAAGCAAGGAATAGGGCTATCTCTGCTAATTTTTTTCTCGATTAGCATAAAGTAAATAGAAGCTAAGCTTTTTAACAATAATTTGTTGCAGAGATGTAGAGAAAGTCATGTGAATGGAACACACAAGATTTTTTATTCAGGGGATCTCTAAACATGCATTTCAGGTATAGTTCTATATAGTATAGTTTTCACTAAAACATATTGACCCTCAAACGGGACCGCTCCCTCTACCACTGGGCAACAACCATTAGCAAACAAAAGACGACCCTCTACTAGGGGCAAAGGCAACGTAGTAAAATTTGTTTTCACTGCTTGCAAGTCCGGAATCACGCCTCAGTTAAGGGACCAATAAGTGGAAGACTTGGCAACAGCGAGGAGTGGTTTCCAACTGCACACACCCTAATCCCAAACTTTAAAGTCAGGCTTTGGAAAAAGAGTAGGGCAAGGTCATTGTGTTCTGAAAAATACTGTACGGTAGAGAAAGAAAAAATATTATATGGGAAGAGATCTATGAGGGGTCAAGGCGTACTAAGGCTGCCGCCTCAAATCCACAGCAGAGGTGATGATCATTCAGCTACTGCAGGGAGGCTGTGCAATCAGAACGTGTCCCTTAACCGGAATACGGATATTTGTATCCCACAGATCGCTACCAATCGTAGCTCCTCATATTTGTATCCATGGGTAAAATATTCTGCGCCTCCAAGAGTGGGCTTGAATGTAACGAGGCACATGACCGAAAAAAGACCATGCAACAAATCAATAATTCATGCTCAAAATCGTTTCGCCATTTTTGAGGAAATAATAGTATACTTTCAATGTAAACTGTAGTTTAAGCCGGAAGTAGATGAGCCTAACTTAACATGACGGGACGCTACATCAAGTTAACAAATAGCGCTAAACTATGTGTCTAATTAAACTGTTCTTCTTAACGTAACCGGAATCAATCGATTGGTAGTAGTTTTTATTACTGCATATCACGTTTCACACCGATTGGTTCAAAATGGTCGAAATGACGTCAAACGTAACGTAACGCGGAACACGACCTTCAAGTTCTTCGCGTTAAGTTCATCGTAATTTCTATGGTGGAAAATTGTTTATAAAAATCTTCCTGTCGCATTCTTGGGAGTAAATAAACTTAGATATCAACTTTGGTATTTATCAAAATTTTCCCTCCCTTGGACTATTTTACGAAAATGCTTTGTTTTGAGAAGGAGACTTGAATTCGGGCCAAATTGCAGTACTTCATGTTATCTACCAAAGGATTTTTCGAAACTTGTGTTTGTTTTTGGTTTCCCATTTATATAAACTTTTCTAAGGAAGAGAACATATTTTAGAAAAACATTTCTATCTTGGAGATAATCAAATCGATGAATCTGCTAGGAATATTTAAGTGACAAAAGATACAAGCGATTGCAGAACATGAGGAACTAACGAAACTACATAGAAACCCGTAGCTAAGGTGAATAGTTTGTAAAACCACTAATAAACGACAGAGGAAAGAGCAAGTTGTGTGAACGTAATACCTCCCCCCCTCTCTCATATAGGCAGCAGTACCTTGAAGAGTGTTTTAATGGGTTATACTATATTTTATGTATAACATAGAGAAACGCAACTCACATTTTACAACCATTTTTATTTTCTCTCAGCTCAGGGCCTTTTGTGGCGTTAATGCACCCCAACCACTGTCGAGAAAACAGGCATAATGTAACACCCAAAGGCTTATCGCTCTGCCTACCTCATACATGTACGAACCGCGATAACGGTTTTAACGCATTCAGTGCCCATGCGATAATGTAATTATATATGAAACGTCAGTCCTGATTAAAGACTTGTAAATTACCATTTCTGTCGAAGTGTAGGGGAATGCAAGGCGGAAGACGAGAGTAATAAAGCTCTTTAATCTACTGGCGGAGCTCAAAATTAGACCATACGCCTCAGCTGAGATTATCTCAAGCAGCAGAAGTAGTACTGGGTGCCTTTCTTTTGTTGCATAAAAATGTGTTCGTGTGTGTATGTGCGGGTGGGGGGGCGGGGGCATGAGAGAGAGATTTATAGAGATTTTTGATTTGTTTCATGAGTGGTGCTAAGGATGTTTAGACCAATGGTGAACATTTCTGCTTATTCATGAGTTATAGGTTCCTATTCTCGTTAATTGTGAAGTATTTCACAATGAATTGTAAAATGCACTGCAGCTGAGCCGCAATAGTGTCTGTGTGTACGATGAACAATGAACTATTTGGCTGATCTGCAAGAACTGCTTCATTTGAAGATTTAAACTAGTGAGCGCTATAAATGAACTATTTCGCCTACAGCTAACTGACTGAGATCCAATCAATTCTAAAATAAACGATTCATATGTGTTCAAGCATGTAAAATAAAGCAGCGTACCATGTTCAAGTGTTCTTACGGAAATTTAGTATTACTGCAGAAATATCTCTGCAAAATGTTTCCTATAGATACACGATGCAGCTGTGCATACAAAACTAATTCGTATATCAGCTTCCAACTTTTTCCAATAATTTTGAAGTGACTGGAAATCAAGGGTCGAGATTTGATAGCATGCTTAACTATCCGATCAAGTACTTTCTTTTATGAAGCGACACCTTCTATGTAGCCAAGGTTTTTTGCAATAAATACAACTATCCGATCAAGTACTTTCTTTTATGAAGCGACACCTTCTATGTAGCCAAGGTTTTTTGCAATAAATACATCAGTGGTTCCATTTCAGGCCCTGGCATTTTCCCAACTGCACTATAATAGATTATAAAATGTTGTTTTTCCATAATTGAGGGCGTTATATGTACGACATGAGATGTATATTTGATGTATTCCATTCATATGACTTTGTCTGTTTTGCAAACAAACTATTCTTACAAGAGATTATGCTTTTTCTACATCGTACTAATCGACGTAAACATTAACAGAAGTTGTCTTATTACTTGCTTCCTTTTAAGTAGAAGGGGCATACGGAGACACACTAGGCTAAATCGATAATCAAATTCTTTCAACGCTGGTCGGTATGTGAATTGAATTTAAATTCGTTTTCTCTGTATGGCTAGGAGTAAAACAAACGAGAAATGAAACAAATGACAACTTTTCGTTTGAGAAAAGTATTATTACACAATTGAAACCAATAACAAAGAATATCTAAGAAATGGTTATTCTACAAAAAAGTGTATGATATAAGCACATAGTATATTTTAATGAGATCTACATGCTTAGTGTAGTACATTTTTGTCTATTTCTCATGTTTTACCAATCATGCAAAAGTCATCCAGAACAAGAGGCCTTCAGAGGATATTCCCAAGAAATTCAGGATATACATTTCTTGCCCTGTAATCTTTAATATATCGTATTTAAATCAAAATCGTTAAGCCATTTTGAGAAAATCAAAAATTTCGAAAAATATTCCAGGTGAAGAGTAGTTTGGGTGGGGGAATTTGCTTGAAAATCTTTATGTCGCATCCTTGGAAGATACTTAACTTAAATACCAAGTTTGGTATTCAACCAACTTTTTTTTTTTTTGAGTTTATTCTGTGCACACACTCTCGCGTGGAGCTTTGTCTAAAATACATTATTATTATTATTATTATTATTATTATTATTATTATTATTATTTGTAGTTCCGAATAAATCTCGGTATCTAAATTTTTGGTACAACCTTCTCCATCTACTAAGTGTGCGTCGCCCTCCGTGGTGTAATGGTTACCATGCTAACTTCACATACAAGGTCGCGGGTTCAAGCCCGGCGGAAGACGATGGATTTTTTTCGGACTTAAAAATCCTTAGCATGGCTTCCTTCGGAAGGTAAGTAAAGCCGTTGGTCCCGTATCGTAGATTTACGGCACGTAAAAGAACCTCAAGCCTGATAGAGAGACCTCTGAGCAAAATTAAGCGGTGTTTCACGCCCAGTATAGAATGGGATGCTGAGAACCACAGCAGTTAAAAGAGCGTCCAAAAATAAAACGCCATTTCATTTACTAAGAGCGTCCACAGTATTCGGTAGAGAATTTAAAAACTGTTATGTATTTCGAAATCATGCATCCAAAATATTATCTTGAATATCACATGTCTCGTTTTGCTTTATAAAACAACAAAAACAAAGCAAAAAAAAAAAAAAAAAAAGACACCCTCTTACCACTGCGTAGGGCATGTCGATTCACTTTAATACTTCGCTGGAAATGGCGTTCCAGACGTTACAGTTCTTCTCACGCTGTCAAGCATGGAATCTGGAGGCGCACTTAGCAATTCTGATGTGGCCATCCCAGCCTTACTTTTATTGTCTTCTTAGTGACTGTGGTACAACGTCCTCCTCAGTATATTTGCAATTACACCAATCTTTAGACCATTACAGCTTTCTGTTTGAATGAAGACAGACATTTTAGGTTGTTTTTGTAAACATTTTTGCCGCTATTGTCTCAGTGTTGTATTTTCGTGCCGTTGAATCTTGCGGTTTCCGACTCGCTGTCTTGTTCAATCCGGAAAAAATTACCAAGCAATGGCAATCAAAACATTTTCTTTGTTTCCTGGGCTACGTCAAGTGTGCAAAAAGGAATGCCATAGTTAAAAACTCAGCCTTTGTGTCAGCTGTAACTACTAATACAACTGCATTTGGTGATTGCCAGCTCAGAGCTATACGGTGGCCGCCACTATACATTTTCCCAAACATTAAAGAAACAAATAAATTAATTTTTTTGAAGCTGAAGCTTTAACATATTACTATCAGAAAACAAATTCATACAATTGTGTCACTTTTATGCTGCTCCAACTCCATTACTGCATACATCTACAATTAACAAATAAAACATAACCAAATATTTTGGGCAAACAGATAAACAAACGTTTACATTTAAATACTCTAAAGCCTCCCCCCCCCAATATATGGTTTGTGCTTCTTTAGACATTCTATTGCTTCATCACTTTGAGGGCTTGGATTGCTAGGGTCATTAGAGCTGAAGAGAATAAAGTTCAAATATTATTGAGCCCACAATATAACAGCTGTGTTTTGGACATGAAGTATATAAAAAGTTGACACCCTTCAAAAGTAAACGGAAATCATCCTTATTTATGATGTCGAAAATCTGTGCTCATAAAACTGTCAATATTTTAACGAAAGGCGCCTAAATATAAGTTGGTTCTGTGCAAGAGAATAATCAGAAGGAAAGGAGGAGAAAAAAAAAAAAAAAAAAAAAAAAAAAAAAAAAAAAAAAAAAAACAACTTGTGAAACTTTAAAGTTTGTAATAGTGAATCTATTTCCTTTACAAAACAGCCGCTGAAAATATTTTGAATTGGCTTGAACTCACCAATTCGACTAATTAGGGTGGAATATTGTGAACAAATTCTCGGAGAATTGGCTTTGGTGACTTAGTTTGCTCATTTCTTGAGTTACCCAAAAACGATAATCATAACTGAGGCAGAAAAAAATCTGTTTCGCGACCACCACACCTATGTTTCTTTAAGAAGGTTAATGAGTGCGCTGACAATCTTGGGGACGGCATTGTTGCACCGATCCTCATTGGGAAATGTTTACTGTTTAGATCCACTTAATAACACACGTGGTAAAAGCCTAAGAATGTCAGGACCGAATATTTCCAGAAAAATAGAATGGCTGGAGAAACAGCTGGCAAATCCATTACATGAATTGCTTAATTGCTTCTTCAAACATGATGCTGCTAGATTTTTTTCTCTGGGGCATTTGAATCAATTACCTAGTATTCTCCATCGAATTGAGCAATTCCAAAATGTGGGATTTGCCAAGATAACCTATTGGAAAAAGTTGGCAAGACGCTCAGATATAGGATTTATTATTCCAAACAGCAGAGAATTCGATAAATTTAATTCAGGCAACCATAAAGTAAATGATTCCTCTCCACGTTTTCAAACTCTAATGGTTTTAAGTTGCACAGTAGGTATCAAAATATATAGTGTTTGGAATTTCAAAAAAGTGTGGCTAGGAGTGAGAGGATGAAATATAAGATTCAATCAATAATATCGCTAAACCTCTCTATCTTTACAAAATGTAATTTGTTTTAATTACATTAAATTTAGAGTTGTTTAGCCTAGAAAGTTTTGAAATGTACGCTCTGTGTACATTTTAATATTCTCAACAGTATCAATCATGAGAACAAGTTTTCTGTGTTTGCAAAATAAAATAAAAACTAAGAGTACACAGCTCGTATTTATAGAGCACAGAGATAACTTTAATCTGCAAATGGGCTACTTCCATTAATTTTTATGTGAAAACAGCAATAAACGCGTGTTTTTTGCTGCATTCCAAATTCCGTTACTAAGATACGGAAAGAAGCTCGATCTGAGAAAAACCTTTCATTCCTGCTATGATGATGAAAGGAAGGAAAGAAAGAAAGACGCTTGCAGGAAAACGAGTTCAACTGACTTTATTTTTACAAGCCCCTTTGACTACTACATAAGTATTCAACATCAAATGTTAGTGAATTCTAATGCCCTTTCTCCACTTGTAAACATCAATTCCAAGGCTTTGGAGATCTGCTTTAGATCTTGCGGCGGCAACTTTCTTTGGGAAGCAGGCTGGGTATTGATTAACATCCCAGTTTTTGGAAAGCACTAAAGGACTTGGTCGTTTCAAAAGCTCTGAAAGAAAGGTTACGTAATGGTGCGTTTCCCTTGACCAGAGCAAGTAGAAAAGGGAGCAGAGTTCGCAATTCAACTAATTCATCCACTCACTCACTAGAAGTACTTCAAAAAGACGGTAAGAGAGGTTTACAGCTTTACGAGTGCAGAAACGATTCTCGAGTACATCAGAAAGACCCTTTGTTTTATTGATATAAAACAAACACACAATCTGAAGAAAAAAGAACTTACAATAAGTAGTTTGCGGCATGTGAAGAAAATTATGAACTGCTCTGACAAAATGTGAAACTGTAGGTATTTCTATAGCAAAATAATATACTCTTAGCCTAATACACCACCAGTAAGAAGTTTATAAAATGTTTTACCATGTACTTGGCAGGTAGAGGAGGTATTGAATTCCAACCAAAAATTTGATTCCGAGATTTCACTGGAAATGGTTTTGTGACTACCTAAACAGAAACACACATCTGTGTGCGCGCGTATGTGTGTCTGTGAACAGCATAACTCAAACAAAAAGTCGATTAAATATCAAACTTGCTATTTAAGTTCAGCACCTTCTGAAGATGAGACATGAAGATTTTCAGGAATTTCAGCTAACCTCAATGTAGCCGTTAGATGGAAGTTTTTCTTTCTTTCTCTCTCTCTCTCTCTCTCTCTCTCAAATAACTCAAATAACTCTTTACAAGTTCATTTAAAAAGCATGTGTTTGCGATTCTTTTCATGACAAATAAAATATATCTATATCTTAAATTTTCAGGGAAGAGCCACTGAAGTTTCTTCATTCTAAATAAATTTTGTATAAGCGATAAACCGTAACACAAATCTTACTCCACAAAAAATGTATATATCGTTAAAACACTCATTTATATCCATATTTTTTACTTTCTCTAGCACATACTGAAATGGCATAGTAGGTAGGGAAAAATGTATATGGCGTGTTATTTATAAGCGCTCTTTAACTACTGTGGTTCTCAGCGTTCCATTCTAAATTGGGCGTGAAAGACCGCTTAATTTTGCTCAGAGGCCTCTCTTTCAGGCTTGAGGTTCTTTTACGTGCCATAAATCTACGACACGGACCAACAGCTTTACTTCCTTTCCGAAGGAAGCCATGCTAAGTAGGTAGAGAAGGTATTGCATTCCACCCAAAAATGGATACCGACATTTCACCGGAAATACATGTTTGAGGATTCTTGAATCCATAAAAGGACCTTTTTAGAGAGAGAGAGAGAGAGAGAGAGAGAGAGAGAGAGAGAGAGAGACAGTGTGAGAAAGAGTGTGTGTGTATGTGTGTTGATAACATAACTCAGAAACGAGAAGTCGGTTAAATACCAAACCAGGTATTTCAGTTTAGTAGCTTTCAAGGATGGACACGAAGATTTTCACAAACATACCCCTACTCCAAACTACCCTTTACATGAAACATTTCTGGAAATTTTAGATTTTCTAAAAAGCGGCTCTGAATGATTTTGATTAAAATGCCGTAAATTAAAGATGTTTAAATGGCAAATAAAATGTATATCATGGTTTTCTTGGGAACAGGCCCCGAAGCCCTCTTCATTCTGAGCGATATATATAATTTAACTTTTCTCAAACGGAAAGCCCTCACCCGTTTTACCTTGAAAGAGAACAGATTTTCAGCCACAATCGCATATCTGTTGCCGCTTTAGCCTACTGTATTCCCTATTTCCCTCCTTCTTTTATGGAACTAATTATAATGACCACATTTATGATAATGTTAATCTTGATTAGAATTATGTAGGTCAAAGATTTATCTTTTTCAAGAATAATTTGTTTGCAGAAAGGATAGAGATAGTCGTGAATGGAACACATCATATTCTTTTTGGTTAACAATTCCCTAGTTATCTTTTTTATGTTATTGGTTTGAATTTTCAATATACTTTCCTTAAATGGGAAGCGGTTATTCTGCCCTTTCCCTCGTAGGTATGCAAAGAGCATGCTATTTCAAAGATATCATATGGCAACAGGCTCTTCAAAAACCTGACTATCGCCTTATCTGTCCTATCGTATAACACAATATTAAATATGAATTTAAATTTAGCTATATATAATCAAGAAGAAGCTAGAACAATAACATTTACCCACCTCCGTGTGGGAATAGCCTCCCATTCAAGACGACCCGAGTTCGAATCTCGGTTAAGGAGAGTTACCTGGATAGTGCTTATCCTGGAGATTTCCCTCATCTGAGAAGATAAATGTCCGGTAAATCTAAGCTCTACCGGCACATTTGATCAAACCCGCAGCGTAGTTCTGAAAATGAAACTCTGCAGTATGCTCGCCAAGTAATTTTCATTTGATGACATCGAAATCTTGGAGCAAGCACTAAAACGCCACAAAAAGACAAAAGTGATTACATGCATCGTAATGTTAAGAGTACAAACTAGAGGCGAATCTCCCGGTCTTGTTAAACAAGTTTTGCTTGATGACAGAGTAGATGTTTTAAACATATAATTTTCTTTCTTTTTGCTACATAAAATCGCCCAGTGATCCGTAACATGGCCTAGGGAAGCCAAACCACAAAACCTTTTTATTCGGTTATTTCTGCATCGCTGTATGGGAAACCAGGATGCTCTGCAATGACCCAACAGCATACCATAAGTGCGTTTTGTATGTAATTTGGCGAGACAGAAATAGAGAATTACGAGCTGGTTACTAATAATCGTTAAATATGGAGCAGCAACTATAACACGTAATTCAAGTTTGACATTATACTCTCTTTAACTGGTTTGGCATCAAAGTTCTATTTGTCGTATAATTTCGTTTTTATGGAGATTGCCTTCAGTTTTTATACTCATCGCAAAATACAGACAGTTTATTAAATACAATCTTACGATTTCTCATTGATTGGCCGTTCAGAGGGAAGGAGTTACAGGGGTGTATAAATTGCTCTTTACTTTTTCTAGCACGTTTGTTCAATGTACATAGTAGGTTGAGACGGTATTGCATTCCACCCAAAAATTCGATACCGAGGTTTTGCCAGAAATACATACTATAGAGTCCCCTGAATCCGATAAAAGTATTTCTATAGAAGGCACGTGTGTGTATGTGTGTTTGTTTCTTTGTTTGTGCAGCATAACTCAACAACGAAAAGACCATTAAATACCAAACTTAGTATTTAAATTTTGTATTTCCCACGGATGCGGCATGAGGATATTCAGGAAAATCCCGCTATCCCATACTACCCTTTACATGGACATATTTTCGAAAATTTTAATTTTCTCAAAAATAGCTAACGATTTTGATAAAAAAAATACCATATATTAAGGATATTTACACGACAAATAAAACGTGTATCTTGAATCTCTCCATTCTGGATGACTTCTGCATAACTGATAAACGGTCTTGCATTCCACCCAAAAATTCGATACCCACGGTTTACTACACAAAAAATGTAGATCTGTACATTTTTGTTATGGAGCTAACCATTTCCGAGATATTCCTTTCGTTTTACTCCAGGCCATACTAAGAACATAATTTCAATTGCATATCACATAACGACAGTTTTTAAAAGATGTGACTATCGTTTTAGCCTAATATATTCCTTTAGTTCCCTTCTACTTATAAGAAGCTAAGTAATAAGACCAATATGTTAATATTTATCTCGATTGGCATGAAGCAGAAAGAATGATAAGCTTTTATAAAGAGGTGTGTTTACAAAGCAGGTAGAGAAAGTCATGTAAATGAAACACATCAATTTTTCAATAACAATTCCAAGCATCCAAATAAAAATCAAACTCGGTTCCAAATAGCCACTCCAAAGCAAGAATTAAAACGTGCAAAAATTATTATAACTGTGTAAATGAACCATGTTAATCAGCACTGGTGATACGAAAGTCAAAAACTAAAGACAACTATATGACAACTCAAGTTATAAGGAATTTTATTTTGCTTCTAGGACTGCTACGAGCAAAATAAAACTGCGCTTTTAACACTTGCATCACTTAACAACTATGAAGAAACAACACACAATGCGGTAGAACTATTGCTTTGTTTTACTTTACACTTTGGAAAATAGTTTAGGTAATCTAATAATGTTAGCTTAAATCAATCGTATTTCAAGTTAAGAGATACATTAAGAGATCTCACACAGCTTTCATTACCTATGCTGCAACAAACTATTTTTATAAAAGCTTGTTTTTGTTTTTTTTTTTTTATCTTATTCATGCTAATTAACATTTATATTAGCAGAAAAGGTTTTATTACCGTATTTCCTTATACAAGGAGAATACAGAATATAATAAGCCTAAAGCGATAGTCAAATCTATTAAAAGCTGGTTGCTAAACTTACGGTATTGAAATCGTGTTCTATTTGCTTGACCACGATAAAAAAAATATGAACAACAACTTCCTATTTGAGAAACGTTCAAGTATTGGAAAATGTAAACCTATAACAAGCAATATCTCGAAAATGGTTAACTCCAAAACAAAGATGTGCGACAGAAATTGTTTCTCCTGACAAGATGTAATTTTTTGTGTGGTAAGCTTTACTCTATATCTCACAGTTTACCAGTCATGTAAAACTTATTCAAAACTAGCTGCCCGCCCCTGCTTCGCACGAGTGGTGTACCTAACGAAAAAAAAACTCACACAAAATCTTCCGTTTACAGTACAACCATGCAATGAAATAAAAGTACAATTAAATAATTTGACAGCACTTTATTGTAATGCCTTGTAATGTACAATTTTCCTTCCGGAGAGAAAAAAAAAAATAGCGCCGATACTTTGCCGACTCTCGAGCACGCAACGTACATGCGAAAAACACAATTCAAGGTATATTACACACACTTGTAACGATTGATCTTGGGATTTATTGTCATTGTGAATGCAAAGCGCGCTTAAATTGAAAACGAAAGTCGGTTGACATTAGTAATGCTCTTGGAATAAGTATATCCTCGCCTTTAACTTTCCCATGTTATAGTAACTTAAATCAAAATTTTCATAATTTTTTGAATAGTGAGTTTGTTCTGCTACATATTTCGGCTGATTGATATTGCGTCGTATAATTATCACCGAGTCAACCTTAGGCGGTAAATTGTGTGGCGGGAATCCTGGCAAATCCCATAAGGTAGTGTGGAAAGGATGACATATGGAGTTAACAGCGTTGGCAACCAAGATGTCGTTGGCATAATAACAATAATGGCAGCGCATTCATAGTGTGGCGGGTATACGCTGGCAAAGGTAATGAATTACATTAAGGAGAAAACCACAAAGTAACATTCATGCTTCTTCCGAATCTCTTTCTTCCTTTTACTCCTAATATTTTCCACCTCTTTCTTTATTTTCTTCTATGTCAAAACAGTAATTTCTAAGGCTAACGATGACGTAACTAAAGAGCAAGTAGATCCAGTTGGCCAATTGATAAGCTTTTATTTCATGATAGCTTTGTGTATTAAATTTCTCCATTTAACTCAAAATATTACTTGATCAAATCTATTAAGAAGAATAATTGTATCGTGATGGTGACGCAGGTATTTTCATGTTCTTTAGCTAGCTCATGTATCACATGACGTCAAATAACCAACATCTGCAATAGGAAGTTAATCCTAAAACGGATCCCGTTATTTTCAGATTCTAAAAAGCGTGAATGGTTATGTGCATAGTTTATAACTTGTTCATTTTAAAGAATTACAACATAAATATACTTATTTCTTTATTTAAACGATGTGACCAAGGGAACGATAATTAATACATAAGAAATATATTTGATTTTCACAGTTAGCTTGCATCATTGTCTCCATAACCAGGTGCATGCCTTTAGCATTGAAGAAGAAAAATAGAGCAGTAGGTACTACGGCCTTCTGGTAGCAAATAATAAGTATTTCAAGTGTTCGTCGCCAGCAAAGCTTCTTTATCAAGTTCTCTCCCCCCCCTCTCTCTCTCTCTCTCTCTCACACACACACACACACACACGAGGCTTTTTCTAAAAATGTGTTGCTTTTTATTCAGAGGCTCCTAAAATGTACATTTGCAGTGAAATCTTGGTGTCGAATTGTTGAGTAAACTGCAATACCTTCTCTGTGTACTATGAACGAAAGCAAAAAGGTTCCAAAACTATGTGTTTGAAATATTTATGAATGAGTGTAGAGGTACTTATCTGTGATTTACTCTAGACTTCAGCATTGTGAATCTAAATAATACCTCTGAAAAACATATTTGTCCTGCAGTTGTAATTTCAACAATAATTTTAAACTACAGATGGCCAGAGAAACTTCCGATATTGAGCTGAAGTATTTTCGCTTTTCCACTTTCAGTGAGAAATTGTACTTTTATATTGCAGATGAATATTAACGTTTTATCTCTTTTTTGCCCATTAACTTTCGCTTCGATGCTTAATATCGGAGCTCTCGATTGCTGCTCTAATACCAGAAACGAACATTTCATCGGCAAAAATCACTAAAGCCCTCTTCAGAAGCTTATATAAAGCCGATGCACGCGGCTGATGAAATTGCAAAAAAAGATAAAAAAAACTGCGCTCTAAGATCGAGAGACGTGCAATTGGAACGAGAGTGAGCGTGTTTCCATTATATGCAACTACATGAAATGCTTGTCATGCTTTTCCCTAGACCATGAAACAGATGCATTACAAAGGCAACAGCAAAAAAGCAGAGAAAGATGCAAAACAACAAAACGCTAGAAGGATTAAATTTCACTTCATCAGCGCCACCATTAAAAGATTTAGCATGTCATGTTTGAAGTTGCTATATTATCTCCGCGTCAGGAACAAATTTTATAATTTTACTTGAATGGTCAGCAGCTAATCGAGTTCCTTGCTTTGCTGCTAAAATATAGTTTTTCTTATTTAGAAACCTAGCTTCAAAATCACATCACATACCATTTTATTGCTACTAATTTCATCGGAATATGAATTTATGCGACAATGTAACAGAAATATGTTAAGCAAAGAAGGCACATATCCAAATAAAAAAGAAATCTGATGTGTTCAATCCTATGACTTTCTCTAGTTGTTTCACATACCAACTTTCCTTAGAAAAGATTATTCTTTCATCTTCATCATGCTAATCTAGATAAACATGAGAGAAAATGTTCTTATTATTTGCTTCCTTATAAGCAGAAGCGAAATAAGGGAATACACTACACTAAAACGATAGTCATGTCTTTTCAAAGCTGGTTGCCATGTGATTGAAGTCTGTTCGTTTACATGGCTAGGAGTTTACAAATTACCATATGAGAAAAATTTAGCCATTTTAAAACTGAAACCAATAACGAGGAATACCTATCTCGGACATATGGTCAATTCCACGAAAAAAGTGTTTATGACATAAATTGTGTGTTTTAACGAGATCTACATGCTGTGCAGTAAGTTTTAGTATATCTCTTACGGTTTACCAATTATACAAAAGTCATTCACAATTAAGAGGTCTTCAGAGGCTATTCCCAGAAAATTCAAGATATACATTTTGTCATGTAAGTAATATAGGTACGCCATTTTAATCAAAATCGTTAAAGCCATTTTTGAGAAAATCAAAATTTTCGAAGTTTCTTCCATGTATTAGGCTTTCTAAAAATCTTCGTGTCGCATCCCTGGAAGGTACTAATCATAAATACAGAAGTATTTATTATTATTGGTATTTTACCGTCTTTTTGTTTTTGAGTTACCGTTTTCACAAAAGCGCGCGCGCGCGCGCGCGCACGCACACACACACTCCCATACACACACCCCAATCTTTTTCTAAAAATGCTTTTTATGGATACAACAGATCCTAAAACATGTATTTTCAGTGAAATCTCGGTATCGAACTTTTGGGCAGAGTGCAATACCTTCTCTGACTATGTACTTTGTACAGAAAGTTATAAATGTATTAAATGCTGGAGAGGGGCCAGATTGAAAAATTCAATGCCATAGCCGGGATTTGAACCACGGACCCCCTGCTGTCAGTCTAGTTGCTCTAACCAATGAGCTACCATGGCAACATGCCGGAACAGCAGCAAATTCTCCGACTTATTTGCGTTTTTTTCCGGTAAAATATAAGGAGATCTCAAATTATTTTGGGTTGGCTTACCTGAATGGCGACTTGCCAACTTCGTACTTTTATACCTTAAACAAATATTAGGCCCATCAATGTGAATTAATTGTTTCTTCCACACCAGTCTGTGTAGGGCAGGAGCTGGAGAGGTAGAACCAAGATTCAAAAATTCAATGCCCGGTTTTGGTATCCTACCTCTCCAATTCCTGCCCTACACACGACTGTCGAGGGAGAAACAATTAATTCAAATTATACTACGTGTTGTTTAGTACATTTATGTTCTTAAATTGTTATGTTATTTGGTATCTAATAATGCCGTTTTGGATGTATCTACAATAATCTGAATAAAACCAGCGGTGCCGATTTGAAACAAAATTCACTGTTCGTTTAACTTACACGACATTAATGAAGTAGTTGCTAATGCGAGGCACATTACTTTCGCTACTTCGTACATAGGATGCAGGTAGAGAAGGTATTGCATTCCACCCAAAATATTTATATCGAGATTACTCTGGGAATACATGTTTTAAGCTTCCCTGTATGTATAAAAATAGAAAAAGATTCACGCGCGCTTTGTGTATGTGTGTCTATGAACACGATTACCCAAAAACGAAAAGTCGGTTAAATATCAAACTTTATATTAAGGTCCAGCATCTTCCAAGGATGTCACACGAAGATTTTCTGGAAAATGTAAAATAAAAACACTGAGGATTAACAGGCAATTCAAGTAAATGGTTTAAGCGTTTTGGACAATCTGATGATTTCAGAACATTTATAAATATGTTCAAGAACACTACCGTCTTCAGTGTCCTCATTTAAGAGGAGTCAGAATGAACTTTTCATACTTTTTTTTTTTTTTTTTTTTTTTTTTTTTCCATTTTCATGTTTTAATTGCCTATAAAATTTTAGAATCTCCTGCTCCGTTTGGTATTACTTCAATAGATATATTCTAATTATATTTAGTTGAAAATATTGTTGAAAATAATCCTGTGTTGTAGTTTTTTAGAACATTTTGGTACACTCAGTTGTTAAAACAAGAGATTTTTTTTTTTATCATAAAGTTTTATTTTAGCTATAGGCAGCATTAGAATCCCGCTCATATTTTCTTGATGTGAGAGTTTCGAAGTACTGCGAAGTTCTGTTTGGAAAGTCAGGTTATACTTGTTTTTTAATTTTGTTTCCAAGCAATTTCCGAATGAGTAAAATTGTCTATATAAATGCCCCATTATCTCGGAAACTAATTGACACTAAGGACAAATTTTTGCCACACATTTGCACCTAAATAGGCGTTATGTTAACGAAAATGTTTTTATGAGTATGGATTATTTATTTCTTTAAAATTTAAAAATCATAATTTTCAATAAAATTTTAAGAGCTTTATTTAAAAAGAAATCATGCCTTTCCTTCTAATGAACAGAAGTATACTATTTTTCATCAATCAACAGTAAAGGTATTGCTGTTGAAAAATTTAGCTCATCTTAAATAGTTGCAGAGATAATGGGTCAAATTTTAACATTGACAAGATCGGGCATTTCAACTCTCCTTATAGTACACTAGATAAATTTTGGTATTTTCAATGAAACTACAAAATACTTCTGTATGCCTCCTAATTTGACCCTAACACTGTAGATTCGAAAAGCGCTCACTGAAACCCGATTATAACTATATTTTATTTCGTATTTCGCTTTAACGTGCACGAAATCCAGACTAATGAAACCACATGTGTCGCAATGAAGCGCTGTATTGTATTAAGGTTCTCTGCTCCCAGGATTCAGTTTCACACTGAAAGGTGTCACCCATGAACCTGTCGACCACATGGTTATGTATGGTAAACCGCGAAGAGCTGGATTTATTGCAAGGTCTGTCACGTCAAGCCAGATGCGGTCATTCTTATCTGTTCTTTCTTTCTTCTGCGACTAAGGCAGCTAATGCTACGAGAAGCGAGATGGTGCAAATGTGGAATTACTATTTTAATTGAGACCTATGTGCATGGCTAATTGAATTTTTCCACATTTCACCTAGTGAAATCTCGGGATCGAATCTGGGTGCAATACAATACCTTCTTTATACACTATGTACATAGTACGTGTAGAGAAAGTACAAATCGAAAAGGTAACAAGTAATGAATCTGAAATTAGAGAATTTTCTGTGTGTAGATATTAATAAGGTCGTCTTCTTAGCGCGGTGGTAGCGCAGCTGCCTACCAAGCGGGAGACCTGGGTTCGATCCCCAGTACCGGCGTGGGGATTTTTCCCCCGCTGGGAGACCTGGACCGGGGTGCACTCAGCCTCGTGAGGTCCCTGGGGGGCCAATTGAGGAGCTACTTGATGGAGAAGTAGCGGCTCCAGGTCGTGAGGACCGCATTAGCCGGCCGGGAGGGGCTCGAGGCGCTGACCACGTCTCACCCTCCAATACTGCACCCCATCTATGACGTCTGTAATGGACCGAGATGGGGGACGCAGCGGCCGGGCGGTAGGCCAAGGCTCCCCGTGAGCTGTCGTGCCATGGAGTTAAGTTAGATATTAATAAATTGAGGCGAAACGTCGCTTAAACATCATATCCAAACAGAAATCGCTATAAGAGTTAGGTCGCATTCTGGAAATTTCACGGGAGAATGATCTGGGGAATTTATACACTTTCCACAAATATGTGTATAATCTCTAGCTGTTCTAGAACCAAACTTTCCTTACAAAAAGTTATTTTTTTATCTCAGTAATGCTCATCGAGATAAACATTAGCATAAACATTATCTTATTACTTGCCAGTTAGGGGGATAAACCAGCGACAAATAAATATTTTGAAAGATATTGCTATTTGAAACAACTGAAATTCGGTTCTCTTTTGTATTCCCTGGAGTAAAACAAGAGAGATGAAACGAAAGTTGACTTCCCGTTTGAGAAAAGCTTAAGTATTTTAAAATTGAAACCAATAACAAGGAATGCCTCGGAAACGATTAACCTAACAAACCGACAAACAAATGTAATGATGACATAAATTAAGTAGGCATGTGTTTTCCTGAACCGTGACATCTCAGTTTATACAATCTCATAAATGTATTTCTCCGTTAGTTTTAATCAAATTTCGGTGACGTGAAATAGGTATTAAATAAAAACGACTACTCTACCAAAAGGACACAAATAAATTTTGCAAACACCGCGCACGAAAAGTGGAAAAATAGAAGAATATTTCACAAACTTATAAAGGTAGTCAAACTCTTAACTAATACAAAATGTATACTATCATTAAAGGCAGAAAAAATGCATTTTTACATAGATGACACTAAAAGTGGAGCTCTTAACACCAGTCAGCAGTACTAGAAATTAGGATTATTACACTCAACTCAGTGGAACAACATTTTTATTGTTGTTGCCTGCGATAGAAATGTTATGTCTATTAATCGCAAACTTTGTATCCATTGATGAATAGTGGATGATTTGATTGATTCGGAAATGGATTCCTCCGATATACTCAACTGTTCCCAATCCAAAAAATGCATTCAATGATATCAATACTTCCTCGGCGCAAAGAATAGCTAATTTAAATTGTAACAATTGCACAATTAAAATTAGTTATATAAAGGGAATAACATTGATGGTCGAGTAGTTAGCGTGCTGACTTCTCATCCGGAGGTCCCAGGTTCGACTCCGGGCTGGTGCGGGGAAGTTTTCTTTAACCAGAATTATTCCTTGTCTCCTACAATCTGGAGGTATGTATTGAGAGTGAATATGTGTGTATTTGACAATATAAAGTGATTAACCTAATGCCAATAACCTACAGTGAATACATGAATTATTTCTCAAGTCAAAGCCTCTGCTATGACCATAGAAATTAAAGAGGCTTATAGAAATTAAACAATAAAAAATATTAAATAAAATGTGTTTATCAATACATTGTTGTACTTACTCTGTTGAGCTACTTTTTCATAGTCTTTTATAGAATGATTATAGAATGCAATGTTAGAGTAAATTACCATGTTGTCAAAATTAGTGCTAAGCAGGTCAAACAACGAAGTATAAACAACAGATTAGAGCTCATTATTATCATATCTGAATGTATACTGATTATTTCCCACAATTTCAGCTAAATACTTCCATAATTTAATATTTAGGGCTGCCTAAAAATAGTATTGGACAACACATTTAAAAAATATTTTATTTTGCTCGTAAGATTGGTACATCTGACTTTCAGCCTTGTCCAGCAAATTTTTATGTTCGCAAAACTAACAGTTGTATCAGATAGTGAAATTAGTATCTAACATATATGTAGTTCGTTGTGATTAATTTACTAGCAAGAGGATA
This sequence comes from Hymenopus coronatus, assembly GCA_030762935.1. Classification (NCBI taxonomy): domain Eukaryota; kingdom Metazoa; phylum Arthropoda; class Insecta; order Mantodea; family Hymenopodidae; genus Hymenopus; species Hymenopus coronatus. The sequence goes on along the minus strand of CM060897.1, from coordinate 77,055,452 downwards.
GGATTTCTGAAATGCTAGATTTTTCCATTCTAAGTTATTACAAACAAAAACAAAAAAACAGCACAGGTGAAGATACGTGACGTAATACTATGGACTGCGGTAAACCTCCACTTCTTCCTACCTTCCTTCCATTCCAGTTCCTCCTAACTTGTCTTAAACCGTGAAATTGATGGCGTGACTTACAACTGCAGCTACAGTAGTTCAGCTTTGACACTTACCTGTAAAGAAGAAGAGAAAAAAAAATTAATCTCGGATGTTAACACGTACAACAGGTAAAACAGCATCAGCATCTAGAGAGACAGGTCTTCAACCTCCGCGGCAATCCTACATAGCCGGCAAAATCAGTGCTGCGTTATTCCAAAGAACAGGTTAATTAACGGCACCACGCCCCCTTAAGTTGAAAGAGTGTTTAAAGTTGATTTACGATATTATACTAATAAACACACAGGTAAATATGAAATCTCATATTCCAAATCATGATTGTTAACAGTATGAGAACATGTAGTTCTACGTTTTGCAGTGTACCTATAGAATTCAGTGCACATGACGTTTGCTTTACATGGTCAGGAATAAAAGGAGCTAAAAAAAAAATCCCAGAAATATCTCCGAAATAGTTATCCTCACATAAAGATTGTATTGGACATAAACTCTGTTTTAAGGATATCTATAAAATATACATTTCATTTGTGAAGTAAATATATTTAATTGATGATATATTTTAATGCAAATCGTCCACCATTTTTGAGAAATCGGCAATTTCGAAAAATCTTCCACGTTAACTTAAAAGATATTTGCATTGGGCGATTTCCCCAAAAATCTTAGTGTCGCATCCTTGGAAGATACTGAACTAAAATATCAAACTTGGCATTTAAACGACTTTTCGTCTTAATTTATGCTGTATACATACGCTGATGTTTTTCTATTTTTACTAGAGGTCCTCAAAATTGTATTTCCGGTTAAATCTCGGTATTGAATTTTTTGGTGGAATAGAATACTTTCTTTACCTTCTACGTACATTATGCGTGGTAGAGAAAGTAAAAACAGAAAGTTTTGACATCTTGCACATAACCAAGTGCATACTATTTAGTTTGAAACCATTTCTAAGCAATTTATTAATGCTCTGATAAACGTATAGAATCACTTATGTGAATAGTGTAATATAAAAGATACTTGTGGACCGGTAATGGGTAGAATGTAATATGATTGTTACACTCTAGGTATTTTACTGTTGTGTACGAACTTTGTAACCTGTGTGGTGTGTGTGTGTGTGTGTGTGTGTGTGTGTGTGTGTGTATGTGTGTGTGTGTGTGTGTGTATGAGATCCGAGAGTTGCCGGGAAAGTGGTGCCAGCAAATATACACTAAAATACGTATCTTAAAATAAATCACGGAAATGTTTACCTGCTCAAATAGGGCAAGCACAATTTGCTAAAATATTCTCACTCACTCGTCAAGCTTAGCAACAGTAATCCATGTGATTTCTTGCGTGCTATTATCACTAAGTTTCTGTAGATTACACACGGATTTCTGTTGCAGAGCTTAGGCGAATAAGCGACAACGTCTTTAATTTGTTATACTGCCTGTTAGGGAGAAGATAATCAATATTTTCAGCATTTATTTACGATAAAGACTCCAGTGCGCCTTTGCCGGCACCACTTTCCTGGCGACTCTCGAATCTTTCGCGCAGTGGAGAGAGGCCGCGAGAGGGGTTACCTTATAATTTATTGACTATATATATCCTTTTTAAACCAAGTATTAAAAATATAAATACCACACCTTTACTCTACCTCCCTCTCTTAAATTAATTTTCTAAGGTGTCTTTATACTAGGTATAAATTTCTGCTGTTAATTGTTAATCACTCGGTACAAAAGACATCAAGTTATATTCGGAAGCTACTGAAGTGATATATACATTCTCGTATACGCAAGTTTCCAAAGCAGCCTTCCTTGCCGACACCCCAGATTTGCCCATCCCGCATGGCTTCCTTTCTTTCCATGGCAAGACCACAGTGTTACCCTCATAACATCCCCTCTCTTTCATCCTTAACGAGGACACAGATTTGTGGGGCAGATAAAGTTCCTCTTCCTAAAATCTGCTAACAATAAGCACTTGCCTGGTAGCCATTGTGAAAAGCTGAAAGGGTAAGGTGTCAGTATTTTTAGCTCCGCGCGAGAAATTCTATGGTCGATGAAACTGCAGTTTTATGAACAAGGTACACCAGCTCACCGATAATCTGAACAAATGAGAAATATACTACTTATATTTCTCATTTTTTACATTAATATCAACTTTTCAGGTTTAAAACTATGTGTACTGGAATTTTAAGCTGTGAGCAATTTGTAAATTAGTTACAGATTTTAATTTCCTTACTAACATTCTTTCTTCTCTAGTTTAAGCACAGTTTGCTAAACTATCGTGTTACCCCCTCCCCCAACTACAAAAAGAAACGCGAGGATTAATTCATTCACGAATATCAAACGATTATATAATATTAAGCACCCGAATTTTTATTTAATTTACAGTGCAATGAGCTACTGAAGGATAAATACTATGAAATTAATTGTATTAATTTTAAAATCTCTCAATCGAGTGACATTTACTTTGGAAGAATTTGCACGAAACTATTTTTTCCTAAGACTAAGCGTAATTGAGTAATTTACGAGCTCATTTCAGATCGCAAACTTCATTTTTACGGAATTCACGCACAAAGCAGTGCAGCAAGCATAAAATGCAAGGCTAGTAATTTTGTCCAACTTCACACTTGTCAAAATAATTCACGATATTAGTGTGTATACATCGGTTATAGCAGGCCGTGACAAACCAATATTATTGTTGTTCTGTGATGTATTTTGAGAAAATGGCAGATTTGAATCATGATATCCTTAGAGCTGTGATAAAAGCAGAATCAAATTTACTACCTGCCCTAATGCTGCGAAATAAATAACGAAGTACAACCCTTGGTGAATGGCTCAAACTTAACCTCAAATTTATTTCATCTTTCGATGCTTTTCTTTTAATATTCAGAAAATTCTCGTAGAAAAAACATTGTATAATATGCGAGCGTAAATTTCTTTTCGATTCTGCGCGTGGCTCGACTGCGTCTCGTTTCACAATATTCCCGTTCGAATCAAAAACCATAACTTTACGCACTTGCATCACAAATAACTATTAATTTCAACTATATAAATATCGGTCTGCTATGATTTATGAACATTCAGAGTTCATTTTGATGATGGACAGTACAAAATCGGAATCACGAATGACTGCAGTTATAGCACTGAATAGAAATTGCTATTAACATAGAAAGCTGGTGTTTCATTCACATGACTTTCTCTATCCATTCTGCATACAGCTATTCTTACAATTTACATATTCTTTTATTTACATAGTGTTCATCACGATAAACATTGCCAGAAATTGTCTCAGTACTTACTTCCTTGTAAGTAGAAGGGAAATAAGGGAATATATTAGGCTAAAGCGTCAGTCAACTCTTTTAAAAGTTGACGACGCTATGCTTTTGTTATTGAAATTCGGCTCTCTTTTTAAGGCCAAGAGTAAAACAAAAGAGATATGAAATGGATGGGGACTACCCGTTTGAGAAAGGCTTAAATATTCTAAAATTGAAACCAATACCAAGAAAATCTCAATAAATTCTGTGACATTTGGTCAAAACGTAACTTCAAAATGACTTTTTTGTGCTAAGACAATAGTGAAACAAAATAAACAATCCTCTATCGTTTGGTGAAGCCCTGGAGATATTAGGGATTCACCAAATGATAGGGGATTGTTTCTGGAGATACCAGGGCTTCACCAAACGGCAGAGGATTGATTCTTTTATATCACTTCTGTCTTGGTACAAAAAGGTCATTCACGTACTGACCAAACGCCACAGAATTGTGTCTTTTAACGAAACCTAGCTTTTGGTGTAGCAACTTTTTGTCCATCTCTTATGATTTGGCGGTTATAGAGAATGAGAAGGGCTTCAGAGACAACTATTAGAAAATTCAAGATACACATTTTATTTGTCATATACTATCTTTGATATGCGACATTTTATTCAAAATCCTTAGACATTTTTGAGAAAATAAAAAAAAAATCCAAATTGTTTTCTTTCATACAAAGGGTAGTTTGGGGTGGGGAAATTTTCCTGAAAATCTTCGTGTCGTATCCTTGGAAATGCTGAATTAAATATCAATTTTTGGTGTTGAAGCAACATTTGTTTTTGAGTGACCGTGTTCACGGACACTCACACGCACGTGTGCGCAGACACTTTTTATTTGCTTTCTCTACACTTACTATGTCCATATTATATACAGAAGGAATTGTAATGCACCCAAAAACTCGATTCCGAGATTTAACGTGTGTGTGTGTGTGTGTGTGTGTGTCTGTGTGTGTGTGTGCGTGCGTGTGTGCGGACAGCGTAGCTCAAAAACGAAAGACTGTAAAATACCAAAGTTGGTATTTAAGTTTGGAATACTTCGAGGATGCGGCTCGAGGTTTTCATGAAAATTCCCCCACCCCAAACTATCCTTTACATGGAACATTTTTCAAAACTTTTGATTTTCCCAAAAATGGCGCTAACGATTTTGATATTACAGATATTTACATGACAAGTAAAATGTAGATCATGAATTTTCTGGGAATAGCCTCTGAAGACCTCTTCATTCTGGACGACACTTGTATAACTGATAAACCCTAAGAGATAGACAAAAGCGTACTACACGATAAATATAGATCTCGATAAAACATGTACTTTATGTTATACACACTTTTTTGTGGAGTTGGCCGTTTCTGAGATATTTCTTGTTATCGGTTTCAGGTTTAGAATACTTTAACTTTTCTCATACGGAAACTTATCAACCCCAGGCCAAACAAGGAAACGGATTTCAATCCCATAGCAACCACATTTTAAAACATTTGACTGACGGTTTAGCCTAGCATATTTCCTTATTTCCCTTCTACTTATAAGGAGCTAAGTAATAGGACCATTTCTGCTATTATCTCGATTAGCATGAAGTAGAATTATTTTTAATAATAATTCATTTCAGAGTAGAGAAAGCCATGTGAATGGAACACTTTATTATTAATACTATTATTATTATTTTTTGTAATAAAAGACCCTAAAATGTGTATTACCGGTAAAATTCCGGTATCGAATTTTTGTGTGGAATGCCATTTTCTCTACCTATGCATGTACCAAGTAAGAGGAAGTAAATTTATTTGAAGTAGCAGGTTAATATATTTTATTTATATCCTAAGGGTTTTGTCATGAGACTGAATGAAAGAATTATTATTTATTAGGTAAGTATGTCGCTTATTAATATGTAAGTGTAAATTTACTTCGATAAGACACAATGTTTGAAAACTAGTACGATCTATGCGCCTCGGGCCTGCAAATTTTGTTATCAAAAACTTATATGGATTCGTCCCCACTTCATTTTCTAACAATTAATGTGCCCCTCATTTAAAGTAGAGTGTTGCAATTAAGGTTTGATTTAAAACCTGTTTCCTATGTCTCAGTTACCATTAGGAATTGAAATCGATTTGAGTACATATTTCCGTATCCGATGCGACCCACGTTTGCATGATACATTCAATATGTACTGAAGTCGATCTGGACATGCACGACACAAGAATAAATAATTCAAGTTAATGTAGGTCGATGGTATTTACTTTGGCGAATGGCGATCCTGTTAACATAAGCTGGTTTTGAAGGGTACATAACCAACCATATATTAAAGTAGGGGAGATCCACAGTGTTCCCTGACAGCCGATGCACTGTCTCAGCTGAAAAGAGTTGTGTCTGCCTTTCTGTCAATAGATACATGCTACATAAGCAATGTCATCCTTGTTGCAAGCATTCCTCAAGCAGTTTCGGTTGGCGCGAGCACCCTCTTGTACTGCGTTATTTTGCTTTGCTAAAGATTTTTTACGTGTTGAAATGTACAGGGTTACTACAAAAGAAATAGACAACTTCAACTGCCTGTAAAACAAAAACTATTAGAGATAGCAACCTAATTATTTTGGAGGTATGTTGAGAAACTCTCAAAGTTTCGTTTGTTACTATTGGTAACGCTGTAGTGTTTTGTTTGTTGTTGCAGAAGCTGAAATGGCGGAACATCTTGTGGAAAAGGCATATTGCGTGTTGGAATTTGCAATAACGCAATCAGCAACTGTTGTCCAACGACATTTTAGAACACGTTACCACAAAAATGAAATGATGCGCTCACAAAAACCAGCATCGTCTTCATCATGTCGCAACATGACGATGCAAAAGTCACGCCGTATGACCTTATCTTCTTCACTCAGAAACTGCAACATCTGTAATCTGTAAGGCATCATGTGCAGTCGCTTCCGCAAGATTTTCCATACAGTTTGCTGTGGAATTTGTAATTGCATGCTTGCCCTAGATGTCGATTTCTGTGGGCTTCTTATGTAGGCAGAACGAACACGTTCAAAGTTTTCTTCCGAAACTCTTGGTCTTCCCGAGCTCTTCCCTTTGCACAAACATCCCGTTGTCTCGAATTTTCTATACCAGTCGTAGATTCACTGTCTAGTCGGTGGCGTTTTGTGGTAACGTGTTCTAAAATGTCGGACAACAGTTGCTGATTGCGTTCTAGCAAATTCCTACACGCAATATGCCTTTTCCACAGGATTTTCCGCCATTTCAGCTTCTGCAACAACAAACAAAACACTACAGCGTTACCAATAGTAACAAACGAAACTTTGAGAGTTTCTCAACATACCTCCAAAATAATTAGGTTGCTAACTCTAATAGTTTTTGTTTTACAGGCAGTTGAAGTTGTCTATTTCTTTTGTAGTAACCCTGTACTGTTGTGCTGTTTGCTAGTACGCTAATGTTTTAGTTTGTTTGTTTGTTTGAAAATGGCTAATTGTCCAGTTGCAGCCGCGGACAGGACAAAGTGGCAACAGTGTGACGGAGCTGCCACGAGATAAGGCAACTGTCAGGGATCACTATGGATCTCCCCGACATTAGTTTCTTCTTCTATGAGTTAGGCGGAGATTTTGAGGTTAGTATACACCTATCGTAAGGCTTTGTACAAAATTTGCGACGTTAATAAAGACACGAAAAAAGCCGTCCTCTTATATCTTATCATTGGGCCATATTTCTGGCAGGTCTGTTGCTCTCTATCAAACGTAGGAGCATGAACGACGGGCGCAACAAAAGGAAACACATTGTAATAAGAAAATATAACAATAAAACACTAACCCAGTGGTCCCAAGTTCGATTCCAGGCTAAAGCGGGGGATCTTTATTTAACCACAATCATTACCTATCATTCACAATCTGAAAGTATGCATTTGAGAGTGAATATATGGGTATTTGATGGCAGTATTGATTAAAGCGAAGGTTAAATTTAAAAAAAAATCACTAAATAAGTTATAGGGGGATGAAACAAATAAAATAAAAACATAAAAAAAAATCGTATGTGTTCCATTCACAACACTTTCTCTACACCTCTGTAACAAATTATTGTTAAAACGCTTATTCTTCTATTTCATACTAATCGAGATAAACATTAGCAGAAGTGTTCTTATTATTTGTTTTCCTGTAAGTGGAAGGGAAATAAGGGAATACACTAAGCTAAAGCGTTAGTCAAATCGTTTAAAAGCCGGTTGCCATGTGGTTGTAATCCGTTTCTTTGCATTTCCAGGAGTTGACAAATTCCCTTATGAAAGAAGTTTTAAGTGTTTTAAAACTAAAACCAATAACAAGGAATGTCTCAGAAATGATCAACTCCACGTAAAAAAAATGACATAAATCGTGTGTTTTAACAAGAGCTACATTTTTTTTTTTTTTTTTTTTTTGTAATAACTTTGTGTATCTCTTAGGGTTTACCAGTTTTACAGAAGCTATACAAATGTCATCCAGAATGAAGAGCTCTTCAGAGTCTATTTCCAAAAAATTCAAGATGTATACTTCGTGAAAATATCTTAAACATATGGCATTTTTATAAAAATCGCTATTTATTTTTGAGAAATTAAAACTTTTCGGAAAATGTTACATGTAAAGGGTTGGAGGATATTGTTGAAAATCTTCGTGTCGCATCCTTGGAAGATACTCAACTTAAATACCAAGTTTGGCATTTAACCGACTTTTGTTTTTGTACTATGCTGACAGGACAGACAGACAGACAGACACACACACACACACACACACTCACACGGGCATGTTTCTAAATATTTTTTTTTTATTCAGGGGTCTCATAACATGTTTTTCCGGCGAAATCTCGGTATCTAATTTTTGAGTGGAATGCAATACATTCTCTAACTACTAAGTTCAGTGTGGCTGCGTGCTAAAGAAAGTAAAAAAGCAAACATTGTTGGTAACGCTTAATTCGCTTTTATTTTGAGGAAGATTGGCCAGAAATTATCAGAATGAGCCATAATTCCAGCGACTTGAACATATTTAACGGACAGTAAAAGGCTTCTATAAACTGCAGAAATATCTGTAGGAAAAAAAAAAAATATTATGAGTCCTACAGTGGGTGTATTCCAAACATTTCAATATGGTAGGCGTTCCCATGCAACAACAATTCGATCTAATACTATTTTCTAAGAGAATCGGAATAGAAGATTCAGTTCGATCCGAGTTCGATACTTAAATCGATTTCAATTTCCAATGGAAACATTGTACTGCGATATAAGGTAGCACAACATTGCAGAATGTAATCGGTGATTTCGATAGTGTATGATGTTCAGTTTTATATGATTTTTTGTAAAGCGTAGATGATTTGCTCAATCTGCAGTTCTCCTTCAAAGTGAAGTAAAATTTCTCAATATGTCACCACAAAAACCTTTCTTGGCAAATGAGTCTGAATTCAGCAGTTATTCTGTAAGTGCGTCAATATTTATTAGGTTTAGTACAATGGACTTTAAATGGAGCCAGAGAAAAAAATCTATAAGCTTGAGAGGTTTCAATTTAACTTCGTCTTCCGATCTATTCGTTCGCAAATGTGAGACTCAGAAATTTTTGCACAGTCAATACAGCTTTGGAAACCATATCACTCTTAACACCGCTATATTTGCAAATAAAGATACAAGTGCATAAAGTGATCATGACCTACCACAAACTCTATTGTACCCCTCTAACAATAGTAAATACATGTTTACAGTTTCACGGTTCATGCTCAATCCCCAATCTGCACAAATAGTTGAGTAATACAAATTAGAAACAAAAGAATGCGCAAGTCATTATGTGGTTGTGATAGTGTACTTATCTTTCACATTGTAACTCCGTTTTCGAATCTCGATTGGATCATCCTAAAGGAGGGATTTATATAGGATTTCTCCTCCACATTCAGAATGAATAAAGATAGCTCGGCGGTTTTATTATGGTGATGCATCCATAAAATTTGGAAACTCCACATTTCTGCAATATCTTGTTAAAATTTACGCTATTTATTATACACAATAGTGATATTTTTGTCAAGTATCAACATTTTAGCTTATATGGTTAAATATTATTTTTATTGCCTAAATGTATTATTCTAATAAAAATAGCCACGTGATGCATTTTTGGAAATATTTACATAAAAATCCAGTTCAACAGCAAATGAGTTTAAATTAGATATATCGTATTTTAAATTAAGTCTAATTAGTGTAGAAAAATTATTAATTTTCGTAGTCTCCAAAAATCCCGATTTTTCAAAATGTAATCATTCATTTATTAAAATTGGCACATTGTTTTAAAAAACAGTATATGAACATTTTCTTTAATATGCTTTTGAGAGGCAGTATAAGCATTTTGAAACGCATCGTGTAAAATATTTTGAGTATGAAAACGTGTTGGAAAAAAGTTTGCGAAAAAATAAGGTTCAAAGTTGGAAGCATCTATTCAAAAGCATGCGCTAACTCATCATTTGAAAGTCTTAAAGTTTAGAATTCACATGATTCTACCATGAAAAAGATTTTAATCTACACACATTTTTGTCAAATTTCACAGATGCATTAACTTAAATTTAATAAATTATTTACAATAATTTTATTATTAATGATTTTTACCAATTTTTAATTTTATTAATTTTATTCATTGATTGTCTACTTGGACTGTATGGTTGAAACTTCAATGTATCACTTCAATATAATACGATATAACAGCAAATAGTGTTGAACTAGCTATGTTGTTGACATATGGCTTTATTAGGAATTGAATAAAAAATAGCATTTCATTACATACCAGAAAAAAAAAATACATGGAAAATAACAATTTCACATTAAATATTATATTGTCAGGTCAGGAGTTTTCTGGCTTCCCAATAGAATTTAGAGATATCTCCTTGCTTCTTTGAATTTTCATCTAGACCTGGGCATACAAGAAGATGGGTTGAATTCATGGTCCCAGCTCTGCAAAGTTGATATTCACTTGTTGGGAGTATCCCTATTCTGTTCAGGTGTTCAACTAAAAGGTCATGGTCTGACGTCATTCCAAATTTGGCTACACTTTTTTTCTTTGGTTTATTGTTGAAGTATGTTTGCCCAATCTTTCCCTGTCGTTTTTTCACTCATGTGTGTATCCTAATCTTTCGGTGAGCGAGTTTTTTTTTTTTTTTTTTTAATGTGTCTGATGGGAGGGAATTGTTGCCAAATTTTAATTGTGTTGCTTTTTTTGCGAATGAGTCGGCTGACTCTTTTCCAGCGATAACTACATGTGAAGGTATCCTTTTAAGAACTATATGTTTATTTCTTGTCGTAAGAAGTTTTATTATTTGTTTTATTTCAGATATAATTGTTGTTTCAGTGTGATGGTTGGTTATCATTGCTTGGATAGCAGCTCTAGAATCAATTAGAATCAGAACCTTCCTAAAAGAACTGGTTCTGAAAGAAAGGTTATTAACTGCTAATTTTATAACTACTATTTCAGCATCGATATTGGTCATATGACAATCAACAGGGTATATTGAGAGAACAATGTGCTGTATATTCCTGCCCCTGTAGCATCGTCTATTTGATACCCATCTGTAAACATTCTTATCCATTCTGGTTCTGGGTATTCTTCATTGATCATTTTCAAAGCTGTTGCTTTCATGACTTTTGGAGGTGTGCCTTTCTTGCTGATGTCTATTGTTCAGGTGGCTATTATGTTAATGTAATCGAGAGGGTTTATTGCCATCAAATTTACTATGGGTAGGTCAACATTAATGCCATTTAAGAATTTATGACAAGCTTTCACAGGTGGTGCTTGTCTTTTTACATAACTTTGTGAGTTTCTGGATCAATTTAACTCTGTGAGGTGTCTTCATTTTATTGAAAGTGCTCACTGCTTGTTTCTTCGCCTCACATATTATGGATGGGATGTTTGTATATAATTGCATGGCTGCAATAGGTGCAGTTTTGACAGTCAGTTTAATTCGTAACGCTTTATTTTGAGCAGTTTCCAAAATATTTAAATTTCCTTGTGTAGTAGAGACCACAATTTCGTTTCCGCAGGTAACGGTGGGTTTCAAATACGTTTTATAAGTCTAATTTAGTGTATTTTTGCCCCAATTAGCTATAGATAGTCTCTCCATGATTGGTAATCCTTTTTCATCTTTCTCTTTGGCTGCTTGTACATGGTTAGTAATGTTTAATTTGTTGTCTAGTCAATCCCTAGGTATTGTGTGTTATTGCTCTTTTGAAGAGTGTTGCTTTCCATAGTCAAATTGAAATTATAATTTTCATGACGAAGAGAAAAATTGGTACACGGTTTAGATTTATTCACAATCGTGTTGCTCTCAAAAACCCAGTTTTGCCAAACTTCTAAGGCCCTGACCATTCTATCTTCTAGTATTCTCCTTTGAATTTTATTATTTTTCTCATAAATCTATGTTGCTAAGTGGTCTGCAAACACACATTGATATCCTCAACTCTTTTAGCGTGTTTATTAATTCATATATATATATATATATATATATATATATATATATATATATATATATCAAAGAATATACAACTACTGACTGCTCTCATAATTCTCCATACTGTGTCATAGCTTCCTTGGAAGTCTACGAAAACAGCTGATGTACTTTCCTTTCTATTAAAACCCAATTTGAACTATCGTATTAATTTCATAGTTGCATTAGACATAGATATTGGTCCTAAAGCCAGCATGTTCTTCAAAAGTATTTCTTCACTTTCGAGGACATATTATTGTAATCTAGAGGTTATCATTAGTACAAATGTTTATCAACATAAAGGTTAGACTGATTGGTCGATAAGATTTGATATCTTCTGTTAACTTTCCTGGTTTGGGGATTGGTATAATAGTGGCTTTAACCCCTTCAGTTGACAGGCTTGTGTTTTCTTTCCAAAATGTGTTGTATAACGAGAGCAGGAAGACTCTGGCTTTGTTTCTAAGATGACTTAAGTATTCTGGGAAGAACTTTTCTGGACCTGATTGCTTTTTGATCTTTAGGTTAGATACATCTTTGGTTTGCTCTTCAGGTTCTTTTAAACAATTATTTTTTGGTTTCTTTGGTTTCATTTTTGTTTTTCTCTTTTTCTGTTCCTTATTGAGTGTGTATTGTGTTACGTAGTGTTTTTTTTTTTTTTTTTTTTTTTAAATTTTTCTGCCACGGTCCTTTTTTTGTGGCTTCTATATTTCCTATTTTCATAGGTTGATTTACTTTTTGTCCTTCTTGTTGTTCAGTGTATTTATTAACCGGTGAGCTTTTGTCCCATCAGTTCGATAATCCATCCCACTTAAGAATTTACTCCATGCCTGTTTTTTGGCTTCATTTATCTTTCGTTTCATTATTGCGCTTTCCTTTCGCCATTTAATATTTTGTTTTTGTTCCACTGCCTTATCTTCTAATTTCTCTGCTTCTACTCCTGCGTTGTTTCTGATTTTCTTATGCCTAGATCTGTGTTCCAAAAATGTTTATATATATTTAATGTCCCCTCTTGGGATAGCATATCTCGCACTTAGCCTTAAAATATCAGAGAAGGACGAAGCAGCTATATAAGGGAAAGTTTCTTTTTCCAGATTCATATCATATTCTCTTTAATATTGGTAAATTTATTCCGATTTGTTTTCTTCAAATTCCACATTACATTTGTGAAACATTTTGGTAAACTAGTTATGAAATTATCAAAACTCTTCTGTTTTCATAGCTCCACGTTTTACTAGCTTCTTCTCTATTTTTACTTTCTCTAATGCTTACCTATGATAGATAGGCGCACGGCTTTTTGCTGTTATTTTGGATTCAATGAACCTTCTATATCGAGTAAAATTTGGACATCGAAATTATGAGTGGTGTATAAGTAGTGAATGCTCATTTTACCATGTGCCATGCCATTTTATATGACAACATTGGCATATGTCATTCTACAAGACAATATTTTGTCTAGTCGCTGAGCCCAAACTTCAAACCGCCTAGTACTACCGCAGAAACATAAGTAAGACTTGTGGGACGGAAAAGTTACCTAGCAAGCAAGGCATTCAGTTTTGAGAACGTGCCGGTGTTCTGCTAGAAATGTCTTACCAAAACCTCTTTCGCACTGTGCTTCCTTTGGTCGATGAAAGCTTACTTTGTCGATAGTGTGGTTGCGGCTCCTTTCCGCGAATATAAACAGTAACATCCCGTTGGTAGGATTCTGCAAGAAAGACTAACATGTTTGATTGTTTGTTTTAATGTATGCAAGTTGTTTACCACATCAATGACCTCCTCGTTACTGTGCAATCTTCGTCGTGCAAGACATTTTTTGAGGTCTGGGAACAGGCGGTAGTCACTGGGTGCTAGATCTGGCAAATAGTGTGGATGTTCAAGCAATTCGAACTTTAATTCGCACATTTTTCCCATTGCAATGACTAAACGATCTTTTTTTTTTTTTTTTTTTTTTTGCCAAATGAGGTCTCTTTCTTTTCACCTGGCCACTAAAACGTTGCAGTAAGCTTGCGATACTTTTACCCTTTTCCAAGTAATCAATAAAAATATTTCCCTGTGTATCCCAGAAAACACTCGCCATAACCTTGTTAGCTGATAAAATTGACTTTGCCTTTTTTTGGAGTTGCAATCCACTGTTTTGACCGTGATTTACTTTCTGGAGTGTAGTGATGTATCCAAGTTTCATCCATGGTAATAAGCCGTCTCAAAAATTCACTGGGATTTTTCCGGTAGAGCTCCACATTCTTAACAGAAATAGTTTTTCTTTGCAATTTTCGATCAAGTGTCAACAAACGCGGCACCCAGCTTGCACGACCTTGTGATAGCCCAAAACAGTACTTAAAATATTACCTGCACGTTCTTTTGATATGTTGACAGTCTCTGCTATCTCTTAACAACTTAATCTGCGGTCTTCCAGTACTAAATGAAGAATTTTTTCTCTGGAGTTGTCACGTTTACAGGGCGTCCAGAGCGAGGCTCATCACTAGTGCTTGTACGTCCCACTTTAAACTCAGCAACCCAAGTTTTTAATCATTCAATATGCAGGTGCAGATTCTTTCAATGTACTGTCCAATTCCTTCTTAATTTCTTTAGGCGTTAGCCTTTAAAATGGAAGTATTTAATCACTGATCGTTTTTTCAAATCCTCCATTTTCGCGAAAACTATAAAGTTGTCTTGTTTAAAATACCGTCATTCGAAAACTAAACAAGCTATTGACCTGTAACTATGGATACAAGCTAGTCTAGAGATAAACTATACGATGCTACCGTCTAACTGGCCTAGTCGTACCATATGTGTTTGAGGCTCGGATCTTATCAGCCGACCCTCATAAAATATATACAAGTTTCCTCGGTATGGCCTCTGAAGAGTTCTTTATTCTAAACGAGTTTTGCAGAATTTTGCTAAACGATTAAACAGTAAGAGATATACAAAAATTCACTACCCGAAAATGTAAATCTCGTTGAAACACATAATTTATGTCATATATGGGTTTCTTGTAGAGCTGACCGTTTTCGAGATATTCCTTGTTATTGGTTTCAGTTTAAACAACCTTACTTTTCTCAAACGAGACCATGCAAAACGAACCGCACCTGAATTGTTTCAAATAGCGATCAGCTTTTAAAACTTTTTAATAACCATTAACCTAATGTATTCGCTTATTTCCCCTCTACTTATAAGCAAGTAATAAGACTAATTGTGCCCATGTTTATCGCGATAAGCATGACGTAGGTACAGATAAAAGAAATGTCTCTTGTAAGAGTAGTTTGAATACGGAACTGCTAGAGAAAGTTATGTGAATGGAACACATCAGATTTTTATATCAGCAGTTATTAGAGTAGAAAAAGTATTACATTTCTTACTCTCCAAACTACGAATTTTCCAAAATATAGTAATTTATCAAAATTGATGCCATATTTCGAAAAAGTAATTTGCCATTTTCTTTAGTGTGCTTTTGGGAAACCCTATAACATTTTTTAAACAAATTAGTTACAAATTGCATCGTGTTGAGTATGGAAAAGTATTGGAAAAATGTTTGCAAGAAAACAAGTTTTCAAGTTGGGAAGGCCTATTTATAAGTATGCGCCTACCTATTTTAGCTAGTTCTATTCTTTAGTTTTTCACAATTTTTTGTCAAAGTTCAAGATATATCACCTTTAGTTTTGTTTGCAATTTTTTAAAACAGATTTAAATGTGAACTAATGATATTAATCCAACTCCTTGTTTTTCGACTTACTCTGTTAACAAGTAGACAGTCACTGGACATTTTTCTAAATTTTATTTCTTTCGAGGAACATGTATTTTCGAAGAAATCTCTGTATAACATTTTCGGAGCAGCTAAGCAATACTTCCTCCACCTTCCACGGATAAGTGGCATAAAAACTATAACGTGGTCAAGTATAAGAAATCTATATTAACAAAACACATTTTAAGATTATGCAACTAGAAATGCTTCTTAAGGAGAGACTCCGGAAGAATGAACTCTACACCTTATCAAACGTCGCTGTTATCTAGTTCGGTCTCGCGGAAAGGTTATCTAGGGCATATATAATTAAAACTAAGCAAGTAACAAAAACACAAATCTTAATTGAGTCCTATCTCGGCGTCAAACAATTTTCTTTAATTAAGCAGGG
Source organism: Hymenopus coronatus (assembly GCA_030762935.1). Lineage (NCBI taxonomy): Eukaryota > Metazoa > Arthropoda > Insecta > Mantodea > Hymenopodidae > Hymenopus > Hymenopus coronatus. The sequence continues at coordinate 77,039,435 of CM060897.1, read as the reverse complement.
ATATGAACTTGACTCGACTAATGCAAACGTACACTGCGACTGAAGTTCAAAGGATTTTATTTCTATTTACGACTAAGCAAACAATTAACACAAACAAGTGATACGGTTAATATTGCAGATGTACATCAGAGGCAAGCATGCCGCATCCCATAAACTGAACAGGGAGCCAAAAACAAACACGGCTGACATTAAACAACGGCACAAAATTTCAACAGCGAGCGGCGCAGGCAAGGCCTCCATGTTCTGACGTACTGCGGGAGCAGCAGTACTTCAATCATTGACTGCAACATAAATCCAGCTATCACCGATCGAATATTATAAGCAAATGTGTGTACATAAACATCCGGAAAGTATTCGTCTCCTCTTTAATAAAAATCAGACGTGTTCCATTCACAGGATTTTGTCTACATTGCTGTAACAAATTATTGCTGAAAAGCATTGTTCTCTCCACTTTTTTAATCGAGATAAACATTAGCAGAAATCGTCTTTATTTTAAATCTGAAACAAATAACGAGGAATTATCTCAGAAATGGTCAATTCCACGAAAAAAAAAAAGTACATGACATAAATTGTTTGTTTTAACGTGATCTAATTCTTTATGTATAACGGTATAGTCCATCTCTTACGGTTTACCAGTTACGCAAAATTCAGCAAAATTCATTCAGAATAAAGAGGTCTTTAGAGGTTATTCCCAGAAAATTCAAGATATACATTTTATTTGCCATAAATATCTTTAATATACGAATTTTAATCAAAATCATTAGACAATTTTTAAAAAAACAAAATTTTCGAAAATTTTTTACATGTATAGGCTAGTTTGAGAAGGGTTTTTTTTTTTTTTTTTTTTTTTTTCAAAATCTTCGTGTCGCATTCCTAGAATATACTAAACTTAAATACAAAGTTTGGTATTTTATCGACTTTTCCATGAGTTATTCTGTTCTTAGACACACGGACACACATACACATGGACCTTTTTCTGAAAATGCTTCTTTTTTTTGGGGTTCAGGGTTCTAGATATTACTGGCGAAATCTCGGTATCGAATATTTGGGTGGAGTGCAATGCCTTCTCTATACGCTATGTACATAGTACGTGTAGAGAAAGTAAAATTTCTATCTCTCAAATTAACGGAGGAAAATTCTTAATTTTACTTGCTCTACAAGTACAGGAAAAAAACACCCAAAACGTCAATAACGAATTTCAGAAAATACAAGTTTAGAGTCTCCCTGAATTAAAGTAAAAAAGACATTTAAAAACAGCATAGAAAAATATCTATACATGTGTGATGCGCGCGCGCGCGCGTGTGTGTGTGTGTGTGTGTGTGTGTGTGTGTGTGAACAATGCAACTCAAAAATGAAAAGTACCCAAGTATCTTGAATTTTCTGATAACAGCTTCTAAAAATATGTTTATTCTGGATGAATTTTGCTGAATTTAGAATAACTAGTAAACGGTAAGAGGTAGAAAACTTACGACACAAAAAATGTAGTTCTTGTTAAAATACATACTTTGTTTCGTGTAGTTTGCCGTTTTCGAGATATTCCTTGTTATTAGTTTCAATTGTAAAGTACTTATACTTTTCTCTGACAGGAAGTATCCGTTTTTCTTTTGTTCTACTCCTGGCCAAGCAAAGAAGCGATTTGCAATGACAATCGCATAACGGCAGCTTTTAAAACATTCGACTATCACTTTAGCATCGCGCATTCCTTTAGTTCTCTTCTATTTATAAGGAACTAAGTAATAAGAACATTCTGCTACTGTTTATCTCGAATAGCATTGTGTAGAAAGAACGATCTTTTGTAAGAAGTTTGTTTGTAGAGAAGCTAGAGAAAGTCCTGTGAGTGTAACACACCAGATTTTTCGTTTTTAAGTTATTCTGTTCACAGACAACACACACATAGATGCACACAGACATTTTTTTTCTTAAATTTTTTTTTTTTAATGTATTTGTTCAGGGGATCCCAAAACATCTAATTCTAATGAAATCTCTGTATCCATTTTGGGTGGAATACAATATCTTCTCCAACTATTATGTACTGATACAGAAAGTAATAAACATTCCAATGGGATGGCCTGTAGAATATGTTTAGTGTATCAAAATCGATTTTTCATGTTATCGATATTGGCATCAACAGCCATTACCGTTCTTGTGTTGTGAACCGAACTCACGCAATTTTACTTTCTGTTCTTGTTCCCGGTTTACTGTGAACAATCTCATGCATTATGGTTTTTCAGTTATGTAAAATCCAATGAAAATGAAGAGGGCTGCAAAAGCTTTTAATTTAGGATGTACAGTTTATCATAGCATTTCAGCTGGTAATAAAATTACAACAGCGAATAGCAGATTCTTTAAGAATGAAATATACCCATTTAATCCGAAGAAGTACTCAGCAGATTCCTTAGAAAAATACAAATCCATTACTTGGCTTCAGCATTAAAGAATAAAAATCTAGATTGCAAGAAGAGGTCATGCGTTTCGATTCCGAAGGAAAATGGGAGGGCTGAGAAGCAAGCAAGATCAAATCTTGACCACGGTATTCTAGACAGCATAAAAGCTATCAGCAAAGCCATTAAAAGGTTAGAGGTGGCATGCAATGTATGAGAATGCCATAAGCCTTGTGGCTCAAGAAAACTATTCACTTCTTTAATATACATCAACAAATGAGCATTAAAAGCAATTCCAGCACAAAAAGATTGTATTACAAAAGTTGTTTGACCTGACACTCTAATATCAATCCCAAACTAAACTGTGACCACAAATCATCCATACAGATTCGTTAAGTTCTCTTTAGTAGGGTGTTTCAATAAATACCCTATTTCCAAACAGATCGCATTGCTAAGGCAAGTTTAACATTATCATCATATATTCATTTGTTACAAGCCGACGAAACAAATTTGGTGCTGATTATGAATTTGGAAGACATTTCAATTAGTTTTCGCTAAAATGGAAATACTTGCGAGACTGAATGCTATTATGGGAACCTTTCGCCAGCTATGACAACGGTGAGATACTGGATCAACGAATTTAAATGTGATGAGGAGCGCCCAAGACAGCCGGCCGATGTGGTTACCGAGGAAATTGTTGAGAAATTCCATTATATGATTCTCGCTGAGGGTAAAGTTCAAAGAGGCAGAGGCCATAAATGTGTCAACGGGAACGCATTACCTTTTTGCATAATATGATGGAGGTGAAAAATCAGATGTGTTATATTTACATGACTTTCCTAGATCACTGTAACAAAATATTGTTAAAAGCCTTATTCTTCTATCTACGTAATGCTAATCGAGATAAACATTGACAGAAATTGTCTTTGTTGATACATTCCATATAATAAAAGTATTTTAAAATGAAAGCAATGACAACGATTATTTCAGAAACAGTTAATTTCACGAAAAAGATGTATACGATATAAATTGAGTGATTTAACGAGATCTACATTGTTGGGTGTAGCAAGTTTTTGTCCATCACGGTTTACCCGTTATGAAAAATTCATCCTGAATGAAGAGATCTTCAGAGACTATTCCCAAAATAGTCAAAATATACAACATATATTATTTGTCATGTAAATATCTTTAATATCCGACATTTTAATTGTTAGGCATTTTTAAGAAATTCAACATTTTTTAATTTTTTTCCATGTTAAGGGTTATTTGGGGTGGCGGGATTTTCCTCAAAGTCTTAGTGTCGCATCCTTGGAAGATACTAAACTTAAATACCAAGTTTGGTATTTTACCGACTTTTCATTTTTAAGTTATCGTGTTTACAGACACGTGGACCTCTTTCTAAAAATGTGTTGTTTTTTTGTTTTGTTTTTGTTTTTTTTTTGTTACAGCTTGCATTTCCGTTGAAAACTCGGTATCGAATTTTTGGGTAGAGTGCAACACCTTTTCTACCTATGCACCATGTACTATATAAGTAAAAAGTACTCGGCCTGATGGGTGCTGCGATTTTTCACAGTTGACAACAAGCGGGTGCAGCTTTAACTTCGAAGCCACTTAAGGGAAATCCGAAGGACTTATTGCATCGAGCTGTCACCGTCAAGATACCTTCATTCATCATTATACTCCAGAAACCAAGAAACACTCAAAACAATGTTTGCTGACCAGAACAGTGATGGCCAAGATTTTTTTTTTTAGATGCGACGGTTGGTTTACATGCTCATTGACTTGTTTGAAAAAGGAAAAACTATTCCTGTACAGATTACAGAGAGCTATTGGTCAGAGTCGACAAGAAGTTGGAGGCACGGCCCAATTTGGCGAAGAAGAAATTGATGTTTCACCGCAACACACCAGTATATTTGTCGCCGACAAATTGAAAGAACTGCTTACGAATTGCTGCCGCAGCCTCCATATCGATTGGCCTGGCTCCCTGATTTCTTCTTGAATCCAAACATGAAGAAATGGTTCGCGAGAAGAAAATTTAGATCAAATGAGGTCATCGTCGAGGTAGCGGCGTATTTTGCAGAGCTGGTCCATTCTTACTTTTGGAGCGGTTAAAACCAGCAGATACGTTCCTAAGTGGGGGTCTATATTGAAAAATAAATAGTTAATTTGTGTTGAAAAAATGGCGTCTTCATTCCTAACACGGTTCTTATTGCACCGCCCTCGTGTTTACAACGCTCATTTCTTACAAATACCTGGATGGATCTGCTGCGTCTGTAACTTGCTACAGGTGTTCAAAATAAAGTTTTACGAGTTATAATACCTCTTGGTATGAGGCAAGTGAGTTGGATTCAGTATAATCTCTGCACATGTATATGCCTTCTCAGACTCATTAGCTTTGTGACCGGCACAGTGCATTTCTCGTTTGGCTGAACTGTTGCAATTCCTCGGATCAGGAGTTGTCTTCTGCTTCTCTTACGACAGCACTCCACTATACAATCCTTAGTGCAACTACCTCTGGTTCTCAGGTTCCCGAATTCAAACCCGGTAGAGAGCGATGGCCTTTTTTTTTTGGGGGGGGGGGGAGGGGCGTTAAAATGCCTAGCATAGCTTCCTTCGGATGGGAAATAAAGCGTAAAAGAATCTCAAGCCTGCTAAAGAGGTCTCTGAGTAAAATTAAGCGATCTTTCACGCCCAATATAGAACAGGACACTGGGAACTGCAAAAGCTACAGAGTGCCCGTACATAAAATTCAAATTAATTTAGTTCGACAATGACCTATGCTTTTATCTAATACTGTTTAATGCCAAAGGGATTTTATTTGGCAGGCCTTCGTTATTGTTTGCTTCCGGATCTGTATAGCGCATTGCTATCTGATTGATTCTAAAACTAAGACAATTAAAAATAAATTTAAAAAATCTGATGTGTTCCATTCATATGATTTCTCTAGCTGTTACACAAACCACTTTCCTTACAAAAGATTATTCTTTTATCGACGATATGCTAATCAAGGTAAACATTAGCAGAAATTGTCTTATTGCTTGCTTCCTAGTAAGTATGTAGAAGGGACAAAGGGAATACACTAGGCTAAATCGATAGTCAAATCTCTCAAAAACTGGTCCTACGTGAAACAATTGAAGTTCGGTTCGCTTTGCATGTCCTGCAGTAAAACAACAGAGGTGAACCGAAACGTCACTTCCCAGTTGAGAAAAGTTTAAGTAGTTTAAAACTGAAACGAGGAATATCTTAGAAACGGTCAGCTCTGAATGAAAACGCATATGACATATATTATGTGTTTTAACAATATATATATATATATATATTGCACAGTAAATTTTTATCTCTTGCGGTTTAACCGTTATGCGGAGTTCTACAAAACTCATCCAGAATAGAGACGTCTTCAAAGGTAATTCCCAGAAAATTCAAAATATACAGTTCATTTAATATGTAAAGATCTTTATATATGATTTTTAATCAATATCGTTAGAGCCATTTTTGAAAAAAACAAAATTTTCAAAAATGTTTCTAAGTAAAGGGTAGTTTGTAGTGGGGGGATTTTTTTAAAACCTTCGTTTATCATTCTTTGAAGATACTAAACTTAAATATCAAGTTTGGTTTTTAACGGCCTTTTCGTTTTTGAGTTATGTTGTCCACAGACACACACGGACCATTTTCTAAAAATTCTTTTTTCGGACTCAGGGGACATCAAAACATATATTTCCGGTGATACCTGATTTCGGATATCTGGGTAGGATACAGTACCGTCTCTAGCTGCTTGTATATTGTACATACGGACTAGAGAAGTAAAAAGGTGCAGCATTAAAATTTGAGTGGTCTATCCGGCACATGGCATTCCGACTTGGCTTAAAAGAGAAAAAATCTGTTCGTTTCAAAATCTGGGCATAAACTCACCTTAAAATCGTAAAAAATACCCTGTGTAAATATTCTTACGTATCTATTTGCTGTTTGTATCTACAAATTATTGTATTCTTGAAATTGATGCATATGTGGGAAGTGCCAGGCATTCATTAAGTTATAAACGATATGTTTGTCAAATTATATTCCAGAGCTTTGGGACAGCCACCCGAATAAGTAATCAGAAGACGTTACATAAAATCATTACTTGCACCTGAAGGCTTTGAAGGGGTCCCTAATGGGCAGATTCGTCGATTCAAAAGTCACTGTAGAACCTCTGAGTCACTTCAGAGAGAGAGAGAGAGAGAGAGAGAGAGAGAGAGAGAAAGAGAGAGAGAGAGATTGTGTTAATTCATGTCAGTCAATGATACAATAAATTAAATATAAAACAATTTAGATTCATTGAAAAAAATGATGTGTTCCATTCTCTATTATATAGCAAACTATTCTTATTACTTCATACTGATAAAGATAAACATTAGCAGAAATTGTCATATTACTTCGTTGTAGGTGGAAGGCAAACAATTGAATATATTCGGCAAAATCGACAGTCTCATCTTTTAAAAGATGGTCGCTATGTGATATTAAAGTTCAGTTCCCTTTGCGTATCGAGGAGTACAAATAAAAGTAAAACGAATGATGACATTCCATTTGAGAAAAGTATACAAAAAATATCTCGAAAATGGTTAACTCCACAAAAAATGTATTTGACATAATAGACTACGTGTTGGAAGAGATCTACATTTTCTGTGCAGTAAGCTTTTGTCTCTCTTAAGGCTTATCAGTTATGTCATAGTCACACCCCAAACTGTTTCCCTGGTGAAATCTCGGTTTCGAATTTTTGGGTGGAATACAATAACTTCTCTGCCTACTATCTACGTGATAGAGAAAATAATATAACTATATTATATATAAGTATATATATCCACTAAAAGCCACAAAACAGCCTGTTATCATGCCAGATAATATCTTTTAAAAGGTTTTAATTCCGATTATTGGCGCTAGGTTTGAAATTTAAAAAAAAATATGTGTTCCATTCGCATTATTTTCTCTACATCTCTGTAACAAACTATTGTTAAAAAAACACATTCTTCTACCCACTTCATGCTAATCGATATAGAATTAGCAGAAATGGTCTTATTACTTGTTTCCTTGTATGTAGAAGGGAAATACGGGTATGCCATAGGCTAAAGCGATAGTCAAATATTTTGAAAGCTTGTTATGTGATTGAAATTCCTTTGTATAGCCAGGAAATGCCAAATTCCCGTATGAACAAAGCTAAATTTAAAGCTGAGAGCAATAACAAGGAATATTCCAGAAACGTTAAGTTAGAAAAAATAAAAATAAAAAAAAAAGGTAAAACGTATATGAAATAAATTATGTGTATTAACGATATCCACATTTTTGTACAGTAAGTTTTGTCTATCTCTTACGGTTTACCAGTTATGCAAATTTCAGGAAAATCCATCTAGAATAAGGAAGTCTTCAGAGTCTATTCACAGAAAATTCAAGATATTCATGTTATTTGTTATTTAACTGGCAAACCGTAAAAGAGATATACAAACTTACTAAACCAAAAATTTAGATATCATTAAAACACACAATTTATGTTATACAGAGTTAACAGTTTTTGAGATATTCCGGATTACTGGTTTCAATTTTAGCCACTTTAACTTTTCTCAAACAAAAAGGCATCTTTCTTCTCGTTTCTTTGTATAATCCTGACAATTAAAGAGATTAAAACTCAAGTGTTTTACATAGCAAACTGTCTTATAAAGGCCTATACTATCGCGTTAGCCTGTGTATTTTCTTATTCCCTTCTACTTACAGGGAAGCTAGTATTTAAGACTAATTCTGCTTATGTTTATCTTGATTATGATGTAGATAACAGATTAATGGCTTGTTTACCGAACAGTTAGAGGACATCATGAGAATGGAACACATTCCATTTTTTCCATTCTACTTACAAGGGATGAAGTAATAAGGACAATTTCTGCTAACCTTTATCTCGATTAGCATTATATAGATACAAGAATAAGCTTTTTAACAATAATTTGTTACAGAGATCTGGAGAAAGTCATGTGAATGGAACGCATCAGATTTCTATTTAATAAATCACCGTGTCACAAATTTATTCATGCTGTACTCAATACCATTTGTTATTTAACCGACTTTTTGTTTTTGAGTTAAGCTGTTCAAACCCAAACGCACCACGCGAACTCTTGACCTACGAGGGCCGTTTTTTTTTTCCAACCTCCGATAGGCTATAAATAAAAGACAAGCTCATAGAAAACAATTATTTTATTACTAAAAGTTTTGTACACCTTTCAACATTATCACCGAAAAGATTGAGACATTTATCGTATATGTGCACAAGCTTTGCAATACCCACTTTAAAAAAGGTTGCCGCCAATGATTTCAAATGAGCATTTGAAGATTTGCGTTGGTTTGAAAGAGCTGCCCTCCTAGTCACGTCTTCAGTTCAGGGCAAAGGTGAAAGTCGCTGGGTGCCAGGTCAGGACTGTACGACGGATGATCGAAATTGTTCAAGGAGCCGATGGGTTGTGCCAACAGTGTGTGGACGAGCGTTGTCAAGGATCAACACAATTCCTGAAGTCAGCATTCCTCTTCATTTGTTATGAATGGCTCTTCGCAAACGTGGTAAAGTACGAAGATCTTCAAAACAACGTCAATTGGCGGCAACATTTTTTGAAGCGGGTATTGTAAAGCTTGTGCACAGGTACGATAAATGTCTCGATGTTTTCCATGATTATGTTGAAAAGTAGCCATAATATACAAAACTTTTAGTAATAAAATAAGTGTTTTCTATGTACTTGTCTTTTATTTATAGCCTATCGGAGGTTCAAAAAACACGATCCTCGTATATTATTATTACTATACTTATTATAACTCAGAAAATAAAAGGTGAGTAAGAAATTGCAACTAACATAAATGATGCAAACTAATTTAAATCAAAGTTAATTACTGCAGTTCATTGGTCTTTTCGTTAAGTCAAAGCTGCCGATATCATTAGAGAAGTTGAAGGCGACTGAACAAATCAACAATTTAAAACGTTATTGTATTGCATAATGCTTATAAGCTGCACAGCTCATTGCATTTTATCCATGGAATGATTTCTATAATGTGCTTGTTATTCTATACTCTCCTATACGATTCACTATCTGAGAAATAATAAAATAATGTTGAAACTAAAAACTCGTTCTTTTAAAGCAAAGCCGAGCATTTTTCAGACCGTTCTCGTATTACTAACCCAAGCTGTGACCATTTAGCAAAAAACAGCAAAATTACTTGCAGGTGCACCTAGAATATAAATTTCAGTGTAACGGGCAGTAAAAGCCGACCGAATGACACAAACAAGATTAATCACAGGGAAAATAGATATTTCTCAGAAACTGTCTCGTTTCCTGTTAGAGGAGTTCATTAATTACTTTATCTCGAACATAAATCACGAGGAAAAAGATGAACTTGCGACCCCGCTTAACCCGTGCCCTCTCTTATCTTAATGGTCAATCCATTCGTCAAAATGTCCGGACTTCGAATACAGTGGCATTACTATTTATAAGCGTTCAAGCAAGCCGATATAACTATAAGTTACTTTCTTAACCTTAAATTGCGAAAGGCAAACCAAATATTTCGCTAATAATTAGAAAGACGATTGTTAAAAAAAAAAATCTGATGTTCATTCACAGGACTCTCACTATCTGTTCTGCAAACATACTATTCTTCAAAAATAAGATGTTCTTTTATCTACATAATGCTAATCAAGATGGTTTTAGACTTAGTACTCAGTTCCTTATAACCAGATGGGAAATAAAGTGATATTCAAGTCTTTTTAAAACGTTCAAGAGGTCACGAGTTCGAGTTTTTTCGGGGTTTTCTCTTATCCTGAGAAGATGAATGTCGAGTAACTTTAAGCTTCATGGATCCCCAAATCACTTGAGCATCACTTCATCGACTTCTTCATTCATCGCCTGATATGACCAACTAGGTTAAAGGACGTTAAGCCAAGAAATAACGAAAACAAATTAAACAAAAAACATTTAAAATGCACTAAATGACAGCTATATTCCGTACTCTTAGGATGTTAATTTTTTCTTTAAATGTATGGTCCGTCCTATCAGCGGCATTTCATATCGGCAAGATGTCAACTTGTGTACTATAGTGGTTAGGTTTCTAACCATCTTCGATTATCATTAAATCACACACATTTACACTCACATTTCTACTTCCTGGCTCTACGGGAAATATGGAATAGTCTCGGCTAGAGAAAAATCCCAACCCCTAGCCGGGAATCGAACCTGGAATCTCTTGCATAGCTGGCAGGAGTTCTGACTGGGCTACGGGATCAACCCAATTTGGTTCTCTTTCATAGGCAGGAGTAAAATATAATGGATATGAAACGGACCAGGACTTCCAGTTTGGGAAAAATTTAAGTGGCACTCCCACGCATATTGAAACATAAAACAAGGCAAGATACACTACTAAGAGCTATATAAAATAATCATTCTGTCTCTACTCTACAGACCGAAAATTTGACAGTAATAGCGGATCAAATACAGAAGTTAATAGCGGCAGAAATGAGATTTTTACGTTTCGTGGCAGGATATCACAGTACGATCATATTAGAAGTTGTGATATAAGATAACAGCTCAATGTATCAATAAGCTATATATATATATATATAAACCAATGCACTTCAAAATGAAAAGAACAAGCTGAAGAAATTTTAAACTCAAGAATAGCTAAAACTGTACTCCTATATAAGCTGTTGGACGAAAACGTGGGCGTCCTTGGAAACGACCAAATACAGGAAACGGGACAAGTCAAAGCCCTATCCATGACGATGACGATGTTCAATGAAATTTTGTTTGTGAAGCGTTTGTTACAACTTTTATCCAAAAGTATGTTTCAAAAGACACAGTGAAGTAGCTCTGGGATACATTCTTGCTTGACTCTCCAGAACAAATGTCACCACAGCAAAACAGGATCGATTTGGTAATCTATCATCAGACAGCTAAGTGAAAACTAGGCGTTTTTCTTCAACAATGTCTTACTTTTTTTTTTTTTTTTTTTTAATTTGAAGAGTTAAAGAAGAAAGCCTTGTTTGTTTTATTGCATACCGATTAAGTGATCAAGTGCAAATACAGATCAAGCCCAAATTACCAGAACAAGATGTACCTTGCAATTCCCAATTGAACCCATGTTCGATATCTGTGCGATTCCAAGTAGATTCTATTAGAACCTGGCAGAGCATTATATCTGTCATTAACATATACATTCTGGTCTGTAAACCTCCTTATCCGGCCTGGGTAACTCAGTTTGTTACACGCTGATTTTCTGAAATCAAGGTCACAGGTTCAAACGCGGCCCGGCCGATGGTTTTTAAGTTGCTTAAAAGAGACAGCTCCATGTCAAAAGGTTTACTGCCATATTAAAAAACTCATGCGGGACAAAATTCCGGCACCAGCGGCGCTGATATGATCCTGGCAATTGATAGCATCGTTAACAAGCAAAATAATTTAATTTGTGAATCTCCTCTTTTCTGATCACACTATAATCGTCGAGTGAGTTGTCGGGAATAATGAAGAAGAACTTCTACTTACAAATACATATATTTTCATTACTTGTATGTGCATCAGCAGTATATAAACTTGCATGAGATACTACACCTGTCTTTCATGGTGTCAGTTATATTTCAATGATGAGAGGGGAGGCGTTAGCAGTTTTTGGCAGCTCAAAGGATTCGTAACAGAAAAAAGTTTGAAAACTCCTGCTCGGTGGCGAGCCTCAGTGATGGCTGGAGGGTCCAATTAGTCAACTTCATGTTATGCAACGACTCCCTGGAGTCTTTAAAGGTGCTGACACATTTGCGAGTCGTTTGTGAGTAAGGTTTGTTTGCAATTCCGAGATTACAGACGTCCCTCAATATTGTAGTGTCTTAGGCCCAAAATTGGAGGATTGCTTTGAATCAGAAAATTCCGAAACTATGAGTTTTACTTTAGGTTGTCCCACTGTTTCACGTTTTATCAGTTTGGAATCTGATTCTATACTCTGTGAGAAGGCATACGGCAGTTTTAAACATCTGGGCGTCCACTTCGATCGTCGTTTGACCCGGCGCTCACATTGATTTCAATTTAAACTTTGCTTACTCCCGATTACGAAAATTGAAGCTTATTTCTAACAGCTAATCTTCCCTACAATTACATGTGTCTCCCCAACGTGAAGTGAGCTGCTGGGTCCAAGATTCGGTATTTCGAAATATTTTACGACTCATCGAATGGCTCTCGGTGTGTTTACATTCAAATTATGAATTTAAGTACCTCTCTACATAATACATTCACTCTCAGGCTTATTTATGTTTTCAATGACCCTATTATATTGGCCGGCGCAGTGCATCTCTCCTTATGTAGAACTGTTGCAGTTCCTTGGACCAAAAGCCGTCTCCCGTAGGACTGGCTGCTCTCTCGTGACAACGCCTCAGACAAATCCTTAATGCGATAATGGCTATCTAGTACGGTTTGATGCCAAAGGGACTTCATGTGGCTGACCTCTGTTTATCTTATCTTCTTTTTATTTACAAATTTGGTTCCAGATTGTATAGCATATTGTTATGCTGATCAATTCCACGATAAAGAAAAAAAATTACATTATATAAGTTTGAATTTTTTTTTTAAAAAGAATGAGCACGTTGCGAGCGTTCAGGAAGCACTCATGTCAATACGCCGGTACTGATTTTTCCGATGGAAACGCTTGGTTCAGCTGCCAGCCTTGTGGCCGTAGTTGATTGTGACATGCGAGCAAACAGCAGCGGAAGGATTCGTTACATCTTATGGGAAATATAATGGACACAAACCTACTGCACTCAAAACTGAATAATCACACTGTGCCGTTATAGCTGAACGAAATTTTAACTTTTATAGTCAAACCCAGTGGGCGACATTCTAATAAGCTATATGCATTGTCCGCTGATATAGGTACTGAAACATATGTTCAATATCGATTCCGAGCCAGAACGTTTATTGTTTAGTCTACCACAATAAATCTTTATATTCAAACCGGCCGTTTTAAAGCCGTAAAGCTTAGTACGGCTTCCTAGTGAGAAACCATTAGATTGAAGCTGAAACTAAACTGCCGTTTGTCATAGTTTCGGTCTACACATGGCTCCTGGGAGGTACGCAAGGAAATAATTTCAATGAGCATCTAAACAATAAATTCGGCTACGTAATCTCACATAGGCGTCAGAACCTTAAGATACGAAAGAGAGTATGGCATAAGGCGTTGTGTGGTGCATAGAATCGATTCACCGGCATTGTGTGAATGGAGGTATACACTGAGTATTATTTATATTCTTAATACATTGAATAGAATCTTTATTTACACTCTTAATATGTTATGAATACAGAAACAAGCGTGCGGGATGGCCGACACAGTAACGTCGAAGGCCCATACCCGGGAGGCTCCCGGGTTCAAACGCCTGGGGCCAGCCTATTTGTCACAAGTTCTTCGGCTATTAGGCGAATGCTGGATTGGTTAATTTGGAGCCCGAATTTTCCTATCATCCCTTTCAACACTCCATTTCATTTCCTTCTTCTTTATCTTTCTAGAAGGCATTGGGATAACCACCCATCTTTGATATGCTATGATCCTTGCTCTTTGACAGGCTTTTGACCCAAGGCATCGGCGTGTAAGGCCTAAAAGAGGAGGGTAATCCTACAAAGAAGGATATACAAACACAAAGAAAACAGAAACACTTTTTTTTTTTTACAATATCAACCAAAATGCCTAACCTAAATTTAAAATCCACCTATGCGAGGCTTGTTTACACATAACCATAAGGTCATCTATACTATGAAGAACTCTCACTTTTTACACCCCACTAAATGGTCTCATGAAAAATCACAACAAATCGACTGTTTTATTTTAATTGCATAAAATAATTTAAACATTCCTGAATACAAGAACGGTATAATTGGCTACCACATGCCATTTTAAATGCCATAAGTCACTGGAGCTAGTGAGAAACCGTACTGGACTCGGCAAGAAAAACCTCAGTTGGACGAGATCTCACTAGCATCATGCAAAGTAAAAAACGAAGTTATGCAGAAGAACAGCAGCATTGCAAGAAGAAAAGGCAGCAGCAGAGAAGAGGAAAAGGAAAACTGAGGGTCCAACCTCCTAACTGGTGGATTTTAACTGGTGGATTTCAAGTTTTCAAACATAAAACTTAATAAAAAAAAAAGTACATTCAAAACTTAAAAAAAAAAAAAAAAAAAAAAAAAAAAAAAAAAAAAAAATTGGAGCCTAAACCAAAGGAGCTATTTATAAAAAAAAAAAAAAAAAAAAATAGGTATTGTGAACCTAGGGTTAAAATATTAAACAAACTTTTTTTTTTTTTTTGTCGCAAGGGACTTTTTAGTGACGTGACAAAAACATTCACAAATTTGACCATAGCCTCCAAACAATTGGAACAAAAGAGATTAAAATTGTACTGTAACTCAGTTGTATTATATTACATCTGTGGTATACATTTCAAAAAGTATTCTTCGTTTGCAACTGCTCTAAACTATTTCTCAATTACTTTTCCCAAATAGTTTCGCTTCATTTATTTCCTGTTTATTCTCATCAGTTAGAATATACAGTTAAAGCAGTGTTTATTAGTTCCATCGGTAAGCAGTATCAAAGGTAGAATGGAAAGTAGGAATCCTACAAATCTACCAAAATGCCCTCATCAGAAGAAAGAAGCCGCGTTACGAAAGTCTTCGAAATTTATTTACTAACAGCCTCCAAAGTATCACAGATGACAGCTTCTTCGAGGACTGGTATAAGAACATGCCTGCTCAAGAGAGCAATTATCACCAAATCAGTAGGGTCTATTGATGAAATAACTCCTGCCGGACTTGTTAACCTCCTCAATAATTTCCGTAATGGAGCTGGTATTTGAACCATCGTTAATCTCGTAAAACCGCGCCCGAGGAGGGGGGGGGGACCTGAGCTACAGCTGCACTTTAGGTCCATCTTGCAGTGAGGACCTTGTGACTTGTAAAGTTGGCGCTGTGATTGGGCCAAACTCCCGGCGGAATCACTACATAGTACAGCACTTTAATTACAGCTACTTGGAGATGGAATAAATTGCCTTTCTTCTGCTCTACCAGCACACACACTCACTGGAAAAGGCGGGACGGAAAAAACGAGAAAAAGAGGGGCAGCGAAGCGACTCTGCTGCGGTGTTTAAAACATTAATAGCAACGCGGATCTTTTTTCTTTACTTCTTGCATAGCGATGATTTGATTGACACGTTTGCCGGTCCTCAATCTTATTAGAATGGAGGTAAAGATATGCCCCGGATGGCCTAAAACCAGTTTAAAACACCGGGGAGTGGTTCAAATGGCGACGCTAATACGTAAGTGCAAAAAGCAGGAATTGCATGGCGTCCGCAACAGATTACAAGCTCGTGTTCATGCATACCAATCGACACTTGTAATTTCTATAAATCATGCGAGATGCTAATATATCCTTAACTGATATTCGGTACAAAAACAATCGCTGAAACAGGATGTGACATGGAAACGGAATTGCAATGGTACATTCCGTCTCTGTGGTGTGCGGGTAGCATGTTTGTTTCACATTCAAAATGTCCCGAGTTCGAAATCTCGGTTAAGGTCAGTAACCTTATCTTGAAAAGATGAATGTAAAATCTATGGATCCAGGATTAAAATAAATATTACACTTAAAATGTAAAAAAATACACAAAGAAAAGACCATTAAACACCAAATTTTATATTTATGTTTAGTATCTTCCAAGGATGCGACACAAAGATTTTCAGGAAAATCCCCGCACCCCAAATTACCTTTTACATGGAAAAATTTTAGAAAATTTTGTTTTTCTCAAAAACAGCTCAAACAATTTTGATTAAAATGCCGTATATTAAAGATATTTACATCACAAATAAACTGTATATATTGAAATTTTCTGGGAATTGCTTCTGAAGAGGGAATTGCCTCTGGATGAATTTTGCATTACTCAAACACTAAGAGACAGACAAACTTACTACACAAAAATGCATATCTCTTTAAAACATATAATTAGTCAATATACCCCTTTCGAGGTATTCCTTGTTATTGGTTTCAATTTTAAACTACGTTAACTCTTCTCAAACGGAAGCCTTCTTTCGTTTCATCTCTCCGGACGTGCAAAGCGAACCCAACCTCTATTTCTTAATGCACTTATTTTAAGTCGCCAAACTGCATGGTCTTATAGCGACTTTTAAAACGTGTTACAAACTTTGATAAATAGGATACAACATATAACATTATACAGTACATTAATTTTACAATATTTTAATTAATTAAATTAACATGCCCAAACTAAAATATTCAACAAAGTTACATACATTGTGCAGTGAGATTATATTGTGACATAATTATACAATAATTTGTCATATAATTTGGTGCATTTAAAAAACATACATCAACTTAGAATCCTTCGTTGACAGCTTTAGGTTATCTGGAATTTTGAGCTTTTTCTTGTAAAGTTGGTAGCGCGGGCAGTTCTCGACTATGTGCTGGATACTGTTTTGCAGGTTGTGCACTGTGGTGGCTCTTCTTTAGAGAGGATGTAGGAGTGTGTAAATTTCGTTGTCTAATTCGGATTCTGGTTATGAGTATCTAATTATGGCGACCTAGGAGCTTGATTGAAAAAGGTGATTTAGAATTACCTCTTGCATCTCTTTCTCTTCTACTTATAAGGAACTAAGTAATAGCTAATATTTATTTAGATTAACATGAAATAAATGGAAGAATAAGCTTATTAAAATAGTTTATTATAGAGATGCAGAAAAGTCATGAATGATACACATCAGTTTTTTCATATATATATATATATATATATATATATATATATATATATATATATATCTTTGCAGTTCGATTTCAACAATAAAACTTCGGCATATTATTCTTAATATTACCAATTATTTTAATAAAAGCAAAGCATTCTTTTGTTTTGAAAAACTGAGCACTTTTGGCTAACCAGTTCCCGTAACTATCCATCGATTTTCAGTGGTTTCTCAGGATTACAAGGATAGAGTAAGGCCAGTTATAAGCGTCAAATTCTAAATCAATTCTATATCGACATTGCCTTTGTATGTATGTATGTATGTATGTATGTATGTATGTATGTATGTATGTATGTATGTATGTATGTATGTATGTATGTATGTATGTATGTATGTATGTATGTATGTATGTATGTATGTATGTATGTATGTATGTATGTATGTATGTATGTATGTATGTATGTATGTATGTATGTATGTATGTATGTATGTATGTATGTATGTATGTATGTATGTATGTATGTATGTATGTATGTATGTATGTATGTATGTATGTATGTATGTATGTATGTATGTATGTATGTATGTATGTATGTATGTATGTATGTATGTATGTATGTATGTATGTATGTATGTATGTATGTATGTATGTATGTATGTATGTATGTATGTATGTATGTATGTATGTATGTATGTATGTATGTATGTATGTATGTATGTATGTATGTATGTATGTATGTATGTATGTATGTATGTATGTATGTATGTATGTATGTATGTATGTATGTATGTATGTATGTATGTATGTATGTATGTATGTATGTATGTATGTATGTATGTATGTATGTATGTACGTACGTATGTATGTATGTATAATGAAATGCTCATACAGTTATTTCCGTAAAGGTTTATCTCGATTAAAATGATGTAAATAGGAAATGAAGTTTGGTTAAGAATAATTTGTACAGCCACTGATAAGCGGAGGATAGAGAAATTCATTAGATCTTTAATAAGCTTCCACCATCCCCATTGCCGTTCAACACTACCCTTGTTACTGTGCGAGTATTTGTGTTACATCTGAAAAAACATTAGGTATATATCAACATTACAAATTGTTATTGCAAGCTTTGGGATCCATAGAAAATCAACATTTTGCTGTCCTCCCTTTGCTTCGGGGTCTTGTACAGCCATTTAAAGATCCAATAATAATGTTTCTTAGCTGTTTCATTAAACAGCGTTTTTTTTTTTTTTTTTGGTCTTTTTTTTTCAAAATCACATTTTCACACCTTCAAAATGTTCCACAAGCTTCCGTTTTTTTTTTTTTAAACACAACTTAAATTTCCAAGAATGTGCAGGAGTATCTATTGTAATATCACTAAGGACAAAATTATTCTAATTCCAACAGTGTATTTTCAAAAAAGATATTTGAATGAAAAAAATATTCATTTTCGAGATTAAAATTACTAACTTTTTAAAAAAAATTACACTAATTCAGTAATGAAAATGATTGCAATGTCCCTCTTTAAAGTTGTATGTGGTGTTCAAAACACCATTTAGAAAATGACACCTAATTTTCTCAATTTTGAGGCGTGTCGGACATTTTGATTTTGCAACATATTTACATAATAAAGTGTAAGAAATAATTCATATTATCCATAGTATTATACATTCTCAATGAGCTTTATATTCATGTTTACATAGTAACAAGGCAATCACAGTAAACTAAGAAAAATCTACACAAAAATCTGTGTTCCTTTCACATGATTTTCTTTTACTGTTCCACAAACTATATCTAGCTTACAAAGCCATAAACTGGCAGCTGTGATTTATTGTTTATATATCTTGTATACATATATAACTCTGCCACCGGGTGATACCCACTTGCAGAGAAATAAATACATACATACAAACCTTCCTTACAAAAGATCATTCTTTTATTTGTCACGCTAATCGACAAACTTTGCCAGAATTGGTCTTATTACTTGCTTCTTTGCAAGTAGAAGAGAAATAAGGGGATATACTATGCTAAAGCGATGTTCAAATCTTTTACAAGCCGGTCGATAACTGAAACAATTGAAATTTGGTTCTCTTTGCTTGCTAGGAGTAAACAAAAGAGATATGAAAAGAAAGATGTCTCCCGTTTGAGAAAACTTTAAGTTGCTTAAACCTGTCATTTCTAAAAAATGACAAATTGTGTTTTAATGGGATCTACATTTTTATGTAGAAGGTTTCTGTCTATATCTTACGGTTTACTAGATATACAAAAGTTCCAGAATGAAAAGGTCTTCGGAGACTATTCCCAGAAAATTCAAGATATACACTTCGTTTATCACAAAAACATCTTAAATATGACATTTTAGGTAATAAAATTCGTTAAGCCATTTTTGAGATGGTCAAAATTTTCGGAAAATGCTCCATTTAAAGTGTAGTTGGGGTGGGGGGATTTGCTGTCGCATCAATTTTATATTTAACCGACCTTTCGTTTTAGAGCTACACGCCCCCCCCCCCACACACACACACAGACTCACAGATATACTTCTAAAAATACTTTTTTTTAGTCAGGGGTCTTCGGTGAAATTTGGATATCGAATTTTTGGGTGGACTACAATATTTTCTCTATACACTATGTACATTGTACACACGGGTTAGAGAAAGTAAACATTGAAATTTCATTCCCAGTGCCCATTAAGACCAACAATAATGGCCTTCACCTTTGATCCTCTGCATTAAAGATAATAAACGAATTCTAATAATGGGAGCTTTCGTTGCTTTGTTTCAATTGCTAGGACAACACACGAATACTAGAATAGGGGCTAGATGCGTTTCACCTTTTCATTCGTGTCAAAGTTCACCTTGGCGACATAGGTTTAGAACAATAACTTTGTTGCCACATTGCACAAAATGTAGTATGCGATTATTCTCGAGTCCTCCCTTTGGGGACTGAAAGAATAAGCAAGAGAGAAACAATAGCGCTTACAGGAGGGCCGCATTGCCTGCCGTTGCCTTATTTCATGCACACCATGTTCTGTCAAGCTTTGATTAACGGTTCAACTTTTCTCGCGTATGAAATTCCAGGAAATGCTATAACGACTTCGGGTGCTACCGACCTCGGTGAAGAAGCGTATCAGGATTAAGGCACAAGTTCAAGACACGATGTTAAATGTTTTCTGAAGCAACATCAAAGCTTACGAATCTTGTTCAGATCCATGTATAGCATGCAAGGTTTAAGATTAGAATGATGTATCATCCTACGGGCTCGCCTGTGTGTGCAACTTGCTGAAGAATTCAGTGAGATCAGAGGAACTCTCGAAAAGAAAGATAAAAAAAAGCGGATACCAGTTTCTAAACATCTTTTCTCTGCATTTAACTATGTATTACATTCCAAAGCCAGCTGTACCTACGTTTAATTTTTACCTTAGGTGCACAAAGATACTTTAAATCATAGTATCAAAAATCTGACGTGTTCCATTCACATGACTTTCTCTACATCTCTGCAACAAATTATTGTTAAAAAGCTCTTACTTCTATATACTTCGTGCTAATCGAGAAAACATTAGCAGAAATAGTCTTATTACTTGTGTCCTTGTAAGCAGAAGCGAAATAAGGGACTACCACTGGTTAAGTGATAGTCAAAAGCTGGCCGCTATGTGACTGAAGCTCCTTTGTTTGTATAGACAGGAGTTGACAAATTCCTGTATGACAAAAGTATAAGTTTTTCAAGGCTGAAACCAAAAACAAGGAATATCTAAAAAAGATCAACTCCACGAAACAAAATGTATATAACATAAACTGTGTGTTTTAATGCGCTCTACATTTCTTGGGAGGTAAGTTTTTGTCTATCTCTTACGGCTTACCAGTTACACAAAATTCCGTAAAATTCATCCAGAATAAAGTAGTCTTCAGAGGTTATTCCCAGAAGATTCAAGATATACATATTATTTGTCAAGTATATCTTTAATATATGGTATTTTAATAAAAATCGTTAGCCATTTTTTAGAAAATCAAAATGTTCGAAAATTTTTCCATGTGAAGGGTAGATGGGGGTCGGGGGATTTTCTTGAAAATCGTGTCATATCCTTGGAAAATACTGATGGTTGGTATTTAACGGTCTTTTCGTTTTTGAGCTATGCTGCCCACAGACACACACATACATACATACTTACATTACATACACACAGACAGACCTTTTTCTAAAAATGCTTTTTTTGCATTCAGTTGGTCTCAAAGCAAGTATTTCCGGTGAAATCTCGGTATCGAATTTTTGGGTGCAATACAATACCTTCTCTATTCACTATGTACATAGTGCGTATAGAGAAAGTAAAAATGTTAAGAAAACCTCTGGGAGGTTTCTGAAATGTGAAAATAAAATTTCCGATACTCTCTATATTTTGCACAGAGTTATATTCAACCATCTTCTCTGTGAAACGGCAAGACCTCTGCAGGCAAACGTCCTGCATTGTTTTTTTTTTTTTTTTTTTTTTTTTTTTAATATTCCACCTTATCTGCATTATTGCATTTATTTCCCTGTGGAACTTTTGCCTATCGGTATTGTGTTAAATCATGTACTATTTGTGTTGTTCTTGGGTTACATATTCTTTAATCTTGTGATATATATCTTACACACACTCAGAACCTTCATACTTCCAGTCTGCGGAAGATAGGGAATAATCTGGACCAGAGAAACTTTTTCCCACCCCCAGCCGGCAATCGAACCCAACACAGCTCTTCTGACTGAGCTCCGCTTTCTTCATAGTATTCGCACAAAAACATTTATCTTAACAGTATCTATCACCTGGTATCTTTTTATTACCCGAAACTTCTTCCCGTTCACCTTTATTTTTTCAGTACATCTCTTGGCAACATTTTCTTCTTATCGTAAACCAGTAATTTTTTTTTCTCTTTCTGGCAAGTGTAAAACTCCACCTTCTGTTTTAAAACGCAATTACTTTAGTTGTTCCTCTACTTTATACGCTTCCGTCTTCTCATGTCCACAGTTCTAATACTTTCTCCTCAGTCTGTCACAATTGTCTACTTTCTGCATATCACACGCACACTAGACACACACATACACTCACACACACACACACACACACACACACACACACACACACAGAGTTGTCTAAAGATTTTTTTTTAATTCAGGGAGTCTCAAAACATATATTTCCGGTGAAATGTCAGTATCGAATTTTAGGTGCAATACAACACCTTCTCTATACACTATGCACATAGTACGTGTAGAGAAAGTAAAATTGAAGTCTATAGTAATAAAATTGTGGAAAACTTAAATTTCATTCATCAAACGTAACTTGTTTTACTGTGGTGTGCATTTTAATATGCTCAGAAGTGACAGCACAAGCACTGGACGGTGTAATTGCAGGGAACGCTACCCAAACACCCAACAATCACATGGAGTCACTTATCCCTTATAGCGATTTTTACTTTTTCTACACGTACTATGTACGTGTGTAAGAGAAAGTATTGCACTCCACCCAAAATTTCGATACCGAGATTTCACCGGAAATGTATCCCTGTATCCCAAAAAATCATTTTCAGAAAAAGGTCCGTGTGTGCGAGTGTGTGTGTCTGTGAACACGATAGCTCAAAAACGAAAAGTCGGTAAGATACCAAACTTGGTATTTATGTTTAGTATCTTCCAGGGATGCGACACGGAGATTTCGAGAACAATTTCCCCACCCCAAACTACCCTTTACATAGAACTATTTTCGACATTTTTGATTCTCTCAAAAATGGCTCTAACGATTTTGAGTAAAATATCATATATTAAAAGATATTTACTTGACAAATAAAATGTATATCTTGAATTTTCTCGGCATAGCCTCTGAAGACTACTTTATTCTCGCGGAATTTTACCACACAAAAAATGTAGAGCACTTTAAAACGTAGATACAATTTATATATGCATTTTTTTTTCGTGAAATTGATCGTTTTTGAGATATAAGTTTTTCATTTCAGCTTTAAAAAACTTATACTTTTCTCATACAGGAATTTGTCAACTCGTGTCCATACAAAAGGAACATCAGTCACATAGCAACCAGCTTTTGGCTTTCACTTTAACCTATGGTACTCCCTTATTTCGCTTCTACTTACAAGGAAACAAGTAATAAGATTATTTCTGCTAATTTTTTCTCAATTAGCATGAAGAGCTTTTTAACAATAATTTGTTGCAGAGATGTAGAGAAAGTCATATGAATATGCATCAGATTTTTTCAAGAGTCCACAGAAAATGTTTCTTTTAAAAGCCTCCTTAATCATTTTATCCTCTGCTCGATTTCATGAACTCAAGTTAATATCTACTATTTTTTTTTTTTTAAATAGCTTAGCGTCCTTTAATCTGATTGGCCGTATCGGACGATGAATGAAATTTGTTAAATAATGCTCAAATGATATCGGAGTCCATGGAGTTTAAACTTACTCGATATTCGTATTCTAAGAATAAGAGAAAACCCCGGAAAAAAAATCTTATCCGGTTAACTCATCCTAAGCGAGATTCGAACTCACAACTTGTTGAATGTCAGGCAGACACGCTACCAGCACACCCAGGCGGGCAATACTACTGTTTATAGCACATCTTAGTTATCAGAAATTGTACACTTGCTCCACGCTCCTATTTACAAATAGTTTTCTTTATACCATCACTAGCGTTAGGGTTCTTAGTTGTGTGCGGTACTGAGGAGCACCTAATATACGAGCAACTTTTCTTGGGCTTCTTAGTCTTCATTCGGTAGGTTTCGTGCAATTTCGGAAACAGAGCAGAGTGACAACATGACGTATGCTATATACCCAAATATGTAGCGACTTCAATGTTAAAATTTTACTTTGTAGTCGCAGGAGTTCGCGTACATGCTCATGTGCTGTGTTCCGTTTAATAATTCAGTTAGTTCGCGGTAAATTAGATAACCTATTCGCCATGATGGTTGAGGGACTCTAGAGAAATTTTCTTTCTTCTCGACCCCGGACCTCCCTTCCAGTAAAACCAGCGCCCCAGAAAAGGTGTGCACATAGTACTAGCGGCACTATGCACACATCGAACTCTGGCCAACCACTCCAAGTACGAAATTCAGATTTTAAACAAGGAGTTTGAAAAAAGGTTGTCGACATATTTCCAATTTAGTTGAACTCAGTATAAAATCAAGGTTGGTTGCTAATTTAAATGCAGTTTACTATAATTGTTCAATTATTAGAGCCTCCTCTCTTACCACTCCATAAAAATGTTCTTAAAAATCTCCATAGCCTCGTTCTAAATCATTCTCCTTCTCTATTCCTTCTTTATTGTCCAAAGCTCGATTATTAGTTGCTGATATGTTTTATTCCGTCCCTTCTCATCTCTAAGAAACATGAAACAATAACATAACTTCCGTGTAAAGATGAACGCGATTATAGATTTGGTCAGGCGCAGCTCGATTAGCCCAAATAACACACCTATAGCTGCTAAGTTTTCCATAACCGGCGTTTCAGTTGATGGTTACAGCTTGTGCATTTTGTAAATATCATCGTTGAATATAAACCGGTAATAAAATTTAAACAGGAGGCAAAAGAAGTTTCATAAGCACGAGCGTGTGGAAATGGCGTGTTATTTATGGACGCTCTTTAACTGCTGTGGTTCTCAGCGTCCCATTCTAAATTGGGCGTGAAAGATCGCTAAATTTTGCTCAGAGGCCTCTCTATCAGGCTTGAGGTTCTTTTACGTGCCGTGAATCTACGGCTTTACTTCCCTTCCGAAGGAAGCCATGCTAAGGATTTTTACACCCGAAAAAATACATCGTCCTCCGCCGGGTTTGAACCCGCGACCTTTGGTAAATGAAGTCAGCATGGTAATCATGGAGGGCGACATTAGCACAAGAGCGAACTTCCGAAGACAAGACGCGGAAGACAGTGTGATAGTTGAAACATTATCTTAAATATGGTCTACTGTTGAAGGAATAGCGCATGATAAGTAATGTTCTTGAGCTGACATATTTAATGTGTTCAGTAAATTAAATATATATTTATTAAATTTAATAAAAAATTCGATATCCAACTTTCTCCAAAAATTTAAGTTTTGAGACTTCCTGAGTTCAAAAATAAAAATTCTGGAAAAAAGTGCTAGATTCACGTGACGTTGTTTATTAAGCTTACGGTAGTTTATTTTTCTACTTATTTCACTTAAATTTAAATTAACCTACGCAAAAACAGCACACAGTATAATTTCGATATACATACAAAAGAAATAACGTTAATTAAATGTCTAACAACTGGATTATATCTTGACTTCAAAATGCCATACTCTTTTCATACCATAGCAACATACAACTGAATATCAACAGGGCTTCAATCGATAAATTTGAATCGCTAATAACAATATCTCGGGAATGGTTTTTGCCACAAAAGGGGCTATTTGGAACAAAGTGTGTGTTAAGAGATTCACTCTTTTGTGTAGTTAATTTTGTATATTGCTTAACGTTTAACAGTTAGATAAAATTATACAAAATTCCTTCCGAAATAAAACTTCCCAGAAAATGTATGATATCAATTTTATGTCATCAAAATATCTTTAATATGTGATATTTTAATCCATATTGTTGTGGTCACTTTTGAGCAAATCAAAAATGTCGAAAAACATGTAAACTTGTGGTGGGAGTAATTTCTTCGTGTAACATCTTTGGAAGCTATTGGATTTAAATACCAAGTTTGGTATTTATCCGACGTTTAAAATGTAACTTGGTACAATTGCTAAACGATTACTCGACCATTCCGACAGAGGATTCTTTCGCCATTAAGGATGGTAAAGGCTTAGGCAGCATTTCCAGAAATGTGGAGAGGGAGGGGTCAAGGTATCGGACGTTCCAGCAATGTTCACATCCTATTGCGTGAATATTAGGGGATTTTTTTTGGAATAGTCGAGCTGTAGGAAATTACAATAAAAGGGATAAAGGTGAGTATTCGCTGTAAAACTCCCCGATCATTGTTCCTACAATAATTTCATAAAGAACGGAGGTAGATGAAGTGAATTCGTCACTAAAGCCTAAAAGGCTTTAATGTAATGTTGGGTATGTCAGCTAGTACTTGACTCAACTGCAAATTGGAATTCTCCCACCTCCACCGTTTTTCGTGTTCATATAAAAGAGTACGGAATTTCAAAGCCTTTACATGCGACCGGTTTTGAGAAGATTTGACTATAGCATTAACTTAACTTACCCTGTAGAGAAAGTCACGAGAATGCAAACGTGTTACAGTCACATGTCCGTCTCTACTAATTTTGTATTATGGGATATTCTATCCCCTTCATGCAACTCAAAAAACATTAGCAGAAATGGCCTTATCCCTTAGTTCCTTGTTAGTAGAAGAACACACTATCCTGAAACCATAATCAAACCCATTAAAAAGCATATCGCTATGTGAAGCAACTGAAAATCGGTTCTGTTTGCATGGCCAGAAGTAAAACGAAAGAGATATGAAATGAATGGTGACTTATGGTTGAGAAACATTTAAGGATTTTAAAATTGAAACCAATAACAAGGAATAACTCGGAAATGACTAAAAAAACTGTATATGACATAAACTGTGTCTGAACGAGATCTACATTTCAGTGTAGTAAGTTTTCATTTATCTCTTTCGGTTTACCAGTTATGCAAAAGTCAAACAGAATGAAGAGGCCTTTAGAGGATATTCCAAGAAATATATATTTTATTTATCAGGTAAACACCTTTAATATAGAGTATTTTAATCAAAATAATTGGTCATTTTTTTTCATCTAAAGGGAAGATTGAGGTGCGAGGATTTTTCAAAATGTGCATGTTGCATTCTTGGAAGATACTAAATTTAAATGTATATTTTGGTATTAACTGATTTTTTATTTTTGAGTTATGCCGTCAACAGGCACACATACACATTGACCTTTCTCTAAAAATGGTTTTTTCCCCTTTCTTTCTTTTCTTTTTTTTTTTTTTTTTTTGATTCAGAGGTCCTCGAAATATTTATTTCCGGTGAAATCTCTACGTTCTCTACTCACTATGTAAGGTGTAAATATGCGTAAGAGAAAGTAAAGGCAACTATTTGCGAAATGTTCTTCAAACAGTACTAAATGTGCAAGGGGGGGGGTAACTGAGTATATATACCGAACAGGCAT
Source organism: Hymenopus coronatus (assembly GCA_030762935.1). Taxonomy (NCBI): domain Eukaryota; kingdom Metazoa; phylum Arthropoda; class Insecta; order Mantodea; family Hymenopodidae; genus Hymenopus; species Hymenopus coronatus. The sequence goes on along the minus strand of CM060897.1, from coordinate 77,012,160 downwards.
GAAAAACATAAAATATAATACCAAGAAGATTCTTTTTATCGTTCTTTCCGACGTTTTGTACATAAGAGCAACACTTAATACTTCTCGTCCTACAGTACAAAGCATCATCATGAAGAGCCCACTCTTCGCCACCGCACACGTCTGAGGACAATTTCGAAAATGACCACCTTGGGCAATATGGATTACAACCAATGGCAGCATCCAGCTATCCAGAATATTCATCCTACGCTACGCCAACAACATTAACGTCATTATTACGTATACCAGAGTTGAATGCTGAACTTCACGCCATTGTTTAATATAGTGTGTGCAGAATAATGGATGCTATGCATAGTATTAATGAATGATACGCTAATATTGGTGTTTAGTATTATTAAACAGTGTGGCCGAAAGGACATTATTTACATTCAAATGAATTAGAATTCTTATTTATATCTAATTGCATAATTAAAAGTTTGGCTTTATATTTAATTTATTTATAAGATCGAACGGGATACTTCAGGCGGTAACATTCAATACTTTCGGCTTCAAATCCTTTGAGAGTCCGCGAGCGAAACCGTCCACGATTGCTATGCAGGGCTGAGTTTGTCGATCTTGGCGTATTTTTCTGTCGTCCATTTTTACCTTCTCTTCTACTACTTACCTATACTAAGCCTGGAAATATTGTAGTACACCCTAAAATTCGATAAGAGATTTCACTGGATATACATGTTTAGGGGCCAAAGAAGGCATCTTTTGATGAATAGCACAATTTAAAAAATCTCTCAAATAACTAGTATTTAACTTCAGCTACTTTCAAGGAAGATTCCTCACCCTCTTTAAGATGGAAATAACACTCTGTGTAACATGTCTGCATGACAAATGTATGTGTGTCTCTCTCTCTCTCTCTCTCTCTCTCTCTCTCTCTCTCTCTCTCTCTAACTTCCTCTACTTAGTACATAGGTAGAGAATGTAAAAAAATTCGAGTCCGAGATTTCACCCCAAATACACGTTTTAGAGTCCCCTGTAGTAATTTTTTTTAGAAAAAGGTGCATGTGTGTGTCTGTGAACACGAAACTCAAACAGGAAAATTCGGTAAAATACCAAGGAAAATCCCCCCACCCTAAACTATCCTTTGCATGAAAAAAAAAAAAACAACAACAAACATTTTGAGTTCCTCAAAATGGCTTTAACAATTTTAATTAAAATACCGTATATTAAAGATATTTACATGATATCGTGTATATCTTGAATTTTTTGGGAAAAGCTTCTGAAAACCACTTCTTCCTGGATGGCTTTGTATAACTCGCAATTAGTCAGTGATCGAAACAAATAGTACCTACATTAAAATGTAGATCTCTTCAAAACACACAATTTATGTCATATGCCTTTTTTTTTTTTTCGTGGGGTTGACCATTTCCAAGTTATTCGCTGTTGTTGGTTTCAATTTTAAAATACTTAAAATTTTCTCATACGGGAATGTTTTCAACTCTTGGCCATGCAAAGAACGAATTTCAATCACATGGCAACCAGCTTTTAAAATACTTGATACCGCGTTAGCCTAGTGCACTTCCTTATTTCCCTTCAACTTACAAAGAAACAAGAAATAAAACCATTTCTGCTAAAGTTTATCTCGATTAGCATGAAATAGAAGAATAGTCGTTTAACAACAATTTACATGTGAATGAAACAGTTCAGATTTTTTGGGAATCGATCTGAAGTCCTGCTCATTCTAAATGACTTGCATAACCGTAAAACTGCAAGAGATAGACAAAATAGTGCTACATAAAGTGTACATTTGATTAGGGAAAACAATATCAAATATTTTCTTGGGTTATCCATTTTCAAATGCTTAAACGTTGTTTAAAAATCTTATCATTTGAAATATGTAACTGTGAATTAAAAGTTTATCCGATAAACAAGAAGTAGCTAGAATAATATTTTGTAAGAACAATTTGTAGAAGAACGAATAGAGTGTCATGTGCATGCAATCCAATGATTTTCATTTTATTTCCTTTCACCAACATTCATGTGCCAGAATTGTTAACCACATAGGACTACTGTAATTCAGAATAGCTCCTCTACAGACAGACCTCTGACCCAATGCAATGATTTAAGGTTTTGAATTGCTCTCCTCAGGATATTGCGATACAAGTATGGGATGTACACCATTGCAGAATTGAGGAAAAGTTTGAGAAGACGAAACGAAGATGTGTCTTGATAAACTGCAATACACTAATCATGCCTGTGTCGCACACTATTTTTGGACGATGAGTATTAATATTAATTAAAATATAGTGATAAATAAATAAAAATGTTGCATGAAAATGACTTCTATGAGGAAAGAGCATTTGGTAGTTGTTATGTAGCTGTTCACTGGTTTTATAAAAACAAGATGTGATGGCTCTGTAGACATTTTTATCCGTAGTACCCTAATTAGAATCGATTTAACAATTCACTGTGAGAAATATATGACAGGACAGAGAAATTAAAGTAACCTGGAGAATGATTTCTTTTATGTTAATTCCGGAGAAGTCTATACAAAAGCTTGAGTTAGTATGTTATGTTTTTTTGTTTGTTTTTGTTTTTTTAGTTTCATTTATAGCATTAAACACTCGCTCATTCACTCTCACATTCATACTTCCAGACTCTGTGCGGGACAGGGCATAATTCTGGTTAAAGAAAAATTCCCCGCCCCAGCCGAGAATCGAACCCGGGACCACCGGATGAGAAGTCACCTAGCTGTCCACTCGACCACGGAGATAGTCTTACAATACATTGAAAAAATGGTTAAACGAAAAAGATGTGCATATTAACGAAAATAATTTGTTGGCATATTTTGTCCCGAGGAGTGACAGATGAAAGTCTGCAGGCAGTTTATGGAGAATATTCAATGCTGAAAGCTACAGTAAAATTGATGACATGTTGTTATGAAATTTAAATAATTATAATAATACTTTTACATCAATATATCAAAATAGTTATTGCAACTGTTTTCGTTACCACACATTGTTTTTTTGAGTAATGCGTTTCGTTTGTTTCTCTAAAAACCAGCATAGATATGGGACTGTTTACTTAGTCCAGTAACAACAATCGGTAAGTATCAGACATTAGTCACATCGTCCAAAAATAATTACAGCAGTCGTCGTAGCTGAGAAGTTGAAATACGGAATAAAATGCGCTTCATTAATGGCAACCATTCTATTGTAGACACACGTGTTCGAAAAAACTACAAAAGCATACCTTGAGAATTAAGGAGAGTCAAGAGGTGAAAGATTGGTGAAAGGAAATAGTATCTAAAGGCCATAATTCATTGTTGGGTGTCGGATTTATTTCTCTTAAACATTAAACTGTCTGGTTTAATTTTAAAAGAATGCTTTGATGTTTTATTTGTTCTCCGGCACGATTTCTTGTATAGATGCGCTGAATCGTTGCTGCTCTTTCTAATTCTGGGAGGATATCCAATTGGTAAAATGAACAAATAAAAATCTGTGGTGCTCGCCTGGGTAGTGTGGTGGTAGCGTGTATGCCTCACATTCAAAAGGTCGTGAGTTCGAATCTCGCTTAGGGTGTTAAGATTTTTTTCGGGGTTGTCCCTTATCCTGAGAAGACGAATGTCGAGTACCTTTAAGCTTCATGGATCCCGAGATCATTTCAGCAATTTCATTCATCGTCCGAAATGACCAACCAGGTTAAAGGACGTTAAACTAATACCAAAATAATAATAATAATAATAATAATAATAATAATAATAAATTCTGTGGTGTAACATTCAATGCCTTTCTCTATCTACTCTGCAACATGTTCTTACAAAGCTTAATGTTCCACTTCATGCTAATCGAGACAAAGATTAGTAGAAATGGTTTCATTACATAGTTTCTTGTAAGTAGAAGGGAAATAAGACTAAAGTTACAGTGAAATCTTTTAAAAGTGGTTGCAATGGCATGTAATTGAAAATATCTTCTCTTAGAATGACGAAGATGAAACAACTGAATAAGGAATTCTCATTTGAGAAAACTTTTAAGTATTGGAAGTTTTAATAATGAATAATCTGATTGCAGCATTTTTGGTATTGCAGAACCTTCTTAATAACTTGCAGTTTGCTTGTCTCTACTTAGTACACAGGTAGAAAAGGTATTGCATTCCACTCAAATATTCGATACCGGGATTTCACTGGAAATACACGTTTTATGGTCCCCTGCATAAAAACAGAAAAATATCCAGGCGCGCATGTATGTGTATAAACAACATAACTCAAAAATGAAAAGTCAGTTAAATACCAAACTTGATAATTCAGGTCAGCCTCTTCGAAGGATGCGACACGAACATTCTCAAGAAAATAACTTCAGAGGCTATTCCCAGAAAATTCAAGATAACCCATTTAATTTGTCATGACAATTCTTATACATACCTAAAGTATTTTAATCAAAATCGTTAGATCCACTTTCCAGTAAATCAAAATGTTCCAATATTTGCCATATAAAGAATAGTTTGCGGTGGGGGAATTTTCCTATATCGCATCCTTGGCAAATGTTGAAGTTAAATATCAAGTTTGATAACAAACAACTTTTAATTTTTGAGTCATACTGTTCACACACGAATCTTTTTCTAATTTTTTTTCGGATTCAAGGAACCTCAAAAGTGTATTTACAAACAGGAAATCTCGGTATTGAATTTTTGGGTGGAATATAATACCTGTCTCCACTTATATGTATGTCAGCTGTTACAACTCGACTCCAATGAGTCAAGAATACTCACGCGTACTTCGGAGACCGACTGAAGAGGGAGAGTGATTGGCAATATGCCACTGGACAAAAGTCAAGCACAATGTTTGTGCGTCCTGCTATTTCATATTAACATATAATTCAACCGTGACGATAGTTTGTACTCAATGCTGAGGTGTATTGCATCTTGCAGGTCACACGAGAACCCGAGTAACTCACTACTCTTTTGGCGCGCACTCAAGCTGCAGCAGCATGATATAGCTACGTTTATGGTACAGCCAATAAAAATGGAAAAATTTCAAACCGATGAAAACGAATATCCTGAAAAAGAAAAACGGCATAGATATCATTTGACGAACTATTTTAAGGAGATCTAAATCCTTTCTGCAGTAAACTTGTTTCGTCTCACTTGGTTAGTTATACACAATTATACGAATTCATCCAGAATAAAGAGGACCTAGCAAAAATATTTACAAGTTTTTGTCTTATAAATACCCTAAAAATTTGACATATCTCAATCAAAATCGTTAAAACTTTGAGAAAATTATAAGTAACGAACATATCCAAAGTAAAGGGTACTTTGGCGTGCGTCAACTTTATTCAAAATCTTTTGTGTATCCATGAAAGATACATACCAATTTCTTTGTGGTGGAGTGGCTAGTGTTATATCCTCTTAATACAGAAGCTCCTGGTTCAATTGCCGAATCATTAGAATTTTCCCCGACATCCGCAGTCTGGAAGTATGTATGCGAGAGTGAACGGGTATGTTTAATAATTAAAATTTACGATTAAGAAATTAGAGTCAAATGAGTTGTTTCTCAAGTCAAATCCGACGATATGACTACAGAAGTTAAAAGGAGGGGGGGGGGTAAAAAAAGTATATTTACCGCAGTAGAGACAGCAAAATGGAAAACGGGTTGTACATCACAAATTTCCACACGTGCAATGGAGAATTTTGCTGCAGTCACATTTCGCTGTCTCTTACGTAAGATTGTAAAACAGGAATCGGATGAGACACACAGCTGTTCTCGTACTATTATAGCAGAGCACTTGACAGGCACCTCATAAAATCTTAAGCCAATGCAGGCTTATGTTTTGAGAAAATAGCAATTTTAAGGCCACCATCACAAGGTCGAGATAGGAAATCGCCTTCTGGGCCCATCATAACGACCTGAGAGATATGGCGAGGATGCTGCAGCAGCTTCTGTCGGCTTCCCTTTGTGACGTCAACTCTAACCGACATACCAACCAAAAGAACGCGACGTGAGACCCGAAACACATGGGTGCCCAGTGCAAGAGTGGCCTCCATACACGGCGCCGGAGTCTAACAAAGACTGAGGAGGGCCAAAGGTGTGCAGATACAAATTCTCAACATCTGTTTGCCAATTATGAACACATTATTACTCCTCTACTGCTCAATTACTTTCTCTCAGATTATGCCAACCGCTTGTGTTTTTGTTTTCTTCTTCTCTGTTGCTTCTTACATTATTGCCCCGGCATCCTGTTCACTCTCTCCTTGGGGCTGCTCTTAGATCCCACATTTGACACAGACGAACACCTATCAAGATCGCTTTGTTAACAACCCAATCACCGCTATTTTTAGCATACTAACAAGTACTGTTATCGCAGAGGGATCTGAGGTTGCCAATAAATCCACGAAAATAGGACTCTTTCATGAATGAAATAGGAATTTGAGAAACATTTTCCAAAAATTCACTCACAAAATGTTAACTGCACATTTATGAATAAATATATTATTCAGTCATCTTGAGCTTCAATACACAAATATCAATTACTTTCAGTAATGGTAATGATGTTCTCTCGTTATTACTACGTATAGAAGAAATATATTTATATAACCAAATTTTATTTTTTAACATTCATCTCTAGATAGAACAATTTCTCCAAAGAGTATGGTTTGCTTTTTAATCTGTATATCACGTACATATTAGATAGAGAAGTACGTATTTCAACCAAAAATCCATATCGAAATTTCAGGGAATGCAAGTGCAGGAAGCTTGGTTTGAGGCTCTCTGGATTAAAATTTTATAAACATTAAAAACTATAGAAAAAGGTAATGTGTGTATGTGTGTGTGTCTGTAACAGCATATTAACTAGACAACGAAAGGTCTGATAATACCAAAGTTGGTATTTGAGTTCAGCAGGAATTTTTTTTAAGAAAATCCCCACCCCAACTACCCTTTACATGGAACAACTTTTGAATTTTAATTTATTTTCTAAAAAAATGGTTTTAATGATATGACAATATCGTTCATTTAAGATATTTACACAAAACGTATACATTGAAGACTGTGTGAACAGCCTATGTAGTCCTCTTCATTTGTAATCTTGTATAATCGTATACGTTCAGCGATGGAGGAACAAGTACTTCTCAAAAATTGTGTATCTCGTTCAAACTAAGTTTATATCAAATAACTTTTTGTGGTATCAATTACATACGAGATACCGTTAATAATGATTCTAACTTTTCAGTACTGTGTAATTCTTTTTAATTCCTATCACCATCATTTGCTTCTCGCGATTGGATGGAAATTGAGGGACTTTTAGGTCAGCATATAACATCTAATTCTTTATCATTTGACTATCGCTGTTCACTTGCTATCCCAAAGAAATATTTATTTTAACTATTTCTACAAAAGGAATATCTGGATTAAAATGAAGTAGACTGAAATAAACATATTGTTTTTTCACACAAGGTGTGTGTAGAACACAAGTTGAAATAGAGTCAGGCTAAAAAAATGCAATATCATAGCCAGAATTTGAACCACGGATCTACCGAACTCTAGCCGGTTGCTCTAACCACTGGGCTACCATGACAACTACAGCATTAAATCCCCCAAGTGATTCGCAAGTTTCCCGGTAAATCACAAGGTGATCGCAAAATGGACTTAATGGTCGCTATTGGGTCATGTCAACTCAAAATAACGTGTGTTCACTTTGTGGTTTACCGGGAAACATGCGAGTCAGTTGGGAAATTTAATGCTGTGCTGACATGTTGCCATGTTAGACACCACCAAATTCAGTTGTAACCGTATGCCTACGTTTAAGGGTAGTTAATATTAGAGAACATCCAAAATGCAATAGTTGTTATGAGTTTCGCCAAAGTTATACGATCTCAGTGTTTACCAAAACTACACATTATTTTCCGCTTGCGCTCATTTACATCGTGGATGTTTACATTGTTGATTTATTGAATTTATCTCGGTTCATTGTCAAATAGAACTGGGGAAAATGCTGTAGTGGAGTGGTAACGTAGCGGTGCATAAAATTTGTGCCAGCATCATCGGTGTCCTTGGCATTTTGCAACGCCCCTGAATACTGTATGCGTTTCGTGCATATGCGTGACCGAATCTGTAGGGAGCAAAAATAACATTAAAGTCAAAAAAATGGGTAAACAATGGCTCGCAGGAGCACATATTGAATATTAATGAGAGCAGCCACAGGCTCTACGGATAACAAGGTACATCATATGCCTTGTGGCATCGCCTACGGTTAGCCAAAAGCACATCGTGCTGCCAATCGCACGCCCCGGTCACGCTAGTCCTGCGGTAACAAGAACACGGATATAAATCTTCACCTATAGGGATACAGTACCGGAGTCCTGTACAGACTCCGTTACTGTTTAAAAAAAAAAAAGGTGCAACACTACGGCGCCAGGCATGTAGACGACAAAAACATTTAACGTGGAAAATTTCCAATGGATAGAGCTCCATCTCCTGTCAACGTTCATTAAGTTGAGGCATCTGTGAAATATGACACAAAATTGTTAAAAATTAAAAAAAGAAAACAAAATCTGATGTGTTCCATTCACATGACTTTCTCTACATCTCTGCAACAAATTATTTTTAAAAAGCTTATGCTTCTATTTACTTCATGCTAATCGAGAAAAAATTAGCAGAAATAGCCTTATTGCTTGCTTCCTTGTAAGTAGAAGCGAAATAAGGGACTTCCTAGGTTAAAATGATAGTCAAAAGCTGGTTGCTATGTGACTGAAGTTCCCTTGTATGGACACGAGTTGACAAATTCCTGTATGAGAAAAGTATTAGATTTTCAAAGCTGAAACCAAAAACAAGGAATATCTTAAAAAGTACCTATATAACATAAATTGTGTGTTTTAATGTGCTCTACATTTTCTGTGAAGTAAGTTTTTCTCCATCTCCATGCAAAATTCATCCAGAATAAAGTAGTCTTCAGAGGCTATTCCCAGAAAATTCAAGATATACATTTTATTTATCAGGTACATATCTTTATTATTATGTGATATTTTAATCAAAATCGTTAGAGCCATTTTTTTAGAAAATAAAAAGTTTCGAAAAAAGTTCCATTAAAAGGCTAGTTGGGGGTGGGGGGATTTTCTTGAAAATCTTCGTGTCGTATCCTTGGAAGATACCAAACTTAAATACCAAGTTTGGTATTCAACGAACTTTTCGTTTTTGAGCTATGCTGCCCACAGACACAGACACACACGCACACGCACACGCACACACACTCACACTCGCGGAAATTTTTCTAAAAATGCTTTTTTTGGATACAGGGAGTCTCAAAACATATATTTCCGGTGAAATCTCGGTATCAAATTTTTGGGTACAATACAATACCTTCTCTATACACTATGTAATAGTGTGTATAGAGAAAGTAAATATATACACATATATTCCATAACAAAAAGACATGAATTCTAAACTTTAAGTAAATATATCATTTTCCCACTTGGCGCGCTTTGACTACCAATTAACTGAAGTTATAAATGGGTAGGCGCAATCCCAGCCTTAAATCTTATTTTCTCCGGAAACTTTTCCAACTTTTTACTTTCTCTACACGTACTATGTACATAGCGTATAGAGAAGGTGTTGTATTGCACCCAAAAATTCGATATCAAGATTTCACCGGAAATACATGTTTTGGGTCCCCCTGAATAAAAAAAAAAAGCATTTTTGGAAAAAGGTCCGTGTGAGTGTGTGCGTGTGTGTGTCTGTGGACAGCATAGCTCAAAAAAGAAAAGACCGTTAAATACCAAACTTGGTATTTAAGTTTGGTATCTTCCAAGGATGAGATAGAAGATTTCCAAGAAAATCCCCCCATCCCCAACTACCCTTTACATGGAACTTTCTTCGAAAATTTTGATTTACTCAAAAACGGCTCTAACGATTTTGATTAAAATTGTATATTAAAGATATTTACCTGACAAATAATATGTATATCTTAAATTTTCTGGGAATAGGCTCTGAAGACGACTTTATTCTGATTGAATTTTGCATAACTGCTAAACCGTAAAAAAATGAACTTACCACACAAAAAATGTAGAGGACATTAAAACACACAATTTATGTTATATACATTTTTTTCGAGGAGTTGATCGATTTTTGAGATATTCCTTGTGCTTGGTTTCAGCTTTGAAAAACTTGTACTTTTCTCATACAGGAATTTGTCAACTCGTGTCCATACAAACAAAGGAACTTCAGTCACCTGGTAACCAGCTTTTGACTTCACTTTAACCTATGATACTCCCACATTTCGCTTCTACTTACAAGGAAGTAAGTAATAAGACTATTTCTGCTAATTTTTTCTCGATTAGCATGAAGTAAATAGAAGAATAAGCTTGTTAACTATAATTTGTTACACAGAAGTAGAGAAAGTCATGTGAATGGAACACAGATTTTTTCCATACTAAAACGTTCCTTACGATGCAATTTTTCGCTAACCTGTTTCAAAATTTAATACTGCCTCTCAAAAGCACATTAAAGAAAATGGTCATATAGTTTTTCGAACTAATGCTCCAATTTTGAGTAATAAAATATTAACTTTTGAAAAGCCAAGATTTTTGAAAAGTGCAAAAAATACTTTTTCTACTCTAATTAGGACTAGTATAAAAATATACCACAGATCTATTTGTAAATTTATTTAATGTAAAACTGGATTTTTAGTAAATATCTTGAAAATGTGGCTCATTTTATTAGAAAACTAAATTTGGGCAATAAAATTTAATTTAAACAATCATGTAATCTAGAATTTTGTTACATAGCAAAAGTATTACTATTATTGTGTACAATTACTTTTATAAATTTCAACATATTTTACATATTTCACAGAAGCAACACCTTAAGATACGCATATTGTTGGGTTGAAACATTTATATTTTTAGTCCAATCTTTTTGAATTTGGCATGGTACACAAACGGTTTTTTTATAACATTAAAAATTAAAACATTAGACATCCGTAAAATAAAAAACAACAAAAACTCAAAATTTAAAAGTTTACATATGTTTGAAACACTGTAGCATATATAAAAGTGTAGATATCTCAGACCTCAATACACAAATTTGTTTATCTGAGCTATACAATAATGTGAACCAGCTGTTTAAAAATTTGCTAGTTTTTAAATCCACAAAATATTTTTACCAATTATATTTTTATTTAAAATTTTTCTAACTTAGATTACGACCATAGATGTTAGTTCACATCATTCCTCGTCTAATATGCTCTAAAATGAGGCCTGTAGCTTAATTTTTAGGGTATTTACTTTGTGATTTAAAAGGAAAAAAATGTTGAAAATTTTAGCTCAGAGAAATAGTGAAATGTATATTTCAACAAAGTATTCCGAGTAGCGATGCAGGGAGGTACAAAACCACAACATAAACCTATTTATGGTAAGAAAATTATGTCATATAAACTATACATTTTGAAAACTACAAAGTATGTGGTATCACAAAAAAATAAAAACTGTGTTGCACTCACATGACTTTTCTCTAGTTGTTGCACAAACAAACTTTCCTTACAAAAGATTATTCTTTTACCTGTCATGCTAATCAAGATTAACTTTACTAGAAATGGTCTTATTTTTAGATTACTTGAACTAAAAGGGAAATAAGGGAATAAACTAGGCTCCACTACATACGTACATCGTACATATATGCTAGAGAAAGTAAAACTTTAGTTCTAGAGCACAAAGTCGGTTATTATCTTTTTAAAAAATTAACGAAATGCAATAAAATAAATAGTTTTATTTAAACTTTTAATAAGCGAGGTTAACAACTAAACTATCTGACTACGATGTTGGTAACTAGGTCTATCAGCAAGACACAGGCACGCGTGGAGCTTTTTCTAAAAACATTTTGTTAATACAGGAGAACCTAAAACGTGTATTTCCGGTAAAATCTCGGAATCGAATTTTTAGGTGGAATGTAATATACATTATGCACATAGTATATGTAGCGAAAGTAAAAATCGTTAATTGTGGCAAGGAAGGAATTAGTAAGGAAGTGGTGATAACCAAACATGTAAATTAAATATTCCTGTAAGACTGGCCTTAATCGTTGTCCATAAATATAGGAGAAAATGTATCGAAAATTTATATTTTTGCTTTGTCTAGAACGTGTCTATGTACATAGAGGATACATAAGGTAATGTATTGCACCCAAAATTCGATATTTAGATATCACCGGAAATACATGTTTTGAGACCCCAAGGATCCTTGTCGTCCCCCATCCCCCCAAAAAAACTTTTTAGCAATATGCCCGCGCGCGCGCATGTGTGTGTATGTGTGGCCAGCGTAGCTCAAAAAGGAAAAGTCGGTAAACTACATCCTTGGTATTTAAGTTGACTTCCCATGGATGCATTGCAGAGATTTTCAAGAAAATAGCTCCATCTCCAACTACCCATTACATGTAACACTTCTCTAAAAATTTATTTTCTCAGAAAAAACTAACCATTTTTATTAAAATATATTTTTACAATATTTTCATGACAAACGAAATGTATGTCTTGAATTTTCTGGGAATAGCCTCTGAAGACCTCTCCATTCTGGATGACTTCTGTTTAACCTTTGTGTAACCTGTAAACCGTAAAGATAGACAAAACTTAACACAAAAACAGTAAATCTCGTTAAATCACACAATTTATGTCACATATTTTATTCAGTTTGGGGAGGGGGGTAGAATTAACCATTTTTGAGATATTCCGAGTAATTGATTTCAGTTTTAAGCTACTTTAACTTTTCTCAAACGTAAAGTCATCTTTTTTACGCCTCTGTTTGTTTACTCCTAGCAAGCAAATAGAACCCAATTTCAATTCTTTCACATAGCAACTAGCCTTTAAAGGATTCGACTAGCGTTTTAGCTGTGCATTCCCTGATTTCCCTTCCACTTAAAAAGAAGGAAGCAATAAGACAATTCTGTTCATATTTTATCATAATGTAGACAAAAGAATAATCTTTTATAAGAAAAGTTTGTTTGCGGAACAGCTAGAGAAAGCCAAGGGGATGGAACACACAAGATCTTTTCTTGATGACATCCATACTCCTTCTACCCGATCTATTTTTCCAAATATATTTGTCTTTTATATTTCACTTTTCTTTTTATAAGAACAGTTAGTTGCAAAATAAGTAGAAAAATTCATGTGAATGAAACATCAGATTTTTACTTTCTCTACACGTACTATGTACATAGTGTACATTGTAATGCACCCAAAAATTCGATAACGAGATTTACCGGATATAATAAAAAAGCAGTTTTAGAATATCGTCAGTGTGTGTGTGTGTGTGTGTGTGTGTGTGTGTGTGTGTGTGTGTGTGTTGACAGAATAGCTCAAAAACGATAAGCCCAGAATACCAAACTTGGTATTTAAGTTCAGTATCTTTCAAAGATGCTATATGAAAATTTTCAAGAAAATCATCCCACCTCCAACTACCTTTTACATGGACAAATTTTCGAAAATTCTAATTTTCTCAAAAATGGCTCTAATGATTTTAATTAAAATAAACGATAATTATAAATTATTTATTAAAGATGATTACATGAAAAATAAAATGTATATCTTCAATTTTCTATGAATAGCCTCTGAAGACATCTTTATTCAGCGGAATTTTGCACAGCTGATAAATCGTAAGAGGTAGACAAAAAATTACTTGATAGAAAGTGTAGACCTCGTTGACACACAATTTATGTTGTATACATTTTTTGTGAGGTTGACAGCTTTTGAGATATTCCTTGTTGCTGGTTTTAGCTTTAAAATACTTATTCTTTTCCCGTACGAGAATTTGTCAACCCCTGTCCGTACAAAGCAGCTTCCATCACATAGCAACCAGCTTTTGACTACCGCTTTAGCCTATGGTATTCCCTTTTTCCCCTTCTTCTTAAATAAGACCATTTCTGCTAAGTTTTTCTCGATTAGCATGAAGTAAATAGAAGAATAACCATTTACACAATAATTTGTAGCAAAGATGTAGAGAAAGTCATGTGAATTGAACACATCACATTTTTAATCATACTGATTAACATTTTAATATACTGAGGTCTGTGGTGATTAACCCGTAACAATTCTAATTTTCATACAATAAATTACAAGTAAGCTGTGCAAGAAACATTACTGGTAGAATGCAGTAATCGCGAATATTTCCCTATTAGTTTACAGACCAGAGTGTGTAAACCTTTCCTTCAATTTTTCAACTCTAAAAGTCCCTTCTTGCATTAAAACGATAATATAAATATATGTATGAAGAGCAATATAAAACATTGCTTTATTGCGATCGTTATGACATAATTGGCGGAGTTTGTTTCCTTCTGTTGCAAAGCAAGGAATGACAGTCACACGTTCGACAACCAAAGTTTAGGACATTTTTGCATATCGTAGAAAACCTTTGTTCTCGACAGCTTGCCATTCATAAATTTAACTAGTTAGTCACGCTACTTGTTCACTTCTTTGTTGCCTATGGTTCTGTATTTCAGCGCGACGGTATCAGTAACCATGAAAGCGAGACTGCAAAACTTTCCATTGTTCTTAATTCACCATATTATTGTTTCTAATTCACAGATGCCATTGGCAAAGAGTATACATTGGTATTCTGAGCGGTTGCTGTAGGTATATTTTGTTAAAGTTCGTTTTCAAAAGCAGTAACATGTGTTAAAGCGCATTTTACTTAAACGTTTTATTTCTAAAAGAAATTAGATACGTTTCTCTGCGTATTAAATGTGTTAATATTAATGTTTGTACTTCTGAGTCAAAATACCAAAGTACTGTCCGAAAGATAACGAACTATGACTGAAGCTTCTTTTTTTAAATCTCGTTAGTTGTGCTGATTCATCTCTCTTTCTTTTTACTTGCTCTGCTGCATTTAGCAAGTATATTGTGTTCCTCTAAAAAAAATCGACGAGTATACACCGGAAGTGTGTGTTTTGAGGCACTCTAAACCCAAAAATAAGCATTTTTACTTTCTCCAGCACTCCATAAGTGGAACAAGTAATTGCATTTCACGCAAAAATTCCATATCGTGCTCCTCTTCATACACTATTCCATTGACTATAAAATACGTTTACCTGCTTAGACGATTTAGCATGAATTTTGGAATCTAATTCTTGGTGTAAGGCAGTACTTTAACAGCTTCGGAAAACAAGTCACCCATCAAGAGAGCTTTTGGCAGCAGGTTTAGCATAAAGGTTTAATAATTGTGCTTCTAATTAACTTTTGTAAGTTAAAATCATTTCTAACTTCTTTGCGCAGCCCTTTCTCATTCCCAGAAAATTCGAAATATATATTTAATTTGGCATGAACATATTTTAATCGTTTCATTCATTTTGAAAGAATAAAGCATTTCGAAAACATTTCCATCTCAAGGGTAGTTTGGGATGGGAGGGATTTTCTTGAAAATTATTGTGTCACATCCTTGATAAAGGTTTAACTTAAAAACCATTATTGGTATTTAACCGACTTCTTATTTAGGAGTTATGCTGTTCACACACTCGTACACATATAGACCTTTTGTCTAGTTTGTTGTTTGTTAAAGAACATTAAAGTGCTATTTCCGGTGAAATCTCGGTGTCAAATTTTGAGTGGAAGACTACACTTTCTGTACTTACCCTAAGCACGTAGTAGAAAAAGTTCTACAAAATCAAAGGCATAGCTGAATGCATAGTTGCGCTGTTTATGTTTTGGGTGAACACTACTACATGCGGTTGCTAGGTATCTGGGCGCCGCCTGGAGTGACCCGAGTTTGGAATGCACACTACAGCCGACAGAAAACCTGTGTTTGAATTGAAATGTTGATAATTGGTATTGTATACTGGTGTAAATTGATTGTTCATCAAATAATAAAGTGAGCGTTTGTGGTCGGGCAGAAGTTTGAAATTAAGCGCGTTTCTCTTATCGCCTATCAGATACGTCCCGCACAGCCATGCAGTAGCTACGCACCCCAGGGCTATTCTGTCATTACAACTTTTGTCATTAATTAATCTAGCAGTATTTTAACAAAATTGAGATTTTTACAGCTGTGTTGTGTAGTGCAGCAAGTTATTCTAAGTTTGAGAATTTGTGTGTATTTTCACTTTGTCTACCACGTGCAGTAAATAAAATTATTGAATTCCACCAAAATATTCGATTTAGATTTCATCGGAAAAATATGTCCACTGAATCCCTTCAAAAATTATTTTTAGAGAAAGGTCCGTGCGAGTGGGACTGTGAAAAGTATAACTAAACACGAAAAGTCGCTTAAATACCAAATTAGGTATTTTAAGTTTGGCATCTTCCAAAAATACGACACGAAGATTTATAGAAATCAAACAATTCTGGTTTTCTAAACAACTGATCTATCGATTTTGATTAATATAACATATGCTTAAGATATTTTCATGAAGAATGAAATGTTTATCTTTAATGCTCTTGGGAATAGCCTCTGAATACCTACCTACTATCCATCTAGGTGAATTTTGCATAAACCGTAAGAGACAGACAAAAACATACTGCATAAAATAATGTAAATCTCGTCCAAACACACAATATATTAAATACTTTTTTCCCCTTTATTTTTGTGTTGTTAACATTTATAAAATATTCCTTGTTATTGGTTTAAATTTTAAAATACCTAATACTTTCCTCAAATGGGAAGGCATTGATTTTCCTTTCACCTGGTCAAGCAAGGAGTACGGAATTTCAAAGTCAAAACATAGCGATCAGCTGTAAAAGAGCTGACTATCCCTAAGCCTGGTGCATTCTATTTCCGTTGCACATACAGGAAAATATGCAACAGAAGTACTCTCATGAAAACGAATATCTGGATTAACTCGAAGTAGAAGAGTAAGCTTTTTAAGAATAGTTTATTGAATGGGAGCAGAAATTCATATGAATTTAACACAGCAACATTTTAGTATTGGTTCAATCGAATACGGCAAAACGATACTTCAGTTCTTTACTGACGAGTAGTTGACTTCCTACTGACGAGTGGTTCACAAGTGATAAATATAAAGAGTGGGTAAATAAAGAAGAGGATGAACTTTCTTACAGGCGAAAAGTGCCCAATGATTCATTTACTGTAAAATATAGTGGGTTGAATCAGAGCTAGTGAAAGTGGAATATTGTATTAATATGAACACGAGTATAAGCTGTCGGGAATTCTACAACATAACCCTGGGAAACAAGAAACTTCCCTAAAATCAGGAAGGAGCTCCAAGTCATACAAATTCTATGTATATTCTCAAACTATCAAAAAGTTAATTACTGCTAAAAATATGTAGGAATAACAGCAAGTTTTTTATTTAAATGTTCTTAATTACAGAAGCTGTTTTATGAAGTATCTAAAGAAGAAGAAGTAGCAGTAGCATTAATATTATTATTATTATTATTATTATTATTATTACTATTATTATTATTAAATGCACGAGAATGTCCGGATTTGTCTTCTGCACTCTTTAAGTTTCGATGTCCTGTGGTAATTTACTTACTAGATTTTATTTGGAAAATTGTGGATTTTCTCACACCGTCTAGCAGAATTGTAAAACATCCGATGACGTCTCAGTACTTGTTTTATGCAGGCTTATAAGTTAGACTCACTTATGGTCTTGCTGAAAAGATTTGGATGAACAATGCGAGGGGAACAGCCACCGTGCGGGATTGCCAAACGCACCATATCACGAAAACCACGACTGTG
Source organism: Hymenopus coronatus (assembly GCA_030762935.1). Lineage (NCBI taxonomy): Eukaryota > Metazoa > Arthropoda > Insecta > Mantodea > Hymenopodidae > Hymenopus > Hymenopus coronatus. The sequence goes on along the minus strand of CM060897.1, from coordinate 76,994,523 downwards.
CAAAAAAAGTCAATTCTAAAATGTGCGAAACCACTTGTATAAAAAAAAAAAAAGGCTGCTGAGAAAATACTTTTCGGTTTGCTTTAAACCGTCCATTACCTTAAGAGATTTTTTTAAATTCAAAGATACAGCAGCAGGACATAATAATTACCGACACAAGCTAATTTTTACAGCGAAACTAGTGTCTTAAGGGCACACCGAAATGATAAAAATCTAAAGTTAGTGCTGTAACTTTTTGTACCGGCATTACTGGCGGAAAAAAAAATTCATGCCAAGTTTCATTCAAATGTCATTTCATTCTGGATATATTAATTTATTAGATTTAATTACCTAGAATCAAAATGTATCGTTACCTACAGATATTGAATTACATTCACCATTTTTTAAATTACATTTCTTAATACCCTTGTAAAGAAATTATCTGGTTGACTTTTTTTTTTTTAACAGTTTATAATCTTTTACTAAAAAATATTTTACATGACAAAGTGGATGATTATCCTAATTAATTTTTAGATCTTACAACAGACATTTTATTATGCACGTTCTGCAGTACTTTAAAGACAATATTTCAGACCTCTAGCTGTATTTTGACCGGAGAAGATATTTTGAATATGGGGGAAAAAAGAGAGAAAATTTATTTTAAAACTTAACATAATTATTTAGCCAGCGCAACGCTTTAAAATGGCGTGCAAAACAAGTGTTACAAATGCCCTAACAGAATTAAATATTGAGAATATGTACGTTAAAGTGTGGTGCATTTTGCACAAAAAATGCAATAGTGGACTTTTTTTTTTTTTTTTTACCAAAATCGCAAAAAAGTACTTCTGCGTCCCATTAAGAAAAATCTACTACTACAACTTTTCATTGAGTATGCTAAGTAGTACCATTCTTTAAGGAATGGGAATCTATCCTACCATCCTGAAAAAGCGAATTTAAGAAACAAATCTACTGCAGCGGTCACCGAGCCAGGTGGCTCACGCATTTCGTCTGGGACTGGTTTTCGGGAGGGTATGAGAGGTTCCCGCAGGCGACCTCTCTGACTCATGGGTTTTTCGGGGGTTTCCCCGGATCCCTAGATGAATGCTGGAGAGAGTTCTTCATTCCCTGGACTTCCTGTCCCTTAATTTCATCTTCATCCCAACCGGTCTCTTTCAGGGCTGTAAGTGTTGACGAGGCCTGCAGCAGAGGGGCCATTTCGTGGAGGTGATTGAGTCTGGAAAACAGCTCTCGGCGGCTGGATGGCGCTAGTGGTTATATGCCGACTCATGTGGTCTACCCCGGACTAAGCCACGGTCTCCTGGCGCTCCCCGCGACGAGATGAACTGCTTGTGAACAGTTATGGACCCTCCTCGACGGCTTTCTCCCTGTCCGGATGTCGGCCCTCTGAAATTACACTCATTCCATCCTTCCTGATATACAATAAGCCTATGGCTACAGTGTCGAATATTCCTCCGTAACGTGCATAGTCGCCCTACGTGCTATAGTGGTTACCAAGGCTAACTTCATATACCCGGCAGATGGCGATGGATTTCTTCGGGGTAAACATCCTTAGCATGGCTTTCTTTGGAAGGGAAATAAAGCCGTTGTTCCCGTGTCGTAGATTTACGGCACGTGAAAGAACCTCAAGCCTGATAAAAGAGGTCTCTGAGCAAAATTAAGCGGTCTTTCGCGCCCAGTGTAGAATGGGACGCTGAGAACCGCAGCAGTTAAAGAGCGCCCATAAATAAAACGACATTTCATTTTCAGTGGTGTAATGATTACCTTGCAAACTTCATACACCCAGGGTCACGGGTTCAAAACCGGCGGAGGACGATGGATTTTTTCGGGCGTAAAATTCTTAGCAAAGCTTCCTTCGGATGGGAAGTAAAGCCGTGGGTCCCGAGTCGTAGATTTATGACAAGTAAAAAAGGAACCTCAAGCCTGATAGAGAGATCTCTGAGCAAAATTAAGCAGTCTTTCACGCCCAGTATAGAATGAGACGTTGAGGACCACAGCAGTTAAAGAGCGTCCGTAAATAAAACGTCATTTCCATTTCATTTGATAACGTGCATGAAAGCGCGCGCGCGCGCACACACACACACACACACACCACAGCAGCAGTCGGCGCGAATAAATGAAACTTCAGGAATTGTAATTTGTATTCGGAGTCATGTCGGACTATGAAAGGAGAATGCTGTACTCCAGTATTGAAAGTGCACACTCGAATGATATCCTAGCTGTCATTTTCAAACAGCTCCAGGCTTGGTTTGCAATCTGTTTCGCAAGGACAACAGAAGTAGGTACAGTGGAAGCGACTTGCTCTGTGGTCACAAAGCACAGCCTAAGAGTTAAAGCCTCAGGGACTTAGAGGAAAGTTTGTCACACGAAGGGATATGATCTGTCAAATTCATACAATCTTCACATCGTCCAAACAAAGCCGCCTTTGTGATATCGGAGCAACACTAATACAGCGCTTCCTGTGACAAATCAGCAAACCCTTTGTCTAAAGAAAAAGACTGAATATTTCCCTCTGCTCTGAATGCAGTTGGTGGATTTCTGCTTCGCAGCAGCCAAGAATAGGCTTATCACATTCTGCTAACATATATTCTAGGCTGTAGCTGTCAGCACTTTACATTACATTGGTATAGAAAAGCATGATAGGTATATAAAGATATATCAACCAATACTACGAAATCGGGCAACGCTTCTAAAAATTGACATACGTATATTTCACTGAATTCTACAATTGTTCATGCTTTTCTCGATAACCTGTGATTTACCAATTTCACAAAATCAGAATCCGAACGACACAGGATATTCAGCATAAATTAAAAGAAATCATTAGATTTTATTAGTTAGCTATGGTTTACCCGTTAAACAAATCACATAAAATGTACTCCCAAATTAGCGGACTTCTCCGGCTCTTCCCAGGAAATTCAAGATATTTATTTCGTTTTTCATATAATAACGTTAGTAATATAGCGTTTTAGTCTAAAACATTAGAGCCAATTCGGTGAAAATAGAAAAATTCCAAAACTTTTTCTCTGTAAAGTGTAGCTTGAGGTGGATGGATTTTCTTGAGAAGCTTTGAAAGATACTGAAATTAAAATACCAGGTTTGATATTTACCCGATTTTTGTTAATTTCTCTACTATGTATATTAAGTAGGGAAAGAGTTGCATTCCATCCAAAATTCGACACCAGAATTCATTGGAAATGCATGTTATAAGGACCCCTGAATAAAAAAAAAGCATTTTTAGAAAAAGCGTCCGCGCGCCCATTCTATGTGGGATATATGTTTGAAGAGCGCAGCTCATTAACCCCGCAGCCGCGGCCTTTCACCTGCAGTGAACAGGGAACCAAAGTGCAAATATATGGAATAAATCCGCTAAAATATGTATGTAGACGTTAAAAAATGTAATCTCTTCAATAAAACAATTCAAATCCGTATACGTTATGCAGGGCAGCGCATAACTTATTGATTGAATGGTTAAACCGCTCGATTCGGGGTCCCACATTTAGGATTTGTGGTGGACGAAGCGGCATCTGGACAGATTTTCTCCGGGTCCTACCGCCATTCGTTCCACCAATTGCTCCATCTTATCATCCACTTCCTCATGTTCATGCCTCGTAACAGATTCTCCATTCTGTGGTTTCGTGCCGTTGGCTACCCGAAAGACTTTTGACCCCTACACATTGCCTTGTAAGCCCTATGAGGCTGTCAGTCCTACAAATACGGGGAGGGTAAGCCGCTTACGAAACGAATAAGTGATGCATATATCGATTCTCCTCTACAGCCAATATATAGCGTCCAGATTTTAAACATTTGTCTATCGCTGCGCCCTTCATATCTATTAACAAAATGTGTAACAACTCTACGTTTGCAAGTTTCAATCTCAATTACAATGAAGCGAAGATAAATATGCTTCATAAGAATAGTCTGTATACTGGCTAAGCAGCGACAAAGTGTAGAGAAAATCATCTGATTTTATCGCATTGCTTTTTTATGCTGTACAGTGTAAAGTATACACACAATGCCTTTTTATCTTTCCTTTTTTACAGATTCAGACGCTTGTAGATTCGTGTACTTTCGGCGAAAGCTTAACATTTAATTTTTGGGTGGAACCTAATACCTCCTCTTATTCACTACATGTAGGAGGTAGTAAAATTTAAATTTTGATTTTGAGCTAATGCAATGTATTTCTGTACTTATGCATTAGGTTCCAGGGATTTTCGGCTACAAGAGAAATCACAAACAGTAGCTTTGCCGTTCTGCTGTAGGGAATGGAGAATTTTTTGGTGCGAGAAAGGTTAAATGATCCGGAAAAACAGCATGGTAAAACCTGTAACGTAGGGAAAATGAAAACCTGCAACGCAATCGCTTGCTTACTGTTCCGTGTGATGTGTCAAGCGCAGGGTAACGCACAATTTTCCACATGCGCGCACTCAACTTTCTGCGATGACTGCTGAACCAGTAAGAAAAGGGATGTAACATTTGTACCGATGGGAATGACGTTCCTTCAAAACCTTATTCGTGTCACTGCTCGCAGCTACCGCATTCCAGGAGACTTACAAATTGGAAAGAAAACCTTATGTGCACTTCGATGAGCGCAATTTTATGAAAGTGATGAAGGTTTAGTAACATTTCCAATCCATCAACATACGTTATCTGTCAAAGAATAATAATCTCGTTGTAAACTTATGGGAGGGAAAAAAGAAAGTGAGAGGGAACATTATTGGGCTGCTGAGCGAAGTTCATGGTTGTTTTCATTTTATTTGCTATCCTACAATAACCGCATCTGAGAAGTTCAGTACTAATCACTGCTCAGCGCGAATTATTTTCAGGAAGAGTTAAGTACACAAATGAGTTTTAGGCTCGTGAATTCTGAGAGAAATGTTTATAATATACGCACATACAACCGTGTCATGCAAAGCATGCTCTGTGTTCGGTTCATGTTTGTCGAGGTGAAGTGTTGCCAACCTGTACGATCCGGATGGAAACGTACGGTAATTCAGGTGTGAATACGATATATGTAAATGGCGTGTTATTTATGGACGCTCTTTAACTGCTGTGGTTCTCAGCATCCCATTCTATATAGGGCGTGAAAGACCGCTTAATTTTGCTCAGAGGCCTCTCTATCAGGCTTGAGGTTCTTTTACGTGCCGTAAATCTACGACACGGGACCAACGGCTTTACTTCCCTTCCGAAGGAAGCCATGCTAAGGATTTTTACACCCGAAAAAATCCATCGTCCTCCGCCGGGTTTGAACCCGCGACCTTGGGTATATGAAGTCAGCATGGTAATCATTACACCACGGACAATACGATACATGACCTTAATATGCAGATATACGATAATTATAACCTTAGAGATAATAATATACTTTAATAACTCATGATATACTTCTTGATTTATTTTCTATGCGCAATATAATTGCAGACATTTTGTACAGATGTAATCTGATTTTTCGCTGGATAGCATTGCGTCTGATTTTGTAGCTGCTCAGGCAGTGTGTGGTTAAAATGCAAAAATAGCATGAAAAAATACATATATATCAACATATGTAGGATTATTATGTGAATACACTGATGAACACTTGTTAGCTTAATTTATTACATATAATTTATGACCATTGGCCAGAAAGAATATTGCCGCGGTTTTAAAAAAATTATGCGGCTTGAGTTTGAAAACCTGCCTGTGAATGACTGAGTCATTACAAATTAATTTTCAGGATAAATAACGATATAATTTATCCAGAAAACAAAAAAGATTGAGTGTACGATCCAAACGGAATATATATATATATACACACGTTCCGTGTGCCTATTATCTTTTGGAATGCAAAATAATGGCAACACTGAGTGTGACGCCTACCGAAGTTCCCTTCCTAGAGCGAGGGCAAGTTCGATTTTATTCCTTGTTTACTAGGTGGGCGCTCTCTCTCTCTCTCTCTCTCTCTCTCTCTCTGTCCAATGCTAGCCCAGTCGCAATAGAAATTTTTAGTGAAAATTAGTTTAGAAATTAGTGACTAAGTTCACGGGCTTTCGCGCATATTTTTGGTGCCTTAACGCACCTTACTGTTCCTTGGTACGAAAAATAAATACACATTTTTAAACTTGTCCTCATATATGTATAAGCTATACATTTCACTACTGTCCTCTCCACAGATGCATTTTTATACACACCGTAAATTAATGAAAGAACGTTTATGGAAAATAACTACTAGCTATGAATAATGACGGTGTAAATTACCAAGTTTTATAACACATAAACATCTCAAAATTAATAAAAAAAAAGTCCACCTTGCTTAGTATCATATCCAAAAGAAAACACCTAGAAGCTGCCTCGCAATGGGAACGAATTACAAATTAATAACTACTGATCATCATAACTTTATGAATTAATAAAAAGTCGTGGACTTGGTCTGGGTTAAATTGATCCACCATTCTTCCCAACTTTACTATGTTTTGTAGAAAAGGGTTCACTCAGCTTTGAATGAACTATTTACCTGTCCCACCATGCGCTCGCACCAACTGTTATGTCATACACTGGACAGCCGCTATGGAAAATCAGCGTGCATTAAACGAAAGTTCGAGCACAATGGTGTGTTAAACGAACGTGTTCACTCAACGTGTACGATGCCCCATTACAGCAGTGCTGACATTACACTAGGTGAGTTATAATGAACTGATAGCTATTGCTTATTGTCTAGTGTTAATGAGATAAATGGAAAGTCAACATAAATGACCACTGTTTATAGCATTTCGTGACGGACGGTGCCATGCGCTCAATCCGCGCAACTCCCGGCAACCCCTCAGTAGTCTGCATTCGTTTGGCAACAGCAACACTAGCGACACCACTGTCAGCGGTAGCCTCAACTGGGACGGGCTATACATCACTTGGATCATTAATAAATCAACCGTAATCCATTCTAGTCAGCAAATATTGTTTTGAACATGCCCCTTCGAACGAATTTGACCGCCCTCGGGCATTTTAGAACATACACTCCCACATGAGTTTTGATGATGGTTCACAATCAGCATTCATAATGATACCAATATTCGATGTGCAGATATTTAAGACACATATCTCGCATACTTCACAAGCCCAGAACATTTAGTATCCATTTTAAAAGTTACCAATCAGTGTAACATCATGGAGCAATCCTGTGAATCTACTGAAATAAAACACAACCGAGGCAAACCTTAAGTGGCGAGAGGCGACTGATCGTGTATTGCTTTGCGATGGTGAGAATCATAGCTAATATGCTCCTACACGATAAGATTAATTCTGCAAAATAATAAGTTGCTGGAAATGTGTTACTCGATTTACTGTCGAGAAGCTACCGCTCGACAATATATCTTATTTATACTCAAAACGCATGATCACCCTGTAAATATTCAACAAAAGTGGCCCTTGAGACTTTTGGCAGTTATTCAGTTATTAAAGTAATATTCCTCACATTCACTCACTGTATTAATAGCCATATTTATACAGTGACACAATTGCACAGTTAAAAGATAAATAAAATTAATGCTAAAGATGTGGCTATTTATATAACAAAGGAAAACAATTCAGCAAATGACTTCAATTTATGTAACTACAATCTGCCATCCTGCGATGCAAATCATCAAATAGCTTTTGTGACATTTCAACTAGAATAGCATTAATAATTTTCTCTCTGAACAGGAGCAGTAGTTTCCAGTAAGATGGTGCTATAGCACACATTGCTGCATCTGTGCGTCGGCTTTTAGGGAAAAAAACCTAAACGTGTAGATATAGCATACAAAACTCCCAGACCTCCCTGTCTCCCTCCTTCCCTTTGTCTGTGTGAGAGAGAGCGAGAGAGAGAGAGAGAAATTCACAATTTATTCAAATCTGACACAAACTCTTATACCCATTAAAGCAATATTCACATTCAGGTACTCATAAGTACAACAGCAAAAAGTTTTAGTGCTCTTTCTGGAAAATCGAAGTCAATAAATATTAGGTCAAAACGGCTATGCGCATTCCTCCTCCAGCACCAGATGAATTCGCATCCTTTGCACCTGATTTACTTTTAGTAGCGCGATTCCATATTTAAAATGATCTTCCTCGTAGGCAGGGTGAATGTTAACGAACTCTTCTATCAGTTTTATCTTAGAATGATTCTTAGAAGAGATGGAGAAATTTCCGATGATTCCTTCCATAAGGATTCAACTCTTCCATAAATTCTCTATTGGGTCAAGATATGCATTCTGTGGACACGAATGTATGACTTTTAGACAGTTATTTAACCATTCCCTGACAATAGGATGCAGGATTATTCTATTTCTAACCATATATTATTGAAAGTCAACTATGTGCTGGTTCGTGGAGTCATAATCTTGACAAAATTTAAACTATTTATTTCCAATTTACTTGCACACTGATGAAGATTTTCTCTAAAATGAGATACTGATGACTACGATGTTTTCAAAGAAAACCAAATTTGCCTCTCCACTTATCACCCCCATACCATCACCTTGTCACCTTTGTATTTTATTGTAGGGTGTATACCTTCTGTGAAACTCAATATTTGATTTGCACCAAATTCCACTTCTATGCCAAATACATAGAAGGAACTTCTAGCAACAAACATTACATCGTTCCATCCTTTCTAATTTCCTTTGCTGAGTTGGTTTTATTCACATTTGGCCTGTTTCTGGCTACGCCTCCACTACAGCATTGCTTTTTAATAATCTGTCTTACTCTTCTGTGTGCACCACTTTACCAATTGTCACACTCATTCGGTCACCAATTTTGGGTCAATTGTATCAGGAATAATGATTATTTTTCTCATTAGCAATTTCTTCTATGCAGCTTCTGCGGACGTCCAGTTTGTGTAAGATATTCGATTCTCTATTGTTTTCTGTATTGTCGGATGCTTCCAATGTGCACCGTGATATATTGCTTCCAATGTGCACCGTGGAATATTCACCTTAGCATCAATTCCTTTATGCACAATAACCCGTGTATTAGGTATATAAGAAAGACTTATGAAACATTGTGGTCGAATATTTCGTGAGTACCTGTAAAAAAATAGTAGTATTCACTTGAAATTTTACAAAAGTTGTTTGACGACATACATAACATGCTGAAAGGCTTTCACCGTAGAAATGTGCATCAAATGCATCACATAATTTCAAGAAATTACTCTGGCGGCGAGGGAGGGGGGAGTGATACCAAGGAAAATAACTCTAGAAAATGAATGAATAACAAATATCTGGGGTTTGAGGAGTACCGCTGATGCACCTACGTCATTTATTGTTATTGGTGACTGCCACATGGAAGGCCGGAGAGGTTACGGTTGGACTATGCTTTAGCCATGACACATGACTGACTGACTGACTGACTGACTGACTGTAGCCTAACCAGAGGAGGACTAGGCTTGCGGAAGGAAAAGTAATGAGAGAACAGGAAAGAAGGGGAAGAAAAAAATCTTTGAGACTTTCAATGACAGTAGTTTCGTTGTCTATTGATGGATAAAGGTGGCATTGTCAGGAGATATTGCTCGACGAGATTACTGATAAGGATGTAATGTTCTCCGAGCTTTGTGTCGACTAGCTTGTAGCAGTTGAATAAAACTGCACAATTTTTGTGTTAACCCAGTGCATACATGTATTAATTTACAAAATAATTATCGTTTATACACAAATGCCAAATTCTGTTACAATGTATCACCCTGTACATCTGCTATCTAAGTATTTTACCTGCGGCGAGGCTAATATAAACCTAACAAAATCTGATGTGTTCCAGTCACAAAAATTTCTCTAGCTATTCCACAAACAAACTTTCCTTAAAAAGAGTATTCTTCTATATATCATGCTAATCGAGATAAATATTAGCAGAATTAGTTTGATTACTTCCTTCCTCGTAAGCAGAAGATAAATAAGGGAATTCATTGAAGGCAATACCTAGTCAAATCATTCAAAAACTCGTCGCTATGTGAAACAATTGAAATTTGATTCTCTTTTGCATTTCCGAGAGTAAAACAAAACGTACTTTAAGTAGTTGAAAATTGAAACAAATAATAAGGAATATCTTGGAAACGGTCTCTACGGGAAAAAATGTATATGATAAATACTGTATTTTAATGAGAACTACAGTACGTTTGTTACAAAATTTGGCCGTCAGGATACGGCCAGTGTGGCTATCACTGCACTTCCCTGCGCATTTTCAAGCATACTTACTGTACATTTTTTGTATAGTGAGGTTTTGGCTATCGCAATTTAGCAGTTACACAAGTCATTCCAATGAAGATCTATCCAGAGGCCATTCCCAAAAAATTAAAGATATACGTTTGTCATGAAAATATCTTAACATTTAGAGCCATTTTTGAGAAAATTAAATTTGTCAAAAAATGTTCCACATAAAAGGTAGTTTGAATGAGGGATTTTCTTGAAAATCTTCGTGTCGCATGCACTCTTGGATGACACTTAACTTAAATACTAAGTTTGGTATTTAACGGACTTTTCGTTTTTTGAGCTATACTACCCACAGACAGAGGCAAGCAGAGAGACACACTCGAACATTTTTCTAAAATGCTTTTTTTTATCCGGAGATCTCAAAACAGGTATTTCCTTTGATATCTCGATATCGAATGTTTGGTAGAATAGAATAACTTCTCTATCTACCATGTACACCTGTGGAAAAGAAAGTCATGTCTGGAACGCCAAATTCGACCAAGTCCTAAACGGCACAGCGCATTGTATATACCAAGTTGTGTAGCCGCAGCAAGCTGTCACGAAATCCAAATCTTAAATATTACTAACACATATGATCAATAATCATAACCAAATACATAACTTAAGCTTCTTCTACAACAAACTATCAATATTAACGACACAAAACACGATACAAATTGTATTATACGGCGTTATTAAAGCTGCCACCTTCTGTGGTGTGGTGTGTGTGTGTGTGTGTGTGTGTGTGTGTGTGTGTTTGTGTGTGTTCACTGTAGCGCTGTGGCTAAACGTAGGTTACTCCTCTGGGGAGGGTAGCAGGTTCGCTTCTCGCATGTAGCAAACATCCCCCCCCCCCGCGCTTCTCTTAATGATGTTGAATAAGCACATAGCGGCTATTTACTAAAGACATCCTTATTTCATACGCGACATTCGGTATACTTTATAATGTTAGTTATTATGAAGCTTCTTTAAGGGTTTATTCTACCAAACAACAATATGCTGCACACGAAAGCATGTGGTACGCAGAATTGTGCGCAAACGCATCAGGTACGAACAGTTCTCTATCACTGAAACAAAAAAGATAAAATCTGTATAGTATGAAAAAAAAACTAAAAGAATTGTTTTGAAACATTGTTAGGAAGCAAATTATGGGCAAGTTTTTTTTCTTCCATACGTAAGGAAAAGGTGTCTATCGTCATAAGGGGCCTCGATATGATGCAAAATACGTGGCTTCACAATTTCATCATGGTCGCGTATCTACGAGGTACGTCCAGAAAATAAGTTCCGTTTGGTAATAAAATTTAAGTGTGTACAGATACAGAATAATTATTTATTGCACAAAATTCTACAACTCTTAAACTACTTTTCCACATAACTGCCGAAATTTTACAGGCATTTGTCATAGCGTGGCACAAGTTTTTGTATACCTTCTTCATAAAAGTTTGCCGCCTGTGTCTTCAAAAAGTTGGAAACAGTTTCTTTCAGCTCTTCGTCATTGTTGAAGTGTTGACCGCCAAGGAAAGACTTGAGATGTAAGAACAGATGAAAGTCGCTAGGAGTGAGGTCAGGGCTGTACGGAGTATGGTCAAACACCTCCAACCCAAATCCCTGTAGGAGGTTTTTCGTCACATTTGCAGAGTGTGGTCGGACGTTGTCGTGAAGAAAAACAACACTTTTTGACAGCAATCCTCGGCGCTTATTCTGTATTGCGCGGCGCAATTTCCTAAGTGTCTCGCAATAAACATCTGATTTGATTGTTTGACCACGCGGTAAGAAATCAAAGAGCAAGATGCCTTTCCAGTCCCAGAACACTGTGCACATCATTTTTCGAGATGTCAAGATTTGTTTCGGCTTAACCTTTGCTGGGGATGAAGTGTGCCTCCATTCCATTGATTGCCGCTTACATCGTAAGAAACCCAAGTCTCATCTCCTATGACTATCTGTGTCAGAAATTTTTCGCCGTCTTCATCATAACGGGATAAAAATTGAAGTTTTGTTTTCTGTTGCTCAGTAAGAATCTTTGGTACCCAACGTGAGCAAAGTTTACGAAATTTCAATTTTTCGGTAACAATTTCATGAATTAGTGATTGTGAGCTTTGGGGAAATTCCATAGCGAGAGCACTAATTGTAAACTTGCTGTTTTTCTGGATCTTGTCATCAATCGCGTGAACCAGTTCTTCTGTAACCAAAGATGGACGCCCACTTCGTTCTTCATCGTGCACTTCACTACGTCCTTCATCGAACTGTCGGACCCATCTTCTCACCATTGAATCGCTCATCGCATGTTGCCCGTAAACTTCGCAAATTTGCCGATAAATTTCAATTGGTTTCACTTTCCTAGCATTCAGAAAACGAATCACAGATCTGATTTCACAAGCGGCGGGATTTTCAATCAACACCGACATTGTAAACAAGCACAACAAAGCGTATGTGGCTGACAGCGATCTCAAAATTGCGCACGTTTCTTCTCCTTGATACAGAGCGTCTACCGCGCATGTATGGAACTGCGATCGCAGCGCTGCAGCAGAGATTGAAACGGAACTTACTTTCTGGACGTACCTCGTATATCGTATTGAGGCTGGATATCAAGGGATGGTCTAGGTGTGCTGTGGCAGCATGAGATATACTGAACGATGTGAAGTACACGGTAATAGGTACTCGATAATGTTTTAATTCCCTCTGTGAGGATGGGATATCCTGATGGAATTGTTGGATTTGTACAGGATAATAATCTTGTCTGCATATCTCGAAAGTTTCAAATTGTTTTTCAGACAGGCAGGATATCAGAGTGATAGACTGGCCTCTCTGTTCACCAGATTTGAACCCTACTCAGAATGTGTGAGCTGAGATAAGGGAGCTGCGCTCCAATTTACCTGTAGATGAGCGAAGGACAAAATATGGCTTCTGAGCACAAATTCATGAAATCTGGAATCCTGTAGCTTCTCGTCCACATTACTGCAGGCATTTAATTTGTTCTACGCCCCGAAGATTGAAAGCAATTAATACGAGTTGAGGGCTTATACATCCGATATTAATTATATTTATTTTTTGTTTTAGTTTTAGAAGGTAATAGTTTATTTAGACATAGTTTTTAGTTAACACGAGGTTAGTAGAATTATGCTTTTGTGTGCATAGATAGGTCCATAAAGTCAAATTCCAAATTTATATTAATGTAATATTCCAAAGTTATATTAAAGTAATATTAAGTTCTACATTTCTAGTCTAAAGTTAACAAAATAAAAAATTACAAGCGCGAAGTGTGAACTTAGGAACCAATGAATGGAAATAAGGCCTTCTTAACCTCTCGGCCACCGCAACATTGTTCTGTGATGTGTTTTCAGAAGGCATAAGTTAGCCATTTCGCTGTCAGCCACAGACCATTGTCCAGTTCTTTCGTGTGCAGTGTGAACACAGTTTTTACGAAGATACATAAAGCTCTTCGATCGATACATGGAATCTGGGGATGATTCATTTTTTGTGCCCACGGCTGTACATCACAAACATACGTGCTAGAGAAAGTACAAATATCATGGATAGAACACACTCAGGTCGCTAGCAGCGAGTTAGGTATTAACTATAACACAAACTTCCAATATCACTGAAAAGAACTGTCTGAAGTATAAATGACTGTCCTGTTGGGAGAACACAAAAGCAGCGATGGGTAACAAACAGCGTGTACAATAAAACTTGTGCTGTTCCTATTGGAGTATTTTTATCTCAGGCACATAATAGCCGACTCATACGTCCCTCTTGCAACAAACACGAGGAAGAGTAAAGGCAAGCAGAGAAGAAGAAAGATGCGATTGCTAAAGGGGACTGGACGAATGGATCGGATATTGGAAGCGGACTACAGAGCGCAGAAAAGAGAGAGAAAACCAGCCTGTGGGGAGAGTAATACTCTTTGAAGAGAACGAGAAAGGCCCGTTCAACTTGGCGTTATAATACGGGGAACTTTCTTCATTATTCCGAGCACATCCATGTGTATGTATATTGAGTGACAAGGGAATTGGGGCTCGAAAAGATGAAAAGTTTCCGTATTCAGGCAGCAGAGGCTTAGGGAGAATGTGGTGTGCCAATCATCTTCATATCTCCGTTCTTTCCCTAAATATGTTAATAGAGCTTCTTTTATATTGCAGTCGCGCTGGGACGCTTGTTTGTACAGAACGGGCGAGTGGAAGGATGGAATACTGATGTACCATGCTTCTCAAAATACCTTAATCTAAGTTAAGAGGAGGTTGTCAGCTTGTTTCCCACGTTACATTTCTAAATTTGAATTAACTTAAGACTTAACTTATTTAATTTCTCTATTGATTACCCATACAAAAAAAGAAAGCTTTATTCTACAAAAAAAAAAAAAATCACATCACACCCTGTACAATAAAGATGAATATTTTGTTTCTTTTTTATAACATTTTCCTTTCGAAATATTAAATATGACATATCCAAACATTTAAAAAAATGAATTAATTTGCATTATTCATTACTTATGAAAGGCGCATTAAGAAAAAACAAGTATTTTTGTTTGTCAAGTTTAACGTCCTTTCTTTAATCTGATAGGTCATATCAGACGATAAATGAATGAAATAAGCATTATCCGCCATTGTCTTCTTTGGATAGGGGAATACCCGAAAATAAACCTCACCCCTCATCACTCTAACTAAGTTACGAAATCAGGACCTTCTAGATATGAGGCAGACTCGCAATCGTCACAATACAGAGACGGGCAAGTGAAGGTGTTATGTTAAATGCTAAACAAATATTCATGGACGAGATTTGTTTGAAAACTTAGAAATTTCAAAGTAGTATAGATGAGGAGCCTGAGAAATATAAGTACTATTTCTCAAAATGTAGTTAGTACAACGTGAGGATTAACGACTTTGTCTCATGAAGTGGACTCAAAAATTGTGATTTCACTGAAATCTCTAAACCAAATTGTGGGTCGCAACATTGCTAAGCGGTAGACAAAGCAAAATTCACCCCAGAATTGCCAAGTTAGAAAGGCAGTCATAACATGTTTTCACTGCTATAATATACGTAACAAAAAAATAACAACGGTGAAGACAACTACAGACGGTGAAAAGCGAGGTTACGCATTATATTTTATGCCCTTTGAGAACCAGTGCTTAAGGAATAATAAACCAACCATTCAAGCACCTAAACACTCGTCTCAGGGGCGCAGACGCAACCAGCATGACACTTCAGCAGTCTTTTTTTCTGCACAAGCATGAAGGATTCACAAGTTCATTAATGTGACTCAGTCCTAGATGTTTACCTCCCCGACTCATGGATGTCCCTAGGGACACTCTAGTAGTCTTGCTAGTCATCTTAGATGTTCAGCAGAAGGAAGAACTGTCATTCCTTGAATGGATGACGACTCTTTCGCCGTTAGACACGCTTATTCCCCGTCTTTCACATTTCACACCTTGACACTATGACAAAAATCACCTTTACAGGTCTTTTAAGGAAATATACCACTAACACTTCCATTTTTGCTTTCTCTACACGCACTACGTACATAGTGTATAGAAAAGGTACTGCTTTCCACCTAAAATTCGATACTGAGATCTCACAGGAAATACACGTTTTAGGGTCCCCTGTATCCAAAAAATTGGGAAAAGATCCGTGTGTGTCCGTGAACACGATAACTCAAAAACGAAAAGTCGGTAAAATACTAAACTTAAATAAAAAATTTGAAAATTTTGATTTTCTCAAAAATGGCTCTAACAGTTTGATTAAAATACCGTATATTAAAGATATTTATATGCCAAATAAAATGTATATCTTGAATTTTCTGGGAATAGCCTCTAAAGACCTCTTATTCTGAATGAATGTTGCGTAACTGGTAAACCGTAAATTAGGCAGAAACTTACTACACAAAAAAACGTAGATCGCGTTAAGACACACAATAGGTATGTCATATACGCTTTTTTCGTGGAAGTTGTCATTTCTGAGATATTCCTTGTTATTTACTTCAGACTGAAAATACTTAAAACTTTTCTCACACGGAGAGCTGTTAACTTCTGGCCTTGCATAGAAACGGATTTCAACCACATGGCAACCAAGCTTTTAAGAGATTTGACATTCGTTTTAGCTTAATGTATTCCCTAATATACTTCTACTTGCAAAGAAGCAAGTAATTCAGAAAATGTATGCTGATATTTATCTCGAATATATAAAGTAGATAGAAGAACATGATTTTTAATAATAGTTTGTTACAGCAATGTAGAGATAGTCGTGTGAATGGAACACATCAGATTTTTTTCTTTCTAATAAGTTCCGCAATCAATTCTTTATTATGTAAATAACGTCAAATTGTTGAAAATAACTAATATTACGTTTACAAACATGTATTCATTATCATTTCGATATACGTGTAAGTGGGATACAGTAGCCTGAAGCATTTGTCAATCTTTACTTTCTCTAGAACGTCTGCACATATAAAGTATACGGTACCTAGAGAAAGTGTTGATTCCACCCAAAAATTCCATGTAGAAATTTCACTGGAGATATATTTTGAGGTTCTCCAAGTACGAAAAAAAATCAGAAAAAGGTCCGTGCGTGAGTCTCTATGTGGATAGCATAGCTCAAAAGGAAATGACCGTTAAATACCAAACTTGGTATTTAAGTTTAGTATCTTCCAAGGATGCGCCACGAAGATTTTCAAGAAAATCTCCCCATCACAAGCTACCCTTTACTTGGAAACAAATTTGAATAGTTTGTTTTTCCAAAGATGGATCTAACGATTTTCATTAAAATACCGTACATTTATGATATTTACATCACAAATAAAATGTGTATTCTGAATTTCCTGGGAATAGCCTCAAATGACCTCTTTATTATGGATGAGTTTTGCAGAAATTGCATAACGGTTAAACCGTAAGAAATAGACAAAAACTTACCACACAAATACTTAAGGCTGTCCCAGAAGTACCCGACCTGACATATAGATAGCGGTTGTTGTTTCAAACAAAAACAATGGTAAAAGGTACCAACCTTAGAAAGCTTAAGTTTGACGTTTGACGATTTTACATTGTTTAGCATTTGTTTGGCTGCCATCATTAGTGAATGCTCTCAACGAATTTATAAACCTGGATAAAACTGGTCATCGATATGTGATAAAATACTGTCATTTGGAAGGTCTTAGTCCAACTAATATTAAAGCTGAGCTAGATTCTAGTTTAGGGGACTCTGCTCCTTCGTTTACAACAGTGAAATATTGGGTGGCAGAGTTTAAGCACGGCCGTACGAGCTGCAAAGTCGAACATCGTAGTGGTCGACCAAATGAGGTTTACCAGTTCAGAAATTGTAAAGAAAATCCACAAAATGGTATTGGAGGACCTACGACTGAAAGTGCGCGAGCTAGCAGACATTGCAGGCATTTTAAAAAGTTCGTACATAACATACTAACTGAAAATTTGGATATGAGAAAGTTGCGTGCAATGTGGATGCCGCGTTTGCTCACAATAGAACAAAAACAGCGCCATGAGGATGCTTTAGTCGAGCATTTGGCAATGTTTCGCTGCAATAAAGCGGAGTTTTTGTGTTGATTCATAACGATGGATGAAACTTGGGCTCATCACTTCACACCTGACACGAAGGAGCAATCAATACAGTGGATTTGGAAGGGGAGAATCGGCTCCAAAAAAGGCGAAGACAGTTCCATCTGCAGGCAAGGTCATGGCGTCAGTTTTCTGGGACGCTCACGGGATAATTTTCATTGATTATCTCAAAAAAGTTAAAGTAAGCAATAGTGAATATTATGCGAACTTTTTACAGCGTTTGAGTGATGAAATCGAGAAAAAACGGCCGCATTTAGCGAAAAAGAAAGTTTTGTTTCATCAAGACAATGCGCTAGTTCATACATAATCGCCATGGCCAAAATCAATGAGTTAAAGTTCGAATTGCTTCCTCAGGCACTCTTATTCTCCGGATTTAGCCCCTCCTGATTGAAGAGGTGGAGTCTGCAGTTGATGACTATTTTGCAGACCTCGACAGTTCTCTATAAGCAGGGTATAGAAGCTGTTGAGCATCGCTGAGTGTATCGAGCTGAAAATACTATGTAGAGAAATAAATATGTTTTCCCCCAATTGTTTGTGCTTTCTTTGTTAGGTCGGGTACTTCTGGGACAGCTCTCGTATGTTAAAACACGTAATTCATGTCATTTTTACTTGTAAAGTTGATCGTTTTCGAGATATTCCTTGTTATTGTTTTCAATTTTAAACTGACAACTTTTCTCAAACGGGATCATGCCAAGCGAACCCAACTTCAGTTGTTTACAGAGCGACCAACTTTAAAAGATTTGACTACCGCTTTAGCCTAGTGTATCCCCCAATTTCCCTCCTGCTTATAAGGAAGTATGTAACAAGACCAATTCGGGTAATGTTTATCTCGATTAGCATGATGTAGATAAGAGAATACTTTTAAGTACGAATAGTGTGTTTATGGATCAGCTAGAGAAAGTTGTGTGAATGAAACCATCAGATTCTTTTAAAAAGCAATCGCTATATTGCCAGTATTATGATGAACTTGACGTAACGTGACAATCTAACATATTAAATGGAGTTATTTATATCGCTCACTTAACGTGAGTTAACTTACGAGTTTGGCAGCGCCCAACTTTCCTTTCCCGTTATGTTAACTGAAGTCACATGGTAATTAGAATCAATCGGCGTGAAACAGTGGCATGAAGTAACAAAAACCTCTAATCAAGAGTAACCCATGTAACGTTAAGTAAAGGTCTTCAGTTTAGCGTTTCTTAAATTCACGTTACGTCCGTTAACTAAAGATCATCATAAACCCAGCTTAAGATGTCATTGACATTTCACATCAGCGTATCAACTCTTTGCTCATCGATTGTTTTTATGTAACTTCTACAAACAGTGCAAACTAAGTTGGGGCAATTATTTGCATAAATCGTTTCATCTCATATTTCCTTATAGGTACAAAGGGCATAGCGACTAATGTTTAAAATTAGCGGGTCGCTACTTGAAGCTCATAACAAAGCTATTTGGGAAGAAAAAAAAAAGGGGGGGCCTTAAAGAAATCTACCATTCCCGTGTGGTACGTTTTTGTCTATCTTCCGCGGTTTACCAGTTACTGATAAACCATGATGAAGGACATACACGTAATTCACACCCGTCTGTACACTCACAAAATATATTTTGTTCTTTCCTCCAAACCAAACACAATAAAACAATACGCGGATAACAATTTTATTAAAGTCGAATTATTATTATTCATTATTTGCCAAACAGTCACCGGACAACACATTAATGCAAGTACTATTGGTATCAACAAAGGGTAAATCCTTTGATTACTGTCTAATGATTTTCAGACGCATATGAACTATTTCTACTGTTTTGATATTGGGACAGCGTACCGAAACACATTATGTATTATAATATCCACACAAAAATATCGCGATAATTTTTAGAAGCCGAGTTAACAAGCGTAATTGCAAACTTTGGTCACAAAATACCCTCAGTCTTTAAGTCTAGAAGGTCTTCATGATTTAAAAGTCACGGTATGGTGTGGCCTCACTTCAAAATTCATCAGTTGCCTATATTTCTTCGAAAAAGACAATAATGGCATAAGAAAAGAGAATTACATAAATGGGGAGCGGTACTGCAACATTTTACAGAACTTGGACATTTTCAGACTGAGGAGTCCACGATGTGCTTCATGCAAGGGATTACTTGGCAACCGTGTTATCAGAAGACACTTCTCAAGAATGTGGACTCCACGATCTCCAGATCTCAATCCAGCCGTCCTTTGATCATGAAGTAACCTTAAAGAACTAGTTTTCTTGACGTATCCCAACTGAAAGATGCCATCTCGCAAGAAATTGCCAATATTCCAACATATCTGTAAACTGATGTTCATGGTATCTGATATAATTCTACATATTGAACAAGAGAACGGTGGACATCTTCCCAACGTTACGTAAACCGCACCGTTTGTCCAATACTGATGTTTTTGGACATTTCCCTAGGTTTTGTAAACCCCATCGTTTGCCCAACATTGAGATGATTTTATTTCCCTTGCCTTAAATATTATAAATTTATAGTTATATACTGTTTGAACTAAATTTTGAAAGACCCTAAAAATGTGTCCCTACAATGATAACAAAATAATAAATAAATTCTAATTGAATGCTCAAAGTACTAAAATGTATATCTTGTTTTGTTTGCATACATTCAAATCTCCCCCTGACTAGCATGCCCATCCAGAAGCAATGAAAGCCCCCTGTTCGAGATTCACCTATAAACTCACCGGAAATCAACCATCTTCGGGTACAAGCAGGGTGTGGCACCTTTACTTTACAATTTGGCGGATGAAAGGAGCCGAACAGTGTACATGATGCCCTCTGGGTTGACAAAGTAATTTATTTGTTAGGTATGTGCAATTTACCAGCAATTTGCTTGGCAAAGAAAACCAGTTTTTAACGGGCATGTAAACGAGATCCATTTTCTTTCACACACCAGTAAAGTATCTATAAATAACTGTCACTATACCAAATTTCAAATTTATATTCTATAAACGCCTCGACATGTTTATTATGAGATCATTGTTTGCCTGTACTTATTTTTCTTTTTTTGACGTGAATAATTTTACGGGTGAATGTTAGTGAAAAATAGGACACTAATCCTAGGACGCCCACTTCTAAAAGCGTCACCAAATTTCGATGGGCGTTGTTAAGTTTTCGGACTTTCAAGAAAACAAGATTTAAGATAAATTTTCATTTATTACTTTTCTCAGCATAGTGCTCTTGTAAATCAATAGATTTAGTCCAACCATTTTCCAACCTTTAATTAATTCAGTAAAATAAGACAAATAAGGGGCCATAGCCACATTGATGTTGCAGATAGAGCTGGGGTGTTTTAGTGAAAGTAGATGGAAAATAAAAACACCCGTCTCTCCCATAGGCCCAAGTTGCACAAGAAAAAAACTTTACAAATTAGAATGATTCACAAATAATATATAATTCGTTGCATATATCGGCGTTTAATCAAACTCTTTTGATGTGAATCTTCGTCCACCCAGCTATCTCCTCAGTTTTGGGATCAAAAAGTAATGTTGAGTTATTCCTGCAAATATAGCGGATAAGAAAACAGTTGGAAGCGAAGATTCTGCAATCCTGCAGCATAAATCCCACCCCCTCCCACACAGCGGCGCGCGCGTGAATTAAAAACAAACGTTACTTTGTTTAGAGAAGCAACATACAAAAAGTGACAATGAAAATTCACATTTAAACTGATATTTAACAATTTGGCCATCTTAAGGATGTCTCTAGTCAGGACGAAAAGTTTCAGAACCTCCTGGAAAATGTAGATAGGTTAAAATGTTCGACATGGGTGTCTACATCTCAGAACTATATAACTTTTAGGTTTCTTCATTTCTGATTGAGTACCAATTCTATCTAAAATATTACGAAAAAATGTTGACGTGTGCAGTGTGCACCGAGGCTAACAAATTGTAGTCGTAGAAACAAAGGCAATTTGCGAGATAATTTTCAAGAAATTAAACATTCTCCTATATTGCCTACAATGCCATATTGGATGAATATATTTGTTCATTTACAGCATAATAATAATATATTTTGCTGCATATGTGTAAACATTTTGTCTCGTTGAATCACCGTGTATTTTTTGGTAACTGAGGGATAGACGAAAACCTATCTCAGGAAAAATGAAGATATGCATTAAAATATATTTTTTAAACGATATAGAATATAACTATTATCTAATGATTCTTTTCTTTGTATTAGCATTTTTCGAAAATATCGGCGCGGCATTCTTTTTACGCTGAAGTGCGTTGAGCGCTGGAACACTTTATAGAAGTATATGTTGTGTTTGTTAAGGGTATTGTCAATTGCCTGATTCATATCAGAGCTGCAGGTGTGTCGGAACTCCGTCCCACAGTTCTTTTATATATCAGTAAATCCACTTTATGGGATTGACGCTTTTAAGCACACTTAAAATGGACCTGGGCCGGCCTGAACCCACGACCTTGGGATCAGAACTGGAACACTTTGAAGGATGTGTTCTATTAACTCTATCACTTTGAGTGCCTATCAGAAGACAAAAGAACCTTGCAGTCAACCCAAAATCTATATCTATATTGAAAGTTCACCGGAATGCATGCTTGAGCTCCAATGAACGCGCACAACATCCAAAATAACATTTTTAGAAACACTATCTGTATCTTTTTATAAGCATACCATGAATATTTCCCCGCCCCAAACTATCATTTACATGAAAAAATGCACCCTATTTTTGTTTTTTTTTTTTTTTTTTTTTAATTGTTCTATTTAACATACCATATGCGTAAGATATTTGCATGACTAATAAAATGTACATGTTGTAAGAGCTAAAGCTTTTCTGACGATGTGATGCATATTTTCGAAACGTTGAATCAATCCATGCGTTTACCTGGCTAGAAGCCCGAGAAAAGTTAAAATGTATATGATCTTGAATTCTCTGTGAATACTTTTGTGAAATTCCCTTTAACCTACATTAATTTTGTCTAACTGATAAGCCTTAAGAAATATAGAAGATGGTATAACTCGTTAAAACATACGTTATTTTAAATTCTATGGCTTAACTTTAGATTTATCTTAACCAACAATTTAGGATGAATAACATGGCGTGAATATAAGACTCACTTCTTAGATGGATATTATAATGTAACGGGTTACGAGGGATTGCAACAGGCAAGGGATGCCGTGGAGTTTGAAATAAAAAATAAATAAATAAATAAATAAATAAATAAATAAAAGCTTAATTTCTTATGAGCTTCGCTCTAAATTTTTTGACGTGATACAGTAAACAAATGATTTTTTTCGCACGTACATATCACTTAATTTAGATCTATTTTAAGGCAAACACTGATGATGATCAACCCGAAAATTGGTTGCAACGTGGACAGAATCATGCTTGAGACCACGACCAGCTGCGGCAATATACAAGACAAGGGACAGAGATGGCGGGGACGATCAATCTACAATAGATATTTGTGAATTGGCAATGGTTGGAAAAAGTAATATTAATGTTTTTACTTTCTCTTCGCGTACTATGTATATAGTGTGTAGAGAAGGTATTGCATTCCACCCAAAAATTCGATACCCAGAATTCACTGAAAATAGACGTTTTAGGGTCCCCTGTATCAAAAAGAAGTATTTTCAGAAAAAGGTCCCTATGTGTCCATGTACACGATAACTCAAAAACGAAAAGTCGGTAAAATACCAAACTTGGCATTTAAGTTTAGTATCTTCCTGGGATGCGACATGAAGATTTTGAGAGAAATCCCCCTCACCCCAGACTACCCTTTACATGGAAAAAATTTTGAAAATGTTGAGTTCCTCAAAAATGGCTCTAACGATTTTTATTAAAATACCGTACATTAAAGATATTTATATGACAAATGAAATATATATCTTGAAATTTCTGAGAATAGCCTCTAAAGACCTCTTTATTCTGAATGAATTTTGCAGAATTTTGCGTAACCGGTAAACCGTAAGAGATACACAAAAGCTTACTACATAAAACATGTAAATCACGTTAAAATACACAATTTAAGCCATTTAGTTTTTCTTCGTTGAATTCTGAGATATTCCTTGTTATTTGTTTCATGTTTAAAATACTCGGAAAGTTGTAAACTCCTGGGCCTGTAAACAAACGGATCTCATCCACATGGCAACCGGCTTTTAAAAGATTTGACTATCGTTTTAGCCTACTGTATTCCCTTACTTTCCTTCTACTTACAAGGAAGCAAGTAATTACGCCGATTTCTATAATGTATATCACGATTATCATACACTATATAGAAGATTATGATTTTTAACAATAATTTGTTACAGCGATGTAGAGAAATTCACGTGAATGGAACACATCCGATTTTTACTTTCTATACATGTACTTTATACATAGTGAATAGAGAAAGTATTATAATGCACCCAAAAATTCGATACCGAGATTTCATAAGAAATACATTTTTGGGTCCCCTGAATCCAAAAAAAAATCACTTCTGGAAAAAGGTCCGTGTGTGTGTGTGTTTATGGACAGCATACCTCAAAAACGAAAAGACCGTTAAATACCAAACGTGGTATTTAAGTTTGGTATCTTTTAAGGCTGAGATACGAATATTTTCAAGAAAATCCGCCCATCCCTTCTGATTTTTTCAAAAATGGCTCTAACGATTTAGATTTAAATATCGTATATTAAAGATATTTACCTGACAAACAATATGTATATCTTGAATTTTCTGGGAATAGCCTCTGAAGACTACTTTATTCTGGATGAATTTTACGGAATTTTGCATAGCTGCTAAACCGTGTGAGATAGACAAAAACATGCCACACAAAAACTGTAGAGCACATTAAAACACACAATTTATGTTATACAATTTTTTTTTCGTGGGGTTGATCCTTTTTGAGAATTCCTTGTTTTTTGTTTCAGCTTTAAAAAACTTATACTTTTCTCATATAGGAATTTGTCAACTCGTGTCTATGCAGAGGAACTTCAGTCACATAGCAACCAGCTTTTGACTAATACTTTAACCAATGGTACTCCCTTATTTCCCTTCTACTTACAAGGAAACAAGTAATAACATCATTCCTGCTATTTTTTTTTTCGATTAGCATGAAGCAAATAGAGTCATTAGCCTTTTAACAATAATCTGTAGCAGAGATGTAGAGAAAGTCATGTGAATTCAACACATCAGATTTTTTTACATCTTATATTAGGTTGCTATCTCTAATAGTTTTTGTTTTACAGGCAGTTGAAGTTGTCTATTTCTTTTGTAGTAACCCTGTAAATATATAAATCCAGTCGCTACTTCTTTTTATATTGACGGTTACATAATTCCGAACGGTGTACAATATTGACAAATCTGGTATGTTCCATGCATAAATTTCTAGCTGTTACAACTACAAATTATTCTTACAAAAGATTATTTCTGTAAATACATCATACTAATCGAGATCTTATTAGTTATTTCCTTATAAGTAGAAGGGAAATAAGGGAATACATCAGGCTAAAGCGAGTCAACTCTTGTAAAAGCTGGTCGCTAAGTGAAACGATTGAGGTTCGGATGGCTTTGGATGGTCTCGTTTGGGAAAAGTTAGGTGGAATAAAAATGAAACCAATAATAAGGAATATCTCGAAAGCGGTCGACTCTATAATAAAAACATATACGACATAAATTGTGTTTTAACAAGATCTAAAATTTTTCTGTAGTAGGCTTTTGTCTATCTCTTACGGTTTACCAATTAAGCAAAAGTTATTTACAAAACCCAGAGGTTATTCCCAGAAAATTCAAAATACAAATATATGCTATGTTAATCAAAATGTTACGAGCCATTTTTTGAGAGAAAAAAATCTTCAAATATTTTTCAATGTATGGTGTAATTTGTAGTGGGGGGGATTTTCTTGATAAGATACTAAACATAAATACAAAGTTTGGTCTTTATCGGTCTTTTCGTTTTTGAGCTATGCTGTCCACACACACACGCGCGCGCAGGAACCTTTATCTGAAAATGTTTTTTTTTTTTTTTTTTTTTGACTCAGGGAACCTCAAAACACATTCCCAGTAAAACCTCAGCATCGAATTTTGGGTGGAATACAATACCTTCTCTAGTTACCATGCACATTGTATGTACGACGTGCTAGATAAAATAAAACGACAGTTGTACCTCTTAGCATTCCAGGCTATCTTCCTGTTCTGAGAATAAATAAGTAGGAGTTACAAGTTCAACCAAAAAAACTTCTAGGGGTTACAGAGGGATAATATTGGAATCTCTTTAAATATGGTCTGGGATGACAAACTCTGAAGTTGTCTAATGGTGCTTAATTTCAATATTCGTACTGATAAATAAGTACAAATAAAGTAAGTCTGTGAGAAACATGACACAGAACAAAAAGAAACAGACAGAAACACTTACCCTCTCGTTCTTTTTCTGTTTACGGTGGGGCTTAGGGCTTTCCAGGAATTTAGACAGAGCAGGTAGACTTCTCCAAGACATGGACAGCCAAATCTGACAAGTAAAATCTCACAGACCACTAACAAGTGTACCAAGTTCCAATAGTTAATTTGTCTCCAAAAGAGCGAAAATAGCTACAATTGCGGTATTTTCACAATTACGAACTTTGCTTTTCTGGAATAAACAAATAAACAAAAAAGCTCCGCTGGCAGGGACAGTGCATTGCCGCTATCTCCACTTTTACATGGAGAATCACATGTTTCAGAGAGCAAACAAGTGTAGCACCTAATAGCGCAGCCATTGATGTTCTCAGCTGTCAATCTGCTGGTCTGGGTTCTAATCTCGTCCAAGCAGTTAACTCCCAGTCCCCCGCTCCTCCCCAAACAGATGAATGACGCTGCTTGGAGTGAGACCGACTGTAATTCATCACTTTCTTTTGAAGTTAAAGTATACCTTATGGGATTGTGCATAAAGAATGTTGAGCGATCATCTGCAACAATCAGACAATTCAATGAAGTCTTATCAGTGACATACAGGTCCGTTATTAATTTTGACTGTTACAAATAACCATGAACGTAAGGACTATAAGTTCCCCATCAAAGTACATGCATAATACTCCTATGTAACTCCTGATAGTTTGTCAGTTGAATTCTATAACATTCTGTATAAAACATGCAAAGAAAATGCTGTGTTGCTTGGACTGAGTTGTGGAATATCGCAACATTTCTACCGATGGCCATAACATCCTGTTTTTCATATTAACACTTTTTCACTTGACCGATTAAACCTAGAGCAATGCATTGTGTCACCAAATATTGAATCCATTTCGATTTCCCTTATAGAATCCAATTAGAGCAACTTTCAGATTTGCTGTAATCCGTGATGAAGCGGATTTAATCCGGAACCTATTAGCCCTGATACAGCTCAAGCGTAATCAGCCTCTACTGATAACGAATGTTTGCACCTGAGGGCAACCTCCTCCAAACCAGAGAGATACGAGCGTGGGAACATCAAGAACTTAACCTCCAAAACAGCGCTGTGCGATCTGAATGACGCTATTTTTACTTTCCACAAGCAAAGCAGATGCACTGCATAATGTATATGTACCTTATATCGAATTAGGCACTAACCTTACCATTACCAATAATTAAAGGTCCGTCTCTATAACATGTCTCCCTCATATTCAAGAGGTCCCGAATTCGAATCTCAGGGTAATTTACCAAGAGAAGGTTTGTTCATTGGGCATTACTGCTAGTGTCTTCCCCCCCCCCCCAATGGAAACGAATAAAACCTTCATTATAGACTACAGTTCGGCGAATTATATTCCATGTGCTGTTTCTCAGATCAAATATAAAAGAAGGAAACAAGTTCGTTGCGGCTGAGTCAGCACCAGAAGATTGCGAAAGCATGTAGCAACAAAAGGATTAAACCTTTTAAGACAAATATATATTTTAACACTGAATTATATTTGTGAGTCGGAGGCAACATTTTTCTTGGGGGGGGGCGGCTTTAACGATAAATGAAACAGTTGTTGAATTACCATAACAAAATGTGTGTATGCATTTGTGATTTCAGATACTTTTGAAATTATGTAAAGGTTAAATTTTGCGCGATGTTTTTAATATTTTCGAGAATATATATATTTTATCGATTTTTTTTTATTTTGCATAGAAAATTGTGCATTTATTATTAACGGTGGCATCTTGAGCTTAAATACGAAGTTTTGTACTTCACCATTTTCTTTTTTTTTGGTTTTACTATTCACAGATACAGATTTTTTTTAATTTTGTCTTTCTTTTTGATTCAGGGATTCTTAAGCATGCATTTCGGCGAAATCTCGGTGTCGACTTTTAGGGTGGGATGTAATAAATACCTTCTCTACCTAAAAAGTGCATTGTACGTAGCAGAGAAAGTAGACGACGTTTGAAATTCGCCGAGATTGTTAGACTTATTTGTCATTGCAAAATTAAGAAACCCTTGCAATACACCTTGAAATGAAAGATATCAAGAAACTCAACAATTGATTCTGTGTGACATTACACAGTCCTGAGTATGACATCCTCGGTTGGCACTGCATCCAAAACCTCAAAAGCCACGACACGTTAGTGTTTGTATTGTACGGAAATAATTTTATCGAGAAAGTAAATGCAACGATAATTGTTCAAAGTTCTAAAAGGTCTGAATGATCACCCGTCGTTAAAATGACATCGTTGCACAAATCCTTTGATTATTTCTTCCCAAGCAACCGACATTAAACTTGGTATGGTTTACTAGTCGCTTTTAATGAGAAGCTGTCGATATTACTCCTTTCATCTAAATCAGTGGGATGAAACACAAGGAATGTTTGTCTACGGATATATTTCTTGTTTCTGACGAGCGCACAGTCACGATTCTTCCTTCCCATTTATGCATGTTGGAGATTATTTATGAAGTTATCTCTTCAAGTTTGTATTCACAATAAGGAAAATAAACAAAGGTTCTTACATACGGGAGGAGGATTTATTCGCTTTCCGTCTGCACGAGCAACGATCTGACTGCGTAATGCGGCTCCCGGGAGTTGAACATGGCCTCTTGGACCACGAAAAAACGTGAGCATCTGTTAACATTTTCAGAAGAAGTCTTAAGGATGCAACAGTCAATGATCTAAGTTTTATGAGATAGAGATTCTCATAATTTTCTGTGAATTCCACGAGTTGAGAACAATCTGAATACTTTCTATAACCTGACAATTTCAACCGGATGCTTCATTATAAGACGTCGTCTAGATCAGTTGGCTAGGCAATGACCTGCTTCCAAGGTCGCGGGTTCAAACCCAGCCCAGACCGGGTGCTCAAAGGTGACAGTACCATGTCAGTGGATTTACTGACGTGTAAAAATCCCTGCGGGACGACATTCCGACACAACGGGGAGGCTAATATGATTTTAGAATTGTCAACGTTTTTATTTTGGTGTAAAGAGCCCTCTCCCAACGTTTGTCCAAGTATTAAGGCTGGTTCATGACCCGAAAACATTAAACAAAATATATATGCATTTTGGTTCACAATAGATGCATATGCAGCTTAGCAAACGTCAATATTCGATAGAGTAAGACATGCCCTGGCTGGCCCGGTTTCGATTACCGGTTGGGGTGGGAATTTTTCTCTATCCAAGAATATTCCCTATTCCTCCCAGAGTCTGGAAGTATAAACGAGTGTGGATTTTTATGTGTTTAAATATGGAAAATTATAAACTTAACAACAATATACAGTACACGAGTTCCAAAGGTGAATGCCGCCGATATGACCATGCAGTTAAAGTCGGGGTACAAATGTAACAAAAAAAAAGAAAAACAATTCTCTAAATGTATATCCATAACTATTTCCTATTCATCTGACCGTAACCATTTGTGTTTTTATGCTTTTTAATTGTTCCATTTATGCCCCGCATTTAACTGCATCGTCATACCAGCGGCATTCGCCTTAGGAACACGTGTACTGATGTCATTGGGTTCTATTTCTCTGCATTAGATTACACACATACACGCGCACATTCCGATTCATACTGGGAAGGACAGGGAACATTCTTAGCTGAGAAAAATACCGATCTCCCAGGCGGGAATCGAACCGGAGACCCCTCATATAGCAAGCAGGTGCTCTACTGACTGAGCTAGGAGCCAGCACCGAATGTTATTGGTTTATTAATAACGCACATTAAATTCAAATTTTGTTCTTTGTTTTTTTATTAATTGCTATCGATTGCTGTTGTTTTTCAGGCTTATGACGCTTTCGCTGGAACAACGCTAAATGGATCTAATGGTGTCAGGTCGCACTTTTGCTGACATTTCGTCCGGTTTCATTTTCTCAACTTGCGACTAGAGCAAGAGCTCTAACGATTATTGTAGGTATGTCAAGCCCCACTTAAAAAATAATTTGTATTTATCAACCTCCATTAGCATGATAGGTCAGATCGGACGATGAGTGTATGGAGTGAAATTATTCTCAAATGACCCCTGGGTCCAAAGTTATACAACATTTGCATTTTCAGAATAAGGTAAAATCCCGGAGGAAAAAAAAGCTTATCGGAGTAACTCACCCCCAACCCATATTCGAACTCGCGAGCTCTTGAATGTGAGGCAGACATGCTAGCCCCGTACTACAGAGGTGAATAATAATAATAATAATAATAATAATAATAATAATAATAATAATAATAATAATAATATGTACAGTGAAGTCTTATATGTAAAATATAGATCTTATAATTCGGGTATAAGAACGATAAGGGTAAAATTTGAGCATCTTCATTCTCATTTAATTATAAACATCAAGCATACATAGAGTTTTAACTTTAGCACTCCAGTTCTGGTTTCCGTTCTAGGTTATTGTGGATTAGCCTTTATTGATACAGCCTAATATATATTTCTTTTCCAAGTGTTACATCCTTCAACCTTGCTTAATGACATAGAACGTAAAACGATCCCCATGTTAATAAAGCATACTTGTGAATACTTTTGCACCTAAGTTCAGTGTGCACCCCCAACCACACAGATGTTTATCTGCAGTGAGATCAACCGCATTCGATTCATGTAGGTATCTGCGGGCAATCAAAATATGGTGACCAACAGTTTGGCCAATTGTTCGCTTGCGAGTGTTTCTATCATTTATGTGCTTACCGTATAGCTACCTATAGTAAATAAAAGAATAAGATATATACTAATCGAAAACACAAATAGCATTAAAAATAACTCTCCTTGCTCGAAACTAATTAAATTGTTTTATAAAATTTACTTATCATCCTTGGACAAATAAAAAATTCACAAACAATTTTTAAAGAACATGGTATATTATTTGTTTCTCAAAATAAATACAACACAAATAATGTGCTAGGCTTTTTAAAAAATAACGTGCTGCATTCACATAACCTTCTATAGCCACTTTCATTTATTTTTATTGAACTTCTACACATTATTCTTACGAAAGTTTGTATTTTTATCTAGGTATTTTCAGTAGCAGCCGGTGACTAAAAATCCTGGGGATAACACGTATCCATGACGATCACTTATGTTGAATTACTACAATTGACAATGTAAAAAAGTATAATACTAACTTTTTTCGTGATATTTCATTTAAAGGTATAAACGCATCTATTTGAAGAGAAAATCTATTCGCCTATCCTTTCTGGTAGCAAATTTATCAATCATGCCATCTGTTTTCAATCGATCACATAGATACATAAAGGTCGAATGGAGTAACCAACTTAAGATATCAAACTTAAATACCAAGTTTGGTATATAACGGTCTTTTCGTATTTGAGCTGTGCTGTCCACAAACACACACACGGATCTTTTTCCAAAATAAAAAAAAATTGGATTCAGGGGACCCAAAACATGCATTTCCGGTGAAATCTACGAATCGATTTTTAGGTGCAATACAATACCCTCTCTATACACTTTGTAAATACTAGTAACAACCATTTCTGCTAATATGTATTTGATTACCATTAAGTAGAACGAAGAATAAGTTCTATAAGAATAATTTGTTGCATTATTATTATTAGTAGTAGTAGCATTAGCCTACATTTCAGGAAACTCAAAATAATTTGACAAAGATTACATCCTTAACTGTACCCAATGAAAAGACAGCCGTAAGAAGAGAAAGTTACCATACTTTGACAAATAAGAATTGTAGTTAACTGAACTTTTATAGGGAAAAATATGGAAGGCAGCAGCGTAGTCACAAAAATATTAAATGAGGTTATGTATAGGGATCCCTTTCTTAAATAATTTGTATGACATCAAATCATAAATATAAATTACTTCCGAGTTGAAATATATATATATATATATATATATATATTAAAACTTATTTTTATTCATTCAACCAGTGCAGCAATTGGAATTAAAATCGGAAAAGCTATTATTTTTTACACTTTCAGAAAGCGGAGTTCCAGCCCTATATATACGTTTCTGAAATGTAATGATAATAAGGATACTTTTTGATGGCTATGTATAAAGACTTGAACCGTGGACTTCCGTTCATGAGTCGATGCCAGACCTCTTGACCAACCGCGTCCGTAGTTAAATAAGTGGCCCAATTTCCAAGAAAATTATGGGAGGAAAGGTGATTCTTGTAAAATCAAGAAAAAAAGCCAATGAAAATAACAGAAATCAGTATTAAATTGAAGCCTCGTTCATCAGGATTGAGGCGCTTTTAGTGCCTTAAATATAATCAAACCGCCGGCTTGAAATCAGCATTAAAACGCCCTTCAGAAAAAATTCAGATGTTCGTCCTATTTCTATTGTAACAAACACGCAATTCACGTTAAATATATGTTTGTTCTACAATGAGAAATCGTTTACCTATGACCACTTAGGCCAGATGTCTCCAAAACTGTATTCGCGAATACATGCCCTGAATGAGGGGAGGATGGAGTGGACAATGACGTAACGTTACAGTCCATTCAGCCCTTACCTGAGACGAGCAGTTGTGGACTGACTGTCGTAGTGAAATGGCTCCTCCAAATAATAACAAGAACCCACGGAAACGTTTATGCACATTTAAAGATAATAGGGAGGAATAACTTTTATGTACTCTTCTGACAAAAATCTAAGGTATCACAAAATGAATCATCCTGTGAAAGTACACTGATACCCAATCATATATCATAAGTAGTGGTGGCGGTCGCGGTCGCGGTCGGGGTAGTAGTACTAGTACTAGTACTAGTAGTACTAGTACTAGTACTACTAGTACTAGTACTACTAGTACTACTACTACTAGTACTAGTACTACTACTACTAGTACTACTACCCCGACCGCGACAGTAGTACTAGTACTACTACTACTAGTACTACTACCCCGACCGCGACAGTAGTAGTAGTAGTAGTAGTAGTAGTAGTAGTAGTAGTAGTAGTAGTAGTAGTAGTAGTAGTAGTAGTAGTAGTAGTAGTAGTAGTAGTAGTAGTAGTAGTAGTAGTAGTAGTAGTAGTAGTAGTAGTAGTAGTAGTAGTAGTAGTAGTAGTAGTAGTAGTAGTAGTAGTAGTAGTAGTAGTAGTAGTAGTAGTAGTAGTAGTAGTAGTAGTAGTAGTAGTAGTAGTAGTAGTAGTAGTAGTAGTAGTAGTAGTAGTAGTAGTAGTAGTAGTAGTAGTAGTAGTAGTAGTAGTAGTAGTAGTAGTAGTAGTAGTAGTAGTAGTAGTAGTAGTAGTAGTAGTAGTAGTAGTAGTAGTAGTAGTAGTAGTAGTAGTAGTAGTAGTAGTAGTAGTAGTAGTAGTAGTAGTAGTAGTAGTAGTAGTAGTAGTAGTAGTAGTAGTAGTAGTAGTAGTAGTAGTAGTAGTAGTAGTAGTAGTAGTAGTAGTAGTAGTAGTAGTAGTAGTAGTAGTAGTAGTAGTAGTAGTAGTAGTAGTAGTAGTAGTAGTAGTAGTAGTAGTAGTAGTAGTAGTAGTAGTAGTAGTAGTAGTAGTAGTAGTAGTAGTAGTAGTAGTAGTAGTAGTAGTAGTAGTAGTAGTAGTAGTAGTAGTAGTAGTAGTAGTAGTAGTAGTAGTAGTAGTAGTAGTAGTAGTAGTAGTAGTAGTAGTAGTAGTAGTAGTAGTAGTAGTAGTAGTAGTAGTAGTAGTAGTAGTAGTAGTAGTAGTAGTAGTAGTAGTAGTAGTAGTAGTAGTAGTAGTAGTAGTAGTAGTAGTAGTAGTAGTAGTAGTAGTAGTAGTAGTAGTAGTAGTAGTAGTAGTAGTAGTAGTAGTAGTAGTAGTAGTAGTAGTAGTAGTAGTAGTAGTAGTAGTAGTAGTAGTAGTAGTAGTAGTAGTAGTAGTAGTAGTAGTAGTAGTAGTAGTAGTAGTAGTAGTAGTAGTAGTAGTAGTAGTAGTAGTAGTAGTAGTAGTAGTAGTAGTAGTAGTAGTAGTAGTAGTAGTAGTAGTAGTAGTAGTAGTAGTAGTAGTAGTAGTAGTAGTAGTAGTAGTAGTAGTAGTAGTAGTAGTAGTAGTAGTAGTAGTAGTAGTAGTAGTAGTAGTAGTAGTAGTAGTAGTAGTAGTAGTAGTAGTAGTAGTAGTAGTAGTAGTAGTAGTAGTAGTAGTAGTAGTAGTAGTAGTAGTAGTAGTAGTAGTAGTAGTAGTAGTAGTAGTAGTAGTAGTAGTAGTAGTAGTAGTAGTAGTAGTAGTAGTAGTAGTAGTAGTAGTAGTAGTAGTAGTAGTAGTAGTAGTAGTAGTAGTAGTAGTAGTAGTAGTAGTAGTAGTAGTAGTAGTAGTAGTAGTAGTAGTAGTAGTAGTAGTAGTAGTAGTAGTAGTAGTAGTAGTAGTAGTAGTAGTAGTAGTAGTAGTAGTAGTAGTAGTAGTAGTAGTAGTAGTAGTAGTAGTAGTAGTAGTAGTAGTAGTAGTAGTAGTAGTAGTAGTAGTAGTAGTAGTAGTAGTAGTAGTAGTAGTAGTAGTAGTAGTAGTAGTAGTAGTAGTAGTAGTAGTAGTAGTAGTAGTAGTAGTAGTAGTAGTAGTAGTAGTAGTAGTAGTAGTAGTAGTAGTAGTAGTAGTAGTAGTAGTAGTAGTAGTAGTAGTAGTAGTAGTAGTAGTAGTAGTAGTAGTAGTAGTAGTAGTAGTAGTAGTAGTAGTAGTAGTAGTAGTAGTAGTAGTAGTAGTAGTAGTAGTAGTAGTAGTAGTAGTAGTAGTAGTAGTAGTAGTAGTAGTAGTAGTAGTAGTAGTAGTAGTAGTAGTAGTAGTAGTAGTAGTAGTAGTAGTAGTAGTAGTAGTAGTAGTAGTAGTAGTAGTAGTAGTAGTAGTAGTAGTAGTAGTAGTAGTAGTAGTAGTAGTAGTAGTAGTAGTAGTAGTAGTAGTAGTAGTAGTAGTAGTAGTAGTAGTAGTAGTAGTAGTAGTAGTAGTAGTAGTAGTAGTAGTAGTAGTAGTAGTAGTAGTAGTAGTAGTAGTAGTAGTAGTAGTAGTAGTAGTAGTAGTAGTAGTAGTAGTAGTAGTAGTAGTAGTAGTAGTAGTAGTAGTAGTAGTAGTAGTAGTAGTAGTAGTAGTAGTAGTAGTAGTAGTAGTAGTAGTAGTAGTAGTAGTAGTAGTAGTAGTAGTAGTAGTAGTAGTAGTAGTAGTAGTAGTAGTAGTAGTAGTAGTAGTAGTAGTAGTAGTAGTAGTAGTAGTAGTAGTAGTAGTAGTAGTAGTAGTAGTAGTAGTAGTAGTAGTAGTAGTAGTAGTAGTAGTAGTAGTAGTAGTAGTAGTAGTAGTAGTAGTAGTAGTAGTAGTAGTAGTAGTAGTAGTAGTAGTAGTAGTAGTAGTAGTAGTAGTAGTAGTAGTAGTAGTAGTAGTAGTAGTAGTAGTAGTAGTAGTAGTAGTAGTAGTAGTAGTAGTAGTAGTAGTAGTAGTAGTAGTAGTAGTAGTAGTAGTAGTAGTAGTAGTAGTAGTAGTAGTAGTAGTAGTAGTAGTAGTAGTAGTAGTAGTAGTAGTAGTAGTAGTAGTAGTAGTAGTAGTAGTAGTAGTAGTAGTAGTAGTAGTAGTAGTAGTAGTAGTAGTAGTAGTAGTAGTAGTAGTAGTAGTAGTAGTAGTAGTAGTAGTAGTAGTAGTAGTAGTAGTAGTAGTAGTAGTAGTAGTAGTAGTAGTAGTAGTAGTAGTAGTAGTAGTAGTAGTAGTAGTAGTAGTAGTAGTAGTAGTAGTAGTAGTAGTAGTAGTAGTAGTAGTAGTAGTAGTAGTAGTAGTAGTAGTAGTAGTAGTAGTAGTAGTAGTAGTAGTAGTAGTAGTAGTAGTAGTAGTAGTAGTAGTAGTAGTAGTAGTAGTAGTAGTAGTAGTAGTAGTAGTAGTAGTAGTAGTAGTAGTAGTAGTAGTAGTAGTAGTAGTAGTAGTAGTAGTAGTAGTAGTAGTAGTAGTAGTAGTAGTAGTAGTAGTAGTAGTAGTAGTAGTAGTAGTAGTAGTAGTAGTAGTAGTAGTAGTAGTAGTAGTAGTAGTAGTAGTAGTAGTAGTAGTAGTAGTAGTAGTAGTAGTAGTAGTAGTAGTAGTAGTAGTAGTAGTAGTAGTAGTAGTAGTAGTAGTAGTAGTAGTAGTAGTAGTAGTAGTAGTAGTAGTAGTAGTAGTAGTAGTAGTAGTAGTAGTAGTAGTAGTAGTAGTAGTAGTAGTAGTAGTAGTAGTAGTAGTAGTAGTAGTAGTAGTAGTAGTAGTAGTAGTAGTAGTAGTAGTAGTAGTAGTAGTAGTAGTAGTAGTAGTAGTAGTAGTAGTAGTAGTAGTAGTAGTAGTAGTAGTAGTAGTAGTAGTAGTAGTAGTAGTAGTAGTAGTAGTAGTAGTAGTAGTAGTAGTAGTAGTAGTAGTAGTAGTAGTAGTAGTAGTAGTAGTAGTAGTAGTAGTAGTAGTAGTAGTAGTAGTAGTAGTAGTAGTAGTAGTAGTAGTAGTAGTAGTAGTAGTAGTAGTAGTAGTAGTAGTAGTAGTAGTAGTAGTAGTAGTAGTAGTAGTAGTAGTAGTAGTAGTAGTAGTAGTAGTAGTAGTAGTAGTAGTAGTAGTAGTAGTAGTAGTAGTAGTAGTAGTAGTAGTAGTAGTAGTAGTAGTAGTAGTAGTAGTAGTAGTAGTAGTAGTAGTAGTAGTAGTAGTAGTAGTAGTAGTAGTAGTAGTAGTAGTAGTAGTAGTAGTAGTAGTAGTAGTAGTAGTAGTAGTAGTAGTAGTAGTAGTAGTAGTAGTAGTAGTAGTAGTAGTAGTAGTAGTAGTAGTAGTAGTAGTAGTAGTAGTAGTAGTAGTAGTAGTAGTAGTAGTAGTAGTAGTAGTAGTAGTAGTAGTAGTAGTAGTAGTAGTAGTAGTAGTAGTAGTAGTAGTAGTAGTAGTAGTAGTAGTAGTAGTAGTAGTAGTAGTAGTAGTAGTAGTAGTAGTAGTAGTAGTAGTAGTAGTAGTAGTAGTAGTAGTAGTAGTAGTAGTAGTAGTAGTAGTAGTAGTAGTAGTAGTAGTAGTAGTAGTAGTAGTAGTAGTAGTAGTAGTAGTAGTAGTAGTAGTAGTAGTAGTAGTAGTAGTAGTAGTAGTAGTAGTAGTAGTAGTAGTAGTAGTAGTAGTAGTAGTAGTAGTAGTAGTAGTAGTAGTAGTAGTAGTAGTAGTAGTAGTAGTAGTAGTAGTAGTAGTAGTAGTAGTAGTAGTAGTAGTAGTAGTAGTAGTAGTAGTAGTAGTAGTAGTAGTAGTAGTAGTAGTAGTAGTAGTAGTAGTAGTAGTAGTAGTAGTAGTAGTAGTAGTAGTAGTAGTAGTAGTAGTAGTAGTAGTAGTAGTAGTAGTAGTAGTAGTAGTAGTAGTAGTAGTAGTAGTAGTAGTAGTAGTAGTAGTAGTAGTAGTAGTAGTAGTAGTAGTAGTAGTAGTAGTAG
Organism: Hymenopus coronatus; assembly: GCA_030762935.1. Lineage (NCBI taxonomy): Eukaryota > Metazoa > Arthropoda > Insecta > Mantodea > Hymenopodidae > Hymenopus > Hymenopus coronatus. The sequence continues at coordinate 76,957,086 of CM060897.1, read as the reverse complement.
TAGTAGTAGTAGTAGTAGTAGTAGTAGTAGTAGTAGTAGTAGTAGTAGTAGTAGTAGTAGTAGTAGTAGTAGTAGTAGTAGTAGTAGTAGTAGTAGTAGTAGTAGTAGTAGTAGTAGTAGTAGTAGTAGTAGTAGTAGTAGTAGTAGTAGTAGTAGTAGTAGTAGTAGTAGTAGTAGTAGTAGTAGTAGTAGTAGTAGTAGTAGTAGTAGTAGTAGTAGTAGTAGTAGTAGTAGTAGTAGTAGTAGTAGTAGTAGTAGTAGTAGTAGTAGTAGTAGTAGTAGTAGTAGTAGTAGTAGTAGTAGTAGTAGTAGTAGTAGTAGTAGTAGTAGTAGTAGTAGTAGTAGTAGTAGTAGTAGTAGTAGTAGTAGTAGTAGTAGTAGTAGTAGTAGTAGTAGTAGTAGTAGTAGTAGTAGTAGTAGTAGTAGTAGTAGTAGTAGTAGTAGTAGTAGTAGTAGTAGTAGTAGTAGTAGTAGTAGTAGTAGTAGTAGTAGTAGTAGTAGTAGTAGTAGTAGTAGTAGTAGTAGTAGTAGTAGTAGTAGTAGTAGTAGTAGTAGTAGTAGTAGTAGTAGTAGTAGTAGTAGTAGTAGTAGTAGTAGTAGTAGTAGTAGTAGTAGTAGTAGTAGTAGTAGTAGTAGTAGTAGTAGTAGTAGTAGTAGTAGTAGTAGTAGTAGTAGTAGTAGTAGTAGTAGTAGTAGTAGTAGTAGTAGTAGTAGTAGTAGTAGTAGTAGTAGTAGTAGTAGTAGTAGTAGTAGTAGTAGTAGTAGTAGTAGTAGTAGTAGTAGTAGTAGTAGTAGTAGTAGTAGTAGTAGTAGTAGTAGTAGTAGTAGTAGTAGTAGTAGTAGTAGTAGTAGTAGTAGTAGTAGTAGTAGTAGTAGTAGTAGTAGTAGTAGTAGTAGTAGTAGTAGTAGTAGTAGTAGTAGTAGTAGTAGTAGTAGTAGTAGTAGTAGTAGTAGTAGTAGTAGTAGTAGTAGTAGTAGTAGTAGTAGTAGTAGTAGTAGTAGTAGTAGTAGTAGTAGTAGTAGTAGTAGTAGTAGTAGTAGTAGTAGTAGTAGTAGTAGTAGTAGTAGTAGTAGTAGTAGTAGTAGTAGTAGTAGTAGTAGTAGTAGTAGTAGTAGTAGTAGTAGTAGTAGTAGTAGTAGTAGTAGTAGTAGTAGTAGTAGTAGTAGTAGTAGTAGTAGTAGTAGTAGTAGTAGTAGTAGTAGTAGTAGTAGTAGTAGTAGTAGTAGTAGTAGTAGTAGTAGTAGTAGTAGTAGTAGTAGTAGTAGTAGTAGTAGTAGTAGTAGTAGTAGTAGTAGTAGTAGTAGTAGTAGTAGTAGTAGTAGTAGTAGTAGTAGTAGTAGTAGTAGTAGTAGTAGTAGTAGTAGTAGTAGTAGTAGTAGTAGTAGTAGTAGTAGTAGTAGTAGTAGTAGTAGTAGTAGTAGTAGTAGTAGTAGTAGTAGTAGTAGTAGTAGTAGTAGTAGTAGTAGTAGTAGTAGTAGTAGTAGTAGTAGTAGTAGTAGTAGTAGTAGTAGTAGTAGTAGTAGTAGTAGTAGTAGTAGTAGTAGTAGTAGTAGTAGTAGTAGTAGTAGTAGTAGTAGTAGTAGTAGTAGTAGTAGTAGTAGTAGTAGTAGTAGTAGTAGTAGTAGTAGTAGTAGTAGTAGTAGTAGTAGTAGTAGTAGTAGTAGTAGTAGTAGTAGTAGTAGTAGTAGTAGTAGTAGTAGTAGTAGTAGTAGTAGTAGTAGTAGTAGTAGTAGTAGTAGTAGTAGTAGTAGTAGTAGTAGTAGTAGTAGTAGTAGTAGTAGTAGTAGTAGTAGTAGTAGTAGTAGTAGTAGTAGTAGTAGTAGTAGTAGTAGTAGTAGTAGTAGTAGTAGTAGTAGTAGTAGTAGTAGTAGTAGTAGTAGTAGTAGTAGTAGTAGTAGTAGTAGTAGTAGTAGTAGTAGTAGTAGTAGTAGTAGTAGTAGTAGTAGTAGTAGTAGTAGTAGTAGTAGTAGTAGTAGTAGTAGTAGTAGTAGTAGTAGTAGTAGTAGTAGTAGTAGTAGTAGTAGTAGTAGTAGTAGTAGTAGTAGTAGTAGTAGTAGTAGTAGTAGTAGTAGTAGTAGTAGTAGTAGTAGTAGTAGTAGTAGTAGTAGTAGTAGTAGTAGTAGTAGTAGTAGTAGTAGTAGTAGTAGTAGTAGTAGTAGTAGTAGTAGTAGTAGTAGTAGTAGTAGTAGTAGTAGTAGTAGTAGTAGTAGTAGTAGTAGTAGTAGTAGTAGTAGTAGTAGTAGTAGTAGTAGTAGTAGTAGTAGTAGTAGTAGTAGTAGTAGTAGTAGTAGTAGTAGTAGTAGTAGTAGTAGTAGTAGTAGTAGTAGTAGTAGTAGTAGTAGTAGTAGTAGTAGTAGTAGTAGTAGTAGTAGTAGTAGTAGTAGTAGTAGTAGTAGTAGTAGTAGTAGTAGTAGTAGTAGTAGTAGTAGTAGTAGTAGTAGTAGTAGTAGTAGTAGTAGTAGTAGTAGTAGTAGTAGTAGTAGTAGTAGTAGTAGTAGTAGTAGTAGTAGTAGTAGTAGTAGTAGTAGTAGTAGTAGTAGTAGTAGTAGTAGTAGTAGTAGTAGTAGTAGTAGTAGTAGTAGTAGTAGTAGTAGTAGTAGTAGTAGTAGTAGTAGTAGTAGTAGTAGTAGTAGTAGTAGTAGTAGTAGTAGTAGTAGTAGTAGTAGTAGTAGTAGTAGTAGTAGTAGTAGTAGTAGTAGTAGTAGTAGTAGTAGTAGTAGTAGTAGTAGTAGTAGTAGTAGTAGTAGTAGTAGTAGTAGTAGTAGTAGTAGTAGTAGTAGTAGTAGTAGTAGTAGTAGTAGTAGTAGTAGTAGTAGTAGTAGTAGTAGTAGTAGTAGTAGTAGTAGTAGTAGTAGTAGTAGTAGTAGTAGTAGTAGTAGTAGTAGTAGTAGTAGTAGTAGTAGTAGTAGTAGTAGTAGTAGTAGTAGTAGTAGTAGTAGTAGTAGTAGTAGTAGTAGTAGTAGTAGTAGTAGTAGTAGTAGTAGTAGTAGTAGTAGTAGTAGTAGTAGTAGTAGTAGTAGTAGTAGTAGTAGTAGTAGTAGTAGTAGTAGTAGTAGTAGTAGTAGTAGTAGTAGTAGTAGTAGTAGTAGTAGTAGTAGTAGTAGTAGTAGTAGTAGTAGTAGTAGTAGTAGTAGTAGTAGTAGTAGTAGTAGTAGTAGTAGTAGTAGTAGTAGTAGTAGTAGTAGTAGTAGTAGTAGTAGTAGTAGTAGTAGTAGTAGTAGTAGTAGTAGTAGTAGTAGTAGTAGTAGTAGTAGTAGTAGTAGTAGTAGTAGTAGTAGTAGTAGTAGTAGTAGTAGTAGTAGTAGTAGTAGTAGTAGTAGTAGTAGTAGTAGTAGTAGTAGTAGTAGTAGTAGTAGTAGTAGTAGTAGTAGTAGTAGTAGTAGTAGTAGTAGTAGTAGTAGTAGTAGTAGTAGTAGTAGTAGTAGTAGTAGTAGTAGTAGTAGTAGTAGTAGTAGTAGTAGTAGTAGTAGTAGTAGTAGTAGTAGTAGTAGTAGTAGTAGTAGTAGTAGTAGTAGTAGTAGTAGTAGTAGTAGTAGTAGTAGTAGTAGTAGTAGTAGTAGTAGTAGTAGTAGTAGTAGTAGTAGTAGTAGTAGTAGTAGTAGTAGTAGTAGTAGTAGTAGTAGTAGTAGTAGTAGTAGTAGTAGTAGTAGTAGTAGTAGTAGTAGTAGTAGTAGTAGTAGTAGTAGTAGTAGTAGTAGTAGTAGTAGTAGTAGTAGTAGTAGTAGTAGTAGTAGTAGTAGTAGTAGTAGTAGTAGTAGTAGTAGTAGTAGTAGTAGTAGTAGTAGTAGTAGTAGTAGTAGTAGTAGTAGTAGTAGTAGTAGTAGTAGTAGTAGTAGTAGTAGTAGTAGTAGTAGTAGTAGTAGTAGTAGTAGTAGTAGTAGTAGTAGTAGTAGTAGTAGTAGTAGTAGTAGTAGTAGTAGTAGTAGTAGTAGTAGTAGTAGTAGTAGTAGTAGTAGTAGTAGTAGTAGTAGTAGTAGTAGTAGTAGTAGTAGTAGTAGTAGTAGTAGTAGTAGTAGTAGTAGTAGTAGTAGTAGTAGTAGTAGTAGTAGTAGTAGTAGTAGTAGTAGTAGTAGTAGTAGTAGTAGTAGTAGTAGTAGTAGTAGTAGTAGTAGTAGTAGTAGTAGTAGTAGTAGTAGTAGTAGTAGTAGTAGTAGTAGTAGTAGTAGTAGTAGTAGTAGTAGTAGTAGTAGTAGTAGTAGTAGTAGTAGTAGTAGTAGTAGTAGTAGTAGTAGTAGTAGTAGTAGTAGTAGTAGTAGTAGTAGTAGTAGTAGTAGTAGTAGTAGTAGTAGTAGTAGTAGTAGTAGTAGTAGTAGTAGTAGTAGTAGTAGTAGTAGTAGTAGTAGTAGTAGTAGTAGTAGTAGTAGTAGTAGTAGTAGTAGTAGTAGTAGTAGTAGTAGTAGTAGTAGTAGTAGTAGTAGTAGTAGTAGTAGTAGTAGTAGTAGTAGTAGTAGTAGTAGTAGTAGTAGTAGTAGTAGTAGTAGTAGTAGTAGTAGTAGTAGTAGTAGTAGTAGTAGTAGTAGTAGTAGTAGTAGTAGTAGTAGTAGTAGTAGTAGTAGTAGTAGTAGTAGTAGTAGTAGTAGTAGTAGTAGTAGTAGTAGTAGTAGTAGTAGTAGTAGTAGTAGTAGTAGTAGTAGTAGTAGTAGTAGTAGTAGTAGTAGTAGTAGTAGTAGTAGTAGTAGTAGTAGTAGTAGTAGTAGTAGTAGTAGTAGTAGTAGTAGTAGTAGTAGTAGTAGTAGTCTATTACTAAGTCATTATAATCATCATTAAATACTGTGTACGATTATCATTTAATTAATTCATCGAGTTTCAAACATACTTTAAAATATATTGTAAATGGAAGCTTAGTATTTTCTTAGGGCCGTAGAAATTTGAAAATTGATAAAATCGTACTCTAGGGATGGAATCTGCAATACAACTCCAGGAACTGAAGAAATTTTCAAACTAAAACAATAAAATCGCATTCGGATACCAGATGCAAATCTATGTCGCAGTTAAAGGTAGTCACTTGTGTCAGTGAAGTAGACCTGAATATTCTTGTCATAACTCCTCTATCAAACGCACTCTTCACTGTGACCGGTGGCAGGTATTTTCAGTGCAACCCGACTGTCCCTACCGCCAACTTCCCCCAATGCCTTTATAGTGCGGTACAGTACCTCTTGGGAGACACCATCCAAATCAAGTGAATATATATTTCTGATATCAACGAAACCTCTGAATTAGAATTAAATGGGGCTAGAACTAAATGCAGATAAACTGCTGCTTCTGGCAAATAAACAAAAAATGCTACAAGTAATGATCGATAGGCTGTGGAAACAGAAAGAAAATGATGAATAGAAATCAACACAGAGAAATCCGAAGTGATGAGATCAAATTGTCGTTGGAAATAAAAAAAAAATCAGTTCAAATATTTGGAAAGTTTCCTAACGAAGGATGCCACTACACCAAGCAGATTATATCATGGATTATCATGGCCAAGAAAGCTTTAAAAAAAGAGAACATTACTGACAAGCAATCTGAACCTAGAGGTACGTTAAATGTTTACATTTGGTGCCGGAAACTTATAGAGAGGTTAAAGTGGACAGGCATGGTGACAAATGAAGAGGTTCTGAGAAGAGTGCGCGAGAAGAAATCAATGATACTCATAATTCGCAGGAGAGCAAACTGGAGAGGGCACATTCTAAGAAGAAACTTCCCACTACATGACGTCATATGAGGAAAGGTAGACGTACGAATTAGACTTGAAAGAAAAATGTAACTATTATATTTTCATTTAGAATAGGCGATTCAAAGTCACGTCAACACAGACTTTTGTGCGCCTGCCTTCCCTCCTCCCTCTCTTCAAGGCATTAACAAAGTAAGTGCTGCAGAGTGGGAGTAATCCATGTGCGTTATCTGAGAAGGGAATATGACCTTGAACCGCCTATTTCAAATGAACACAGTATAGAGTACTATACGATTTAAAGGAAAAGCGGAAATATTGGATGCTGAGAGCGGGAGCATAGGATAGAAAGCTACGGGGAACCAAATCAAATTTGAGGACTTGCGAAAGGCAGAATAACTACTAATATTTTTTTTTTCTCAAATACGACTCTTACGACTTTTATTAAAATGACATTTGTACAAAATAATGACAAACTGTAGGTACATCTTGAATATTCTGGGAATAACCTGTAAACTTCTCTTCATTTTGGAGGAGTTTTATATAATTTCGTATCACCGAAAGCACCATAAGAGATGCATGATAACGTACTATACACAGTACATAGATCTCTTTAAAAGACATTAATTTCAAATATAATTTTTATGGCAATAATCATTTCCGAAATTATATTATTAACTTATTATTCGTTGAATTCAACGTGCTTGCAACGTATTTTAAAGTGCTGTGGCTATTCAGTTGTTTCTAGCGTCAATGTAGACGTATGGAAATTTTAAGACAGCATATAGGAACCCGGCTACTAAACATCTGGCTATCAAATTGGTTACCTGTATCCTCTTGTGCCAGCAATGAAACGTGTCGTGAATCTATTTCTGCGCAGCTTGAGTTAAATGAAATAGATAAAAAACAAAAAAACTGATGTGTTCCATTCACATTACTTTCTCTACATCACTGTAACATATTATTATTAAAACGCATATTTTTCAATATACTATATGATAATAGAGATTAACATTAGCAGAAAGTATATAATTACTTGCTTTCTTATAAGTAGAAGCAAATTAAAGGAATACACTAGGCCAAAGTGATAGTCAAATCTTTTAAAAGCTGTTTGCCATGTGGTTGAAATCTGTTTCTATGCATGGCCAGGAGAAAAGTGTGAGAAAAGTTAAAGTATTTTAAATCTGAAACAAATAACTTGAAATATCTCATAAATGTACAACTCGAAAAAAAATAATTAAAAAACCCGTACATTACATAAATTGTGTGTTTTAACGAGATCTACATTATTTATGTAGTAAGTTTTTGTCTATCTGTTACGGTTTACCAGTTATGCAAAATTCATCCAGAATAAATAGGTCTTTAGAGGCTATTCCTAGATAATTCAAGATATACATTTTATTTATCATGTAAATATCTTTAATATACGACATTTTAATCAAAATCATTAGAGCTATTTTTGAGAAAATCAAAATTTTCGATTTTTTCCATGTAAAGGGTAGTTTTGGGTGGGGGGGTTCTCAAAAGCTTCGTGTCGCATCCTTAAAAGATACCAAACTTAAATCCCAAGTTTGATATTTAACGGTCTTTTCATTTTTGAGCTGCCCACAGACACACGCGGACATTTTTCTTAAAATGCTTTTTCTGGATTCGGGGGGTCTCAAAACATATATTTCCGGTGAAATCTCGGTATAGAATTTTTGGATGTAATACAAAACCTTCTCTATACACGTACACAGAACGTATAGAGAAGGTAAAAATGATAGTGCAGCGAAAGTCGTGTGAATGTAACACCAAAACTTTCTCCCTCAAAGTATACCTACTTCTAGAAGTAGTATCTAACATATACTGCAAACAGTAAATATCATTGGTATTCCTTGCAGGTCGTATGTATAAAGTTCAAACTCGTTTTCTAGAACCTTCTGACCACCACCTGACCTAATTTAGCGCTTACAGGTACGCTGACGTCTCAGGTGATGCCTGGGGGAAGGTCACGTGGTTCTTTTCTCCAATTCAGGTAATGATTTATGGTGCAGGGGGGCCCCGTCTCACACAATATTTTAGGTACTCATTCTATACTTTCTATTCAATACCTTCTTTTTCTCTCTCTCTCTCTCTCTCTCTCTCTCTCTCTCTCTCTCTCTCTCTCTCTCTCGTTAGGATATAAGTTCTCAGGAATGTTCTCACACCTTCGTTTTGTTTCCAAGTCAATATACCACTAAGGCATATTAACTTGGTTTACATTGTCAACTGAATTAAATTTGAATATACGCATTTGTTGTGTAGTAAGTTTTTGTCTATCTCTTACTGTTTATCAGTTACGCAAAATTCATTCAGAATAAGGTCTTTATGGCTATTCTCACAAAATTCAAGATATACATCTTATTTGCCACATAAATATCTTTAATATACGGTTTTTGAATAAAAATTGTTAAGAGACATTTTTGAGAAAACAAAATTTTCTAAATTTCTTCCCTGTAAAAGGTAGTTTGGTGTGGGGGGATTTTTCTCAAAATCTTAGTGTAGCATCCCTGGAAGATACTAAATTAAATACCAAGTTTGGTATTTTACTGACTTTTCGTTTTTCAGTTATCGTGTTCACAGACACACCAACACGCTGACACACACGGACCTTTTCTTCTTCTTAAAATACTTTTTTTGGATACAGGGACCCTAAAACGTGTATTTCCATTGAAATCTCGGTATCGATTTTTTGGGTGGAATGCAATGTCTTCTCTATACACTATGTACATAGTACGCGTAAAGAAAGTAAAAATGGTTCTCTTGTGTGCTGCTACGGGAGCATTAAAATATTGTATCTTAGGTGAATACAATACGATTTGAACACGGGGATGTTTCTATGTAACGTATTTCGATCCGTTCCCACTTTCTAATAGGATCATATCCAAGATGCAATATGATCCATTCACTATTATCGGAATGTGTACTCAAATCGATATCAATTCCCCATGCAGTATATGAATCGAGCCCAATTGTCAACGCACATAAATTCACCGGCAACTGATAACTTCATTTAACTATGCAACTACTATGCTAGTGAATAAAATGAGCTGAACTAAGATGTTATCGCTGCTTTCAAACACAAATAGAGAAGTTGAAACGTCTTTCAAACGCAGAACCAGAGTAGTATAAAAAGTTTTGAATGAAGGTGGAATAATCAGATGATTCTGATTATGCCTAGGGGCCAAATCCATAGTCCTTCCTTGAGGGACATTCACACTCAAATCTCACTGAGTGCAGTGCCAATATCAGATTCAGAAACAAAACTAACTGAAAAAGATGCCAGTATTTTCCTATGAAGTCTGGTTGTCTTGAGAAGCTATTTTTTGAATAATAGTATAAGAAAAAAGGATTCCGAAACATTACGCCGACAAAAATAGCTACAAGTGTGAATGTTTGTATCATTCTGCATAAATTACTAATTTAGAATTTTGAGATTATGTGTAACCGGTGAAACTAAAATGACCATAAACCTTGTTAATCGGTGACGGATTGCAAATGATTACCCGGTTCCGAACCTCCAATTAAGAGCTCTTATTTCTAACATTGATTAGTTATTTGAGAACTGCTTATAATTTTATTATGCCTTCTTCCAATGAGAGTTTGCTTCAAATGAAATGCAAAGAGGAAGTCATTTTCACTATCTCTTGTAAGTACGATCCAAAAGCTGCCATGCCATTCGATAATAGTAATAATAATGATAATAAGTAATTCGTAATTTCAGTGTTACTGTTCGGGCAAACATTTCTATATATTGCCGGTATATGATTACTTTGTAGAAATAGGTTTTAAAAAATCACTAGGGAAGGAAGCACCCGTTAGTGATTTCTCTGTGTAATAGTAAGTCGATAAATTCATACTAATTTATTTCCTTTTTTTTTTCTTTTTTTTTTTTGTCAATATATTCTTACTTCTAATTTTCCAAAACAGCATTGTCCTCTACATTTGTGTTAATCACGTTCGTTGATGGGGAGAAAATATGATTGTCCGAAATTTTAAATCACAAATAAAAACTATGGAGCAACACAATCCGTGGAACACTATGCATCCATGAGTAAAAATCTTATGTGTTCCATTCAAATGACTTCTAGCAGTTCCACATACAAACTTTTCCTATAAAAGATAATTCTTTTATCTACATCATGATAAAACATTAACAGGATTGTCTTATTATTTACTTCTTTGTATGTAAAAGGGAAGGAAGAAACTTTTCCTTTTATTATTTTATCTGCATCATGATAAACACTGATAGGATTGTCTTATTACTTGCTTCTTTATAAGTATGTAAAAAGGAAGTAAGAACACAGGCTAAAGCGGCAGTGAAATCTTTTAAATACAAGTCGCCATGTGAAACAATTGAAAATCAGTTCTTTTAACTTGCTGGGAACAAACAAAAGAGAGGCGAAAAAATAATACCTCCCGCTTGAAAAAAGTTTCTTAAAACTGAAACCAATACCTCGCAATATCTCGAAAGAACTCTACAATATATATGACATAGATTGTGTGTTTAACGAAATCTAAATTTTTTGTGTAGTAACATCTCGTTTGTCTACTATCGCTTACGGTTTACCAGTACATAAGTTAAGCAGAAGTCATCCAGAGCTTATTCCCTAGGCCACTCACCTAGACGGCCCGGGTTCGATCCCAAGCGACCGCATATGAGATTTGTGGTGGACAAAGCGGCGCTGGGGCGGGTTTTCTCCGGTTTCCCCCGCAATAGCATTCCACCGGTGCTCCATCTTCATTCATGTATCATCAGTGTCACCGTCTGCGGTGCCGTAAGTAGTTAAAGCGGACGTTAAACACTACCACAAAAAAAAGAGCCTATTTCCAGAAAACTCAAGTTTGTCATGAAAATATCTTAAACATCGTCTTAATCAAAATCGTAGAGCCATTTTTGAGAAAATCCCTTTTCGAAAAATGTTCCATGTAAAGGATAGATGGGGGTAGGTCGATTTTTCTTAATATCTTCGTGTCCCAGCCTTGAGAGATACTGAACTTAAATATTAAGTTTGATATTTAACCAACTTTTCATTTTTGAGCTATGCTGCCCAGACACACAGACATGTTTCTAAAAAGACTTCTTTTTAATTCAGAGCTCTCAAAATATATATTTTTGGTGAAATCTAGGTATCGAATTTTCGGATGGAAGACAATACCTTCTCTATCCATTATATACACTGTACATTCACACAGCCTTCTCGTCATCGGTTTTGCTGACCTATGAAACATGTCTAAGATTACTCAGTAGTCTTGCAGAGTGTCCACTTACCTCACGCTAATATCACACAAGTGAATTTCTTTGGCTACCAAAGTAAGGAAGAATCAGCAATCGTGCTTAGAGTGGCGAAAGTGCTCCTCAAATAAGGAATGTGGATTTGTCCACAAGTTTATTTGGGCTGAGTGGCGGTGAAGATATTTCTGAAACTGGTTGTACCGCATGAAAGAAACGTGTTCAAAGAATAAACCATGTATGCAGTTTAGAAGCACCAAACGTCGGCGGGCGTCACTACAGCATTCACTCAGGACATTTATTTTTGCCATCTTCCAAGAATGCGACACTCTATTTTCAAGCTAATCTCAATCCAAACCACCTTTTTTTGAATATGATTTCGAAAATGTTTATTTTCTAAAAAAAAAAAGTATTAATAAATTTGTTTCAAATAACATACGTTATCATTACAAGTGAAATACACATACTGAAATTTCTGGATGACTTTTGCATCACTGGTAATCATATGACATAACATCTTACACACACACAAAAATAAATAAATAAATTAGACCTCGTTAAATCACACAATTTGCTTTAAGCATTTCCAAGATATTCTTGTTATTAGTTTAAAAGTTCCAATACTTTGCTTTTCTCAAACGGGAAGTCGTGTTCTCCTCCCCCCCGACTCGCTATAGCCTGCCGTATTCTCCTTGCACCCACTAGGAAATATGTAATAAAACTATTTCTAAACCAAATGTAGATTTAATAAGGCATTTTCTGATAATAAATCTTTTTTGGACATTGTAGTATAGAGCAGCATAAAGGAGGGTGGGTTGGTTGCAGCTTAACTGACTGATAAAAAAATCAAGAGCTCATGAGAAATGAAACATATGCTACATGACATTTCAATATTAATACCATTCTAAATTAACAGCTAATGCTTAAAAACTGCTAATGAACAAAGAAGTTTGATATAAACTGCATATTTTAACAAGATCTCTCATCTTTTATTGTGTGTCTTTAGTAAGTTTTTGTCCTTTAAATGGAAAGTTCTGCAAGAAGGAATGAATAGTGCTTCACATGCTCTTAACAAATACTTCAAGATATAAATTAAGTCTTGATTATTATAAAATCGAACATATTTTAATCAGTATTGTTGGAGTGAGATTTTTGAAAGAGGAACAAAAAGAAAGAATAAAAATCCTGAACATCTTCCATGTAAAGTTCTGTTTGAGGGGGAAGGTAAGCTTTTGCATTTTGAGTTATGCTACTCATAACTTCTCTCTCACACTTACCTCTTTTTAAAACAGTGTGTACAATATATTTCAAACACACATTTTGACTGAAATATTTACATTGGCAATTGTAATCAAATGCAATATTTTCTCTAACTTTAATGAAAGGTAATAAAAGCCAAGGATAAGAAAGTATGATGGTATTATATCACAGGTGAATTCAAATCTAGAGGATTTTCAATTATAGGTTTCAAAAACCAAAGATTCAGAAGTATAATCCAGACATATAATTTAGTTCTCTAACGTCCTGAGAAAACACTAGAAAACACTTATTCTCAAAATAAAAGTTCTCTAGAGCTTTATATACTGATGCAACTTGAGGATAAGTAAACTATGTTTCCTGAGTCTAGCTGTATATTGAGATATGAAAAGAATGGCTGCATATTTAACTTTGTCTCTGGACACAAATTTCACTGCAAAGGAATGGTCTTTGAGCTAGTCCCTCTTAATGATCATCTTTTATATGCCACTTCATTGTTTTATTCTAGCTAATTATTTCATTATTTTATTGTATTTACTTTTTTGCACCAATTTTAATACAATAATGGCTCCAAATTCACCCTGCTAATTAAACTTTCCTACCTTTAATGATAGAATGTCAGTGGTAAATCTATGATTTTACATTTTAACCACACTCTTGTACTCTCATACCTAATAGTTGAATTGGATAATTGGCTATTTTAAAACTTTCAGAGATATAGGTGTAGACACCTGAAAGAGGCATCCTCGCAAAAGTGATCTGTTGACGTCCCTGATACATCTAACTGTTCATTGCTTAACTTCTTCATATTTATTACTTTGAATATGAAATTTTCCATCTGTTTTCAAATATATTCTAACGAATTAATTTTAAAAAATGGGACAAAGGAAACAACCAATATACTTTTGTGTACTTATTTCTTTAAAAGAAGGTACAGTTTGTATGTGAAAGGAGTATACTGTTCCTTATGTATTCATTTAAAGGCATGGACAGTTTTCACATGAAAGAAATATATATTTATTAATTTAAAGGTATGCAGTACTTTCTTTAACAAGAGTGCAGTGCTGGTAAACACTGCCAATAGAGGGTAACTGCCGTGAATGTAAGAGAGGCAGGAAAAGGCTCATTGGTGAAGGGACCACAACATATCACTAATGCTAGTATTCCTTTCTACTTCACTATTAAATAAATGATATACATAACCTCCCCTATTCATACATTTTATTTTCCAGAAGCACATTGGGGGACTATTATGGAGTTATACTCAACATTGTGTTTTAACACATCATTCTAACAATTTATTCCATAAAATATTAAAAGTAGGGAACTGCTTCCTCTAAAATGTACTGATAATTTTAGTTATTATGCAGGATCAAAAAGAGCACATATGATTACTTACTCTGCAGTTTCTGCAGTAGGCCTTTCTTTAAGGTTGAAAGTCATTGCAGCAAAATTTTCTTGTTCTTAGTAATTAATTTCAATGAACTGTTTACTGTATATGTTCATCACAACAATTTTACCAAATGAAATCTTACTGTGCACTTTTCTAAAACTTTTTCATTGAGAGCAATACAAAGAGTATATAGTTTATAGGCAGCTTGACATAATGTCATTATGTCGACAATGTGTACACAGATCAGAATATTACAATCATTATTTCACAATGGCCTGGTAGGGATTACATTACCAGTAATACAACTTTTCAACCTTACTCTGAAAAGAAACCAAGTCTATATTCACAAAAGAAACATGTACTTAATAAGAATGTACCTATCTCTAAATTCTGCAAATGCCATATAATAATATGTGTAATGCTGTAGTTTACTACATTTTTCATGAGCATAATTCTTGTGATGATTTATATACTCTTTGGATGAGAACGGCTAATTTAATCCACGTGATTCAAGGAATCATTGGATTCTTGCAAAAATGTTGTCAGAAAATTAAGCTTGCCTTGTAAACACCTAGCTATAACCAAACTAGGTTAGAATTCACAAAAGCAGCAGGGAAGCACTGTTCGTGTATCTTGGATGAGAATAATATCTAGTTACGCAGTTAAATGGTTAACAACCTCAAAAGTATGTTCCAAGTATTAAATAAAAATAAATGCAGTAGTTGCTAAAAGCATGGTAGACACCTATAACCTTCACAAATGTGGTGAGGTCTGGTAGTGGTTTATGAACTATTGAACAAAAATAAATTTGGATGTTTTAATAATGAGTAACTTAATTTAAGATATAGACAAATCTCTAATTCGAAACTTACCATTTACGCAGATTAAGCAGCTTATTAGGGCGATAAACAACGCCACTAACATCCTAATGCAGATTGGAAGGCTCCTTCAACATAACTTGTTCCTTTCTCCAAGGTAATTGTGCTTCATAAACTCAAGCAAAACTCAACACCGTTATTGTCAAACACTGATGAAACATCAACAATCCCAAAACATTCCATTCCAGTTTCGGGGCAACACAAACCACGAACACTCCACGCGCCAAGATAAACAAAAACCTGTGCTCTTAAACTACATCAGTGCAAGAACTTTTGCTAACTTCTACTCTTCAGCCCCAATATAGCGCGCACCATACATTCCCTTGAACAACGTAAACAAATATACAACTCTCTCCTAACAAAGTTGTACATACATCGCCTCCGTCTTTCTAATGCTGGAAGCATAAATATTGTAACTCAAAACTCTCGCATACTAAAGAGCACCAGTTTCGATATGTGCGCCACCTAGAGTTACACATTAGAACTATTCAAGTTTCGATATTCATTTCTTCCTTCTTTTCCGATTACCCTGCCATCCTGTGGCTACTCTTAGCATCATTTACTCAGAGTAAACAATAAAATGAAACCCGCGAATTCAAATCTTGCTTAGGGTGAGTTTTCCCTTATTCTGAGAAGCCGAATGTCGAGTAATTGTAAGCTCTATGGACCCCGAGATCATTTGAGTATCATTTCACCAATTTCATTCCTTGTATGACCAAGTTAAAGGACGTTAAGGTACTATATATATATATAAACAAATGAAATTAAATTAAACAATTAGGAGTTGGAGGTTTTTTGTAATATTTAGGCAGGCACTGCTTTTTTTTCTCTATGTGAATTCGTCCACAGGATCTACTATATACCTTGTAGTCCATTCTGTCAAACTGCCTGTTAAATATTTAGTGAAAACAAAGCTGTACTTTCTACTTTTGTCTTAAAAAGACAATGGTAGCTCATGGAGGTCTTTTTAATATATTCTTTAAACAAAATTTACCTTCAAAACATGCTGTTACAATTTTTATACATTTCATTCTGTCCCTGCAAAGAAAACCGTAACACCGAGATGTTTTTTAAAGAATAAAAGCACAATATTTTTAAACATATAATTAATTCCCTTGTACATTTTCCTGGATAATGATATCGTGTCATTTTGATTTCATAGGAATTGCATGACATTCGATCACTAGTGGGAGAAAATAATTCCATTAATTCTTTCAGGTTTGACATACACCATTTTCTTTTAGTGACTTCCAGCCAGTTAACAGGAACTTTTTACACTCAACTTAAAGAAAGTGTTGCATTTCATTGAAAAATTGGATAGTTTTTACCAAAAACACACATTTTGAAATTCCTTGAACTCCATTAAAAAAAAAAAAAAAAAAAATAGAAAATACTTGTGTAACAAGCGGAATGACTCAGGCGGTAATGTCCGTGGCCCGCATTCGAGAAATCCAGGATTCAAAGGCAGTGGTTCACCAATCTGATTGGGGTTGACACCTTATGAGTACAGTTGGTGATAAGTAGCTAGACTGGATGGCACCTTAACAGATTCTCTTGGCACAATGAGAATAGAACACATCAGATTTCTTTTTTTTTTTTATCATTTTCATAAATTACCTTAAAAATACTAAAATAGTAGTAGTTACAAACCTATAAAGAATATGAGCATGCTGGAATTATAAAAGAACATGCCAGTGTCCTACATTTGACTAGTGTGGAAAAACAATTAACACTATGTTTTATTAATTTGTTGAGTTGGTTTTTTAACACTATGTCACATTGTTATTATGAGGTTTAACATGAGGTTTGTTTTATTACAATTATTATAACAATTACATTGTTATAATAATAACAATGTAAGTGACGTAGTGTTAAAAAACCAACTCAACAAATTGATAAAACATATAATTTGACCGTCACTGTTACTAAATTCCTCCAAACATCAATCAACTAATTAACACTAATTGATCTAGTTGGTTTAACTATGAAGCCCAGGACTTGAAGTACTTGCAATATTGTAAGTTGCCACTGTGGTGCGTTATCTGAAAATAATTTGAGAGCCTTGTGGTTTACTGGGAAACATACAAGTCAGTTGAATTTAATGCCCTGTTGGCAAGTTACCGTAGCTCAGTGGTCAGAACAACTGGCTGGAGATTGGAAGATCTATGGTTCAAATCCAGGCTATGGTATTGAATTTTTCAGTCTGACTCTACCTATCCAATTTTAGTGATGCTTTCTGCTTATATGCTTTATGTACAAAACTTTTACTGTTGAGAAACCATCTTTACTCCACTCATATTCACTATATAACACTAGCACATGGTTTATTTCTATTTGTGCTACAGATCAACCATGTATAATTTTGAATATCATTGCATTTTGAATTTAAATTGGGTATAGGTTTAAGCCTTTCCGTGTTGTATTTTACTCATGCATAATTCAAACCTATCTCATAAGTCATAATAATCCACTATAATAGCAACAGTACACCACACCAGCAAATCTAGTGCACCCAAGAGTTCATTTCAGTTTCTACTTGGGGCAGGGGCAAGATTGCAATTGCTTGAAGCAGGTTCCTGATTTTCAATGTGAAGTTTAACAACACATTTAGCCCAAGAAAATCTTTTATGTTCTTAAGTGTAAAATATTTGTTTTAAAAATACAGTTGTAATGTTTCTTTTGGTATAGAACTCCTCCATACCTCTGAACCATGCGACAGACAAGCAAAATGAGACAAATGATTGAAATGTCTCAGTTCAATGTTGTGAGTAGTGGCATGCAACTACCATTTGTTTAGTCACATGTTGAAGCCAGCTGAATGAGAAAAAAGAGGCGCTTCTCATGTCTCAACACATAGTATAATCTGCTATGAAATACCTTCCTGCTCTTACAATAATGTAGTGTTGACTAATTATAACTTCTTGACTCATATTCTTATAGTATATGTCTAGTTTAAAATTTTGATTATTATAAACATAAAAAAGTTGGGGAAGGCACTGTCTCAAATATCTCATGGCAAGCTTCGTCTCTGAAATTTTGAAAGCTAATTTAACTAAATAAATGTCCATAATTGCATGCCTCAACTCTATGTGGAGAATGAAGACTCTCTTGAAGAAAAAAAGGTTTAGAGAGTGTGTTGCTATTTCAGGGACCCAAAGTAACATTCCCTCTCCAAAATAACTGCAGTTCAAATATTTTCAGCATCTAAGAGAAGCTTCAGCTTCCATTTGATTTTATGGTTTGCTTATTGGATAAACAATGGTGGATGGAATATGTTATCAACTGAAGAAAAAGAAATAATTTTCTTCCTACACCTTGCTGGCCCTGCAGTATTATTTACTTATCCTAAAAAATCTGATGTGTGACTTTTTCTATCTGTTCTACAAACTACGCTTACAAAAGATTATTCATTCTACATTAAGCTGACCCAAATAAACATTCAAAGAAATTGTCTTTTTGCTTGCTTCCTTGTAAGCAGAAGGGAAAATGAGAGAATATACTAAGCTAATGCGATAATCAAATCTTTTAATATTTATCACTATGTGAAACAATTGAAATTTGGTTTTTACATGGCTAGGAGTAAAACAAAAGAGGCATAAAATTAAAGACTTCACATTTGAGAAAAATTTAAGTAGCTTAAACTTGAAACAAAAACACAGAATATCTCGGAAATGGTCAGCTCCACAAAAAATGTATGACATATATTGTTTTAATGAAACCTACACTTTTCCTTTCTCTAGCCCATATGTACAATGTATATAGTGGATTGAGAAGGTATGTGCAATGTATATAGTGGATTGAGAAGGTATTGTTTCACCCAAAAATTTGAGGGTGAGATTTCAACAGAAATATACTTTAATCAAAATCATTAAGGGCCCCTTTTGAGAAAATCTTTGTATCGTATCCTTGGAAGATACTGAACTCCAATACCTTGGTTGTTATTTAATTGACTTTTCACTTCTTTCAGACTTTTTTTTACTTTCTCTACATGAACTATGTGCAGTGTATAGAGAAGAGATGTTATGCACCCAATTTGATACAGAGATTTCACCAGAAATACTGTTCTGGGTCCCTCTTAATAAAAAAAAAAATATTCTAGGTGTGGGGATGTGTGTGCATTAAATAACAAACTTGGTATTTAAGTTTAGTATCTTCTAAGGATGAGACATGAAGATTTTCAAGAAAATCCCCCACCCCCAAATACCCTTTACATATAACTAATGATTTTGATTAAAACATGTATATTTAAGATATTTGCCTGACAAAATATATATCTTGAACTTTCTGGGAATAGCCTCTGAAGACCATTATTCTGGGTGAATTTTACAGAATTTTGCATAACTGGTAAACCGTAAGAGATAAGACAAAAGCTAACTTAGCAGAAAATGTAGAGCTTGTTAAAAACACAATTTATGTTATATACATCTTTTTTTGTGGAGTTGAAATTTTTTTTATAGATATTCCTTATTTTTGGTTTCAGCTTTAAAATACTTATACTTTTCTCATACAGGAATTTGTCAACTCCTGTCCATACAATGGAACTTCAGTCATATAGCAACCAGCTTTTGACTATCACTTTAATATATGGTACTCCCTTATTTCCATTCTACTTTCAAGTAATAAGACTATTTCAGCTAATTTTTTCTCGATTAGCATGAAGTAAATACAAGCATAAGCTTTTTAACAATTATTTGTTGTAGAGATGCAGAAAGTCATGTGAATGAAACACACAAGATTTTTTTTACTCATGAGTCTCAAAACAGGTATTGTTAGTGAAATCCTGGTGTAACATTTTTGGGTACATCTCAGAAATGGTCAGATCTGCACACAAAATGTGCATGGCTTAAATTGTGTTTTAATGAGATTGCTTCTTAATTCAGTATGTATTAACTTCATACAAACGTTTACGTTCAATTTATCTCCCTCCTTTCTTTGACATTTTTGAGTACTTTGCCTCTCAACTTAATAGATATTCAACTAGATCTTTGAAGGAAAAATTCTTATCACGGGTAAATCACCTAAAACTTGAACTGCAAATATTCCAGAAAAAGAAAAGTATTATTGATGCACTTTTATAAGTAGTTTAGCCTAAAAACAGATATTAATATTACTCAAAGTGTGTTATTTTGAACATAATTTTTTTAAATGGAACGCCTATTTGCATCAACAAAATAAAAGTAGGGTAAATTAGAATGGCAATGGTGTTTGTTGCAGGATTCTAGTGCAAGTAGTTTACAAGAAATCATATTTTGATATGCTTCCACACACAGTTGTTTCTTGGTTTCAACCTGCTTAGTTGCTAGGTAACATGTTTGTTTACATTTGTTTTCTGTTCATTGATTGCACTGCAAATTTCTAGTCAGTTTGTGATAGTTAAAAGCAGTAAGTCGTGAGTGGAAGATGGAATTTACCAATACAGAAAAAGTTTGTGGTGTATAAAGCATACGAAGAATCTAGTTTTGTTTTGTACAATGTATGTGGAAACATATCCCAATAGACATCAACTATCTTGGCAATTATTTACCTCTTCAACCACTTATGTGAAAAAATAGTATTAACACCTAGAAAACGTAACAGAAACAAACAAGTGACAAGAAGAGGAAGAAATGAATGTTTTGGCTGCTGTTGTAGTAGATCTGCAAATTAGTTTCTATGCAATAGCATGTGGAAGTGGCATCGTCAGGCAACTGTACTTATATTCTCCACTGATATAGGTTCCATACCTATCATATCTCTGTCCATCAAGAGCTGCATTGAAACAATTTTGAGAATCATGTTAACTTTTGTACAAGGACATTAAGATATGATACTCCAGATTTATCATGTACCTTGTTTAGTTATGTAGCAATATTTAATAACCATGGCCAGGAAAATCGCAGAAACATGCACCATAGGTCTGTTGACAATCCCTGGTGGCTTGTGGAACATCAGCATCATGGAATTTAAACCATGTAGTGTGGTATAGCGAACCATCAGTCCATATGCCCCTTTGGCACAGAAGGAACAATGAACTTGTACTAGTATTGCAGCCTCCTAACAGACTATCTTCCACAGATGCTAGAAGACATTCCTCTGCAGACTAGGAGGAACCTGCGATACCAACATGGCTGCCCAGGCTCATAGTGCACAAATTACTACAGCTTTTCTTAACAGATTGTTTCCAAATTGTTGATTGGACGAAGACCTGCATCTTGGCTGGCCAATTCACTGGATTTGTTTCCTTTAGACTTTTTTTTCTGCAATTCTTCTTAGTTTATCAAACATGTCATCTCTTTCCAGCTTTCCCCTCTTTTACTATAAGCATTTATATAAAATGTTAAATAACCTATCACATCACAGTGTTCGATGTGCTAGAAACTTACATGCTTCCTCACAACAGAGTTAAATCTATACTGCCTTCTACCTCATGCCTGGCACCTATAAACTGAATATGACTTGTTTGTCTACATAATGAATTCAAGAAGTTGCAGTACACTAGCTTCTTTTAAAACTATTCTCAGCATTTTTCTCTTGCTCATTACCATAGAAAACCTAGTAGCAAAAAATGTTCTTGCCAGCTGAACTTTCTGCTGCACATGTATAGAATTTTTCAAAAATATTTAAATAACAAAAGAATCTGGTATTACACTAGTTTACTGTACCTTATATAAAACTATTTAGTTCTATGCTTTAGTTACTGCCTGATAAATATGACACAGCAATTATCTGGCTTTTACTGAAAAAGAAAAACTTTTTCTGCATAGCATAAGGTGCTAAAACTTGAAAATTACAATTGATATTTACACCATGTTATTAGCAATTAGGCAACAGACAAGTATAAAAAAGGACAAAGGTAACAGCAACTTATATGGAATAAAGAGAGACAAGAGATATCCCATTTACCTCCATGCTCTTAAGGATGAGACAGGTTATAGTTGTGAGAATGCAGCCTTAGATTGCCTATTTACTTCCTTCTTTGAAATATCTAATGCTTCTTATAAAAAGAGATTGTCTAACTGCTGTGTTACTGTATAATTGTATTTAATATATATACATATTTACTCTCATTTCTCTAGTCTACTGTTTATTCAGGCTTGCTGCAATTTTCCTTTAACATTACATAATTGTAAGCCAATGTCCATTTTTGTGTGGTAGCAGCTGTCTTTAGGCTCACAGCTCAAAATTATAATGCAGCTTTTGCATTTCAAATATTAAGTCTTTTTCTGCATTTAAAATAATTTTTGCTTCATGGTATACAAGGAACATAATTTAAAAATATGAACAACAAAATACCCAATCAAGGCATTTATTGACGAAAATACAGAAAAAGTTGTATGGTATTTACAGCTGTTACTGTGGCGCCCCTCCTCGTCCACGACCAAAACCTCCTCTCTGAAAATAAAGCAAATGAATATTTGTAAATACAAAGGAAAAGATTTTGTACTTGAAAGATCATATAAATATCAACCAACAATTAGCTCTTTGTTATATATGCACTAATGTTCAACATTTTTATTTCTATTGGATCAAAACCACTATCTAAAGGTGTGTAAAGGCACATGAATAAAACTGCATGAACATATAAAGACATATAAACATGCCATAGTTTAACAAGGGTGCAGATTGTACCAAAATTGATTAATAAGCAGAGGAAATCAAAATAGCACCGAATAACTTTTTAATTATGCCAAGAGGGTGTTGCTTGCACTATCTTGTGGTTTTCTTATACTACAAATACTGGAAGTTGGAATGATTTTGTGGTTTATGGGATAAACCCTTTCCATACAAAAAGACTTAAAGGAAATCTCAGAAGTAAATTTCTCATTCATGGCAATATGCCAGGGATAACTTTTAGCATCACTGATTTCCTTCATTTATAAACAGTTACATTTTTTAGCCTTATCCACGGTTGCCCCTGCATTTAAAGACAAAACTTACGAATTCCAAATCTCCAGTTCCTGCACCAACATCAGCTTTCTTGTCTGGACCAGCTGAGGCAGCTCCAGGGGCCCTCCTGTACTGAGCTCTGTCTTCAGCGGGCCTTGCACCCTCAGAACGTGGAGCAGCAGGGCGTGGACGAGCCGTCTCTGGCCTTGTCTGTCTCTTGAGAGTAGCTGGTACAATCTACATAAAAGCATACCAATACTTTCTCAATTAAGAATCCTGCTTTATTTTTCAGTGAAACTGTCAATTTAAAAAATAAAAATTCTACAAAAAAGTATTTTTAAAGAACCCTCTCCAACTCAAGTGCTTTTTAGACAGAGTAATTTTTCTCTGAGAATTTGCTTATGCCTAATATATTCAGTCAAACCACTTATGTGGTTCAGTTTTTACATATTCAAAATATAATGGGATCTGCTGTGGCATTTTTGCACATCAATTGTAGCTTATATAACCTTCAATGGTCACTGAATCATTCTGATTTACAAACAACGTGACCAATTTTAAGATTTACTATTTGAATTACTTCTACATTAAGCTCTGCCAATGAACATTCTGGGAGTAAATGCTCCCAACGTAAAAAGTTAAATCACTTTGTAATACTATGTATAGAAAATATGTTGCTCTGGACATACAGTTCACCATCCCACTTGGTTTACTTTTGAGGGAAAAAAGGAACATTTTAAAATCTTAATATATAAAGGTCAATGTATGTATTTTCTTCACAGCTTTCTATACTGTTCCATAGATTTCAAACAAACTTGGAAGAGACATCCTTTGACACAAGGTAAAGACTACTATGTATCTTAGAATTCAAAATCCCATCCTATTTCAAGGATTAATTATTTCATTTCATGTAATACCTACAAAAGCTTGCAAGACTATCTATAACTTCCTCAGTGACTATCACAATAGCTCCAGCATTGCCAATATAAGAAAAATAAACACTCACTTAGGCTTTCAGGGCTTCACAAAATAAACTAAAGTGAGTTCACATATGATTCGTTAAGCTGCTATCTGACATTGATCATAGAGTAAGAAAAAAGTAAAATAATTACAACAGCTATTATGCTTGCATGAATGCAAAAGTGATATAATTACAGGTTGAAAAAATAACAAAATTTAAACTGCATTATATTAAAGCAAAATCAAACCAGATAAAATACTCATTATTCTTCATTATATATTAATATAGAATAACATAAAAGGATAATTGCATTGATTAAAATATTGTTCTATGGCACTCAAACAATAAGTTGATATAAACGTCCACATATTCTGCTATAATATTCCATGCTTGGACAGTCACTTATAATTTGAGGTTTCTCAATTTTGGTAGCCAGCAGGTTTATTTTTCCATGAGAAGTTGAATTTTTACAAGCAGAAAAACAACCCTGATGGTATATAAAAATAAGCGTGCATGGATCAATAGCATCAAACCAGGTAAAGCACTTCTTCCTTTTCTCTTTTATATGTTTATTTGGTTGGTTTTTCTTTTGGTTTTGTTTCTTTATTGTATTTTCTTAGTAGTTTTATGAAAATAAACAAGGATATATTGACATTAATTAAACTGATATTACTTCTACCTGAGAAGATCTCTGTAATTAGAGATGAGTCACCCCAAAACACACAGCTGCATTCACAAGAACCATAATTACAAATTGTGATAATTGTGGTTCAAAAATCCTTTTGTATTGTTTTCAGTTACTTTTCTTTATGATTCGCAAGTTTTAATTAATTGTCTCAGTATTTTGTTTTATAATTTCTAAATATAAATATGTTTTAAGAAATGCATGGCTATTAGACAAAGATAAATGTGGTAAGAATAAACCGTCAAACCATGGGTAAGGCCAGGTATGTTAATCAAAATCACAGCCACTTTTGGGATGAAATTTTTTGAAAAATGTTCCTTGCAAAAGGTGGTATGGGGCGGAGGGATTTACTTTATCTTCATGTCAGATTCTTGGGAGATTACTGAATATCAATAAAAGAACACTTTGGCTCTTCTTTTGAATATGCTTAACAATTCTTTCCAAATACAACATTATGTATAGTATTAGATTTTTTCACGTAATAAGTATACAAATCACTTGTAACCATAATTCCATCACAGAGAATGTTTTTTAACATAACTTAAGGTTTATTGTCCTTTATTTGTTGACTTTCTGCTCGTGTAGCCATATGAAGAATGCAATGCATCTTATATCACAATACACCAACTGTATGACTATGTACATTGTCTTTAAATTATGATGACTAGCTCTGTACACTATGTTAACTCAGCCTAACCTGTATCTAATTACAAAGACTTCCACAATTTTCCTGGAAAGGATTTGCCAAACAATTTTTGTTGTCACTATGCCACAAATACTAATGTGAGCATCTAAATATTTCTATCGAATGCCATCCCTGCAGACGCTGCCGTAGTGTTAGGATTAATAATAATAGTTTTAACATCCTTTAGCTTAGGTCATATCAGACGAATGAAATAGGTTAAATGAGGTTCAAATGAACTCATGGCTTAGAGTAATACAACATTCATCTTCTCAGGATAAAGCAAAACCCTGAAAAAAACCTTTTCCAGGTAACTCACCCTAACCAATATTCGAACGTGGAACCTCTTGAATGTGAGGCAGACATGCTATCCTCACACCACAGAGGTGGTCTATTATATTTATATTATTAGTCATTCGAACCTTATTTATTTGTACATCTATCATCCCAAGGATCCAATAGCCCTACATGATGCACCCCTTTTGGATTTTGTGTCATCCTATATACATGTATAAAAATACCATGTCAAAGATTAACTAAGTTGCAAAACTCTGAGATCCTGTGATTAAAGATACACAAGCTGGGGGTGGGTTTAAAAAAATTACCTGTAACTATTTTTAAGGCTAGATTAAATAAGCTGTGAATCAATAAATCCTGTTTATACTATTAACTTTTTGAAATTTAATATACTGTATTTTAACCAGATGCATATTGCTGTAAAAGTCAATTGGCATTAAAAATTATTTACTTAATGGCAGTAAATGAACCAGTCAAATACCATCTTGCACATTGTTCTCCAATCAAACACTGCATTACCTTATATAACTGCTTGTAAGCAAAGCAGTGGATGAGGTAAGAATTTATCCGCGCAATAGCCTTGCTTGCTCAAACCTTTGTACATGGACAGTGTGACTTTTATAATTGTTATAATTATCTTGTAATATATATATATTTTACAAAAGTCATAAAAATAGGGCTCTATTTTAACATTACGCTACCTGCAGCAAAACTCTGGAAATGTGCGGTCCCATCTCTTTAAGGAATGCAGAATGTCATTACATTCAAAGCATAACATTCTTGTTTTCAGTAGACCCTCATCAAATAAAAGTTGAAGACAAGCCTCTGTATCATTGAGCTAAACCAACAGATGTCTTGTTAACTGGAAGAGGCATTTCTAAAACTGCTATAAACTGTAAGAATATCGCCAAGGACATAAAACCTTCGCTTCACACATTACAATAAATTCTATTCAATTGCATCTGCATGTTTATAAAGCAGTAAAATCCGAGAGGAAACATGATTGCGACTTTTCAAACATGACTGGCTGTTAATCACTTCCTTACTATTTGCTGCAAAGCTATCAGGATTATTTGCAGAGATTGGCTATTATTGTGACAAATTAAGTGCAATATTGGCTGCTATGCAAGAAGCAATGTTAGCCGCTGATTGTCTACTTGTATATGCACATCGGTGAACCTTCAGACTTAGAAAAATGATCTCCCCTTGCACCACCTTGTTTGAAAGTGCATGCACCTTTTACTGTAAGTGTTCTTTTATGAATTCAGGGGACCTGAAATCATTTCTACTGAAATCTCAACAGCCAATTTTTTGGTGGAATACAAACCTCCCCTACTTGCTATACATGGTATACAAAGAAAAAAAATGAGTAACTTCCCATTTGAGGAAGGTGTAAGTATCTAAAAATTAAAACCAGTAACAAGGAATATCTCTAAATAGTTTAACTGTTAAAAATAATGTGCATAATTATGTGATGTAACACTTTTCATGTAGTAAGATTTTGTCTATCTCTTACAGTTATACCAGTTACGTGAAATTCATTCAAAGTGAGGCTATTCACAGAAAATTCAATACACAAATTTAATTTGACATGAAAAACATACTTAAAACCAACAGTCTGGGTCAGGTTTGAAGCTTTGATGTTGAGAAGCTGATTTGAAGCCCAGTGCAACTGAATCACCCAGATTGACTTTCATTGGTGCCAGGATGTGTGCGAGACTAAGATAGCACAGTATCCCCTAAAAACAAAATGTTACTTGAATACCTAACTTGGTATTTTGGTCCAGTATCTTCTAAGAATCCAATAGCATTTTCAAAACCCCCCAAACGAAATTACCCTTAACATGGAAAATTTTCCTTTTCTAAAAAATAACTTACCAATTTGACAAAAATGTATTTAAAGACTTCTCATCACAAAATGTATATTTTGAATTTTCTGGGAATTGCCTCCAGAGTCTTTATCATTCTGAATGATTTCTGCATAGATTGCAAACAGTAACAGAGACAAAATCTTACTACACAAAAAATGTAGCATATAATTCATGCCAAATTCATTTTTTTTTTTGTGGAAAAGGTTATTTCCACAAAAATACCTTTTCTGTGCTATTCCTTGTTATTGGTTTCAATTTTAAAATACTTTACTTTTTTCGGTTGCAAGGTAATTATTACTTTGTCCTTCCCCTGGTCAAGCAAACAGAATAGAATTTCAAAACTATCACTTAGAGACTAGCTCTTAATAACTCATCTTAAAAGCAGTATCACTAAAGCCTAAATTTCCATTTTATTTACAAGGGTAAGTAATAAAAACATTTCTACAAATTGAAATTTGTAGGCTTTCACGGCCGGTGTCAGTATAAGAAAAATAATTATCCGGGCTTGTAGGCCTTGGTCTACTGGGCTCCTCCTCCTTTATCTTCCCAGACGTTTTGTCTGCAGCAGACATTTTCGATCGCACTGCCACTGAAGATGTCTGCCGCAGCTGCAGATGAAGGGGGAGCCCAGTAGACCACTGCCTACAAGTCTGGATAATTATTTTTCTTATTTCTACAAATGTTCATCTCAATATCAAATAAAAGAATAAGAGTTTTGTAGATTTTTAGAAGAATGGGCAGAGAAAATTGTATGAATGCAACACCAGGATTTGAGGGCAGAGGACCATGACCAGGACGATACTTTCAACCTATGATTTCCTCCAGCTTATTGCATATTTGTGATGCTTTCAGTAATATTCGGTTTTATGGCTTGTTTAGCAGTGTAAATTGCTTATGGGGAGATCTCACTGCAGTAAAATAGTGTATATTATAAATGAATAAAATAGTTATGCATTTTTTCTCCCCTATTTTTTTAGGAATTATATTTTTTTTTGTGAAAGTTGCATTTAAGTTATTGGATTCATTCTAATTTACTTTAAAAACATTGCTGAGTGCCTATGTACTACATTTCAACGTTGCATCATTGATAGTTTCTGCAAAAAAGAACAAAGCTCTACTAAAAAAGATATACCTATACTACGCAATATACTTATCATATATATATATATATATATATATATATATATATATATATATATATATATAAAATATATGTAGCAGATATGCACATGCATTTGGTGAGGTCTGCAATAGCTTAAGAGAAATTGGAGCTTTACTGAAATGATACCTTCACTCTAGCTTATTCCAGCAACATCTCTTTTCTTAAAAATAGCCATAAAATTATTCTTAAAATTCCCCAGCTATTTTAACTACTGAAACTGCATGATTTATCAACAGTTGTATATGCAAGCAAGCAAAGCATAAGTATTGCATGGGATGGCTTAGGTGGTATTGTCTGTGGGGGTCCTGGGTTCAAATCCTGTGGGCCGAACAATCTGGTTACTGTATTATTTTTTTTTTTTTGGTTACTCTCAGTCGTTAAGGCAAATTTTGGATTGGATGTTTAATAGCATTACCTAAAATTCCACGTCAATCTAATATAGTAAAACTCAAAACAGATTGTCATTGCAATTATGTCACAATCTATCCACAGACAGTGAAAGCAGCTAGACTAAACAGTACCCCAAAGCCATCTGCTTGATGAGGAACAAGGTGGTATAATATAAAGTAATGAGACTTTAAAAGCTGACTGAGCGGAGGCCTCGAGTACAGATGGTGACTAAAGATCTAAAATGGATAGAATCTTGAAGGCTACTGTACAACACATACATCAACATCTCACCTAACAATGACACAATATGACCAAGAATTTAAAGGAATGTAAAATAAATAATAAACACACACGCATTAAGCAGTTCTGTAAATCCAGTAAGTGACTTTTTCAAGTCTGTGCCAGAAAAATGTCCAGTAAAGTGTTACTAGACTAAGCCTAATTTAACAGGATTAGCTTACCTTAAAGTGTAACCTTGAAAATTAACCTTTTAATTTAAGCTTAACTTTTAAGTCAAACCTTCATGTGTATGACCCAATAAACTATCAATACCCTCATCTCCAAAAAATTGTACTTCAGCTTTGTGCATCACCACTTTTACACAGTCATCGTGCAAAATAACCAATAGTGAATACTATTTAACAGTGCTCACCTCAGCTGGCAGATGTAGGTAGTTTCTAAGGTAGCTGATACCTTCATTTGTAAGGTACCAGTAGAAATGTCTCCAAGCAAACTGCTCCAGAACATAGCCACGAGACTTCAATGACTGAAATGAAAACATAAAAGCAAATTGTGTAGAGCAATTCATAAGATAATCATCTTAGTTTTAACTTCAGTTACAAAATGTTTTTGTTCAACTTCTATTCAAAAATCAATTTATCTTTTCACTGCTACGGTCGAGATAACTTGATTGTGGAAAAACATCCCAGCCATTCTATGGTTGAGTTAACTTGACCGGAAGTTTAAGCAGATCAACTATGTCCCTGTATGGTTAAGACATCTGATAGGAATTAATGCAAACCAGCGCATGAAAACATTTTGTAGCTCCACATGATTCTGATCAATGATCCGCATCAGAGTATTTAAAAAGCAGTGAGATAATGGCTTCTTCAAGCAGTGTGCAGTGTTTCATTGTTGACAATGAATTAGGAGTTTTTGAGCCTTTACTGTCAGATTTTTCGGAGTTTGGGGATAGTGACAGTGATATTTACGCTCCTAATAACAAGGAATTTGATGATGATAAAAATGAGCAACAGGCAGCACCACCACAGCTGCATATGCGAGCACGCATAGCATTGCTTTTGCTCCAGTGGAATAGTAGGTTTTTCTCCACAAGTTCTCAGTTTCGAAAGGGACCAATCAGGTATTGCTGTATATTAGGGATGTCTGTATTGTGCTCAATTTTTTCCAATTGTTTTTCCATTCCCAGTTAGTGCAGCATATTACAAGTGAGACAAATAAGTACTACACATTGCTAAGTGAAAAAATTCCACCAACTCCCAAATCTCGTCTACGAAAATGGAAAAATGTCACCCGGAAGAACTACCTATATTTCTTTTTTCGGAATTAAGTTGTTGATGGCTAGGGTAAAAAAAAAATGTCAATAGCGGAAAGCTGGTCCAACATCCACTTCTTGAAAACCCACAATTCACACAATATATGTTTTGGGACAGGTATTGACAGAAAGACATTTCCCATCATCTGTGCCACCAACCGCAAAGAAAGCAAAATCCACCAGGCATTGCCATGTTGGCTCCAACACTTCCTTAGAAGACAAGAAGAGAAAGAAGGTACATGTGTGCCAAATGTGTCTGCCTTATGTGTACACCCCTGTTTCGAAAATTATCAATCACTTTTGATATTCTGAGGCGATATGTGAACAACTGTGATGCGAAGGAGTACTGTGAAAAATGTGTTAACATTTAGGCACAGACCTTTTTTTTTTTTAAACTTATTTGGACAATCCTAATTTGAAAAAAAATCTGATGTGTATCATTCACATGACTTTCTCTATATCCTTGCAACAAATTATTCTTAAAAAGCTTATACTTCAATTAACGTCATGCTAATCAGTAAAACATTAGCAGAAATAGCCATATTACTTGCTTCCTTGTAAGTAGAGGTGACATAAGGGAGTACCATAGGTTAAAGTGATAATCAAAAGCTGGTTGCTATGTCACTGAAGTTCCTCTGTTTGTATGGACAGCAGTTGACAAATTCCTGTATGAGAAATGTATAAGTTTTTCATAGCAGAAACCAAAAATAAGGAATGTCACAAAAACGACAAACTCCACGAAAAAAAATGTATATAACATAAATTGTGTGTTTTAACGTGCTCTACATTTTTTGTGTAGTAAGTTTTTGTCCATCTCTTACGGTTTAGCAGTTATTCAAAATTTAGTAAAATTCATCCAGAATAAACTACTCTTCAGAGGCTATTCCCAGAAAATTCAAGATATACATTTTATTTGTCAGGTAAATATCTTTAACATACAAAATTTTAATCAAAATCATTAGAGCCATTTTTTAGAAAATCAAAATTTTTGAAAAAAGTTCCATGTAAAGGGTAGTTGGGGGTGGGAGGATTTTTCTCAAAACCTTCGTGTCACATTCCTGGAAGATACTAATCTTAAATACCAAGTTTGGTATTTTACCTACTTTTCGTTTTTGAGTTATCGTGTTCACAGGCACACACACACACACACAGACCTTTTTTCAAAAATGGTTTTTTTTAGATAAAGGGGACCCTAAAACATATATTTCCGGTGAAATCTCGATATCAAATTTTTTGGTGGAGTGCAATACATTCTCTATACACTATGTACATAGTGCCTATAGAGAAAGTAAAAAAAAAAGCTACATTTAAATAGGCATACTAATACGTTTAATCATAGCAGAAAAACAGTGATTTCTTAATACAAAATCAAACACAATAAAATTACTGGACAACCCTGTAATGTGTGTATTTCATATGCTCATTTATATATATTCAAATCCAAAATTTAGGATTTCTAGAACATTTAAAGCAGCCTACATCATTTCTGGCGAGTTCATGTTTCATTTTCAATAGTTTTGCATGATTTTCTGAGAGCTTTAAAATTTGGAAAATTTATGAAATTAACTCGGCAAGTGATGTTTCTCACCTAAAATTGTGTTAGTGATAAGGTTAATTCTCCAGACAATGGCTGAAGTTTTAAAACACACTATACCATTACTATGGGAATTGTCTTGTCACCTGGGTGGTTTCAACATTGATAACAGATGTTACATTTGTTATTTGTGATCTAACTAGCTACACTTTTGCACATTCACAACTTTTCCATACTACTACACCCTTCCTCATTATGGAAAAAGTTTACCAAATACATCGCCAAAAATAATTTAGTGAACATTTGCTACCAACATCAGACGTGAGACTCAGTTGTTCTCTGTAGTATAGGGGTAAAATGCTAGCCTAGTTCCCTAGGTTGCAGAAACAAACCCAGCAAAGGATCTTTTTGATATAAAAATCCTTAGCATGGCTTATTTCAGAAGAGAAGTAAAGCTGTTGTAACCATGTTGTAGATTTACGGCACATAAAAGTACATCAAGCCTGATAAAGAGGCCTGCGAGTAAAATTAAGGCAAATTCACAAGCCCAGTATAGAATGGGACACTGCAAACCATAGCAGTTAAAGAGCATCTATAAATAAAACTCAATTCAATTTAATTTTAGTGAAACTATGCAGATGTTCGCCACACATAACATTGTTAGAATTATACTGTTTATTTTGTAAATGAACATCATGCCAGGCCCCTCCCATTTAGTAACAAAAGTTGATGTGCAAGCTATATTAATGGATGTTATGTAAGGAGATGACACCATCCTTCACCCTGTGAGCAGTGCAATTAGAAATACATTTTTTATTGCAGAAAAGAGATGATCAGTTTTTGGACTTGGTTGCGAAGGGAAAACTCTACAACCTGCTCAGTGCTCCTAGTAGCCTGCAACTTTGCTCATAAATTCTCTTGTGAGCAAACCTTTGTTCTCTTGGACACCTATGAATCGTGGAATAGCTGACTTACATATTGGTAATGCTCCTATATATTACCATAGATACTTTTTTTTTTTTTTTTACTGTTAGAACCAGCTGACTCATTCAGTTATTGATGCAAGGAATGCACATCAATACACATTAGCGGAAAAATAGGCAGTGCCAATCACACCATTCTACTCGATGAGTGCAAAATTGGGAAATAAAATTGGATTCTGGGAATGACTAGTATTACCAATGAGGTGAGAATGACAGTATGACCCAATAAAAGGAGAAATGGACCCACCCTCTTAGCATTAATTGGAGAGCATGGAATTTGAGAAATTAAGCATGTTATATAAGCAAATTACATGAAAAATTATAATTTGGATGAGCTCCTTTTTTATGTATATGCTTTTTTTTTCCAGTTTGTCAAAAGGCCTTTTCATTCAAATAAAATTTGAAGTATACATTTAATTATCACATGTGCTCAAAAAGATTTTGTATTAAATTAGTTTGCATTTTTAGAAAACAAAATAATTAAAATCTGTCCACACTAAAAGTCATTTGAGATGAAATTTTCTTGAAAACCTTATCCTTAAATGGTGTCCGAATCAAGTAGTGTGTATTTAGCTTACCTTTTCACTTTTGAGTTATCTGATCACATACATGCAATAACATTTGTGTATAACACAAACTACTATTCCTGAGATTTCAAAACTTGTAACTTGTGAACATCTCATATTATATGTATTTTTGAATGGAATACAAAACTTCACCCATATACCATAAATAAGGGGTAGAAAATCCTCCTTCCCCACCAAATTAACCATTAGTCAAGCTGCAAATGAACACTATCATAAACATCCAAGTTCACTTTTAGAAACGTAACATGATGGTGTTGTAGGAGCTTTATAATACCTAAATAAATGAAGTGTAGGCCCGCCTGAGTAGTGTGATGGTAGCGTGTCTGCCTCACATTCAGCAGGTCGCGAGTTCAAATCTCGCTTAGGGTGAGTTACCCAGATATGTTTTTTTTTTTTTTTTTAAAGGGTTTTCCCTTATCCTGAGAAGACAAATGTTGAGTAACTTAAGCTCCATGGACTCCAACATATAGCATCATTTCACCAATTCATCTACTGTCTGATATGACCAACCAGGTAAAAAAAAAAAAAAAAAAAGTAGAAATAACTTGGGATTAAAACATTTAAGGGACATGATAGAGATTAGAAGTGTGTATACCATATTCATCCAAATACAGGACTATGTCCCCCCCCCCCAAATATTAATGTTGAGAACTTGGGATCGTCTTGCATTACTGATGTTTTTCAAATAGCATGCAGCAAAAAGCCAGGTTTCAAATTTAATGAGTGCAGCAGTGGGAACAATTACTGCTAAGGTTATGACTGTATGACATGTACTGGGATTTTATTTCATACAGCAAAGTTAGCTGTGAACAGACCGAGGTTTGTAACCATTCAGATAACTCCCAAGCCCAAGGGATAGCTACAAATCCCTATTTCCATCACATTACATACTACTCGGTCTCATATTAAATCCATACCATACATACAGTGTTTGTGTCGTGCATTACGGCAGTTGCCTCACTTGAACATGTTGCATGCTACTTTAAGCATGTATACAAATTTATGTGTGATCTTACCTTATAGAAGATGCTGGAAGTGTTGTCCTTCCAGGTTATACAGACACTGTATCTGGTAACCACATTCTGGCTGATGCAAGTGAGTTCTACCACTGTAATGTTTCTGATTTCATTTGTAATGTTTTCTTTCAGTTCCTCCAATGTGCAGATTTAAGTTATGCACTGCACAGATTGGAGGAAGTGATAGAAAACATTACGAATGAAATCAGAAACATTACAGAGACAGAAATCACTCATGTCAGCGAATGTAGTTACCAGATATAATGCCTGTATAATCCAGGAAGATCAAAACTTCCAGCCTCTTTCATTTGGTAAGATTGTATATAAGATTTCATACAAGCTTGTATGCCTGCTTAAATCAGTACAGATGCCTGCAACATACGTTTGGTGAGGCAACTGCTGTAGCATTTGGTGGGTTTACACAGGAGACCCAGTATTTCAATTACAAAATATGGAGAATACACATTAATAACACTTTTGTAATAATTATATTTTTCACTTATGTGATTATAATTATCATGTTTTTCATTTCTACATCACTTTCCTTCATAAACATAACTGGCATTTCACTTGAAGCATCATGGCAACATTACTGCTTCTGTCCTTGCCTCTCTGCATGTTGTAAACATTCACAATCTGAACATAATAGCAGAAGCCATATAGCGTCACAGAGGAATGTTTTAAGAAATGGCAACAGGGCATAGCTGAGGGATCTGTAAAGTTAAACCCTAATGAACCATGGCATAGCCATTGGATATGAGGCCTAAACCCATAAAAATTGCAATACTGATTTACTGACACTTTTGGTGCTCACAGCAGATGATGTTTATAATGACATTACTTTGCCACATATAAGCTCGCAAACGAGGAGGGGTGGGCGCATAAAATAACTTCATCTGAACATCACCTCCTAAAATGTTTCTTGCTCCTTCAAGATTAGGCTGAAAGAAGCATCACTGTAATATGTAAATTTTTAGCTAAGAAAACAATTACCTCTGCATTTGGGGATGAAATTTAAAACATTCTCATTGGAAAAACAATCCCTCTCTGAGGTTAAAATAGAGGATTTGCTTTCACATTAGTGGTTGCGTCTAATCAATGATCAAACAGAGGTTTTATTATACGCTTTATTTCTCCCATCACCCCATCCTTTACATGAATTTTAACGCAAATTCAGATAGCATAAAACTTTTACAACAATGTGTTATACTCAGTATGTTCTCTAAATATCTATCATTGTCATTGCAGCTGCACTGCCATTACCACCATCACCTATTCCACACAAAGTGGTACATTTCCATTCTCCCCTCTCCCACCCTTTACAAGAATTCCCATGCAAATCTGAAATAGGTAAAACAGTTTACAATGATGTGTTCTTAGGTATATTATCCAAATAGAAAAGCATATCCATTATTGTTGTTGAACTGCTACATTGCAGCTACCTACATACTGACATTTTCATTCTCCACTCCCTATCCTGCCCATTACTGAATTTCTGCTGTTTTTTGCAAGCAAAATAACCCTTCATCAGCTTAAGTGACCCTTAATTTATCAAATAAGTATTTTAAATAATTTATCAGGTCTTTTTATACAGATAGTATGCTAAATTCCACAATTAAGTTCTGAAAAAAGTGGAACATCCTGCATTTGAGGTTGTCTATTTAGATAAATATGTTATGTGTTGAATCTTAGATTGGGTGTTATCCATCCAAAACATCCTGTAGGCAAACTCCATTATTGAGTTTGGAAAACTATGCATCCTGAGCTCTTTAAATTTGTATATTGTACGTCTCTAAGAGTTCAACGCCAATCATCCTTTAAATTATTTGGTAATGTTATTGCCAAAGGTTCAAGACTGTGTAACATCAGATAGGCAATGCAGAAAAAATTAAAACTGCAAATAGTGGAATAAAAAAAATAGTGAAGTGAGCCTTTAATTGGCATTAAGCCTATTATTAGTATACAATGGTTCCACCAATTGGCACTACTTCTATAAGTGGGTACTTTTGTTATTTCGTCATTAGAGCCGCATTGTAATTACTTACTGGTCTGTTATAAACATTTAGGGCCCTAAGCTGCAAAGCGTAGCCCAACGTGGAGGGCCCTAAGCCGCAATGTGTAGCCGAGGGATATTTTTTATAAGTTGAGTGTAGCAGTTGCGGCCGAAGGCGACAGGGTGTAGATGAATCTGTGAAGCTAAAACCCCAATGTTCCCAAGAAGAAGTCAAAATTTTGGCAATCTGGCAACTTTCACATCTGAACAACTTAGCGCGTGTGCGCGTGCCGCACGCATGTCAGTACATGGGTGGTGGAACCGTCGTATAGCTTTACCTTAAGCCTTACTATCGCGGGTGCCAGGAATTGTGGCAACAATTACAAATGATTAGGTATTCTCCTAAGGTAAACCTAAAATATAAAATTCCCATATGTAATACAGCACCATATTTATAGAATAAATCAAGGCTATGATAAAATAACCCAACAAATAAAATAAAAACCACAGGTGGAAGTTTGTTCCTAAACCTTATATCTATTTTAGTGTACAAGAATCTACATAAAACTACAGAGACCACATTCACGGCTGCACTATGACTGATTGAACCTTCAACATACATTTCACAGAATAGGCTCTCCCTCCATTCCCAAAGTTTCAGATTTCAATCCCCAAAAATGTTATGAGAAGCACAAATATACTGACATTTTCTGTGTTTACATAGAATGTCCCAATAATGCATATTGCTCTTCAGTGAGGCAATACGTAAAATATAAAAGACTAAAACACACACAAAAAGCAATACATGAGTATAATTTTAGGGGGTTAACCTATTTTATGGATATGTGATTTACATTAATGCAATATTTAAACAAACACCATAAGGATATTCTGTTGTCAAATTGTTGGGAATTACAGTACACTCAAGTAGGTATTTGAAGTGTTTGTTTTAAAATTGGGATTCTTTGATGTTAAGTGGGAGACTGTTCTATGTTTTGGTGGCACTAAGGTTAATTATTTACAAGTTGGGCCGCTACAGCTCTCCGCTGCGACTTATGCCAGTTTTGCACTCTAACGGGACCGGTGTGGTTAGAGAGGGATTATGGGTGGGGAGATGGTTTAAAAAACTAATGTTGTTTCCATTGCGCTGTTAGGAGTTGTTGGAAATATCGATGAGGTACTACCACGATATAAAATTAGAAACATAAATTTATATACACACACTAACCTAATGGATTGGAACCTAACCTCGTGCTAAATTTGAAATCCACAGGCTTTGAAATTGTCATCATAAATACAAAGGCAATTATCGCACTTAGTTTCATTCGATTTTAGAGTGGCCGAAGTTCTGTATAATAAAATTCACTGAACAGCTGTATCTGCATGAAACATACTTGTCATACATCAGCACAGCGTCTAGCGACATATGCCGGTGTTGCATTCCACAACACTGTTCGCCTGCTACCGACAATGAAACTCAGGTTTTAGGCACTTTAGCGTGTAGTATTATTATATATTTACATTGCAAAAGTACTGCAAGACTTCTTTATTTATATTCTACTCCTTCTAGGCAGCATACTTCATAAATATTCACAAAAAAGGATCGCTACGCGCATGTAATAAATTAGCGTTTAACTTAATTACAGAGCTTTTCCGATAAAAAAATTGGTGAAAACGTAACAAGTATAAATCAAACTTAGTCAAACCACAATTAGTTTAATTTCTAGAGGGGCCCAAGTTCTCTATAATTACCGCACTAAGTATTATACTTTTAATTTCATATTTGACACAGCGATTTATGCAGATTTGATTGGCTGATCTTATTTTGATCGAACATTTTCACGTATTTAAGCCACAAATCTTCCACCCTTTATACAGAAGAAAATGTACATTCAAGTAATTGTCATTCTGCCCACAAACTAAATTTACCCAGCACATTCAAAATACCTGCATGGCTTTAATAACTTGTAGATTGGGAATGCTTTCCAATTCAGGATGTTTTGGAGCATGAAAATCCTTCTTTGCTACCATCACGCCCTCCTTAAAAAGGTATTCGTAAATTGCAACCCGATTCTTCTTTGGCATCAGCATCCTGAAAAATAAAATATTTACTTGTATTAAATCAAACGACCATCAATAACATTTATATTCAACATGACAAAACTAGTTAGCATACTGGCAACTGCAACTATTCATTGATTTACGCACAATTTCTTCAAAACCCAAAACTTTACCTGCAACTAGTAATCATAAAACCCCATAAACATCCATAACCTGCTTTCAGTATCATGCACGTCACGCAAACACAAACCAGATATTACTTGAATATTGAGCTCTGCAATTGAACTAGAACTTTTTAATCTACAGCGTTATATGAAATTGCTAGACCAAACTGAAAATATCATCAATATATAAACAATATTGAAAATGACAAAACACAATTGCCTATTTTTACATTTTAGGTTATAAATAATTCATTCATCACATGACATAAACAATTATAAACGTAATATTCACTATAATGACATAAATTTGACAGTGATGGGAAAGAAATTTAAGGATTATTAATAAATTACACCTACTTGCTCGATGTTCGTCACCACGCCACCGGAAAAAGAACTCGACATGAGAACAAACAAAACATAAGCGAAAATACAGATGATCCATTACACTGTCACCAATGCACCAACATAAAACTTATAATCCTACACTCTCTGGAAAAATGTTGGCAACAGATTTTCTAAGCTCATTAGCATGAAAAATTTTCAGAATATTGCAAAAGTTAAAAATTTAATATAAAGAGTAGCATGGTGTGGAGTGTAAACTTAAAAAGACTTGTGTCGCATTTTTTGGAATATATTGAAATTTCCGGGTTTTAGTTACGCCGTTAACACACACACACACACACACACACACACACACACACACACACACACGCGCGCACATTGACCCATTTCAAAAATATTTATTTAATTCAGTAATCTCAAAATATATATTTTACCAGAAATCTCGGTAACCAATTTTTGGGTAGAATAATAAATATAAAAATCACACAATGGACATAAAGTAGGTTTATTATTTGTTGCTGTATTCGGTCAGTAATTTCTTCCTTTTCTTGCAGGAAGGTCTCGAGTCCGTGACGTAGAACTATTCTGTCCATGGGATATTCTGCTTTCAGGTAAATCACAAGAGGATCTCCTTTTGGGAGGCGGAGGAGATCTAGAAAAAAGGCAAATCAGTTCAGGAATTTAATGTCGTGGCGGTATGTTGCTAGGTTAGTCATTAGAGCAACCGGACCGAGCTGGGAAATCCGGAGTTAAATTCCGGCTATGGCATTTTTTTTTCAGTGAAAATCGTTAAGGCCATTTTTGTGATATTCAAACTTTTCGAAAAATGTGCCACGTAAAGGGTAGTTGTTGGTGAGGCGATTTTCTTGATAATCTTTGTGTCGCATACCTGGAAGCTACTGAACTACATACCACAGTTGGTATATAACCGACTGTTGCCCACAGACACACATAGATATGTTTGTGTTTTTTTATTCGGGGGACCTCAAAACACATATTTAAGGTGAAATTTCGACATCGATTTTACCTTCTCCATGAACAATGTACATTGTACATATGTGTTACAGTAAACAAAAATTATGTAGACTATATAATCATTATAGCATATATGTTAAGTGAGAAATATGATATAATGATGCCTTTACTTTTACAAACATTATAATAAGTGCAATAATAAAATTTCGTAAATGTATATGTTCTGCTCTTTGCATCTATACTAAAAAAAAATCTGATATGTAACATTACAAAAAAAAAAAAATAAATAAATAAAAATAGACTCCACGCATATAGCGATTTGTGACTATTGGTACCCATAGCGGCCAATATTTTGGAGCTTATTTTCCCACTGCACATTGACACCCCGGTTGAAGTGCAATATGTCGTTGGCACGTTTGGCGTTGACATACTGCCACGAAAGGGTCACGGATTCGAATCCCGTCATCGTCATGGATATATAGTATTTTGTGTTTCTGTGTTTGTTTGTATACTCTCTCAGTCATTCCATTAGGTTACGACCTAAGACCAAAAAATACCGCAATATGTCATGAGCAGAGAGATTCACGCGGATTTATAAGAAAATCCCGTGGGAGTCATTAACTTTTACAGCTTTTACATTAAACAAGGATACACAAATCGTTGAAAGTAATTATATACTTCAGATAATGTAATGTAATTTATTGCATCCAGTTTATCAACTTTACATTGACTTTGGACATGTCAGCCTTATTCCTAGAATATACAAATTATTTATAATATTTTTACATTATTATACATTTATAGTTCATTTAAGTTATACAAAGCCTTATTTATTAAGTATTCTTGTAGTTTAAATTTAAATCGTGGTTTTGAGACGTTAGCAATATTTTTAACTGTGATGGTAACTTATTAAACAACTTAATTCCTCTTATGCTAACATCTTTTTCTGTGATACCCTTATTTACATTATGTCTGTGGAAATCAGAATTGCTCCTCGTGTTATACTCATGCAGGTCCATTTCTACTTTTATGGGTCGTACTGTCATTCTCACCTCCTTGGTAATACCAATCATTCCCAGGATTCAGTTTTATTTCCCAATTTTGCACTCCTTGTTAAGCTCTGCTTATCTGTCACATACAATCCAGTCCTGAAAACATACAGAGAGTAAATGGTGATTTTTTTTTATTAATGAAAGTATCCCTACATGAATCTCTTGGTTTTAATTTGAACATAAGCCTAATGTATCTTTTTTGAAGAATAAATAATCTGCCCATGTGTGTTTTTGCATAGCAGCCCCAGTATTCTATTCCATACACAAGTTGGGAATGGGTAAAGAAAATATAATTATAATTGGAGAAAATCAATTTAGTTTGAGAGAAACAAGTGCTTACCTCCCGCCCTATATAGTTCAGCTTAAAGTAACAATAATATGATTATCTTTAATTTTAATTATAATCCGTGTTTACAATGTCGATTCACTTAAATGTACTATTTTACAGATTGATTGTAACAGAAATGTTTCGCCAATTGTAAACGCAAAACATGTTTTCAGAATGTTTCACACATACTGTTCCGTTATGCACTTATATTAATATAGAAAGACATATTTGTAAGATTTCTTTTCTATGCGGAAATTCCGTTTGTTACAGAACAGCGGCCATGATTTGTTACAGCTCAGATTCTGAATAGTCGCTTTGTTGGTACTAATCCTATGAATTTGGTATCAAATACAATCTCGACATACCAGTTCTGTCAGGACCTTGTGGGATATTTTATCTATAAAATGTTGACTAAATCCCCCAAATTCTTATATGATATACCACCAGGACTATAGTGTTTTATTGCCTCAATCCAAACAAACTTTGCACCGAATTATTAAAGTGTAGCCTACTGTTATGAGACACGGAAATCTTGGTGCTAGAACAGCAGTTTCCATATGTGTAGATGCATTCCACCACAGAATAGTCTATTATACTTCTTTCCTACGTTTCCTCTTTTATGCCGAGGATAAAACGTTTTCTCTACAATATTAAACTTTCGACAAACCATGATAGTCGCGTCATACAATTCTTTAATTGAGCGCCCACTAGAGCGCAGCAAGTGGCATGCTTTCGGCCCATATAATCAGCTTGCTTCAAAACTAATATGATGTCACATGAGATGTCCTCTAATATTTAGACGTTTGTACAGCCAAACAACACAGTAAGGAGGCTGAAATGCACATGGGCCTTTGTTGAATATTAAAACATTAATCTAAATAAAGTCTGTTAAGTGCTCTATGTTATGATTCAGCAGTTTGAGAATGTGGTATTGACAGTCCATAAATGCTTTGGCTATGCAATGATCTGTATCTATATTCATATAGTGACCATATTTCAGTTACAGTTTTCTTATACATCAATTTTTAAAGCTTTAACCAAGAGAACACTCGAATCACTCTAACGGCCAACTTTTAGAGGATAATCCTTCTCATAGTGACATTAATGATATGCTCAGTGGCGAAAAAGTTGAGAACATGGGAACCGTAAGCGTTTTAAAATTGGTATGTACTCGTATTATATTATTATAAAAACACAATTTCATGCAGTGTGTAAATGACAAAACTGAACATAGATACCAGTCAGAAAAGGAAACGTCGGCCAGTATGGTATGAAGGTAGTGTATATAATGTTCTCTCCGTTTGAAACAAATGTCTCTGTATAATTGTTATTCATCTTTAATGATCGTCATTTACGTCTGCTTGCCTTGTCATGTCATAGCATTTAAATACTTTTATACCTGTTTACGCTTATATACAGCTTTAATAGCGTCTGATATAGACCTCAGTTTTGCAATCGGACAGCCAAATGTAAGAACATGCCATGTGAATTCCAGAGGGCGATGGTTCTATGAGTTAAAACTCAGCATTGAGAATGCTTTAATTAAGAAAAACATAATCTAATTGGTAAGAAAAATGCTCTTTATATAAAGCAGCCAGGGAGCATCGTTCCCTTCAAAAATAAGGCCCATCTTCAATTCGACCGTATTATTTCATATACGGTTTTTTTTTTTAATGTAAATTTCTGAGACATTCCTTGTTATTGGTTGCAACCGAACTTCGACTGTTTCATATAGGGCCAGCTTTTAAAAGATTTTACTTTCGACTTAGCCTAGTATATTCCCTTTTAGTTATATATGTTATTTTCTTCTGTTTCTAAGGAAGCAAGTAATAAGACAATGTTTAATTTGATTAACATATCGTAAATAAAAGAATAATCTTTAGTAAGGAAAGATGTTTGTGTAACAGGGAAGGCCATATGATAGGAACCCATCAGATTTTTTAGAATTACAATAAACTAACGTAAAAGGGTAGCGTTGTGTTTTAATATCTTGATATTAAATCCAAATTGGTGACCCCGGCATGAGGTCAGACGGGGACGAAATACGATCAGGCGAGCTTAATCATCAAAGTAATGAACATGAAATTGGAAGAATAACCGTGAAAATTCCGCAGATATAAATGTAAATGGACGCACTTTAACTGTGGTTCTCAGCGTCCCATTCTAAATTGGGTGTGAAAGACCGCTTAATTTTGCTCAGAGATCTCTCTATCGGGTTTGAGGTTCTTTTAGTAATCTACTACACGGGACCAACGGCTTTACTTCCCCTCCGAAGAAAGTCATGCTAAGGATTTTTACACCCGAAAAAACTATCGCCCTTCACCGGATTTG
Source organism: Hymenopus coronatus (assembly GCA_030762935.1). NCBI lineage: Eukaryota > Metazoa > Arthropoda > Insecta > Mantodea > Hymenopodidae > Hymenopus > Hymenopus coronatus. The sequence continues at coordinate 76,913,809 of CM060897.1, read as the reverse complement.
AACCCGCGACCTTGGGTACATGAATAACCATTACACCACGGAGGGCGACTCCGCACATGTGGCGAAAGAATGTGAGATTCATGCAGATTGAAGCTCAGTTCTCAACCGCTGGAATATCTGCTGATATTATTAAATGTAATCATTTATTGGGTGCACTAGAAGCTAGTAGGGGATCTAAAACACTATTAAAGAGCCAAGGAAACTTGTGCATCAAAAATTGTATTTCATGAACCACTTATTTAACTTAGAACAAAACAGCATTGATCGTGGTAATATATTGTTATACTACTATTAGTTAATAATGATGATGATGATGATGATAATAATAATAATAATAATGAAATATTATAAATTTTGGTATGTGAAGTTCAAAGAATTAAATATTAAAAATTACATTAGATGTACGTCAACTACAAGCGTCACTGGTGTTTGCGAACGAACTTCTCGATGACTTTTTGAGGTTCCACGTCGATGTTAACGTGTATGTGGTAACACCAATCCGTTGAGCTGATCATCGCCATGGTTGAATGATGATCCTTCTGCTGAACAAGTAGTAACTGGTAGCACAGCAAAATGATGACACGATGTTCATAAATTTGATGCAGCCACTTCTGCGTGTTGGAATACCTTCTACATATGTTATTGTTCTGCCTGTCTTTTTTGTGTACTTTTCCCAAAATAAATGCCAGAGTAGTAGTTTTCCTTTAAGTTCACGAATAGATCCTAATAAATCACTTTCATACATAAATGCAGCTTCTAGTATATGTTCTGTTTCACTGTCCGGTATAAATAGAAGTGCTGGTGAAAGTCCTTGGAAGTTCAACACAGTCTCGTGTTTTTCTTTAAGAAACGGTTTTTGAACCCGCGATCTTGAGATGAGAAAACAACCAACTGAACCACCCAGACCGACACAGGAAATATAGCAATGGCATATACACTGTTGTGCGATAGTACTTTCAAAGATCTCCAGTTGGAGCGTCAGCTCTCTGTATTTGACAATTATTATTTGTGGAATGTAAACATCGACATTTAGATTTTAGCCAATGATACTGAATTCTTAAAATTTTCTAAAACGCTCATTACTATTAAACACTTTCCTTTGAACACGAAATATATCGATTGTTTGCTGCCATCTGGTATGCTTAGACAAGTCAATGCTGTGATCTTGAAATTAGGGGAACGTGGTGAAGTAACTGACAATAATGCAACAACTACAGTCTCGTTCCTTCTAGACGAATGGCCTTTAGCGAAGATACAGTACGCTAGCCTACCCTCGAAAAACTAGTCAGCAAATAGCTTGTTACAATAACAAACAGTTCTGCTTCCTTATGATTACGTTTCGAGAATACACAGCGTACAGTTGATTGCAAAGTGTTACGCGTTTATGCAATTGCCAGTGTTTTAATAAGAGATGCTTAGTTATTAATGAAAATAATTCAGAAGATGGGGAGAAAAGTCAGGAATAGAAGAAACAGAAGAAAAGGAGGTGTAAAGTGTAGCGTAAGGACTAACAGAGGTTGTCATTTAAAGAAGTGTGATATTTATTTGTAGTAACTGTACTACTACTTCATAGAAACATGAGAGTAACGTACACAGCATCTTGATGTCCTTCCTGCTCCACTGTGCCAATGCTCCAGTTAAAAGGCGAGAGAGTGAAAGATATGTACACATTTATTGTATTGTAATGGATTTCAGATTTGATTGCTTATGATATGAATATGTACACGATTTTAACACACAAGGGGAATGCCATCATGAACTATAGCTCGCATCTTCCCAACTGGACTGAACAGGCGGGCAGGGAAGTCATTACATGTACAAGTGGCGCCCCTCGGCACAGTAATTTACTCACCTTCGCCGGCTTATACTACTATCTCTTCAGCTGTCAACAAAACAACGCTAGTAATGCAAGGTTTGAGGATCTCAAAATTTCTTTTGTTTTTAAGCAGCTCCACGTCGCATATAATACAAGTTCAACTGCCTATCTTACCACCGCATACTCGAAAATGTAGTGACTCTAGGAATGTGGAAGTGGTGAGAGGAATGTGACATCTGGCATTATTTTGATATAGTGGCGACGAAAATCGGCTTTGTATTAGACCTGAATCTGAAAACTGTTTTGCTCGTCGGTAGTCAGAATTTTCTTTCAGGGGCCATCGTGGTGACGGTCAAGTTTTACTTGAAAATTCAAGTGGTACAGAAAAAGGCAAACGGAATTTCAGGGTATTCCTCAAGTTTAAAGTAGATGCAATTAACACAAATTCTAGAACACCTTAGATATGCGACTACAAATGTCACTTTAGTTAGCAAGACAACACAATAGGTAGTATTATTGAATGTTGTAGTTGTATAATTGTAGATCAAATTGACGCAAACGTGAAACAGGGTCGTTATTTTAGTATATAGGTAGACGAGATAACAGATGTCAGTATCACAGACGTAGAGAGAATATACGAAATGCTTCCTTATGCATTGTTTTTGATGAAGCGCGTTTCTGTCAAGTCGCCTTATTTTTATTCTAACAATGCTGAGATGCGTAGGCTTTTGTGGATTAAATGTGCACCCAAAAATAAGATTTTGTAGTTTTACATGGTCATTAAGCAGTATATTTGGACTGTATTTTTAAACAGTATAATGGTGAATACGTGTACAGTATTTGGTGCTGTTTCTCGAATAGCAGAAGCAAAAATAAGGAAAGGGAAATGTGTTTCAGTACATAGGTTAGGGTACATATTTAAATGATTAGCTCTGCAGAATTAATTGATGTGCCAGAACGGCAAACCGAAAGTAAAGGGTTCGGTCCCAGTGACAAAGGCACATCCAACACCTTAGATACACTTACTGCTATCGGTATATGTATATAAATGCGGCCGTTGTATTTTGATAAAAATTCTAAAAAAACAAGAACGAATACCATACATGGGCGTAGCTGATTTCGCGTAAGCCGTCATCCCGAGATATAGGTGGGTGCAAGCACGTAACCAAGGTGAGTGTACCCTTTACCTCTTTAGAAACATGCGAGGCATTTCAAGATCGTGCGTTCGAAGCAGCTCCCGGAAGTGAAATCCTGCAGACATTGGACTACGTAACAGGTGCCTTTAGCGGTCGTCCAATACAGCCTCAAAAAAGGAAGTAAACGATGAATGCGCAGGCTTGCATTTGACGTTACAGCCATAGTCAGAGAACAGAACATCCGGCCCACATTGCAGAGGGAGTTCTACAGTATCGGCGTAGAGGCCCACAACTGGGCTGGTCGGAAAAGCTCCAACAGCCACACGGATGCCCTGATTATGGACAGCGTCTAACCTTCTTAGCACAGATGGACGTGCTGAAGAGTAAACAATGCGCCCATGTCTAACTTGGATAGGATTAGTGCATGATAAAGACGCAGCAGCAATGTCCGATCTGCTCGCCAAGATTTGCACCTGAGTATCCGTAAAAGAGTAGGAGAACAGCCACATCTTGCTTTCAGCTGTGCTTTATGTGGTGACCAGCAAACTTTGTGATCGAAACCAACCCAAGGAATCTTGTCTGATCTGCGTATGGAAGTAAATTCAGCCTGAGTCGAAGAGTAGGTGCCATTCACCACCTACGATGTCAGGTGTGTGAGATGTGTGACAGCACAAGAACATCATTTCCAACATCTTCTGTCATACAGCTATGTGGTTATTGTATTCATGTAAATCTTTGCGCTTGAACTGCTAATCACTTGTGTTCAGGGTTTGTGAACACTCAATTTGATTGGCAACAGAGGGCTGTCAAGTAGCCGGCCAAGAGTTAGAAATTCAATGTTAACCAAAACCAGGGTTGCATCATCACTACTTTTGTTTATCACTGAATTCTGGATTTTCATTTAAATAATTTCTCAGTTGGTGACTCTGAAGATAAGTGCACAGCTTTGAAACATGTTCAGTTAAAATTACTTTTTAGTGAGGTTTCAGTGTTACTATTCCAACAACTATTGTTGTTTAACAAAGAAACTATCTTAACTTTTTTTGGGGAGGGTGTCATGTCACTTGAGTAAAGTTGTTGGAGGGCCACTGCCCTTGATCATGCAGAAAGTGCCTTCCCCCCCTCAAATTGTCGCATATAAATGCTGTACAACTTGAAACACAATATGCAGAAAACTGGTCATTTTGTTATGCTCTTCATGAGTGTACCAAGATACCAAAGAATTTTAACAGGTTCTTAGGGTAGGATAGGATACAGTTGGGGGTGGATTCGGCACCGAACCTGAGGCTATGGTGCCTATGCCCCATACAAGGGAAGGTTGAGGTCAGAGGATACACCAGGAGTGATGGCACAGCAGTGACATGGTCCAGTTTGAAGCACCCTGAGTTTGAGAGGCAGAATGGGGCCCCCACCCCCAGAGCAGTCCTCATCCTGGCAAACACCCGAAGTCAGATGATGGAAATAGTCACTTTGAGCATCCTTTTTCCCTGCCACAACACTGAACAATATTGCCGATACTTCCAACCATGGAAGGTGAAATAACATGATATAGGAAATTCAGGGGATGAAAGAAACCTACCCAGCAACCTGGGAACCCCCAACAAAACCTTTGGGTGAGGAAGGCCAGCTACAAGAATCAAACCTGTGATCTCCCAATTGCAGACCACAGATGAAACCACCTAAACCATCCTGCTCTTGTCATTCCTGGGGTACATAATTTGCCTTCTGTACATGAGAAAATATTTTAGGGTTGTCTATTAACATTCTATTTATTAAACAGGTCATTTTGCACAGTGAAGAAATCATGCATATATAAAACATTGCAGTTTAACAATTTTATTTCCCAATATTTTACTGTAATTCCAAAAGAAATAAAGCTGATGAACATTTTGAAACTTTATTTAAACTGAAAATTCTAATTGCCCTTTGAAGTTTTCTAATTAATGTTTCTTATGTCATATATTACTGTATTTTTATTTTAGTTTTTGACAACTTATTTTACTTAATTCACTAATGTGACAAAATAGCAGCATTCTTTTTATTAAAATACTTTTTTCTTCTAACTTTTGCCTAAAAGATCCCTCAAAAAAGTTATGTCACTTCAAAAGAGGTGTCATAAAATCTATGTATAACATTATTAAGCGTAACAATATCAAATCTCTGACATACAAGAACTTTTTTTTTTTTACACATACACACTGATCACAGGCAGGTATTCCAACACATACAACATATTAATTTCTTCTAATATCTAAGTTTTTGGGTTACATGATTTTAAGTTTTATTCTACTGAAGAACAAGATTATTTAAATAGCAAGAAAACAGTCAGTGTAATTGATTTACACAGAAACATTCATCACAGGTGGTACCCCAAGACATGCAACATACTCATTTGTGCTAATATCTAAGTTTCTGGGGTTTTATGACTTAGGTTTTTGCTACTAAATCACAAGGTGATTTAAACAGTGAGAAAATATTCAGTTTACTGAAGTTACCTCCATAATGTGCTTCCAAGCAAGTTCAAAATCATTCAGCAAATTACTAGTTAACAAAGTCTGATATTCTGCAGCTCTTTCCAAAGCACTTTTTAGTTTACAATAAGTTATAAATGGATTTGGGGAAGAGAGGTATAGTTGTTCAAAATTCTCTTTGCGCATCTTTAATTCCTGGAATGTTTCAAGTACATCATTTGAATTCTTATCTTCAGTCTGGGGTAGCTTAACATCATTCTTTTCTGAATCTGGTACAGATGTTTGAGGCAGTCCATTATCATTCCTTTCTAGATCTGGTACAGAGTTTTGAGCAAGTCCATTATCATTCCTTTCTGGATTTGGTACAGAGTTTTGAGCAAGTCCATTATCATTCCTTTCTGGATCTCGCACAGAATTTTGAGCAAGTTCATTATCATTTCTTTCTGGATCTGGTGCAGAGTCTTGAGCCAGTTCATTATCATTCATTTGTGGATCTGGTACAGAGTTTTGAGCCAGTTCATTATCATTCTTTTCTGGATCTGGAATAGATGTTCCACTTACTGCAGAGCTCTGTTTGGCTTTTGTAATGTATTCTGCTACATCCTTTTCTAGTTTTTTGATTTTCACACAATCCTGAAAATACTGCACACACTCCAATGACATTATGTCATCTCTGTAAGATTTAAAAAACTCCAGTGGAATGATCCATTGCTCAGCATATTCTTCATTAGTATTCGGGCATTCTCTGTCACAATTTGAAGTCTGTAAATTTGCATCCTTGTTCTCAAAAGGTTTTGCCAACCACTCTAGCAATGCGGCACAAAGATATGCTCTGAGGCTCCTGAAGATTCCTTTGGGATGTTCACTGTCAGATGCAGAGAATACACTACCAGCTGCACTTGGACCTAGAAGTAAATTACAACCTTTAAGAAATCTATTTTTTCTGAGAATGTTATCAGATGCAAATCAAGGATCATTATTAACACAAAAATTCCTGCAATAGTAAATTTATATGCCTATCATATCCTTATACACATAAAAGAAAAAAATTTGCACACTTAAATTGAAGAAAAGAAGCATACACACCATACGAGAAATAAAAATAAACTTGGGTACCTTACCACATATTAAACAGTCCTACTAATATGCACAAAATAATTGAATTCAAGCTATTCAGTATGCTCCCTAATGGAATATGCAACTTGAATCTTCAGAAATTCAACAATAGATCGTATAAATGGATATTAGAAAATCTTGTATATAATGCAAGGAATATTGTACTGTATATATATGGTTATTAAAATACTAAATATCATGTTATATTTAGGGAGGTTAGTTATATCATAGGTATAACTTGAATTGTGTACTTTTGTTAATACAGCATCTATTAACAAAAATAAGCCCAATAAAAGTTCTTAATCAGTTAATTATTCATTTATTTAATATTTGACGAATTATAAAAAACTGAAAATAAGTTATCTTTTCAAGTTAAGGTTCTAGTAAATACAATAAAACCCTGTAATTATGCTCATGATTATAGTGCTATCCTCTTCATTACAGTCTATTTGTAAAGCCCCTGGAAATTCCACATCACTACTGCATGATTTTACCCACTTAATGCTTCCAATTCCTACTAATAATACTTTTTAGGACAAAAGAAATTACAAATATTGTAAATAAATTGTGACATTTTGATTGTTTTAAAAGTATGATGAGAAAATACGTAGTTTAACTGCACTCAGCAGTCAAGGGCTCGAGCGCTTTACCTAGGAAACCCATATGGTTGACAGTAATTTGGCTATAACAACACCTTTTCTTGAAAAGAATTTACACTTTCAAAGGCTTCCTTTTATTGTGTTTGCTTTGACTTGAAACATGGTAAGTAGAAAGAGATAGCAATTCATTCCACAAGGCAGTTGGCAATCCTTAACTGCCTAATCTCAATCTCTGGTTGCAACACCTGCTTGGAACAATATGAAAGCCAGTGAAGCAAGCATGGCAAAGATACAGGCAAACATACATATTTTCCATATTTGACCACCAGAAAACAAGTACAACTGGTTACAACACAATTACAACTGATACTGAGAGAATAATAGGCAGCAAAGGATGACTATGACAGAGTTTTCCACCACTTGGACCATCATTAATGCACTCCATCCTCTAGGCTGGTCAGGTAGCAGAAAAATTGCCATATTTCAACATAAACCTCTTTCTTTCAATTCTGTGTAGTATATGTGAGTTGCCATACAGTAGTACAAAATGACAAATCATAAATACAATAATTTGCAGTAAGAGAACACAGCAATCAACAGTTGAAGATTTTTTTCATAAGAAATGATCTCTTGTTCTTCATTTTGCACTGTACTCTATCCAATATTCAGAAACATTATATTGTATTGTCTATTGAATCTGTCAAAATTGCTTTTTCATGCTTAATAAATCATCCCATGTGTAGTTCTATCCCAATTATTGTGCATTTAGACCACAGTCCCTTGAAGAGGCTAATTATGGGGTATGCCTGTACTGTAATTGATGGAAGAGAATCTATTTTAATTTTTGTAATTACTTACTTATTAATAAATAAATTCAATTTAATTCAATATTTGTACATTCCATCTCATTTGGTGGAAAATGAAACACATGTTAACCATAAACTGGTTTTATGGAACTCAATACAAACTCATACAATTTTTAATTTTTAGTTTCTTACTAGATAAATATTTTGCTAAGCTAAAAAGGCTAAAAAGATAGATAATATTGTGAAATATAAAATTAATATTTATTAGGGAGTAAAATGTATAAGTGCACAAGGTGAATAAGCCTGAGTTGTCAACTTTAAATTATGAAAGTATCATACTAGTAGTCAGTACTTGGATTTTTGCTGGATTTATCACACATTTTAAAATATATCATTTTACTGCTCATGGTATTATGATATACAATCTTTAAAGATATCATTAATATTTATACTTCAATGAAAATCACATGGAGAAGAAATGCCCACTAAGTGTAAAATACTCCTTGAAACTAAGCCTAACACATTGCCAAAACTCATCAAGCAAAATACACTACCACAATCATTTATATCAACAACTCCCTGTGGTGCAATTATGCAAAGCTATAATGGCCTGACAGCTTAGAAGTAAATTTCATAACAAACACACATCACCCTAACAGTGTATGCTTAATTAAACATAATGGTAAAACTGAAGCAAGATAATAATGCTGATCGAGTAATAAATAATATATACTTATTTATTATACATATAGTATTGGATATTGCACCCAGGCGCTGCACAATCTTGCTAAATAATACCAACTTTAGGAAGGAAGAAATGGCTATGATCATGATTAAGTTAGGAATTATGAAAGCATACCACCTGTCAAACACATTGCCTCCTGTAACTCTACGTTAGAACTGAAATCTTGCAAATATGCAAAGAAGCTTGTGACAGTGATGTGATTAAATTAAAAACAAAAGAATTTGAGTCGGTTTTTGTAACACAAATATCACTTAGTAATCCTTACTGGGAACAAGTGTTCCCAAAACCATTCCCAGTAAGTATAGTTACTAAGTGATATTTGTGTTTGTTACACAAATATATTACAAAACATTCAGATTTTACGGTTAATTAAATAATGAGACATTGCATGAGGTTATAATTATTTAGGTTATCTGGCTGACTGCCAGCTGCAATTCTATGATATAACTTTGTATTATTTGTTAAATAAGTATATTACGAAACATCATATTAAGGTTAAGTTAATATTGTATGAGATGTGCTTGTGGCACATTGTCATGTATAATCTATGATAGAACTTTGTATTGTTTGTTAAACATATTACGAAACAACTGAAATTAACTTTGGTCGATTTTTATAATACTACATCACTTAGAGTTGATCTAAGGGAATTGACAATGGAAGTACATAGCTTCTGAAACATGTTTTCCAATTAATAAAAGTAAGTGATGAGTTACAAAAATCAACCAAAATTAATTTCAATTGATTAGAACCCATTACTGACACACCATATATTGTAATATTACAAAACATTCAGTTTTTAAGGTTCATTTAGTAGGCTGTGGGTGAGGTTATGCTTTAATATGTATTTTGAGTTGTGGCACACTGCCATTTCTGATGGAATTTTATATTTATTACATATAGCACAACTACTCCAAATTTTAAGGTTAATACAGTGTTATTATAAATGTTCTTTCCAATTATAACTTGAATAACTATTGTTAGGAGACACTTAGAAACATGATGTTGGTATCAATGGACAGAGAAACTCAAATTTTTTTTGTTATGTTGGTGAACTTGTTGCATATTTATTAATTTTGTTGCTAGGAGATGATATAAACTAAAAATGGCTGCAAACTAAGAACAGGAAGGCATTTTGTGTGCCAGATTTTCCCATATCCCAGTCTGTTATCACTATACAATTTCAGAAGACAATTTCGTGTTGAACCACCCATTGGGCCAAGTATCCGTAAAAGATATGCCCACTTCAAAATGATGCCATGCATTTGCAAGTGGAAGTCACCCTATCGTCCATCAGTAAGTGAGGCAAATGTGCAGTATGTGTGAGTGAGAGAGAGAGAGAGCGAGAGCGAGAGAGAGAGAGAGAGAGAGAGAGAGAGAGAGAGAGAGAGAGAGAGAGAGAGAGAGAGAGAGAGAGAGAGAGAGAGAGAGAGAAGAGAATTTCACACTAAGTCAACGGAAAGCCACCATAAAAGCCAGTAGAGAATTAAACCTTCCCCAACAAACTGTGAGAAAGATTTTATGGAAATGTTTTAAGTTCCATCTGTACTGTCCCATTTGAGAAAAGTATTTTAAAATGCAAACCAATAACAATAAATATCTAGAAAATAGTTATCTTCACAAAAAATATATTTGACATAACTGCGTGCTTTAACAAGATCTGTATTTTTGGTGCATAAACATTTTGTCTGTCTCTTACAGTTTATCAGATCTGCAAGTCATCTAAAATGAACAGGACTCAAGAAGCTGTTCTCACAGAATTCAATATATACATTTCACTTGTCATGAAAATATCTTAAAAGTCTAGGATGGGAGGATTTTCTTTAAAACCTTCATGTCGCATCCTTGGAGGAGGCTGGACTTAAGTAATTAAAAAATGCACACACATACATGCAAATCTTCCTCTAAAAATCTAATGTTTTACAGTTACATGCCTTTCTATACATCTCTGTAGCACATCTCTTATTGTTAATAAGCTTATTGCTATCTGCTTCATCCTAATTGAGATAAACATTAGTAGAACTGCTCTTATTACTTAGTTCCTTATAAGTAGAAGGGAAATGAGGGAATACACTAGGCTAAATCGATAGTCAGTTTTAAAAAGTGGATGCTATGGGATTGAAATCCATTTCTTTGTGTGCCAGGAGTTGACAAGTTCCTGTATGTGGAAAGTTTATTTTAAAACTGAAACCAATATGAAGGAATATCTCAAAAACGATCAACTTCATGAAAAATGTAAATGACATAAATTGTGTTTTAAAGAGATCTACATTTTTTGTGTAGTAAATGTTTGTCTATCTCTATCTACTTTTGTTTACCAGTTATGCAAAATTCAGTCAAATTCATCCAAAATAAAGAAAAACCCAGAAAACTGAAAATATAAATTTTATTTGTCATGTAAATTATCCTAAATATAACAGATTTTAGTCAACATACTCATTTTTGAGAAAATAAAATTTTTTAAAGTTTTTTCCACGTAAAGGGTAATTAGAAGTGGGGGAATTTTCTTGAACATCTTCGTGTCACATCCTTGGAAGATACTGAACTTAAAGTTTGGTATTTAATGGACTTTGCATTTTTGAGCTATGCTGCCTACAGACACATACACATATGGATATTTTTCTAAAAATGCTTTTATTGGATTCAGGGGGTCCCAAAACATGTATTTCTGGTAAAATTTTGGTATTGAATTTTTGGGTACAATACAATACCTTCTCCATGCACTATGTACATAGTATATATAAACAAAGTAAAAATGCTTTCTTTATTTTTTGGCTTCATATATTTTCAGTAAAAGCAAGCTGTGGCCAGGTGGCTCTCCTCCCACCTAGGCGGCCTGGGTGTGGGATTTGTGGTGGACAAAAACAGCATCTAGGCAGGTTTTCTCCAGGTTCTTCAGTTTCCACTGCCACTCATTCCACCAATCACTCTATCATTACCTTTCCTATCACAATTTTGCTTGCATTTCATGTCATCCACTTCCTCATGTGATCGATACTTTTAACAAAAGTTTAGAAGGGTTATTCACAACAATCAGCAACAGTAACCAGAACAAGAATGTTGAAATAAATGTATTTCAATGGAAGTGTTCACAATTGACGGGAAAACATCCTTTTCCCCGAGAAGCAAGACTTGCCGAAGTTTAGGTTTCACATTCTCATTCTCAGACATGGCATATCTGATCCATATTGTGCATGTAAGACTGTTGTTCTGCTTCTTCATTTTAAGCACCCCATTGTAGAAATTATTCATTCTATGTGGTTGTGACATAAAATGGCTGCTAGAGCACTCTCCAGTTGCATTCACAAGATGGAAAAGTGAAACCAAGAAAGAATTCTAATAAAAGTGCTTTATTTCTATTTAAAATATTTTGAGCGCCTCTTCTTGTCGAAAATATACAGTTTGGCTGCTTAAGAAGTTATAAGTAAACGGAAATGGCAGATTATTCCATTTAGAAAAATCTCTATCGAAATTTGAAGTTTATGTTGACTAAATTCACAGATTATATTGACTAAGTTGGAGAGCAGGCGAAAAATTTTCATTGGCCAATAAGAAACAAAGGAATGCATTTGCATTCTCATTATTGGATTGTGGATCAAAATGTTAAAAATGTTACCTGATTTTCCATTCTTGGCCTTGTTCTGGTTACCGTTCCCTGGTATTATGAACCAGCCTTTACTTCAACACTTAGAATTAGACTTTCTAATAGTCTGCAGTGCCATATGTAGTAAAAGTGGACATCAAACACTATATATACGTAACTTGGACTTTATTCAGTGCTGAATCACAATTATTCTCTCATTACTATGACACTCACTCCTGTTGCTTTAGCTGTCTATCCATACTATAACTGCATGCTTGGAAATCACAGGACTTTTGCTCTCTTTTTTTTTTAACCTGCCAATCATGTAGATAACTTCCAGAAGTGGAGGCCATTATTGCACAAGTAAACTACTCAGGTGTCAAAGTCACACACAGGTGCGACAATGTCTTGCTTTGATGTAAAGTGGCACTGACCACATACATGTTCATTCATGTGTGACAGTAAATTCAGAATGGAAAGGAAGCTGCCAGCAACTATTAACTAAGAATGATCGAAAGCAAGCCACTCACACATGTGCGACAATTTCAGCATGGCAAGACACAGGCGCATGCATTTGGTCTGTAAACACAATTAACAAATGCAACACTTTGCTTATTAATGCAATGGAAACAAAATGCTGATGGGAATTCCAACTACCATAAAACTCAGCATATTTTGCATGACCTGTTTTTGAAATTTTTTATTTTTAGCACTGAGTGTTGTATGTTGATTGTTGAGGCAGTTGAGACATGCCTTAAGTGATACAAGTCTAATTAAATAATTATTTGTGGTTTAATTGATATAAACCTGTGCTTCATTCATATGTCTTTCTCTAGCCATTTCACAAACAAACGTTTCTTATAAAAGATTATTCTTTTATCTACATCATGCTGAGATAAACATTGGTAGAACTGGTCTTATTACTTATGTCTGTAAGTAGAAGGGAAATAAGGGAATCCATTAGGCTAAGGTGACAGTCAAATCTTTTAAAAGCTGGTCTATATGCGAAACAATTGAAATTAGGTTATGTTTACTTTAAGGAAGAAACAAAAGAGAAAAAAAAAGAAAGATAGATGACTTCCATTAGGGGAAAGTAGCTTAAAACAGAAACCAATAACACAAATTTCTGGAAAATGGTTAACTCTACAACAAAAATATATAACATAATTGTGTATTTTAAAAAGATCTACCATTTGTGTGTGGTAAGTTTTTCTATATCTTGTGGTTTGCCAGTTATACAAAGTAATCTAGAATGAAGAGGTCTGCAGAGGCTGTTCCCAGAAAATTCAAGATCTATATTTTGTTTGTCATAAAAATATATTAAGCAGGTAGTATTTTAACCAAAATCATTGTCCATTTTTGAGAAATCAACATTTTTGAAATATGTTTCATGTAATGGGTAGTCAGGATTGGGGGGATTTTTCTGAAAACCTTTGTGTCACATCCTTGGATGATACTGACTTTAAATACAAGTTTGGTATATAGCCGACATTTCGTTTTTGAGCTATCCTGCATGCATGCATGCACACACACACACATGGACCTTTTCCTAAAAATACTTTTTTTGGGTGGAATGTATTACCTTCTCTATCCACCACATGCATTGTACATATGTGCTAGAGAAAGTAATAAAGCCATAATTAACGCTTTTAGTGCCAATCCAGATCTAATCGTGATTTGAAAATTCTGCAAAAATTGCCAATCACAATCTAATTGTGATGCCATGATGATATGTTTTAACACTTTAACACTTTTCAGCAGGAAAGTCTGTATTTTCTATGTTATAATTATAGAGAAAAGTATTCTGGAACGTTTCCAGACCTTATCTTCACTCTGAAGTGCTTCATTAGATCCACAATTTAATTTCTCTAGCTGGTGTTTGTTTATTCTGGTTTAAATATGGCATATTGAAGACTTCTCATGCATATAATGCATATTATACAGTAAACAAAAGGGTTTACTAAAAATTAAAAAAAAAATCAGCTCTCTTTGTCATTTGGCACTAATTTTATTACTAATAATGTAAAACTCTGCATTCTCCTCTACAGTTGCTTGGCACTTTTCAGATAACATTTTGCTATTCGGGCTCTAAATGGGTTAAACTGAAAAAATTAATATGAAATATTAAATAATATGAATAATAAAAGTAAAGAAAGCTGTAGCTTTGGTTTAATTGTATGTGATGTCCTTCACCTCTTTTCTACATTCATTCAATAATGATGAGCTGATACAAACATGAGGCTAATGCACAGGGATACAAAATCATTAAGGCTCTAAAAGCTAGATCAATTACAGTATTAATTAATTTTGCCTTCATTATATTAAATTAATATAAAATGAACTGAAACTTACCTTGAGGACTCAACCAAATACACAAGCATAATAAGAAGTGTTGCTCTTTGGGATGAAGCATGATATACTGGTAACAGGTATTAAGAACAGAACAGATATGATGATACCTTCTCTCATCACTGCTTAGACATGCCAGTGCAAAACCTCTGCTCATAGAGAACCAAAGCTGCAAAAGAAACAAAATAGTTTGTTACATCAAAATGCCTGATGAACCTTTTTAACTGAAAGAAATTTGTCGGTTCCACTAAAAGTGGAAGTAGCATACAGTGGAATGAAATGATCATCCTATAAAACCATCTCTAAAATATAAAATTTGAATCAGTATATGAAATTATCATCATCAGGTTGTATTCTTCTCCAAGTCCAATAACACGCTCCTCTTTCTTGACATAAACATCTGCTTCAGAATAGTAAACATATCCAGAACACAGAAGATTACAACAAAGAATAAAATAAGATCCTGAAATTGTACAAAACTATGTATTTATCAATACACTGTGAACAGGATGATAAAGAAATTTAAAAATAAGAAACAAATAATGGAGAAAAGAGCACTTGCAGAGCAGATCATTTGAAAGAAGAATTTTAAAGGTTCTTAGAAAGCTGGCATCACTCCATTTGGGTTGCCATAAGAAAATAACCTCAATATACAGTACAACCAGCCAAGTAATGCCATCAACAAGCCACTGGAAGAAGCACAGTAGTGAGTCTAGGTTGATTATGGAGATATCAGTCTCTCAAACTTGTTGCGAAATGTTCTGGTGTGCAAAGTGAAACTAGATTAAAATTTGTACATGTAAATGTCTTCAGTTCACATTAGACATTGAAATTTGAATTTCATTATGTTCACTGAAAGTTTTTGGATCAGTAGTTGAGTGTTACAAATTAAATGCACAGTATCTGAAAAAGACAATGTCATCCAATCCAGATAATTAATATAAGCAGTGCTTCCCAAAATTATAAATCAGAGACTTAGTGCTCAACTTCAGATCATTCAGATCAGTGCAGATAAATCTGACAGCCACATTATTAAATTGGCATTTAATAACTAAGCACTTTTATAATAAACAATTTGAGGAAAGACTAAAAACTTTGCTTATAAAGGAAAGACAATTCTGCACACATTTGCATAGTATTGGATTGTTATTTAGGAATGATGGAATATGCTCACAAGAAGTAGAGGATTAATAGTTTAGCTTTAAAAATAGGCAAATGCTAAACAGAAAAGAATGCACCAAACAGGATCAATGGCTTAAGAGCATAGAAACAAGCAATGAATAAGATTGTATAGGCCTTTTTATGATTGATATTTTGCTGGCATTTAAACTTCAATAGTGGAAAGAAAGATCATATGTTATAACAGCAAATACAACAGATCTGCAAAATAAAGCAAACAAGCTGTTAGAAGTACATACTTGGAAAAATTAGCAATGGCATTGAATACAAATAAAACAGAATGAGTACAAATAACGGATAAGTAACAAAAGTTAACATCCCTTTGGAAATAAAAAAACTGATGTTCATAAATCAATTTTGGGGAAACACAATGAAATTAGAGATTTATAAGCACAAAATTGGACTGTTCTTCTTAAACAAAATTTTACATTTACAAAATTAGTTATAACGATTGCAAAAAGTAAGTATCAGAAAGACAAAAATGAAACATCAGACACAAATATTTTAATATGTGAGAAATGTGAGATATAACACTAGTCTGCATGATTTCAGATGACTGAAAACTAGTAAGTGATTCTGATTCATTTTTTATGCTGATTTCAGAACTGATTTTAGTTTTTTTCTATCATGTACAGTTTTTTCACAATTTCACTTCAAAAGTATAGAGTTGAGCTAGTAGATGATGAGTATCGTTGAAGGGAAATTTATTACTTCTTGGAGGGAAATTTCTCAATACAGACTTGTAAGTCTAAGTTGTTATACCTGTAGATGCTGGTTGCTATTTGTAATTTAGGCAGTGTTGTTATAAATGTAGACTAGGATTGGTAATATTTACCAGTGCTATATTGATTCAAGTTATAAATACATTATGTTTATATGCAAGTGTGTGAACATTCCAAACGTTTTTTGTTACATTTGTGGAAATTATACAGTGCTTCAGCAGAGAACTGATATAACAGACCTTGTGAAAAAAGCGTACCCTGCTTACTTATAAATGAAACTTGGTGAACAAAACAAAGACAGCTTTTTGCTATTGTGTTGAGAGATTACGATTGTGGATAAAAGGACAGAAATCATGCATGCCATTTGCAATTCCTATGGCGTGGAGGGAGCCTAAAGACCACCTTAATGACTTATTTCTGTTTAGTTAAAAAACACATTGTGTATCCACGTATTCCTTCAGCCATCAGGCCAGTTCCACACGGAGAAGATCTACCTGCTCCTCTTCCTCCAACTGTTTTAGAAAACCCGGAAGATGATGATGTTGAAAGTGAACTTCATGTCATCACCAAAGACGATTCTGATGATGTCTACCGCCCTGAACATGACTTGACTCCACAACTGTTCTCTCAGAGTGAACCAAATGATCTGGTACGTGATTTGAATTGGCTAAGGAATCTGCAGAATAACTAGGCTTCTATCTTAAAAATAAGAATCTTATGGAACAAGGAACACATTACTCATGCTACAGACACAGAGAAAAGATCTAGTTCCTTTTTTCTTACAGATTGAATCCTTGGTTTACTGCAATAAAATAAACAAGTTAATGCACTTTTTGGACATTGAACATGACCCTACTCAGTAGAGATTTTTTGTAGATTCAACAAAGAGAGCCTGAAAGGCATGTTACTGCATAATGGAAATGTGTATGGGTCCATTCCTGTCGCACATTCAGTTTAAATGGAACAGTTGAAAACATAAAGATACTTTTAAGAAGTATCCAATACAAGGAACACAAATGGCTTATCTGTGGTTATTTCAAAGTTATTGGAATACTATTAGGACAACAAGTTGGGTTCACACAAATGCCTTGTGTTCTATGCAAATGGGACAGTCGGGTAAAGCAAAGACATTGGAGTGTGAAAGTATGGCACAAAATTGGGCTTGATGAAGTAATTTGTAAGGGCTCTACCTTTCCAAGAAATTTCCCTTCATTACACAAGACAAATTAAAGACTCAAATTTTTGTGGCTCCCCTCAAATAAATTGATGAAGGATGAAAAT
The DNA here is from genome assembly GCA_030762935.1 of Hymenopus coronatus. Lineage (NCBI taxonomy): Eukaryota > Metazoa > Arthropoda > Insecta > Mantodea > Hymenopodidae > Hymenopus > Hymenopus coronatus. The sequence continues at coordinate 76,896,006 of CM060897.1, read as the reverse complement.
TTTGAGAAGAAACTGAGTGAGAGAGAAAAAGAAGCATGGACTGCCTTCCAATCAATAACTGAAAGCTTCTTAGGCAATAACAAAGATCCTAATTACAAAACCATTGTCGAAACAATATTGGAAAATTTCAAGAAGATGGGTTGTAACATGAGTGTAAAAGTACATTTTCTGCATTCACATGTTGACTACTTTCCAGTAAACCTGGGATATTATAGTGAAGAGCAGGGTAAACATTTTCACCAAGATATTAAGGAAATGGAGAGGAGGTCCCAGGGGAGATTGAATGAAACTATGAAAGCAGGCTACTGTTGGATGATGATAAAGGATAGTCATCTTCAAGGATCTGCAAGGAAGTCAAAGAAGAGAGAGTTTGAAAAAATTAAATTAAAGACTTTGGCTATTTGTTTTGTTAAGACATAGTCATAAAATAAATTAGAAGAGTTCATGAGAGTTATATTAAAGTATTTCTTGAATAAAAACTTACCTTGTGTGAAATGGTATTTGAATATTTTTCTACACTCATAAGTAAAATTGTCAAAACATTACTTCTTACTTTGTGTAAAACCTGGCATGATAGAGAAAAATGGAAATTATTTCTAGAATCAGCATAAAAAGTTGATTCAAGACTTTTAAGAAATCATCTGGCAAAAAGTTTTAAAATGCAGACTAGTGTAATCAGCAATTGCAGAGCATTTTTGGTCTACAAATCATGAGTTAAAAGACAGATTTGGGAAAAATTATTCATTCAGAAAAATAGACACACTAATTAATCTTTGAGTCCCATCTGAGAAAGATCTCATTTTACAGTACATCCAGTCATAAAACGCTATCCATCAGTCACATGGAGAAGCACAGCAAAGAATACAGGTTAAGGTTGGAGACAGTTGTCTCCAAAACATGTCTCAGCAAGTTCTAGTTAAGTGAAACCAAAGTCTGTATATATAAAAAAAGAAAACTCTTATTTGTGGATATAAATCTGATGAGCTTCATTCTCATGACTTTCTCTTTCACGCTAATCAAGATAAAAATTAGCAGAAATGATTTTATTACATAGTTCCTTCAAAGTAAAAGGGAAACAGGGAATGCACTACTCTAAAGCAATAGTCAAATCTCTTGAAAGCTGGTCATTATGTGAGGCAATGGAAATTCCATTCTCTTTGCATGAATAGGATGAAAAAAGTGAACAATGTTTTCCCATTTCTTTCTATCTCCTACAATTTGCCAATCATGCAAATCATCCAGAATAAAGAGGGCTTCAGAAGCTTTTCTTGGAAAGTTCAAAATATACATTATGATTGTGATGAAAATATCTTAAAAACATATAGTATTTTAATAAAAATCAATGGAGCCTTACTTAAGAAAATAACAATTTTCTTGAAAATGTTCATGTCGCATCCTTGAAAGAAGCTGATTTAAATACCAAAATTATATGAAAAAGGAATTTAACACAGCAAAAACAAATTTAAGATTAAACTTTTTGGAGATAGAGTTGACTATACATTTGAAAAGATTTTACTACCATTCAATAAATGCAGGAACATGTTTTCGTAGGCTTTTGCCTGTTATCAACGGCTGTTGACTGGCTCGAGTATCTTGCAATGGTTTGGTTGGTAGTGTATCACCAGCGACATAGATTGGAACCATTTTGAATAAAAGTTTATGTCGTTTGGAATCTCAAAGTTCATGACCCACCCGTCCTTCATTCTCTTAATGAGAATCTTCTCCCAAAATTCCAACTCCTTAAAACTTCATGTGGTCTTACAGAGTTTGATATATTTATTGATGTTATGGTTGGTTGTTCAACAATGGGCAGCTATTGCTGATTTATCTGTCTGTTTATATCTAATGTTCCTAAACCGTTCTTTTTGTCTAATCTTCAAATCTTAACTGTGATTCTAGCTTCCAAATAACTGTTATTTATCAAATGTTTAATGTTAATTTGTAGCTTTTTCGCAATCATTATAACTGGTGAGTAAATCTGTATGATTTAAATTGGCATATTATTTCCAGTTACTAACAAGAGGACATCTACTGAAATTTGTGAAACATTTATCTACATATTTTTTTCCTGTCTAAGAAAACAGGTTAATGACAAGCCAGAACAAAGGCTGCCATCGATGTATCAGTATGATGTAGGAACAATAAATTTGTTACTGCACCTTCATATCATTATGTACCTTTGAAATTTAAACAAAACAATTAGTTCTGACAAAGCATAGACTGCTCATCAAAGTAGCCTCTTACTCTGGTCTAATGATATTGGGAGCTGTATCATATAGTTAAAACCTACCCAATGGCATAAAAATGGTATAAACTTAAAACTGATCATTACCAGTTTTAGGAAAACATCTATTGCTATAATAGTTTACTTAAAAAAGAAATAAATTATACCTTCTCTCTGGAGTCTACTGTTTCATTTATTCCAAGCATCTTCTCTAATGCGGTATACACTTGCTCTAGATTGTCTTTGTAAAGCTCAGCATCCCAATGTTCATTTATTAATTGCAATATAGACACCACAGGTGTATTGTTTGCAGTGCCTTTAATCCATGCAACAAATTCTTCAAATGTTTTTGGACCTTCATTTAAATACACAAGTTCCATAGTCTTCCTGTGGGCTGACAACAGCAGTTTTAAATGCTAGAAGATAAAGCAGTAGTACAAGATTAGAAAAGTTTTACAAACTTGTTCTAGGAGCTACTAAATGTACTAAAAGAAATGACGTATCCAGTAATGACATATTCATTACATATAAAACTGATATAAGCATTTAAATTTACTGTTCTGGGGCATATGCTCCCTATAGTGTTAAAGCGAGTTAGCACATAGGATGGTATCTTACACACAAAATCATTGTGACACCACCTTATCAATCTTCTTAAAATTATTTAAAAAACAAAGAACATGTTTTGCATCCCTTTTTGGATGCTCTTTAGCTTCTTATGGATGGTGTTTAAATTCTAATGCTACAGTTACTGCCCATAGGTGATGAACGGTTCGTGCCTGTGCTGCCATCTACCGGGGGTAAGACAAATTATTGTGTCTAAGATATTTGTGTTGCTTCACTGTTAGTAGCTTTAGTGTTTTCGTATTATTATGCAGGATAGCATTTATTTATACCCAATTTCCCCTTATTTTACTCTGCATCTCAACAAAAGCAGCTTATCTTATTGGTTGCTGGATGCATTATTGCTTATTGCAATAGAAATCAGATGTGTGTTTAAAACAGTAGATTGCTGTGATATATTCCAAGAATTGCAAAAAATGCAGGCACATGTATGAAATAAATACATGAAGGCATTGATTCATTTGTACATTAATGCCACATCCTGTGTTTAAACTTGACTTGTGCAACAAAAGGCACTTTTACTTCCAGTGGATTACCACAGGTTGTTATTAATTAATGTTTGGTGTTTGTTCACAGATACTTAATTTAAACTTAACTTACCCCCTCTGTTTGGAGGATTTACATTTGGGTACCGAGTCAGCAGCTTGTCGAGGAACATTTAACAGTAAAATAAAGAACGTAGAACAAGGGATTGACCCTAGCTAGGCATGAGAGTAAGAAGTAGATGATGTGAAAATAAAGGCATCAAAAGAAAGGTGATGATGGGAGCAATTGGAATGAATGCCAGGGGAAACTGGAGAACCCAGAGAAAACCTGTCCCGATGCAGTTTTGTGCACCACAAATTCCACATGCATATTAATGTATAAACCCCTAAGCTTGTATATAAAAAACTAAATTAAAAGTGCATACCCTCTTATGGAGTTCCCTAGGATTACCTTGGTAGGAGGCAAGTGGACTAACCACTCAGCCATGGTGCTGCCTTGTTCTCAGATAAATACCTCCATTGAGTGTAAAGATGAAGTAATTGTTCCTCACTGATGACAGATAAATGCATTGTGCCAATATCTTTTAAGTGCAAACATCTCACACAAACTCTTATGTATGCAATAGCAATAAAAACTTGTGTTAAATATTTTTAATAATCTTTGACTCAATAAATATGACAAATTAAGGAGTTCTTATCTGAATTTACAAGTGTGTTAGCAGTGTATGGAAATTCTGAAAGGAAGTTAAAGCTGGGAAGTTCTTCTGAGAGCAGACTTGACATAAAATCAGAATCTGATGGAGAAGGAATTGTACCATAAATGAGCACTTTGTAACTGTAAGTTAAATATTATTTAATATCTTACAACTGCATGCTTCTAACACTTCATTTGTATGAGCACATGTCATTACAATTCAATCACAAGTTTGTGTTAATTCCACAGTTTCCACATGTTAAGAAATGTGCACCAACACAGTTTGGTATGTTTCCATGTGGAGCAAGCTTACAGGAGCATGCATCATCTTGGAATGGGGTGCATGTCTGGAATTGTTTCTTTACTCAGCCACCTAAACTCTTACTGCAGTGGTCTGGTTTCATGTCCAACATAAATTGGAATCCTTACTTTGCCTGTTGTAACAGATGGGCTGCTAACTTGGGTGTTTATGTGATGTTTAATATTGGTTAGATCTTCCTAAGTGCCAAATTTGATGATGTGATTTTGGGTAACAGGTAGACAAGTCATCAAATTGAATAGTGTTGCTTAGTTTACATAAACCCTGCACATTAAGTTCAGGAACAACAATAATATAGCTGTTGCTTTCTTGTTCAGATAAACAGAATTCAGTTAAACAACTACTGTTGCAATATTATTGTATCTCACAGACGATCTGAATTGCATTCATCAGATATATTATAAGAAATAATATTTAATATAAATCTGTGTTTTGCGGTTTTCATACAAACTCTAATCTTTTTTTCCAAAATCTCCCTCACTTCCTGAGTGGGCCACAGTCTTTTCTTCAATTCCTGAAATTACAACATTAACTTTCTTGTATCTTTCCTCCAAGGTTTCTTCTTTTAATGGTTTGCACCTCTGCTTTCAAATTTTGTATCTCAATTTTAATAGCTTCTTTAATTTCTGTCCTCACATCACTTATTTTTTTCCTAAATGACAAATTCCTTGCAATTTGTTCAAAATTTCCCCATCAAATACAAGATCACCATGTGTTCATCTCCACTCCTCCAAAATATGCCTATTATGTACACTGCAACTAAGATATTTTCCATTTCTCCATTTTGAACTTTTTCCTTGAACAGATTCCACTTCACTTTTACTAAACTGACCAATCCTTCCTTACACTATAGAACTCTATGTTGATGTCTATTATTTTGTTATTTTTTTAACTTTTCATGTACTTCCTGCAGCTGCCAGAAATATAATCTCTCTCCTCAATGGCTAGCTTAGCACTCCAGCACTTACATATCTAATACTGAATGTAATTTGGTTATTTTTCTGTGTGCAGTCATGATTCAAAACTCAAACCCTCTGAAAATTATGTTTTTACCTGTGATAAGTGATGCAGGAGCAGCTTTTGACTCTTTTGACACTGTTAACCACCTGGTTTAAAACATTTGCTTATATGGCAAAACTGATGAACAAAACCCAAGACTAACTGATGCATGCATTTTATAAATTCTGATGAAAGCACTGAGAGCAATCTAATATCCTTTTTGCCTGATAAAAGAAGGTTGACATGAAGATGTGCACTATTCTTAATCAAAATTTGATTGGTGTCATTATGGCATTTGACCATATTCAATGCGATTTTTCAGTGCATTGACAATGATTAAAGTTAAATGAGGTAGTTGATTATCGTCAACATTGATTGCAGGTGCTAGATTGGTCAATTCAGTTGACTGCAGTCAAGTTGCCAAAATGACCGCCCATTTTGAGTTTATTTTTAAAGATATTAATGATGAGATAATGTATGTGGAATACTTAAATTAGAATCAAAGTCAAAATCCGACTATAGAAACAGCCACAGCTGGTCATGTAGGGTGAAATAATTTGCAAATAACCTCAGGTTGCATTTAGCCTATAGTAACCTGACATTCATCTTATGAATGAGGGAAAGCTCGAGAGAGGGAGGGAGAGGGAGGGAGGGAGGGAGGGGGAGAGAGAGGAGAGGGAGGGAGAGAGAGAGGAGAGGGAGAGAGAGGAGAGGGAGAGAGAGGAGAGGGAGGGAGAGAGAGGAGAGAGAGAGGGGGGGGACAGGGAGAACCTTATCCGGATAACTGGCTGTAATCAAGATAACTTGGGACCTTTTCAATGTGAGGCATTCTAATACTAGGAAATTGGCTCAAGGCAGTTTAAAAATAAAAAGCTGAAATATTATGTTTCTTAACCTACAATTTATGCTACCTACATTATCATCATCAAATTCTGCTGCATTATATAAACGCTAAAAATAATGTAATTTACAAATACATTTAATTTATGGAAAATTTACATATCACATCTCATATATTAATTATTGGAGCCTGCCTAGTTTCATGGTCTAAACATATCCATGCCTCCTGCTAGTCCTTTAAATGACATGAATCAATCCTTTTATTTTTCAGTTTCTTAGAATACTTATCGGAAGCTAATTCCAATAGAACGACTATCTTATATGAGAAAAATTTGAAGATCCTCCTTTTGTTTTCTATTTTCTTTTACAGCCAAAAGAATGTCCAATCATACATTTCCAAATAAAACAAAGTGATATAGACATGAAATTGTAATTTTTGTACTACAACCTCTTTGACTACAGAACTGGATGCTTTTCTTTGAGAAATTCTTGCAGAATCATGAGCTAAGTGCACAGTCAGGTGATGGCAGTCACATGAACGAGAATTAATAATAATGCACTGCAGCTATAGTTCAACTACACTCAAAGTTTGATCACCTTTCAGTGATCCCTGGTAACAAGGATTTAAGAATGGTGCACATGGGCATTAAATAGGATGACAACAGTTATTAGGTTGATTTTTGCATATATTACACTTTGTGCTCAATGCATATATTGTGAACTTATTCATTCTCATGACCTCACAAACCAAACAGCATGTGCAGCTCATAGTAACAGGTTCAGGAAAAACTTGCTGCAAGGGCATGTATAACATTTGTCTTGAAAGTACAGGCAGGAAAAGATATTCACTACTGAAACTGCATCCTTTGGTCTTTTTTATCACTTACAGAAAAATCTTAGACCATGAAAAAATGTGATCTTTGTGGGGTGAGAAAAGATAACTCCAGTCAAACTCTAAGTGCTGATAGTGTGAATTTATATTATGTTAGTTAGTATATTTAAAGTACACTCAGTAACAAAATGTGCAAATGAAAAGTTAGAGGAGTTGGATAATGCTGGCATTAAACATTTAAAAATGAAATGCAAGAAGAATTTAATTTGTATCATTTTTAGTTTATTTTATGTTTCTTTTTTCAATGACATAGTTTTTTCAATATGCAGTTGGAGCCTTACTGTGTCATAGATTTATGCACATAAAAGAACTTCAAGCCTGATAAAGAGGCTTCTGAGCAAAATTAAACAGTTTTTTTTTTTGGTAGTGTTTAATGCCCGTTTTAACTACTTATGGCACCACAGGCAGTGACACTTATGATACATGAATGAAGATGGAGCACCAGTGGAATGCGATGGCAGCGGAAAAGGTGTACCCAGAGAAAACCTGCCCAAGCGCCACTTTGTCCATCACAAATCTCACATGCGGTTGCTTGGGATTGAACCCCAGACGTCTAGGTGAGAGGCAAGTGGTCTAACCACTGGGCCATGGCACGGCCAAAATTAAACAGTCTTTCATGCACAACATAGAAAGGGACACTGGTAGTTAAAGAGTATCCATAAATAAAACCTACCAATCACTCATACACATGCACACCCAAATGCACCCACACACATAGACTTTTTCTAAAAATACTTTTCTTTGGATCCCAGCAGAGCTCAAAACATATTTTTCCTGTGAAATCTTAACATCAATTTTTTGGGTGGAATACAATAGCTTCTGTTGCTACTATGCACATTGTATTTACATACATCTATAGGGAGTAAAAATCTCTTGAGAATAATTTGGGGTTTCCATACTCTCTCTGTCTCATGCTAACATCCACGTAATAAAGGAAAAGCACAGCTTTAAAAACCTTTATTTCCTCCCAAGTTGCTTACCTTCAGTTCAGGATGCTCTTCCGCTACTTCAGCAGCCAAATCAGATTCACCATCTAATAAGCACTGGTACACACTCTTGTTGGCAAGCTCAGCAGCAACATTATACATTTCTGCTTTTCTTGCAATGAATGCTCCACACTTTAGAGATTCTGAATTCGTTCTCTTCCTTAAGCATTGAACTGCTTCTGGTAATCTGCCTAGTAGTATGTAACTGTATGGAAAATTAAGATACATTCACAAGTTATCTAGTCTTTATACAATGAGCAGTACATAATAAAAAATCTGATGTGTACCATTCACATGACTTTCTCTACATCTCTGCAACAAATTACTCTTAAAAAGCTTATACATCTATTTACTTCATGTTAATCAGACTAAAATAGCAGAAATAGTCTCATTACTTGGTTCCTTGTTGCTATCTTTGCTTTGTTCCTAGCTGGTTGCTATGTCACTGAAGTTCCTTTGTTTGTATGGAAGCAGTTGACAAATTCCTGTATGAGAAAAGTAAAGTTTTCCATAGCAGAAACCAAAAACAAAGAATGACTCAAAAACGATGACTCCACGAAAAAAATGTATATAACATAAATTGTGTGTTTTAACATACTCTACATTTTTTGTGTAGTAAGTTTTTGTCCATCTCTTACGGTTTAGCAGTTATTCAAAATTCATCCAGATTAAACTAGCCTTCAGAGGCTATTCCCAGAAAATTCAAGATATACATTTTATTTGTCAGGTAAAATACCTTTAAAATATGAAATTTTAATCAAAATCGTTAGAGCCATTTTTAAGAAAATCAACATTTTCGAAAAAAGTTCCATGTAAAGGGTAGTTTGGGTGCACCCCCCCCCCCACACACACACACACACGCACAGACCTTTTTGTGAAGACCTTTTTTTGGATACCGGGGACCCTAAAACATATATTTCCGTTGAAATTTCGGTATCAAATTTTTGGGTGGAGTGCAATACCTTCTCTATACACTATGTACATAGTGCATATAGAGAAAGTAAAAATATATGATTTTTTCTATTTCTATTTCTCTATTTCTATTTCTTTACTATCTCCATTTGTAATACATAATTTACAAGGATCGTCAGATTGATTACAAAACTAAACATATAGTATAAATAATAACATGAGTATATACAATAACAACAACAAAAAAAATAATAATAATAATAATAATAATAATAATAATAATAATAATAATAATAATAATAATATAATACTGGGGGTACCATCATACAGCATAACTTATTTAATTTAACATTTTATACTCCTCTATAGAGTAAAATACATTTTCTGATAGATACTTTTTAATTGCTTTAAGTTTACAGTTTTCTTCAGTTATCTGTTTTATTTGTTTAGGCAAATGATTGTACAAATCTTTGGTTTTACTTTCTATACTTTTGTTACTTAACGTTCCTCTTAGTCTGTTAATGAAATAATTTTGTTTCGTTCTTGTGTCATGTTCGTGTATGTGCATGTTTCTATTTTGATTGCTATGATTTTTTATTGAGTATTTAATGCATTCATATATATACAGTGCCGGAAATGTTAATATATTTAGTTTTTTATAGGAATTTTTACAAGTATCTGTCTTCTTTAGTTTACATATTATTCGAATGGCATGCTTCTGTAGTCTTAATATTCTTTGCATTGTTTTTTTCTGTGCATTACCCCATAATACAACCCCATAGCTCAAATGAGAATGTATGAAAGCATAGTATATTTATATTAAGCTTATATATTTGTTGCGCCGCTTGTTTTAAGATGTATAGTCCTGTATTTATTTTTTTTGCTATTTTTTCAATATGTTTTTTCCAGTTTAATCTGTTATCTATTATTAATCCTAAGAAGTTTGTTTCTGTTACTTGTTGTATTTGTTTATTGTCTAGGACTAATTGAATATTGGGTGGGATTTTCTTTTTTAAGCTGATTTGCATCCATTCTGTTTTATTTGTATTTATTACCATCCCTAGGTTTCCTAGCTCTTCCCTAATTTTTTCAAGTAGTATATTTGATTTATCTTGTACTTCAAGTTCTGTATTTCCCCTTACTATAATTGTAGTATCATCAGCATATCCAATGGCTATTTCACCTGCTTCTTTTATTATTTTGAATAAGCAAGTTATATATATAAGGAATAGATATGGCCCTAGTTTCGATCCTTGTGGAACATCGTGAGTCACTTTGTTAAAAGACGATCTGATTTTATTTAGGTTACCATTTGAATTGTATATAATTTCCACACATTGTTCTCTATTTTGTAGATAAGATTTTAGCCATTTTAGTGGTAGGCCCCGGATGCCATAATTTTCTATTTTAGCTATTAATTTATGTATATCTACACAGTCAAATGCTATTATATATTATATGATGTGTTCTATTCACATCACTTCCTCTACTTCTCTGTAATAAGCTATTTTTAAAAAGTCTATTCTTCTACCTACTTCATGCTAAAGATAAACATTAGCAGAAACGGTTTTACTTCTTAGGGCCGGCTGTACGAACTTGGAATAAATCCTGGAATAGTTATTCTTGGAATACACTATTCACGGTATAAATATGGTGACAAGTTGTACAAAGCAATTTTATTCCTTAGATATCTATTCGACTGTTGCAGATTTAAAACTAAAGTTGGCTATGCTGCAAGTCATTCATGGCCAACTTGATTCGTAATTTCTGCTTTATTTTGCTGAAAATTTGCATTATTTTCACAATCAGCTGATCCTAAACTATGTATTATTTCTTATTTTAACTATTTACGGTACTATGAAATAATTATAAATGTTCACTAGTGTGTTCGGATACACAATTGCTATATACTTTACAAAACATAAACACATACACTGTGACTTCTTGTGATAGATTAGGAGTATGGGAATGAAACCTTAGCATATTGTAAAGTTGTATCTTGTGCTGATATATGACATCTTTACATTTCTGTGCTCAAAACAACTAACATACTTAACCTGGATTCTGTAATAGAATCAGTAAAATACATAGTAATAAAATTTTGAAAATTAAATTTTAGTTTGCCAATGCTACCATCAACTTAAGATATCCACAATAGAATCGTTGCACTAAGATCAAGTACAAAAGCAATTTGCTATACAGGTATTATTAACCAACAGAAAAATTAGTAGCTATGTCGAATAGTGCATTAAATCATTCCCATTACATCTCACACTTTGCTGATGGCAATATTTAATACAACAGTTTGAAATGGTTAACCAAACTAATAAAACTGACAACATTATATCTTACAGAAAGTATCATCTATTCAATCAAAATCGTTTCTAATATATTAAACCCACAGCATATAATATGAAAAATTATTAATTTATTGTAAAATAATATATATATTATATTTGAAAGCTCTGAAGGCATCTTTCAATCTGGGCATCTCCCTTTATCAAAAAGCTTGTAATGTTATCGTTAAACTTGCACCTGATTATAGCACAACAGAACGTCACTAACAGTAACACTTGTGGCTATGTTACATTTTGAAACATATCGCCCACGAAGTAACCAATTCTTTGTATTTCGTCAATAAAACATAACCTTGTTCTTTACAACGCTATGCATTGTACTGGTGAGTTGCTATATACTATTTTATATTTATCTTGGGTAGGATTATATTTAATTGTTTCCATAAAAATTGCGGTATTTTGATGGCAATAGGTAAGTTTTACTGTTTTATAAATGCAACTTTACTTTAACTAACTTCTTGTCTCATGCCTTATAGCAGCCAAGTTATCTCAGTGTGATATACTTTCTCAACTTTAATCTCATTATAGCAGTCTTCATTTATCAGACTATCTCTATAACATATTGTATTTAGCTATAATATGTCCTTAAAAATATATTATAAAGAAATTAATCGTTTATATCAGTCAAATATGGGTCAAAATTGTGTCCAGAACACAAGCGACCATTTTCCTTTTTGTACTCTATTCTCGGAATAACGGCTTATCCCCGCAAGGAATCACAGAATAAGCTATTCCATGTTTATTTCCTTGATAGTGTCTATTCCGTTGTCGTACAACACAATTTAGTACATAACCATGGAATAACGTCTAACAGAGGTTTATTCCGAGTTCATACAACTGGCCCTTAGTCCCTTATAAATAGAAGAGAAATAAGGGAATACACTAAGCTAAAGTGATAGTCAAATCTTTTAAAAGTCGGTTGGTCTGTGATTGAAATTTGTTCTTTTGCATATCCAAGAGTTGTCAAATTTCTGTATGAGAAAAGTAAGTATTTTAAAACTGAAACCAATAAAGGGGAAGATCTATGAAATGGCTAACAAAAAAAAAAAGTATATGACATAAATTGTTAGTTTTTATGAGAGCTACATTTTTTCTATAGTAAGTTTTCATCTATCTCTTATGGTTTACCTGTTATGCAAAATTCATCCAGAATGAAGAGGTCTTCAGAGGCTATTCACAAATAGTTCATGATGATATATTTTATTTACCATGTAAATACCTTTAATTTGCAGTAGCTTAATCAAAGTTGCTAGAGCCATTTTAGAGAAAATAAAAGTTTTAAACATTTTTTCTGTGTAAAGGGTAGTTTGGGTGGGGGTATTTTCCTCAAAATCTCCATTGCATCCTTGGAGGTTACCAAACTTAAGTGCTAAGTTTGGTATTTAAAGATCTTTTTGCTTTTCACCTATACTGTGCCCCCCTCCCCCAATTCACCCACACAACATACTGACCTTTTTCTACAAACGTTGTATCTGGGCTCAGGTGACTGCAAAATATATATTTCCCTGTATATATATTTTAAAGTAATAAGTTGACATGAATAGGTTTCACAATCTTAAGAAAATTTGTTTATGACATCAGTGTATGGCATGGTTTTCATGCTGCTAGCTCTGTATACATTCACACTTGTGAATTTTATGTTCATGCAACTGGTGATTTCACTGTAATAAATGCAAGATAGTTTTGGATGTGGTTGTGAATGCATGCTTTGCTGTTGAGACTGTAAAAGCCCACATAACAATATTGCTTACCCTTATTCCTCAAGATTATATCCTAAATTTATGACAGACTAAGGAAGATGAAAATGCATGGTAAAATTAAAATGTTAATTTACTGTTGCACATGTTTTCATATTTTTTCATAGAAGATAACAAGAAATTCAAAACTTTATTGTAGAAAACATGAGAAATGGTTTTGTAACGTCTAAAGCTTCTATTGTATGATACCCGCTTTGATTAAATTCAATTTAATATATTATTGGGAAATTATTATATAAAACATTACATGGTTGATGCCTATCTCTGAATGAGAGGGGATCCTCACAAGTAGACTTATACAATATGTGTAATAATTATTATTTGTGATGAGAAAGGGATTAAGGCATTTAAAACATTAATGGGAATGCATATTAAAGTAACTAATCAATTAAGAGTAAAAACATAGCATCATACTCAAACTTCACTAGTTAAAATAAGTAATTTACGGAAATTATGTGTAAATTTCAAAGGATCCCACTTCAACATATCAAAATCCCTACAGAAGACCTTAAACAGTGTAAAACTAATCAGTGATGAAAACAAAAAGAAACTCATTCCAAGTAACCTTTGTATACCAAGAATGTATGGATTACTGAAAATACACAAACCAGGAAACAAAATGTGATCCACTGTGAACACCATTAACTCCCCTACAAATAAACTACAAATTTGCTCACTAAACAGTTCCAAATTCTACCACCACAGCATAAGTTTAAGCATAAAAAATTCCTTTGAACTAACAGAGCAAATAAAACATAAAATGTAAGTGATGATAGCATATTGGTTTCTTTCGTGTAGTATCGCTTTTCCCCAGTATCCTGAGAGAAAAACTACTTTCTGTACTATGAAAATGGCTAACTGCCACAGACATTTCTGGTGAAATAGTGAAAAAAATAGCTGTTTACCACATCAATGGCCTTCCCATTGCTGTGAAATCTTTGTCCGCCAAGAAATTTTTTTAGGTTTGGGAACAGCTGGTATTACTGGGTGCTAGATCTAGCGAATAGGGTGGACGTTCAAGCAATTTAAACTTTTAATTCGCATATTTTTCCCATTGCAATGACTGAACGATGGGCCAGAGCATTGTTGTGATGAAACAAGATTTTTTTTTTTTTTTGTCCAAATGAGGTCTTTTTCTTTTCACCTCATCACTCAAACATTGCAGTAAGCTTGCATAGTAGTCACCAGTGATACTTTTACCCTTTTCCTAGTAATCAAAAAAATAATTCCCTGTGCATCCCAGAAAACACCACAACCTTGTTAGCTGACAAAATTGACTTTGCCTTTTTTGGAGTTGGTTCACCTGGCACACTGTACTGTGATTTACTTTCTGAGTTTAGTGACTTATCCAAGTTTCATCCATGGTAATAAGCCATCTCAAAAATTTACTGGGATTTTTAGAGCTCCATAATCCTAACAGAAACAGTTTTGCTTTGTAACTTTTGATCAGGTGTCAACAAACATGGCACTCATCTTGCACAGACCTGTCAAAGCCCAAAACATTACTTAAAATATTATCTACACGTTCTTTAGATATGTTTACAGTTTCTGATATCTCTAACAGCTTTAATCTGTAGTCTTCTAGTACTAAACAATGAATTTTTTCAATGATCTCTGGAGTTGTCACTTCTACAGGGCATCCAGAGTGAGGCTCATCACTCGTGCTCCTTGATTTCTTTAAGTGTTAAGCCTTTCAAATGGAAGTATTTAATTACTGTTTGTTTTTCCAAATCCTCCATTTTCGCGAAAACTCTAAAGATGTCTTATTTAAAATGCTGTCATTCAAAAACTAAACAAGCTACTGACCTGTAACTATGGATACAAACTAGTCTACAGAAACTATACGCTGCTACCATCTAACCAGCCTAGTGGTGCCATATCTGTGTGAGGCCCGGGACTTATCAGCTGACCCTCGTATTTATTTAATAAGAAATGTAGAATCAAAGGGATGGAGATCAAGAGATGTGGATGACTTAATTTGTTGGTATTGTGACTATGCGCTGCAGCCATAATTGCCAAACATGTGTGAGCGACTTGCTTCATAATTCATAGCTGATTGTTGCCATCCATTATTACACTTGCATTAGTGGACATACTGCTGGCGGCAATGAGCTGTGATTGCTACACCAAGTGGTTTGCATGTGTGATTGCTTATGAAAATTTCCTGCTATGTGATCAACAAGTGTACAAAGGGGAACGAAGCCTTGCTCAGAGTTCAGTTTTGACGGGAAATTCAAGGGAGCACAGCATTGAAGAAGCAATAGAGATAAGAGGGAAAAAGTGATGAATATGAAAGCTAAGGAGTTTGAAGATTATCTAAGCAACATTAAAAGAAAATTATTGAAGAAAATAAACAAAAAATGGGGAATCAGATCACCTAGAAACATAATTTAATGTGGATAGATTGAACTCATTTTTAGATGATCACCTAGAAACATAATTTAATGTGGATAGATTGAACTCATTTCTAGATGTAAGTTGGCCTGATAGTTGAATAACTGCAAGATTGAAACTACTCGGGCCACTTAGTTAAAAAGCAACTCGCGAGGATCACTAGTATTTAGTATTGCTGTAATTTCTTGTATGGTCAAGTGATATTAAATAGTATTATAGAAAATTATTGTATTATTAAGTGGAAATAAATAAAATTCCTGTGCTGATTGTAAATTTATAGTGGAATAATTAATACAGAAGAGAAGGGAGTTTAATTTGCCAATATTTATGTTATTTTTAATTTATAAAAAAGGATTTGAAACACACTATGGACTAGAACTCAAGGAAAAAGATATCAGAGTCAACTGATAAAGACAATTCAGAGTCTATATAAAAAGACAATAATCAAGATTCACAATGATGTTAAAATTGGGAAACAAGCAGAAGAAATAAATCCAGGGGTGAAACAGGGATTCTCTTTATCACCATTATTTATATATACAAAGCACTTAAAGAGTGGAGAAACTGTTTTACTATGACTATCTAAATAAATATCTTTAAGCTAAAATTAATTTTATTTGCTGACAATTAGTTTTTTTTTTGTTTTTTTTGTTTTAATGTACCATATAGTAAAAATGAAGACCTGAATATATAACTAAACATTTTAAGACAAATGAATGAAACACTAAGGGGATCATTAAAGAAGGCAGACATCAAAAGAAAAACAAAACAAGTTTGATGACCGACAGTATCAATGGCAACATATGGAAGTAAAAACTGGAAGAATAAAAACAGCAGAAGTGAAATTCTTAAGATCAGTATCTGAATACCCCTATCAAACAAAGAAATGAAATCTGGAAAAAAAAAAAAAAAGAAAAAGAAAACCCTCACACACGCACACACCCACCCCCACCTCCACCCGTTCACCCACACAGTCTAAATGAAAAAATAATGAAAATAAGAGTAACTGGTACCAACATAGCTGGTCCTCATAGCTGCGCTCACTTAAGTGCCTCGCTTTGGTGCTTCAGGTGCAGGGGATCGTGGGTTCGAGCCCTGCATTGGGTATGGGTGTGTGTGATTGTAAATGTGTATATGTCTGTGTATGTGTAAATAAAAAGAAAATGGCAAACAACAAAAGAAATGTAGGAAACTGAAAAAAAAAAAAAAAAAAGAGGGGGGAGAAAGAAAAAGATATACAGCGCTGGAATCCTGATAAGAATCCAGAACTGTATTTAAAAAAAAAAAGTATTAAGGATGAAAAAGAGACCAATACCAAAAATGTTAGTAAATTATAAATCTAAAGAATGTTGCTAAATAGGAAGACCAAGTACAAGGAATGATATGTTTAAGGATGGAAGGAATGATATGTTTAAGGATGGAACAATTTGACAGGCCTTTACTTGTAAAAGAAGAAGAAAAAGGAGGAGGAGATTTTAATTTAGTTCCGATGTTATAAGGAAAGTTGAGTAACAGTTTATGGAATGTTAGGATATGTTTCATGAACATACACACCTCATACATCAGGAGGTTTGGACCCAATTATAGTAAGTTAGCGTATTTACCCGAATACAAGATGTTTTTTCCCAAAATTAATATTCAGAACTGGGGGGTCGTCTTGCATATATATTTCCAAATACCATATGGGGAAAAAGTAAGTTTCACACTTTGCGGGTGGCAATGGTATACATTACTGCCAAGGTCACAACTTATGTGGCAGATTTTGAGTTTCATTTCACGCTGAAAATGAGATGTTAAGGAGCCTATGAGCATTCTCATTGAAAAAAGATTATTCTTCGAGATGAAAATAAAATTACAGGACTTCCTTTCACATTGGTGGTTGCATGTAATGTTGTATTGGAAGTCAATGGTCAAACAGAAAGAGAGAGGTTAGCTGCACATTTCCCATTCTTGGGCCGCACATATACAACAATGTGAATTTACACAAAAATCCAAACTAGGTAAAACATTATACAATATATTATGTTAAGTATGTTGTCTTAACAGAAAATATCATTCATAAATAATCATCAATACAACTTGCCACCACGTCGCCGTCAAGTTTATCATTTCTATGTCTTACATTTTGTTCTCTATTCTCTGTCTCACTCGCTCACAATGTGAATTTTTGCATAAATTCAAATTAGATAAAAAAAATTACGATGTTTAAAATAAGTATGTTGTGTAAATACAAAATCATGTCCATCTTTATCATTACAGTTACGCCATTGTTGTTGTTAGAGATGCACCACTGCCATTGCTGTCACCACGTACCATTGCACCTATACCATATATTTCCATACTCCCCTCTTTAACAACCTCTCAACACGTGAATTTCCATACAAATTCAAATTAAGTACAATAAATATATAATTAAGGGACTTCAATCAGCTTTAGTGTCCCTTAGTTTGTTCAAAATATATGGCAAACCTGTAATTTCAATTACAAATTCTTCCTTTTATATACCTGTCTTTTAAACATGTCTTATGTAGAAATGCTATGTTCCAAAATTAAGTTCTGAAATAGGGGGTCCTCTTGTATTCAGATAAATACGGTAATATTTATATGAGGTTAAGCCCTAGCATGTGCAAGTATGATAAATTTTAGCTCACCATGATGCTGCTGCTTCAAAAGAGCCATTCATCTCTTCATGACATCTCCATTCACTGATGAGGTCATTCAGTAGAGGATCTTCAGGACCTAGGCGGCATTTTGCAATGACAATAGCTTCACGGTAAAGATTGTTGCTTGCCAAAAGTTCTATAGCCTCTTCCACTTTGTGGCAAGCAAGAAGGTATGTACTGGCTTTATGATAATATCCATGTTCTGCAAGCTGCTCTGCATATGCACTGCACATCTCTAACCAGACTCTGAGAAAAGAAAAAATATATTGCTGTATGTAATGTGATTCTGCATGTTGCAGCCGGAGTTCTTATTCCTTAGCAAACAACTAAAATATATCTACAACTGTAACCATTAGCTTTGAAATGATTCAGCTCTCATAATTATAATAAAATATCTCACATTACATTAACATGCATTTCTCTCCCTACTAACATTTAATTATATACAGCTTCCATAATATATTCTATAGAAATCTTATTACTTTTCTAGCATGCATGTACAATATATATAGTGGATAGAGAAGGTATTGTATTCCACCCAAAAATTTGATACTGAGATATCACTGGAATGTTTTGAGGGCCCTAAATTCAAAAAAATAATTTTAGACAATGTGTGTGTAAGTGTGGACAGCATAACTTAAAAATGCTCTTACGATTATGATTAAAATATTATATGTTTAAGATATTTTCATGACAAATGAAACGTCATATACCTATCTTGTGTGATTATCAATGATATTTGAAGAGCATGTCCTTTCATAGAAACATAAATGAAGCAATTGTTCAAGAATCATAGTACATATAGCTATCACATTACAAACATCACTGTGCTGTTATTAAGTACATTATAATTAAGGGTACTAATACAACAGATAGGTTCTGCAGAATCACCAAATTGCTGCAGCTCTGGGCATTTTAGGGTAATCTGGGTTTTATATTTGAGAGAATAGTAAGATATGATAAAAAGATGTATAAGATGGACACCACAACTGATGACTCCTTATCAGAAGTGAATCAGAATGGAAATCCCTGAGCAACGTTCGACTTAGCAGAGAGATCCTAACAAGTTTATCATTGATTTACAATGTTTTGAGTTGACACTTCATTCTGGGTGTACTATTATACACCTGAAACAAAATATTAGCCCAAGCAAGTGTCATCAGTTGGTTGCTCTTTGAATAAAGCAGAGTAACCTTGCTCATTGCTCGCACTGAATCACCTATTGTGCACTGCATGACTTTCAATTGCACGGAAATTTGTCCACTGCAGTGGTGGTGAGTGAAATTTTGCATCTAAAATAAGTTATACAGTTCATAATATAACAATATGAACCATCTACTATAACTATTGTAGGTTCATGTTAGATAGAATAATTGCTTTATTATGTCTGTTACATTAATATTGGTATTTCTAATGTGAACATAAACATATGTTTGGTAGTAGTAACATAAATGATTGCAAAAATAATGATAATTTTTATAATATTAACATTGTAACTTGGTCACTAGCATTGTAAGTGCATTATAATGCTAATGAGAACTAATTTAGTTATAAAATTTCACCTTTATAGCAATGAGCCTTGTATGAACAGGCATCTTGCTAACTGATATCTAACGCAATTTGTCGCCCTCCGTGGTGTAGTGGTTACCATGCTAATTTCATATACCCAAGGTCACAGGTTCAATCCCAGTGGAGGACGATGGATTTTTTCAGGTGTAAAAAATCCTTAGCATGGCTTCCTTCGGAAGGGAAGTAAAGCTGTTGGTCCCGTGTTGTAGATTTACGGCACGTAAAAGAACCTCAAGCCTGATAGAGAGGCCTCTGAGCAAAATTAAGTGGTCTTTCACACCCAATATAGAATGGGATGCTGAGAACCACAGCCGTTAAAGAGCGTACATAAATTACACGCTATTTACATTTTTTTCTGCTAGGTTATGCCAGGCAGCTGCTAGCCACATGGGTTTCAACACTGCCTGCAATCACCTCACATGGACAGATGACTGCCATACTGCCCGGTGCAGAGAATAATTACAAAGCAAAGTAACTTCGGCTGCAGCACCATTTTTTATTTTATTTATTTTTTTTAACTCACAGACAAGATATACATGTATTAGGGTTCATCATGTTTCATTTTTATAAACAGGTACATTATTGAATTATTAACATTTACATTATTACTCTACATTGCACATCATTTTAGTGACTATTAACTACATATTTACAATTTTACATGGATATATTTTCTTTCTCTTGCTACACAAAATTACAATGTATTATTTACAAATTTACATATCACTTATACTAAGTACTACCTAAATTTATACAAAATATTACAAATCATTATTTCTATATAGGCTTTTACTTACTAGATATGTTTTTAATAATATTTTAAAGGAATTATCTTGTGCAGATTTTATATAGTTTGGTAATTTGTTAATAGTATGGCTCCTCTAATGTATGGATCTTTGCTAGTTTCAACTTTTGTTAAACTTATCCTATAATAGTTATTTGTTCCCCTAATATTATACGCTTAATAGTCTTAGTTTTGGTTTCAGCTATTCTCATCCCTTTTAATTAACAACATTAGTCTGAAAACAAATAATGCCAATACTGTTAACATTTTTTATTTTTAAATATTTCCTTTAGAGATTATCATCTGTTTTTTTTCCAAATCACAAGTACTCTATTTAAATATTATATAGCTGTTCCACCCCAAATTTCTATCCCGTATTCTCTGAGCGAGTGCTTCATTCCACAATAAACTCATTTTAATGCTTCATTACTAGATTTATTAACTTCCTCAGTAAGTATAATTGGGAGTTTAATTTCTTGCAAAGATCATCTAAATGTTCATAGTAGATTAGGTTCTCATCAACACTAATCCCAAGAAAATTTATGCTGTTCATTTGTTCATCTTTATATTCTATTTCAAATGTATTTTCCTGCCCCCTTAATTGAAAAAGAATGCATTTTGTTTTATCAGCATTGAGCTTCAGTTGAGCACCTTTCCAAGTTGATTTAAGTCTTTATCTGAACAGATAAACGAGGTGTTGTCAGCATAGGAAATAAGATTACAGTCAAGTGAGAGTGGCATATTATTTACGTAAATCAAGAATAACAGAGGACCTAAAAGTGATCCTTGCAGGACTCACGTTTTAACCACATCACATTTTGATTTATACTCTATTATGCAAGTAGGAAGAGAAGAGATCAGGCATCTTCCTTCTTATGCCATAACGAGGGAGTTCTACCTGGGTTGAAAGATAAAATGAAGGGATGGGAAATTCGGGGGATGAAAGAAACCTCCTTACCATTTGCCTGGTGACCCATGAGTCAGGAAGGACCACCATGGGATGATAAGAATTATCTTTCCTTTGAAATTTTAAAAGTAAGACTTAATTTTGGTTTACAAGACCAAACACATAACCTCCCTAATGCGAACCTCATGCATTACCATGGAGCCATCTCACTCAGTGTTCAATGTATAAATTAAATGTCCATTCATTACTAAGATATGGCATCATTTTCTGGGAGAATTCATCACTAGCAAAACAAATATTTATAATCCGAAATAGCTTTTGATACATTATACCAGATTCTTAAAAAATATGCACACCTATCAGCAAATACAAAGGTAATGGAAAGTGAAGTACTTCATGCAGCCATACAAATGTTCAATGTATTGCCAAATGAAATCAAAGCTGAAGAAAAGATGAAACTTTTTAAAGCAAAAAAAAGTTGGGCTGCTCAACATATGTTACAGCAAAATGTCGGCAGAGAGCAGTGTAAGAAATAATGCAGCCTACACCGGAAACCATAACCTCAATGGACTATGGCCACGGAAGCCTGCAGATATATACATTAAAAAAAGCAAACAAACAAAACAAAAACAAACCAGTATTTATTGGAAAGTTGTTTTTATAATGTAAGTGAATATCTTTGTAAATAGTATGTATTATTCCTGTAAGTAATGTGTAATATTCCTTGTAAATTGGATGTGTTCTATATCAGCAGTGCAAATTGAACAATTTTGATTAAAAAAAACAATACAATAAATTGCCAGGTACATATCTGACAAACTTGGACGATAAAGGCCATGAAACATCATTGGATGAACACTCTGCTATTAATGGAAACTATATTGTAAAATAAGTGCAATTACAAAAATCTGTGGCATCTTTTTGAGCTTCATTCCAAGAAGTTTTCAAATGACCACTATATATAAGATGTGCCACCAAATGTGTAATGGATAGAGAGATTAATGTTACATCTAACACTTCAGACCTTTGACTTTATATGGCAATGTTCTAATAGCTGATTTTATATTGAAATACTAGATATCGTTATAAGAATCTGCAGCCTCAAATCAGTAAAATTAAGCATGCTGCATGTATGTTTTATGGTCCCGACCTGAAATTTCTTATAAAGCGAACATTAAAGCATTAATCTAATTACTACTTTCTCTACACGTATTATGATATAGTGTATAGAGAAGGTATTGTATATAAAAAAATATACAGACTTTTCACCAGAAATACATGTATTAAGATCTTGTGGAAAAAAAAAAAAAGAAACATTTTTAGAAAAAGGTGCGTGCGTGTGTGTGTGCGAGAGAGAGAGAGAGAGAGAGAGAGAGAGAGAGAGAGAGAGAGAGAGAGAGAGAGAGAGAGAGAGAGAGAGAGAGAGAGAGTGTATCCCCCAAAGATAAAACAAAGATTTTCAAGAAATCCCCCACTCCAAACTACCCTTTACATGGAAAACTTTTTGATAGTGTTGATTTTCTTAAAAATGGCTCTAAGATTTTGATTAAAATAAATTATATTAAAGATAATTACATGACAAATAAAATGTTTATCTTGAATTTTCTGTGAATAGCCCCTAAAGACATCTTTATTTTGGATGAATTTTGCTGAATTTTACATAACTAGTAAACTGTAAGAGATAGACAAAAACTTACTACACAAGAGAGAGAGAGGGAGACAGAGGGAGAGAGAGAGAGGGAGAGAGAGAGAGGGAGAGAGAGGGGGAGAGAGAGAGTGTGTGTGTGTCGCTTTAGCCCAGTGTTTCCCAACCTTTTGAAGTTCACGGCACCCTTGGGAATAGCATAAACACCAGGAGCACCCTTCCTTGAATTAAAAGAAAATTAAGCTTAATATGTTAATTTATTGAAATATTATATAATAATAATAATAATAACGTACACCATAACATAATACAGTAAACTTTACTACAATCACTGAGTAAAAATACATCAATAAATTTTGTTTGATTAATGATTAATGTGAAACTTCTGATTGATGCTTAGAGCACAGATATGTGATGTCGGGTCTTACAGTTGACAGTGAAACACGCAAATCATCCTCAAGGTTATTCAGTCTATTTCTTGCTTTGCATTTTATTGTCACCATAGCAGAGAAGGCTGGCTCGCATAGATAGGATGTTGAAAAGGGCAAAAGTGCGTTAATTGCTTTCTTCATTAGGTTAGGGTACTCCTCTCTCCGTTGAAGCCAAAAACTAGCCACCGATGTCTCACTCTTGGTGAACTTACCTTTGAGTGTGGAATCAGCGCAAATATCAATAAATTCATCTCTTTCGCAAGCAGTGAAATCTATTTCCTCTGCACTATCTACGAAATCAAATGATGAGACAACCCAGTCGAGATTCGTAGTGGAAATAGTTGGAAAGTACGCATCTATTGCATCTTGCAATCTTGATAAGTGATCACAAATGCGGTCTTTCAGTTTACCCAGATCTTTATCTCCTGCCACATTAAGAAGAGATGGAAAGTTCGACAAATCTCCTTTTTGAACTGCAGACTTACCAAGTTTTCTTTTAAAACCTTTCATTTTATTGGTTGAAGAGATTATTGTTTCATGTCGACCCTGCATCGAAACATTCAGTTCATTCAGCTTATGAAAAATATCTGCCAGATACGACAGTTCAAACACCAAGAATCACTTAGCAAGAGCTCATGAAATGTGTCTTGATTTTCATCCTTAAAAAAAGTTTTTAGCTGTTCTTTAAGTTCGAGAAACCGGTTTAATACACGACCCCGCGACAACCACCTTACTTCTGTGTGAAGTAACAAAGCGGTATGAGCTGCATCCGTTGCGCGACACAACTGTTCAAAAATTCTGTACTTTTAAGGTCGAGACTTCATATAGTTCACCATTTTCACAACTTGGTTAAACACTTCAGCAAAATCTTCATTATACGCTTTCACGACTAATGCCTCTCTATGCAGAAAACAGTGAGTTATAATAATGGATGGATTTTTATTGAGAGCTCTGGCAGTAAAACCTTTAATTTTCCCAGACATAGATGGTGCACCATCTGTACATATACCACAACAGTCTTTCCATGAAAGATCATGGTCATTGAGATAGGAATTAATAGAAATGAAAATATCATGGCCTGTGGTTGTAGTCTCCAGCGATCTACAGAACAGAAACTGTTCACTAATATCACTAATATCTTTTTCATCAATATATCTGATAAAACCAAGGAGTTGCGGTTTGTCACCAATATCGAGACTCTCATCTACTTGCAAAGCAAATGTTCTATAAGTTTTTATTTTCTCCGTGACTTGTTCGTTGATATTGCATGACATTTCAGATATCCTGCGGCTGATTGTGTTGTTGGACAGAGGAACTTTCGACATTTGATTAGCTGCTCCTTCACCAAGTATTGTTGAAACTATAACTTGACATGCAGGGCCAATGATTTCCTCTCCAAGAGTATGAGTTTTTTTTTTTTTTTTTTAGCTATCAGTTCTACTACTTTAAATGAGGCTTCAAGAGCAGTATCACCTATGGTCATTCTCTTTACCATTCGCACAGCTGTTTTCTTCTCCCCTTCTAATATATGTGAAAAATACATTACACTTTTCTGTGACACACTAGGATGCTTTGTTGTAAGATGCCGCTTCAGTTTGCTAGGTACCATGGCCTCGTTGCTAAGTGTTTCGCCACAAACTAAACACACAGGGATAGGGTTTTCCCCGTTGTTATTCCACTTAAATCCATACGCTAAGTAACTGTCCTGGTATGTTCTTTCCTTTCGTTTGTCTTCTTTATGTGGTGAATTCGACAGTCCGGGAGAAACTGTAAGATTTGGCTTCTTAAAGCAAGCAGTACAAGCCGACTGTTCACTTTCACTGTCCTAGCATTTACGTTTAACAATGAACTTATCCATAGCTAAACACTGTGAATCAACGCGAGGAAGACAACTGAAAGCGGCGTACACTTTTATATATTCATCTGTCGAAGTCTCGGGAATGTTCGGCAGGGTATAGCTGTAATGCCATCTGTGGGATACTAGTATAACTGAATTATTGAAATGAATCGACCACTATCACCATCTGCCGTGCATGAGAGTAATTGATTTGACTTATTTTATTTCAAGACCTTACAAGACTTAAGGCTTCAGTAGAAGGTATATAATTTTTTTTTTTTTGTTTATCTCAATATCTCGCGGCACCCCTTAGCCAATCACACGGCACCCTAGGGTGCCGGGGCACACCGGTTGGGAACCGTTGCTTTAGCCTAATACATTCCTTTATTTCTCCTCTTCTACTTGCAAGGAAGTAAGTAATAAGATCAATTCTGCTAATGTTTATTTTGATTAGCATGATGTAGATAAAAGAATCTTTTGTAAGTATGGTTTTATATGGAACAGCTAGAGAAAGTTATGTGACATGAACACGTCAGACTTTTTATGAGTTCAAAGCAGTAATACACACATCAATTTGAAAAGCTGATTTGTTTTTTTATACTAGTGTTATATACTAAGATAATTACTTTTGTGATGCCATTGGAGCCAAGGACACCATCCAATCATCAAGTCTCTTTCTCCGAGCTGCTTCTCTCAACATCTCTGTTACATTTCCTTTCCATAGCAGCATTTGTTGCATTGGCTCTGAATGAGGGCGGTTCTTCTGAAGTTCTGCAACTGTAAGGGAATGTATAAATGGACTACACAGCACTAATTGATGGATATCCCTGAGGATAAATAGAAGAATAAAATAGTCTGGGAGAAGGAAAAGTACATAGAGATATGCAATAAACTAGGGAGAGGATTTGCAAGGATGAGAACAGGAGTTAAAAACTTGAAAGGCATAAGACATGATGAAGATGTAAAAGAAATGTCCAATGTGCAAAGAAATTGACAGGATCAAATTTTGCAATGAAAATGGGATATATTAGATGGGGAAATAGTAGTCTCCCTCTGTGGTGTAATGGTTACCATGCTAACTTCATATACCCAAGGTCGCAGGTTCAAACCCAGCAGAGGATGATGGATTTTTTCAGGGGTAGAAATCCTTAGCATGGCTTTCTTCGGAAGAGAAGTAAAGCTGTTGGTCCCGTGTCGTAGATTTACGGCACGTAAAAGAACCTCAAGCCTGATAGAGAGGCCTCTGAGGACCACAGAAGTTAAAGAGTGTCCATAAATAACAAGCCATTTCCATTTTGGGGGAAATAGTAATCATGAAGGTTCTATCCACAAAAGGAGAAACAAATACAAAAGGTATAGGAAGCTTCTTAGTTAAGGTAAGAGAGAAATGGATAAGCATGAGCAACAAGAATATGGAAGAGGAAAGAGATTAGAAAATAAGAAAAAGGGGGAAAGAATAGTTGCATGACGTAGGGTAAGGTCCATTATACATATATAACTGTGGTGTCAAGGTGTGGGTCGCGCCATGGCCATGTGGTTAGACTATTCACCTCTCACTTAGATGGACTGGGTTCGATCCCAAGCGACCGCATGCAAGATTTGTGGTGACAAATAGGGGCAAGGGCAGGTTTTCTCTAGGTTCTCCAGTTCCCCCTGCCATTGCATTCCACCAGTGCTCCATCTTCATTCCATTTATCACCAGTGTCATTGCCTGCAGTGCCACAAGTAGTTAAAGCAGGTGTTGAACATCCCCTTTTGATGAATGCCCAGCACTCTGGCAGAAGTGGTTTCCAAGGAAACCATTGAAGAAGACCATGATACGATTCTCTTTGATCGAACATAAGTTTGCAAAGTAGCAGATGCTATAAGTGTGTCAACAGGAATTTAAAAAAAAATTACTTCATTTGTTAATGATGCTGTCAATTGCCAAGAATGGCTATACATAGTTTGATAAATTGGAGATGGAAAAGTTGTCAGCCAGATGGATGCCACATTATAATATTCTGGAAACCAAGAAACAATCTAAACAATGGGTTGTTTTAGGTGAATGTTCCATCAGAAAAGTTATGGTGACGATTTGTTGGGATGTGAAGGGTTTCATGCTACTGACCAATTAGGAAAAAAAAAAAAAAAAGGATTGTTTGACTATACTACAGTGAGTTAGTTCTTGGCCTGATTTGACAAGAAGTTGGAGACACTGAGAAAGGCTGTTTACCACCACAATGAACAATGCACCAGCATTCACCTTCCAATCATGGGCCTTTAAAAAATATTCAAAAATATTCAAGGAACAAAATAAGCACCATAAGCATTGTTCTCAGGACCAATACAAAGGACAATATTCCAAAAGAAAACCCCCCAGGAATTTGTGAAATTGGCTGCAAATACTGCAATAAATCATACATAGGGAAGACAAAGAAGACCATAGATACAAGATTCAAAGCACATACCAGAACTCAGGTATAAACAAACCAAGAAATCAGCATTGGCAGAGCATTTTTGGTCCATAAATTATCAGTTGAAAGAGAAACTCAAATGGTTAAAAGCCCTTACGAAACCAATTGAACACTCAGTTTAGAAAATATTATACACTTATAAAAATAAACACAACTTATTAAACTTTGATATCCCGGGTGAAAATTATCTCATTGTACAGTCTGCCAAGCCAGAAAAAGGCCATCTATCAGGCAAGTCGAAACACTGCAGTGAACACAGGTTTTACTGGAGACAACAGTCTCTGAAACATGTCCAGTAAGTTCTGGTTATATTAAGTGAAACTAGAGTAATAATCATCCCAGTTTGTGCATATAATATACAAAGAGTAATTACGGAGTTAATTGTTTTAACACTATATCACATACTTCTTGTATAGGTTATGGTTTTCTTTCCAAAAGAGAAATGTTACCTCTGATTTTTTCTTTTGATTTGTCCTATATAGAGCTTTTCAATCTATACAGTTTAATTAGTATATTCTAAATTAACTAGATGAGATTCCCAAAGAGCAATCTGGAATACATCACCCCCAGAGAAGAGGCTGTAACCAACCACAACCAGCAATGGCAGTCAATTCCCAAGGTTGAAAATGGAAGAAATGGCTTCCAAAACTAGTCTATCATAAGTCAAAATTTTAAGTGATGTAGTGTTACAAACAGGCTCCACAATATACTCATATAATTTGGATGTCATTGTTCCTAGATGCATCTTTAAAACAATTTGTTATTTAACCATCATACAACTATCTCTACACTTTACCAACTCTCATGTATATCTTATATGCAGTTCACAAAAGAAGCCAATTTATATTACTTTCAGTAAATATTTACCTACATATGCTTTCAAACAATACACTGCAGACTTCATTGCAGGCAAAATGCAAAAACAAGTCAACTATTTACATAGTAAATATTTGTATTAATATTTAAAATAAACTCAGGATGGCATAATAAGGGTTGCATATTCTATAACATGCTACAAAACACTTATTAAGATTAAAAAAGTATTTAAAAAAAAAAAGGCTATAGCTAAGAGAAAGTTATCTTGTATTGAAATTTGTCATTTTGCAAGCTCCAAATTTAATGAGCTCTACATTTTCCCTTTAGAAAGTTTTTGCCTATTTCATATGGTTTCCCAATTATATACAATTCAACAAGAATTAAGAAGAGTTCATACACTAATTAAGAAACTTCAAGAATATACCATACCAATAATACAAAATTGTTTGAGGGTTATTATAAGGGCTCTTCAACTAAAAAACCAGAGTTGCTATTTATGTAATAAAAATATAAGCTTTTTTTAAAGAGAGAGAGAGAGAGAGAGAGAGAGAGAGAGAGAGAGAGAGAGAGTGAGTGAGTGAGTGTGTGTGTGTGTGTGTGTGTGTGTGTGTGTGTGTGTTTATAGAGGACCTAACATTCATTTAAAGAGAATGACAAGAACCTTTGGATTGAAGGCAATATTTCTTTTACCTTAAGTAGGTGGTAGAGAAGAGGAGAGATGCAGCCTATATAATTTTCCATCTCCTGAATATAAAGTTGCTTGTTGCTTGGAATTGAAATTACAAGCTGCCTTACAGCTAATAAGCTATAGCCCCCTACAGGGAGGGGGAGGAACGGAAGTAAAAGAGGAGAGGAAGTAGTGCGGGAAAAGAGACAGCCAAGAGATGCTATATACTTTCATTATAGATTATTTTTTGAATAATTTACTATATGAAAGTAGTACTAATAGAAATTTCATATTAATCACTATAAGAAATGTATGGATAAAGTACAAACCTTCTAAATCAATTAACTCATGCATAGCATTCCTGTCTTGAAGGGCCACATTCATTACTGACAATTCTTGTTCCTTGGAGATATCTTCTAACTCCTGATCATCTGAGAAGCTAGCCTGATTTTTGGAATCATGTTTATCTGCAGCATTTTTTTTGTCCATTGCCTCTAAAAGGACGTAACAATTTTCCAGTGTCCTATCTCTATTGAAGGAAACAGGGAAAAATGTTTTACTTGTTGGCCTCCTTCTTTCAGCCATGTTTCTGCGCATTTGCAATTCTTCTGCTGTACGAACATCTGTGAAAATCAATATCAAACAAAATATATTAGCAACACTACACATTTCTTGTGTTCTTTACTCTTAGGCACAGTAATAATTAAAGCAGGATTATGTTAAATGCATATTTGTTTGCTGTGTTTCAAGGTAGCTGAAAATAGTATGCTTTGAAGGCAAATCATTTGAGTTAATAGTTGAGAGGAAAATGCTTACCTTATCCAGCAAAACAGTATATTTTAATCCTACAATTCAAAATTAATTATTTCTCCTCTTTTTGTCATTGAGCAATTAAGAACTACTATACATCCAATAGATGAGGAAAAAAGTCAATACAAATTCTGTATTATTAACTTTGAAATCACTCAGAATTTCAAATTTAACTTTAGTACCCCTGTTTTAACCCAATGAAATGTGGCTTCATTTGGAGGGGGGGGGGGTGAAAGAATGCTTATTTCTATTGCAGAACAAGTTATTCAAATAATTTTTGGTTATCGAAGTATTATTAATTGAATTCAACTTATTAAAGATGTGAGTACAAAATAGTGTTATGGCTCAACTATTACCCTAGTTATTTATCCAAATTCGAAACCAAAATACAACAGGAGTTATCAGAACTTAGAAACATTTGGTTATGGTCAAGTTTCTCATTAACAAAGGTAGGCCTATGTTACAACAATTTAACTATGAACATGCATATAATGAACATACCAAGATCAAATAAAATGTATACATACTATATTTAATTATGTATTTACACATTCTGTTATGAATACACACAAAACTTGCAATAAAAAGAAAAACAAACATGTACATATGATTCCTTTATTTTTTCGAATAGTAACAAGAGTGTTCTGGATATATTGTTGCTTAGCTGTTCGACTTTCCATAAACACTTTTATGAGAAACCACAGTAGCATATCAGACTCATTTCACCATAGGTAAATTGCTGCAGGTCCTTTACATTTTTGATGGCATCTTCATAAGTCTTTAATCTAAAATCTTCTTTCAATTAAATCCCACATTCCATTTCTTCCTTTTCCTCTGCCTTCTCTTTTTCTTTTAGACTATCCTAAAATGACACTAGCCAACAGAATTTTTAATTTTTTTTTTCCTGTAAATGGCATGAAAACAGCTAATAATTATGTTTTCAGATGCGCTGATAGTGAAAATGTTAGTGTAAATGCAAGATTAGCTCTCATTTGAGATTATGATAACTATACCTTACTGCCTATATATGCTTATGCTTGTTATTCCTTGACGGAAGGTTACTGAAGGTGAAACTGTTTGGCCTGGCATTTACAATTTTCAATTGGCAATTCCCTGATTCTTGTCCAGCAGCAATCGGCTAACATTGATGCACTTCACTTTCCCTGGTATATCATTTCCATGCCCAAAATCTGCTGGTGGAAACATTCCCCATGCCCGTCACTTACAGTACCTCAGTTGTCAGGAAAGAAACCCAAGTGGGACTCTAAGAAATTTAACTTTAAGGACATGTTGCATCCCAGTCCATTGTAGCAGTGCAGAAGATTTGCCACAAGATCCTTATAGTTTTCTGCCCTCTTAGTTCCTAGAAAGTTTGTTGATACTTGAACAAAGGCACCCCAAGCATGGTCAGAATGGTGATGAAAGGCTCCTATTTATACAGTTTGTGTATCTGTAGACCAACGAAAATCCTCTCTTTTATTTTTGCCTCACTAAGATGTGCAAATTTCTCGCGCAAATCGAGAAATGCTTCCCCAGTCTTGTCAATGTCCTTAAAGTTTTTCAATAGGCCCAATTTTATATGAATGGCAAGGAGAATTATCTTCTTGGTTCTGACAAGTGCTTCGTTCATAACACTATAAGGTTCAGGTGATTGATGTGTAGGCCAATCTTGATGCCAAGATTCCAGCTTTATCTTTCGGCAACTCTTACTAGGTCATTAAGTTCACATTGTCTTATTTTGTGAATCTCTGTACACTCATTGTTATACATAAAATTAGCATCTTTTGAAACTGATGAAAGTGATGATGCAGCACTGCTGCCCTTGCCACTAACACAATTAGGTGGGACAAGAACAGTCAGTACATCTCCATGAGGCACTGATCACATGATTGATGGTATATTGGGATATATCAAGGAAGACTTTTTCTTCTTGGAAAAACCATGTGTCAATGGAGTTGTCTTACAAAGTAACAATCATTCATATGGTTTGATGTTTCTTGCCAGATCATGGATATACTTTGGAAAATCTTTTAAAATTCAACCACAAATGAAAACTCAAGACTCAAGATATGCAACATGCATGAGGAGCAACATATATAGCATTATTGACCTCGATTGCAATGTAGGCTGTCTGCAAATGTAGCAAAAATTGCTACACTGTTTACTCATTTGCAAGGCAAATTGAATCACAGGAGTTACAATGCAGCTACACTTCAGTAACACATTCTTCCAGCACCGATCAGAACCCAGTTTGTAATAGACTGAAACTGCACTTAAATTAAATATACTCTGGACTTCCTCTTCCCCTTGTTGCTATGAGCCTGGGCTGAAAAGTGAAAAAAATACAGCCATTGTTGCCTGAAATGTCATCACTCTACCATCAGCGGGACTTCGAAGCCTATATGGGGAGGGATTGACAACGAATGCTGGTAAAATATAGTTATATAATTAAATACAATTCCCCTTTAATTTGAAAACAAGAGCTAATTCGAGTTTTTGATTGTCATTTTCATTATCAGTAATGGTCGATACTGTTAAACATTTATTTCATCCCAGTTACATTTTCACTGTTGGCTGGTGTTATCTATTAAGGCATTTATGTTCCAAATGCATGTTACAATGTTGATATAGTCCCCACCATTGGAATTGAAAGCAGCTCATTAATTTAGTTCTGTAATTTTGCTGTTCGTCCTCATTTTCCTCACTAACAATAATTTTACCTGACTGCCTCTGCAGTTAGGTTGTCAGCATTCTGGCTTCCCAACCCAAAGGTTCCAGATATGATTTCTGGCTGAAGCCAGAATCATTCTCTATTTCCCACAGGGTCTAGAAGTATGAAATTGTGAGTGAATGTGTTAACCTGTTGAAAATTCTGCTATTCCTAAACATTTTGTCAACAATTCCGGTAACAACTGTTTTACAGCTTGGCTTATGCAAGGCTAATCACATCTAGAAGCATATGTTTTAACTAGTTCAGAGACAGAATATGTTAAATTCATGCTGGTGAGAAACAATTGCATTAATGATTTACAAAAATATAATATGATGTATGAAACATTTGGCATTGGTTGAGAACATTTGTGTTGTTTGATAGGAACCAAGTACACACATTGGAAAGTTCATTGTAGGGATGACATAATTTCCACATGCCCATTCTGCATCTCCTTCTATAAAATGGTATTAACAATTCTTCAATTCCTCCATGATGGGTAATACTCATGCCTTTTTTTGTTGGATCTCCAATCTCAGGCCCATATTTCAGAAGGATTGTGGCTTAGCAGCCTTACAAATCACTAGAGATTTCTTCATTTAACTTGGCATAGAACCACATAAAGAGTCAATCTTTCCTTGGACAATTCTCAACTGGAACATACACAATAATTTATTTAGTAACGCACAGAAAGAGGCCCATTTCATCATCATTTGCAATACTTTCAGGTTCATATCTTTTGATTAAGGAAGATAGTTTAGCATCAGCAATGGTATCACTTGATTCACCATAAAATTTATAATAAATTATCTGATAATTTTTGTGGAAACACCCCAAAAATTCATTAGATGCTTTGAATTCAGTCATACCCAGTTTTTAAGCCACCCATTTGAAATATTCTTGTAAAATAGAACTCAACATGTGGTGAATTGTTGCCTTAACATTAATAAGTTACTCTCATACTGGCATTAATGAGTTGGTTTTCAGTTTTCTTAGGGTCTCTCTTAATTATTCTCATTTTCTCACCACTTCAAAATTTCAATTTTCTTCAGAATCGCATACATAAGGTGTACTTATGATGAATATCTTCAATATGCTTTACAATCAATTTATGTCATTCACTAGTATGAATCACTTTTACTTTAGTGTTATGATCAAGCACAATTCTTGTTCTCAAAGCCATAATGAAAGCCACAAGTACTGCTGCTAAATCAATAACATAAATTTAGTGGTATGCCAATAAAAGCTGAATTCCAAGCTGATTAACAAGTTATTAGTGTGAGAACTGGTAAGAAATATCAACAAGCAAATACTTACACTTAAATATATAAGGTAACAAAAGAATAAAGATCTCTTAGTAAAAATATAAATTTAAGGGTACATCACTAAAAACTAGTTGATGGTCAAGTCATTAAGGTGAGAACTGGGAACTGTATAAACAACAATAAACAAGAATTAACCCATGGTTAAATGTAGGAGAACAATTTGCCCATTCTTTGAGAGTTATAGGATTATTTATTTACTGTTAAATAAGACAATACCGACTTTCAAAGGATGCTTGAAAATATTGTAAATGCTTCTTTCTGAAACTTGGAAGATTTTCTGCTAAAAGCAACATTGATTTCTGTTTTATAAGCTGTCTGTTGAAGACAAGTTTTACTGTATAATGATTACAAACATAGCATTTTATTATAATAAAATAATAAATCCAATTTTAATTATATTAATTCTATCTCTCATTTCTCTCAAATGACCACTTCTATTTACCTCTTTATCTTAAAGCAGAAAACCTAAAACTACCGACACTTCCGTCCAATATGTTAAATTCAAAATAGAGATATTTGTGAGAAATATAACATAAAAGAGAAGAGTGTGTGTGCGTGTGTGTGTGTAATAATGCTACATTTAATTTTCAGATTATAGTTTTAACTATTAGGATTAATAAAATGTATGGTTTTGATAAATGCTCTTTCAAGTAGGATTTAACTTTCCAACTTTGATCCATAAAAATGTGAAAGAACCCAGAACTTCCTTGATTTGTTCAAGATAGTCCTTTTTTTATAATGGGAGTAGAATCTCCTTCTCTGACTCGTGAATTACTAATTTTAGAAATTTTAGGCTACTTTCATCATTAACTTAGTTTAATGAATAATATATTTCAACAAGGTAAGTCATACAGTTCAACGTACACACTACAGCAGCCCAATGCCTTTCTGTAGTCTTACAGCCTTTGGAAATTTGTATTTATTTTAAAAAGTAAGTTTAATGCCTTTTACTTTTTCAGATATTTCGTAAGCGAGCAATGGAAGTGAAAGGATGCATAGCGGAGAGCTCCTGTGGAAAAGAGGAAATGAATTAAGTAACATGGCAGCGAAAGAGATGGTACACGAAGCAGAGATAAAGGGCTAGCAGAGAGTTTCAGAAGGAATGGAAAGTATGAGGGAGGAAATAAGGAATTGGAAATATTAAATAAAAATAAAAATCCAAAACACTGAAAGAAAAATGGAGAATATGGAATACAGCAGTAGAAGATACAACCTACTTATCTTGAGAATCGCAGAGCAAAGGGGAATTGGAGCATTACAGGAAGTAAGAGATCTATTAGCAAAGACATTAGAATTTCAACCAAAAGGATGTGAGATATGTGATGCATTAGAATCAGTAAAACAAGAGGAAGTAGGAACATCTTATGATCTTTGCAAACACAAATATCGCATATGTGATTTTGAGAAAGGCAAAACAGTTAAAAAGTATGGACATTTTCATCAATAAAGACATAACATTCCAACAAAGAATGAGTTAATGGAGAAAAGGAGAGAAGGCATATCTGCAACTTTAAGATGGATAGACGAGTGTGAAAGCAGACCAAAGGATAATGGTAAAGGCAATGTAGCAGGTGTGAATGATGAAAGAAAATGTGCAGCTGTCAGCAAGAGAAAAGGAGGGCAACAACCAAAGAGAAGGTGAGCAAGCAGCAAACAGTGAAGTGGGCAGGAAATCATAAAGCTATGGTGGGGAAAGTAAACAAAGCAGCAGGACAGTGGGTGAATAAGAAATGGGGGAGCAAAACAAAATATGAGATGATACCGATGAACAGTATGAGGGAAGTGGAAGAAATTATAAAACATCATAGACAGCAGGTAACAGCCACAAAGAAGGTCGGTAACATGTGAACCATCTGGTGGAGAACATGGGGACAGAAGAGAAGGGAGAATAAGATGGAAAGGGAGAAGGAATGGGAAATCTCAGAGATGGTGACAAGGTTCAGAAAATGCTTGGGTAAACAGAAAATGAGAGAGAGAGAGAGAGAGAGAGAGAGAGAGAGAGAGAGAGAGAGAGGAGAGACAAAACATAGGAGAAAGTGAGGTTAAGTGAAGTGGCAACAGAGGAATACAAAATAGAGCAACAAAGTAAAAAAGGTAACAAGAGTTAAAACAGATCAACTATGAAAAGAAAAGAAATGAAAGGTAAGAAGAAAAGAAGCAAAGTAAAGGAAAAGGAAATTAAGTTAGGTAAAACATTAGATAGGAAACATTCAACAAAGGGATATAGAGGAGGTCACCACATACAATATAACAAGGGTGTTAAACTGTATGGACTCTAGGATGAAGTGTACGCTTTAGATCAGCGTTTTAAAATTGTAGAAGATAATGTGGTTGAAGGGAGTGAGTAAATATTCATATATTCAATTCCATATTTTAACTTTGTATTTATATGTATAATTTCATAAATATTTATGACATGTTATAAATCACAGTTCTAACAACATTACCCACCTCCCCCCCTCAAAAAAAAAAGAAGAAGAAAAGAGAAAAAAACAAATCTATGGTTGTGGCTCAACTAGTCACACATAAAAGAGCCAAAAGTTCTACAATGCACTTCAAAAAACTGAAATGTTTATGTAAAGAAAGTGATGATCTTGCAGTATTAACTCTTGATTACATCAGAATTTAAGTCTGCTCATTATTCCACTGTAAGTTATTCTACTTGTACCAGTTAATGGTCAATATATTTTAAATTCAAACATAAAAACAGAAATCGGCAATATCTATGCTCACCACCAAATGAAAGAAAGGGTCTGATGAGGTAACATCCTTCACTATATGAAAGGTATAATACTCCAGTTGGGGGAACAAAACAGAAATTACAGGATTATGCAATTCTATTGGTCCTTATAGAAATAAGCATTTAAAGACTAGCCTGCATTTTTTGTCCATAAGGGAATATTCATTTCAGCCAAATGATTGTGATTTTGGTGCAGAAAAAGTCATTGTAACAAAACTACTCTTTTATTACACAAGACCAATTACAAAGTCTTTATATTGATGATTCTGCAACAATTCTGCAGTGCAATTTTCTTGTTTTGAAATGGACAGCTGACTACCCTCT
This sequence comes from Hymenopus coronatus, assembly GCA_030762935.1. Lineage (NCBI taxonomy): Eukaryota > Metazoa > Arthropoda > Insecta > Mantodea > Hymenopodidae > Hymenopus > Hymenopus coronatus. Next base: position 76,858,839 of record CM060897.1, on the reverse strand, counting down.
CATGCTAATGCACACCAGAACTCCCAGTTGAAAACTGACTCGCCTGGCTTGCAGCTGTTGACGATATCTACATAAGCTTCCAGAAAGAGCCAACGTTCATTCCATCCGGGTGTGCATTCCAAGGCTTTAGTTTAGTGTTATGGCTCTTCTGTGATGAGTGTAGTTACTTAAAGGAAGATGAACGCACACCTATAGCAATATGCCATATGCAAGCCACCAACACATACATGAGTCACATTGTTCCCTATTCAGGACTGATCGTCCCAATCAGGAACATAACAGCAGGCCACACAGTCTTTTCCCTTGGGTGCCTATGGATGCTGTAAACAACATTGTTTATCCTCTTCACAAGCTATGGCCATTGTTAGCTTAGGGCAGCATCCCTTGCATTGGGTAGGGTGATATAGCCACATCAGATCACTCTGCTGGAAACTTTGGCTGTTGGCCTGCTGGTTGTAACAGGTCTTCATCCAGTTGTTAGCTACCTGGATGTTTTGAAGGGTCATCTCATGCAAGTCAAGAAGTTGGTTACGAGATGCTCCATGTAGTTAACTGCTGGCTGTTCTGCTCCAGGAAGACTCCCAAACGTCAGGTTACATGCCAAAGACGAAACTTGTTGGACATGGGTTGAAGAGCGGTAGACCAGCAAGAAAAGTGGCACCCTGACATTCCGGTCTCTTTAGTGATTGGCCACAACCTTCCTCACATGTTCTTCCAGTCTTGATGTACCTCTCAAAGTGGGTGGAAAGTGTTGTTTGTATCTTGCATCCTCCAAGTCATTCTAGCATTTCCCTCATCAGGTTGGACTTAAAAATTGGTGCCCTGATTACTGTGTAGCTCCAATGGCACCCCATATGATAAAACAGTCTTTGAAACGGGGTAACAGATACTTGTTGGGAAATGCCCAGCTACATCAATTCATTCGAAGGGTGCTCCCATATTACACTGCTGCATGCAATCCCAGCTTCTGATCTGTGGGCTGCTACTTGCTGCACATACATGCAATTGGCAGCATCACCTCTCAGCATTTGTCCATAGCCTCAATTCAGAGGTACTGTTGTCAGAATTTATCAATTGTTCTGTCAGGTCCCCGATATCTTGCTGAAGTGTTCACTTGCACTTCTTCCATGAATTCTGTCACCTTACTCTGAGAGATGATCACTACACCTTCTTTGGTTGTCAATGAGCCCCACTGGGCCCTATAGGACTTGTATACACTAGTCCTGGGTGCGTCTTCCCAGGTTGGTCTGGTTTCTGCCTCCACTTCTCTTAGGAGTAGCCCCACATCAGCATCCCCCTTTTCGGCCCTGTGCTATCCCATCCAGCTGCAGGCACCGCTGAAATCACATGGACAGCTACGAATGCTCTTACCCTCAACCTTAGTGCAGTGGTCACATTCATCTGGACATGACATCCGCATTAGAGTAAATCCTTCCTTTCCATGTTCATGTGAAGTTGTACTCTTAGAGCCTGTGGCCCTTCAGATTACTGAAGCTTAAGAGCCAAGTGAGGGCAGAGTAATCAGTCCTCAGGTGGAATGGCTGACCATGCAGATACTTGTGGTAGTGCTCCAGCGCCTTTACTACCCAGGAATTCTCACCAGTAATGCAGTAGTTCTTTTCTGCCCTGGAGAGTGTTTTGCTGTGGTAGGCTATTATCTGCTGCTCCTGGCCATCCTGGGCCTGGGATAGAATACCATCAATACTGGTGTTGCTGACATCAATGTCCACATTAAAGTTGCCACCAGGTTGTGGAAATCCTAAATTAGGAGCACTGCAGAGTGCTGACTTTAGTGCCCCTCAGCCTCTTCTGCATAGAACAGGGTCAGAATAATAAATACCTATGATGTGTATTTCAATTATTTTTATTAATTCTAATAAGGTGTATATATATTTATATATTTAACACTTATTATATACTTACAGTATATTTTTATACTCATAGATTCCATGTATGGCCAGTACTCTTCTGTCAAGATGAGTGAGGAGGTTTCACGATATTTGTGAAACCTCTGACGAACATGTGGCATAGGCCCAAGAAACTTCGTAGCTCTTGTTTGTCTTTCGGGGAAGAGAATCACTCTCTGCCTCAATCTATCACTGTCCAAGCCTCCTCAGGGTCCATGGCCACTCCAGAGGGTGAGGCTATGTACTTCACCTCCTTGCAGAAGGGTTGGCACTTCTTCACATTCTGCTCCAGGTTAGCTGCCTGCAGCTTTTGCAGTTTCTTAGTCAAGTTCTCAAGATGATTTTGAAAGTTGATGTCTATGACGATTCATTCAGATAGAGCACGTAGGCATCAAAAGACAAACCTCTCATCCTTATTCAATGAGACACTGGAAGGTGGCTAGCACATTGCATAGACAACGAGGATCTCCTTGTCTCTGGGATCTAGGGCCAGTATCCCAATTTCAAGTACAAAGTTGCAAATCACAGTGCACTACCAAGTATATCCAAACATTCAAGAAGTCACGAGTTTGAATTTCGCTTAGGGTTACCTGGATAAGGTCTTTTTATTGGGGGTGTTTACTTTATCCTGAGAAGACGAACTTTGAGCAACTTTAAGTTCCATGAACCCCGAGATCGTCCGATATGACCAACCAGGTTAAAGGATGTTTAAAAAAAAAAAAGTGCTGAGGTGTTGTCAATCTAGGGTAAGTCAAACAGTCCTTTCTAGCAAGGGCATTTAGCTTCCTGGTTCATGCAGAAGTGTAGCTCGCCATTCTTCTTCTCCTTCACCAAGTTATTGGCAAGCACCAAGGTCTGTCGAATTCTTCAATGATTCCCCCTGAACTCGCATCCTCTAGCATATCCCATATCCAAAAAATTCCACTGGGTACCAGAGGTTAGCATATTACTCCTAAACCACGGAGGACAACATCTCTGAGTCATCTCTCTCTCCTTGTCGAAGCAGATACTCCTCATTTTTGAGCTTAGTGCAGCTCCTTAGTGCTGTTGTTAAGGCCTGTGGATTGTCTTGTATTTGCCAAGCATGAGGTCCTGTCATATCTTGGCATCACACACCCTGTCGAAGAAAGAGTAGGCAGCCTCCTGAGACACACAACTTGGTGGTAGGTTTATCAGGACTTCGTTCACCAACTGTTCAATCACAAGAGTGAACTCTTGCATAGTCTCCTCTGGATTTTGTAGCCTCAATTTAAGCTGACTGCAATAGGCTAAGCCAAGTGATGAAGATATTGCAGTATGTGCCAGGAGAAGAGAAAGATTCTTCTTGATCTCTGACATAAAATGTTAATACTGATGTTCTGAGGCAGCATGTTCGTTTACAATTCATTTAATTTTTCTTGTAAATATTGTTAAGTGTTACAACAAAAACATGAATATACAAACTGTAATTTCCAAATTATGACAAACACATGGGCAAGAGGATGTACTGAAGTAATAATGTACTGAAGTACGTTGATTACTCATTTCATATTTTATGTACGTTTTCTATATTATTAAAAATGTTGAGAACATGTACATGAATCAATGTGAATTGAAGCAACAACACAAGTTTAAGCATGGAATAATAAATTGGGAATACTTACAAAGACATAATGCTGAATGGCACATTAAAATTCTCAAAATATGTTAAATGTCAACAAATGTAATTTACGTTTTAAACATTCTTCTATGGAAGGGGGAAAAAAAAAAAAAAAAAAAAGCTTTTTTGTTGAAAAGTTTGGCATTCTGCAGTAAGTCGTTTTAAATGTTCAGTTCATACATATCCTTTACATCTATGAGTAAATCAACAATTAGCCACAATACCAACTGCATAAACATTCCTTAACCAATAACAATACCTACACTTACACAAATGAGTAAGTTATCATCTTATTTAAAAAACTAGACAGTCAAGGCATTTAAAAACAGCTTCACAAATTTTTAATTGGAAAATGTTTTTATTCTCTACAAGAATTTATAGTAAGTTTATTTTGTTCTCCAATTTATTATTATATTTTATTTTGTAAATGTTGTATCTCCCTTCTGCAGATACATGTTGTATTTTCTTTTGTAAATTTTATATCTTCTGCAATCACTATGTTACTTTTATTTGTAAATTTTATTTTGACATATCCATTAGACAAGATAGAAAGGATGAATAAATTGAATTGGAAAAACACACCTGATTTATCTGCAACATTGTCTGTGCAGTTATTTTTTCTCCACGATTCCTGCAAATCATTATCAATACCTGAAAAAGTAAAAAAATAAATAAGCTGCATAAGCAACAATGGTAATCTCATTACTCTTACTCTATTTTATCCAAATATGAATACATGTTATGGAACATTCGCTTGTTGACTATACATATTAAAACTTAGCTTCCAAAGCAACCTGAAGCTGTCCTTATCTTTAAAGCAAGATCCACAATGTAATGTCTTCTATCCTAATTGCTGGAGCTCCACTTGAAGTGGATTTTGATTGGTGGAAATGTCACACATAATTTGGCATAAGTTTCAATCATAAGAGATTTAATAATAATAATAATTTACTGAAGTGCAAGAACATTTCAGCTATAGAAATGTCCATTAAAATAGGCTCTAGCCACTGTTACGAGGGCAAGTAGTAAAGAGAGCTATCATAGTTAAGCTAGCAACATCCCAGCTAGTTTATGAAGTAAAGAGCTAAGAAATTGAAGGGAACAGATATTTTTATCAATAAAGATTTATTGCCACAGAAGAGAGTTCTACAAATAAATTTAGTACAAAAAATGAAAGACGAGCCACAGGAAAAAGAACTTACATTAGAAACTTTCAGCTATGGATAAGCAGAGAAAGAACATTACATATGGACAAAAAAGATGTACGGGAGAATCGGCTGGGCAGAGAGGAAATTACTCAACAGACATTAGTGGCGACTTTAGGAAATAAGACAGGAAGCTCAAAATCCAACGAATATGGGCGAATTTGGAGAAAAAGAGGGTCTAAATCAAAGTTCCCTCTACAGCATAGATGTGAGAGAACAAAGAATGTCATTCAGTAGAGTGGACTATCAGCTGATGGCGAAATAGTAACTACAGAGCTAGTAGCAGTGGTGACAGGAAGAAGGGCTAGTGGAGTGACATCACCAAGAAGATGTGTTACCCAGAAGAGAGGAATAAAAAGTAGCATTAGATTTGGCCTGGGGAGGATGCATGGCAACTGAGTAGCAAGCAAGGTACAGAAGTGGAAGGGGTAGAAGACAATGTTCTGGCGTCTCAACATGGCAACATCTTAGCTTTGGACAGAAATAAACTGTAATACCAAGAGAAGGAATAGAATTAGAGAACAAGAAATGCCTAGATGAATTTAGATTTAGATCAGCCTCAAAATAGGAAAGAGAAAATATGAGGCTAAAATTCTGGAACTGGGAGGGAGTAAACAACAGATTATTCACAGGAAGTGTGGATCAATTACTAAATGCATATTGTCAGTGGCATGTTTTCTTCTCCCATATGCACTGCTAGGAATATCTACTTCTGGTAGGAGTGATTGGACAAAATGTCTTGCTCCACCTTTTGGTGCATCTCAGTATAAATAGCAGTATTAATCACAAAACCAGAAATAACATTTTTTAACAAAATGTCTTTTCCCTCTGAATGTTTAAATTACATAGTAAGTATAGGCAATTCACTGGAACCTCAACAGAAGACGTAATATAAAAAACATAAAATGTGAAATGTATAACCAATATTTCACTGTACATGCAAAATATGTCATTACCCCATTTGCCTATACAAGAGGTATTTTATTAAGGCAACTGTTGGATCATGAATTTTGCGTGCAGAGCATAAACATTCTAATCTTATCATGAAGGAGAGGCACTGAAAGTAATTTCTTTCTCTAAGTATTACTGTAGCAGGGAGCTCCTGGAGTGCATTAGTGGCCTTCAAGCCCTTAATGCTGGACCTTGAGAAGGTAGTGAATGTGTTGAGTGGTAGATAGCTGGGTCTTGAGCAGTGAGGCTGTTAACCAGTGGCTCATCGGCAAGGCAGTCTCTGAATAACCAATAGGCAACTGTAAACCAACTCCCCAATCCTAAGGTATTAGGTAATCCATGTTGATGGAGTGCTTGGCACTGGGAGATGTGTTGTTAACAGAACCTCTGGGATACCTGATGACCTCCCAAAGTATTGAGTCTTACCCAGATATGAAGGCTCTGTCTGGGCAGACCATAGATATCTTAGCTAGTCACAAGAACATTGGGATATGTAGATCCAAACAACCAGAGGTCCCTTCTGGGGACCCAGAGAGACTTTTGAAGTTACAGCAGAAGCTGGGTTCTCGATAGATGGAACTCTATCCTTACGGTTCTTGGAGATGTGAACAAGTGGAGTAAATCTCCCTAAACTAAAGACAAAATGGACAGTTTGGAGGAACTGACTAACATAGTCAGTACCCTAAAACTAAAGAAATAGAAGGCTCCAGGAGGGGCCGAGAAAAGGAGGAGGAAGGCTAGGCTACTTGGTGGAAGATAACATTTCACCTCAAGGGATACTCCAGAAGCCACTGTGGAGCCTCTGCCTCCTCCAAAAGAGGCAGAGAGGAGGAGAGTCCCCTCTCAACAAATAGGAAGTAGAACATAAGAGTTTTGCACCCTAAAGCTGGAAGGGAATACATTTCCCATGATTTTTCTTAACGCAGGACTAGGCTTAAATGTCCAGAACAAGCCTTGTAAGGGAAAATGGTTATATGTGTGATGTGTGGGATGGAAGGTCAAGATGATTTCTTTCACTCAGGCTAACCTCCAACACAGCATTACTGCTGTCTAGAAGAATAGCAAGGCAGAATCTGAAGATCGCCATAATACAGGAACCTTGGCTTTGGCAGGCATATTATGGGACTCAACTTAAAGGGTTTTTCTATCTTCAGTGCTCTAACAAATGAGAAACCCAGAGCAGCTGTCCTGTGGATTACTGCAAGAGTAAAAACACCTATTGATTGGCTATGACTCCAGTGTCCACCATGGCATTCAGGTTTGTATGGACATCAAAGGCAAGGGCAGGCGTTGCTACATTTTCTGAGCTTTACAGAACTGGAGATTGTGAATCAGGGGGGCACTCCCACCTTTGTTAATTTTCAGATGAAGGAGATCCTAGACTTGACTGTAGCATCCTGCAGGAGGTACAGACAAAAGACAGGATGAAATTGAACCCCTTTTAAGGACTATACGCTATAGACAGGCTTTAAAATTTATATAGTCAACAAGCATCAGGCAGCCTGGGATTGTATAAAAGAGAGGTCAGCAGGCTTCCAAAGAATCTTGGAGGCACTTAGGCCTTTGCAGGAAGGTTGACATGTGTCTTCCGAGTAGTGACTTCAAAAACGTGATGATGAGGTCTTCCTAGCACTCTTATAAGAGGGCTGGGTGATTGTTTCTTCCACCTAATTAGAATCTTCAGGACCTGTCTTGCCATGAGGTATGCTTTTAGCCTCTGGAGATGTGCTAAGTTGGTTTTTATACCTGAACTAGTCATATTGCAGGCCTAAGGATTTTCATCTCATTAAAAATTATCTGGATCTCCTAGGATATAAAGTTTTTTTAAGATAAAAAGGATAAACTAATAAATAAGATAATGAACCCTAAAGTGTCTTTGAATGCAAAATAAGGACAAAAAGGGATTTTATCAATATTTCTATTTAAACCCAAAGGGCTATAGATCCAGTTTGGTGAAGAAAAAAGTGAAGAGCTATTACTGTAGTAGCAATCTTCATGTTAAAGGTTTTGGAAATGCTGGTGGATGGATATTTGAAAGATGGGGTTGAGAGACCCATACATCCTCAGCAATATGCCTACCAGACGGGAAAATTTGCAGAATTGTATTCCACATGCTCATGATTAGACTAGAAGGGGCACTGGGCTATAGAAAATTGACCATGGCAAGTTTTCTAGACATTCACGGTGCCTTTAGTCACATGACTGGTTACCATTAAGAAATCTCTGGAAAACAGAGGCACCAGTCCAATTATTTTGGACTGAATCAATACCTCTTTGGAAGGTTGTCAGGTGATGATGGCTCTGGGGAGCATTAACCTCAGAGCATCAGGACTGTTTCCAAAGAGAAGTCTTGTCACCCACTTTGGTGCCTGGTGGATGATCTGCTGAACTGGCTCAACAAAGCGGGAATTATAGACCTTGGAATTATATTACCTAGACTCACTGCTGGCGCTGGTGTGCTGTCGCTAATTGAAACCTCTCGTGCATAGCCAGGTGAAGGGCAAATGTGCTTTTTGCTATATGTTCAGTACACTTAAAAGGCTTTAAAAGTGAGATGGTTTAAGGGTATTAGGGTTTAATAATTAACATGGTGCACTTCTATGCTGCATACTGTACCAACCACTGGAAAAATTATTCTGAGACCACTTTCAATCGGTAAGAATAAATTGCAACATTTACGTTCCAAATTCATTCCAATTTATTCTCAAGGGTTTCCTCGGTCACTAAGCGAATGATATTTTATTTTAGGTTCCCAATATATAAACTAGTACTATTGAATAAGTTGTTAGCTGCTCTGAGACGTAACAAATTTGTGCCTTCGAAATATCAGACTATAATCAAATGCATTTTGCGAAAAATTGTTTCCATGAGAATAAAGGCAAGATGATGCCAAACCCTGACACAGTTCTTTCAGTATTTAGTTTCCCTTCCCATCTGACAAAGGTAATGAGAACACTAATTTCATTCTTATAACTATTTTGTAAGTTTCATTAGCATTAGAAGGCAGTGCTAAAATATTAGATTCAATATTAAAATTTGTCCTACATTAAAAAAATTACCCAAAATCTCAATTAAGTCAAGTTTTCAAATCTGTAATTTCAAACTGAAACACAACCCCACAAAGTGCAAAAAGGAATTTTGCAAAATTGTTATAACATAAAGGATATTAAGTAAAAACTGATTCCAATTTTAGATTTGTTTATACACTATTTCAGGAAGCAGACTCTCCTGTAGTCTACATATCTTATCTAACTCAAATATACAACAAATACTGATAGAAATGTTTACTTAACGTCTTGAACATAGTTTACTGAAGTTGAATACAGATACCTAATTTCACGTTTATTTTATTTTTATATTGTACATAAAGAAAAGAAAAAAAAAAAAAAAAAAAGAAAAAAAAACAAAAGGTGGGTATTTATGGGCGCTCTTTAACTACAGTGGTTCTCAACATCCCATTCTACATTGGGTGAGAAAGACCGCTTAATTTTGCTCAGAGGCCTCTCTATCGGGCTTGAGGTTCTTTTACGTGCCGTAAATCTACAACACGGGACAACAGCTTTTTACGCCCGAAAAAATCCATTGTCCTCCGCCGGGTTTGAACCCGCAACCTTGGGTATATGGTAACCATTACACCACGGAGGGCAACTATATACTGTACATACCATCTCAGAAAATTCCAGTATCGCATATGTTTTTTTTTTTTTTTTCCTGCTAAATAATTTTATTTATTTGTTTTTATTTATTTACACACCGCCTTAGGTAAAATCATTGTATTATCACTTTGACCTATAAGAACTGCTTAAATTGTTGAAGCATACATTAAAACTGTACTTCTCGATTAACTTAACACACATTCAGTATCGCAATCATATTTCCAGGTTCTTGAGGATGAGGAATAAGAATAGCTTTATCAGCCTAGAATCGAACACAGCATATTTTTCATTCAGCATTTTGACCACTTTACTGCAGACACACTCTTAACAAGCCCTCTTTATAATTCTTATCGACGACTTTGTACATTAAAGTAAAAAGCAGAAAGTATACATGTAATCATTGAAAAGAAACTGTGAAATTGGAATTAAAGCTAAATTATGTTCTCTGTGATGCTTACATCCTATTTGTAAAACACTTTAAATGCAGGTAGGCGATATCCAAGTTCAATGATAATGTTTAATTCTGTTTTGTTCAGTTGTGGGATGAAATTCCGTCTAGATAATGAAATGGTTTTATTTAACTCTCAACAGAACATTCAAGGTCTTGAAGATCATAAAGAACGTGTGGTCGCAATTATTTCCTACTCAGGTATCCTTACGACATAATTATAGCTGTTTTAAATTTCACTGTTTTCCCATTACAACCAATGCATTGCACGTGACCTTGGGAATCTCTTGCCCTTCACTGTACTACTTCATTTTATAACACTTTAACTGGTTTGCGCAGCTAGGCATATAGGGGCTTGGGCTATGTGGATATGTTTCGTAGCAAATGGAAAATGTCCTAGCATGGTCTCAGAGCTCATTCAGGGCTCCTTTCTTGCTATGGAGAAATGGAAATGGACTTGTCTGTTAATCCAGACAAGACCGAGATGATGGTCTTCACAAAGAGGAGGGCCCTGCCAGGATTGCTAGAGCCTCCCTATTTGGGAAGAGATTGAAGCTCTCTGATTTAGTCAAGTGTCTAGGAGTTATCCTGGAGCTAAGAAAGCCCAGAATTTTTTGTGGGCATGTAGTAGGACTATTATACTTAGGTGGGGCCTAAGTCCAAAGGTGGTCAGATGGTTTTACACCTCGGTCCTAAGGCCCTTGTTATCCTATGCAACAGTGGTCTAGTGGCCAGCCTCAAAAATGAAGGCAGAGTGGCGGCTATTAGGCCAGCAGAGATGTAAATGATAACTGGGCAGTGCGGACCTCACAGACCACCTTGGAGATTTCGTGTACCTTCATCCTCTGCATTTGTTTGTGAAGGAGGTCACAAGGCTGAATGTGCACTGCCTCTGGACAAATTGGGGGTGGAGTTTCTAACGATTTCATAAACAACACACTGATTCTGAGTAGACTTCAGGAGAGGTGTCCTATCTTATCTCCCCGATTGCAGAAGACGACGGGGGCCAGATGTAATCTAAGTCCAGCACATATTGTGGCATTTCCAACCAGGAAGAAATGGGACCTAAAGACCAAGTTTACCCTGAAGCTGGGTGTTGGACATAGTATACTGATGGATCATGCTTCAGGGGCAGGATGGGGCTGTGATTTGGGACCAGGCTTGCCATTCCCCTTAAAATATTTGTTACTGTGTTCCAGGCTGAGAGATATGCTATCTTAACCTGTATTTGCTCAATCAGGCAGCTTTGGAACCCCTTACAGAAAGCAGTTTAAAAGATATCCAGATTGCTGTGGGAGTGCCAAAGGATGTTGCATAGACTGTGGTCTGCAGACAGGTTGGCTAAATGGGGAGTAGGTCTTGTATTTGTAGAACCCAAATCCTTTTGTGGTGTGTTCCTTAGAAATGTCAAGTACGAGATAGCCCAGCTCAGCTTGGGCAAAATAAATAAAGCTTTTTTGAGCCTAAATAGGATCAGGCTCAGAGTGCTTCTTGGCAGAAAGCATTATGCAAATGGGGCTTTTTGAAGACCTATGTTTAAGAAATGTGGAATGGACTTTGAAAACTCCCACCACATTTTATGCATGTACAAGGCATTCGCTTTTCGCAAATATCTAATAATGGGTTCCTTCTTTCTGAAACCCAGAAATTTAAGAGGAGCAGGCATCAGGATTGTGATCCAATTTATTGGAACCATTGGACTTGACTGAAGCCCAGTTTATGAGGCACAAAGGGATCTAGGAGTCTATGTGTTTTTTTGTTGTATTTAACGCCTGCTTTTACTACTTTGGCTTAGCAGGCAAAAGAGTCTACATGTGAAGCTTTGAGAGAGGCCACTCAGTTTTTATCATCATCCTAGTATTAAAAGGGTGCACATCTTTTCTAATAGTTGCACTGGGCAAAACCATAACTATACTATTGTCTGTTTTCTATTAGCATTTTCTGCTTGCTAGCTTGGTTTTAACTGATTTTTCATATTTGAATTATGCTGTTCACAGACAGATGGACAGATACCCTCACAGACAGATGGACAGATACCCACACAGACCTTTTGCTAAAAAGGTTTATTATTTTTTTTTATTTTTTTAACTCAAGCATTACCAATGAAATCTGAATGTTGAATGTTTAGGTGGTGAAATACATTATTTCATTACTTATATATAACAAAGACAGTAAAAATTTCTGAAGTGGAAGAGAAGTTTAAAGAATGACTCTCTTTTTCCCAAAATAAGATCTTTTATTGCACTGTTCTGGTTTCTTATTATAAATTTTGATATATTTCTGTTAAACCGAGTTTTAGTTTCTGTACTACATACAGTACATAGAAGAAGTACTATATTCCACCCATAAGTTTGATACAGGAACTTCACTGGATATACATTTTTGAAGGGAGGGGCACGAATAATAACTTTTTAAAAAAATGTGTGTATATGTGTGAACAGCATACCTGAAAAACACAATATTGAATATTAAACTTGTTATTTTCCAATGATGGCAAAAACAAAGATTTTCAAGAAATCCCGCCAACCCAAACTACACCTAACGTGGACATTTTGGCTCTAACAATGTGTTTAAAATTCCATAATTTTATCATTCTTTTATGTTTGCTTATTCCTATATCAAGCCTGTACATTATTGAAAGTTTTCTTTTCTTCAAAATTGTGCTAACTGGTCAAATAAACTAAAGATTAGGTATATATTTACTTTTGGTGTGAAATGTAGGCTGGTTTTCCAAATTATCTTGCACTGGTGGCTTAGCTATTTTGCTTCCTGTTAACTTTTTGGGTTTTCCTGGAAAACAACAACATATATTTTACTTCCATAAATATGATAAGATTATTATTTAGATTCATTTATAATATGCAGAAGAATGCTCACGTCTTTCAACTGGAGTGCTTTTCTGATTGGATACCCTCCATATACGGACAGTGAAATCAGATGATCCACTCAATATTAAATCTGGATTAAGTGGGCTCCATATACAAGTAAGCAAGCATCCACTTTGGTCACTGAAAATGGCAATTGTCTCTTGTGCTGGTACATTCCATATCTAGAACAGAAATGCTTAAAATGTATTTAAAAGCTAGTATATTTGCCAGCATGACATTTCAGAATGCACTTTCGTTGCCTGACCAAATTCTAATGGCATCATGCTGTGGAGCCACAGACATGACACAGAACTCAGAACAATTTTTAACAATTTTCTCATACAGAGTGGAACAATGGACAAATGCTCAAAACAGTAATAAATAAGCAGAACAATGTGAATAAATATGCAAAACAGCTCAATGATACATACATATAAAAATTAACTGCAGACACATTAGCCTATCAGAGACAAGGGGAAGTCCCTGAAACCACAGACTTTAAACATGAATTAATGGCACAGAAAATGCAAAACAACAATGAATATAATGGAGAGAGAGAGGAAAAAAAAAAAAAAAGTTAAAATGTATTTGTTTCTGTATATAAGCAATTTACTTATTTGAGAATTATATAATTTCATTTAGCCCACTAGCCTGTGTGAAGTGTAAGGATGTCCTACATGTTTAGTTCGAATTTGGCTAGGACAAGCTGCACCTCAGATGTTTTGGGAATGAATATTAGACATTAATAAAAATAATTATTTTGTTTAAATAACATGAAATTACCTCCTAGGTTAGATAAAATTAAACAAAACACTTGATATACAAGGGTCAGCTGATAAGTTCCGGGCCTCACACAGATATGGCACCTCTAGGCCAGTTTGACGGTAGCATCGTAAAGTTTAACTATAGACTAGCTTGTATCCATAGTTACATAGCTTGTTTAGTTTTCGAATGACAGCAATTTAAACAAGACAACTTTAGAGTTTTCGCGAAAATGAGGGATTTGGAAAAACATGCAGTGATTAAATACTTCCATTTAAAAGGCTTAATGCCTAAAAAAATTAAGGAGGAAATGGACAATACATTCAAAGACTCTGTTCCTTCATATTCAATGATTAAAAGGTGGGTTGCAGAATTTAAAATGGGATGTACGAGCACTAGTGATGAGCCTTGCTCTGGATACCCTGTAGAAGTGACAACTTCTGAGATCATTGAAAAAATTCATTGTTTAGTACTGGAAGACTGCAGATTAAAGTTGTTTGAGATAGCAGAGGCTGTAAACATAAAAAAAAAAGTGCAGGTAATATTTTAAGTAATGTTTTGGGCCTTCACAAGGATGGGCCTTCACAAGGATGACACCTGATCAAAAGTTGCAAAGAAAAACTGTTTCTGTTGAGAATATGGAGCCCTACCGTAAAAATCCAGTGAATTTTTGAGATGGCTTATTACCATGGATGAAACTTGGATGCATCACTACACTCCAGAGAGTAAATCACGGTCAAGACAGTGGATTGCGATAGGTGAACCGACTCCTTAAAAGGCAAAGTCAATTTTGTCAGTTAACAAGGTTATAGCAAGTGTTTTCGGCGATGCACAGGGAATTACTTCGATTGATTGCTTGGAAAAGGGTAAAAGTACCACTGGTGATTACTACACAAGCTTACTGCAACATTTGAGTGATGAGTGCAAAGAAAAAGACCTCATTTGGAAAAAAAAAAAAAATCTTTTTTCATCACGACAACACTCTGGCCCATCATTCAGCCATTGTAATGGGAAAAACGTGCAAATTAAAGTTTGAATTGTTTGACCATCCACCCTATTTGCCAGATCTAGTACCCAGTGACCTGTCATTGATGCAGTAAACAGCTATTTTGAGTACCTTGATAAATAGCACTACAGAGATGATTTAATTAAATTAGAACACCGATATGACAAATGTATTAGCCTTTCTGAATATTATGTTGTGAAATAAAGCAAAACAAATTGATGTGTTCCATTCACATGACTTTCTCTACATCTCCACAACAAATTATTGTTAAAAGGCTTATGATTCTATTCACTTCACTCTAATCAAGAAAAAATTAACAGAAATGGTCTTATTACTTGCTGCCTTGTAAGTAGAAGCAAAATAGGTTAAATTGACAGTCAAAAGCAGGTTTCTATGTGACAGAAGTTCCTTTGTTTGTATGGACAGGAGTTGACAAATTCCTATATGAGAAAAAGTATAAGTTTTTCAAAGCTGAAACGAAAAACAACGAATATCTCAAAAGCAATCAACTCTACGACAAAAATGTGTATGATATAAATTGTGTATTTTATCCTAATCTACATTTTTTGTGCAGTTAAGATTTTGTCTATCTCTTACGGTTTGCCAGTTATGCAAAATTCAGTAAAATTCATCCAGAATAAAGTAGCCTTCAGAGGCTGTTCCCAGAAAATTCAAGATATACATTTTATTTGTCAGGTAAATATCTTTAATATATAAGACTTTAAATAAAATCATTAGAGCCATTTTAGAGAAAATAAAAATTTTCAAAAACTTTCCATGCAAAGGGCAGTTGGGGCTGGGGGGGATTTTCTTGAAAATCTTTGTGTTGGCAGATACTGGACTTAGATACAAAGTTTGGTATTTGACGGACTTTTTGTTTTTGAGCTATGCTGTCCACAGACACACACACAAACCTTTTTCCAAAATGCTTTTTTTGGATTCAGGTGAACCCAAAACATGTATTTCCAGTGAAATCTTGGTATCAAATTTTTGGGTGGAATGCAATACCTTCTCTATACACTATGTGCATAGTAAGTGTACAGAAAGTAAAACTTTTTTTTAAATGCTGTTTTCATTGAGAGGCCCGGGACTTAACAGCCAACCCTTGTATTACATTCATATGACTTTCCTTGGCAATTCTTCAAAAAACTAGTCTTAAAAATTCTGATGTGTTCCATTTACATAACTTTCTCTGCCTGTTTTGCTAACAAACTATTCGTACAAAAGATTCTTTATCTATATCATGCTAGTCAAGATAAAAATTAGCAGAAATTCTATTACTTGCTTCCTTCTAAGCAAAAGGGAAATAAGGGGATATTCTAGGCTAAAATGAGTCAAATCTTTTAAGCTAATTGCTTTGTGAACAATTGAAGTTCAATTCATTTTGCATGGCTACAGTAAAACAAAAGAGATGAAATGAAAGTTCACTTTCTGTTTAAGAAAGTTACATAGTTTAAAGTTGAAACCAATGACAAGGAATATCTCAGAAAGATTCAACTCTACAAAAAAATTATGACAAATTGTGTGTTTTAGCAAGATCTACATTTTTTGTATATTGCATTTCTGTCTATTTCTTACGGTTTACCAGTAATGCAAAATTCAGAATGAAGAGATCTTCAGAGGCTATTCCCAGAAAATTCAAGAATATAAATTTTATTTGTCAAGTAAATTTCTTTAATATGTAGTATTTTAATCAAAATCGTTAGAGCAATTTTTGAGAAAAACAAAATTTTCAAAAGTTATTCTATGTAAAAGGATAGTTTAGGGTGGAGGTATTTCATGCAAGCACACATTAAACTGTTTGTAAAGATGCTTTTTTGGACTCAGGGGACCTCAAAACATAGTCCTGAAATCTCAGAATCAAATTTTTGGATTGAATACAAAACCTTCTTACATATTATGTGTAGAGAAAGTAAAAAGCTTATTTCTTTATCTACTTTATGCTAATCAAGACATTTCCATTTTACTACAGATTTCCCTGTAGGTACAAGACATAACAAAATACAGCAGCATTAAGCAAATGGGTCACTATGTGATGGCTTAGAAATTCTATTACCTTTGGATGAACACAAGAAAAAAAAATAGTGATTTTGAAGTTGAAAAATGTATCAAGGTTTGACAATTCAAACCTAGCATAAAGAATATCATGGAAATTGTCAATATCACAACAGTTATTTATTAAACGATCCTATAATGGTAATGAGTGAGAGGTATAAGTGTATGAATGTAATTTCATTCTCAGAAAATATCCTCATAGTTTACTTTGAAGAAATATCAAAAACAATGAAATCTCTAACCTTGTGGACAAAATATTCAGTATTGAAAACTACTCTAAATGTGAAACATGGAATTCATATATCCCATTATAAAGAAGTTGCACTCCCTGTTAAAAGAGAAATCAGTAGGGTACAGTGGGAAAAAAAGCGAAAATATTTTTACAGATGAAATTAAAACCTCATTGATGAAGCACCTGACAATATATATCCACTGATCATTTTACTCTTATAAAATAAATATTTTAGTTGGAAGCAGAGCTAGCTTGATTTTGTCTCTGTGATGTCAAGTCAGCACCTACTTTGCTTACGTAGTAATATTATGAATTTAGATTCAGGAAATAATAATATATTCTCATAATTCTTATACATAATTAAATATTCTTGGAGATTATTGTATACATAAGATGTTCTGTAGTCTTATGCAGATTAGCAAGCGTGAAAATCTATACTGAAATCATCATTTCGATATCGATTTTTAATATTAAATGAACACATTTCGTATACTAGTATAAAAACATTTTTATTAACAACTATGTAAATTAATGGGATTTATGCTTTAACTGCCAGATATGTATACACCTTATAACAAATTCATTTAGAATGAAGAAGACTTCACAGACTATTCCCACAAAATTCAACATCTGCATTTTATTTCTTATGGAAATATCTTAAACATATGGTATTTTAATCAAAATCATTAACAGCCATTTTTGAGAATATCAAAACTAACAAAAATATTTCCTCCATGTAAAAGATAGACGTGGGATGATTTTTGTTTTTTTGTTGAAAATCTGCATGTCACATCCTTGATAGGCACTGAATTTCTGTAGTGAAGTTAGTGTTTTGGCAATACTAGTGATGACCTATGTATGAGCCCATTGCAATTTTAACTCTACAGCTTATATAGTTTTTTCCCTTATTAATGTTATTTTTTTTAAAGTCCATCACCTGCTACAATTTTAGTGCAAAGAGGCCAAAAACGTTACTGAATGTTCTAGAAACTGTGTTTAATAAAACAATAATTTAACTGTGATTAATTAATTATCATATTTTTGATAACTGCTCCCTGTTCAAAATAAAATTATTTAGTGTACCGATGACAAAAATGTCGCATTTTTTGCTCTCCTGTCATGTACTGTATTTTTTTATTTCATGAACCATTCAATATAACAAAAATCTTGAATATCCAGTGCAATGTTCAGCTTCTTTGCATAAAAAGAGAGGAGATAGCTTATATGATTGCAACAAAATGCTATAAAAATTATAGCAGAAATTTAAATTGCAAGTGTACATGTAAAAGATGTTTAAAGAATGTAGGCTTCTAAAAACTATGTATTTCATTAAGTTACCAATGTTGTAGAGTCACAAATTTTCAGAAAATGAAAAACAAGACTAATAGATTGATTTACACCCCCCCCCACCCCACACACACACAGATTTTTTGACTAAAAATGACATATTGACAACCACTAATCTACTTTAGAACAACATAATTCAATGTTTTGCCATACAATAAGCACCCTTACGAAATCCTGATGTAGAATTTTATTCATTTTAATTTTCCCTACTGCTTATCTATATAGGAGAATTCAATTCAAAATTTCATATCAAGATTTCACCAGAAATACATATAATGAAAATAATAAATGAATAAATTAAAGATATATAAATAATAAATTAATAAATAATATATATGCAAATAATACATAAAATAATAAAAAGAAGAATTTTTAGAAAAAGTTCTGTATGTGTCTGTAAACAACTCTAAAAGGAAACACTACACTTGATTTTTAGTTTGATATCTTATAGAGATGTTGCATGAAGATTGTAGGAAAATTTCACAAACCCAAACTAATTTCACTAAGAAAAAAGCTCAAAATGTATCTTGAATTTTGTGGAAATAGTCATTCAAAAAGAATTTTGTACCAACCAAAAAACTGTATACCTCTTTAAAGCACACTCTTTCAAATAAAATTTGCTATGCAATGACTCTTGGGTTTGATTTCTGGCAGGGGGTGAAATTATTTTCTCTAGTTCATCCCTATACTCTCCAGAGTCTGAAAGTCTGAATGAGAATGTGAATGTGTGTATGCAATATAATGAATAGAATCTAAATAAAAACAGAAAACCCAATGAGAACAGTACAAAAGATAATACTGTTGTCTATATGCAATGTGTTCCCAAATAGAAAATGTTGCTAATATGACCATGCAATTAAAAGCAGGGTATAAATGGACAAACATGCAAAGCAGATATATGTAACATTTTTGCAACCAACGTTTCCGAGATAACTGTTATAATTGGCTTGAATTTTTCAATGTTCTTGTAATATTTTAAACTACTATTGCTATCCAATTATTTCCAACAGTACCATGGAGGGAAACACCAGAATATAGCATCCTACTGCTAAACATCTCATTGTGATTTGGTTTCCCATATGCTTATTGTACTACAACAAAATGTGTAATGAAACTATATCTATGAAACTTTACCTCAGTTAAAATGAAGTTGATTGATACTTAACCTTTTGTAAAAATTGTTTGTAAAAGCTGTATGAATAAATGAATGAATATTTCTCAACACAAAAGTTACATAATTTGATTACATAATATGTAAGACTTTCTTCGTAGTTATAACATTTAAGTATAGTAGTTTCAACCTGTTTAAAAATTATTAATACACTATTACTCTTATTTCTACAGCTCCAATTATCTATGTAATTTTAAATATCTTTAATTTTAGGAGTTGCACTACCTCTGTTCTCAAATTATTATAACAGCAGGTTATCTATATGTGTAATAATGGATTACATTATATCCCCCATCCAAAAAGCTAAAATTTCATTATATACCTCAATCAAAATTATCTCCATTGTTCTTTCTCTTAATAATACCTAATTTCCTTAGCCATTTCTTCTTACTTTACCCATATACTCTCCCAGTTATTTATTACATTTTCTTCTGATCTTAAACTTAACATTCTTATACCATTTATTTCATTTGGCAAACTCTCCCACTTTTGCATAAGGAACTCATCCTTCCACATTTCAAATTGTTTGCATTCCTCAATACAATGCCACGTATTATCTACCTCTTCACACATTGGACATTTTCCCTTAATATGCCAATTCCTTATCCCATTTTGAACCATGCCAACCCTTTGCTTCCTGCTTTGTCACAAATTTCAAAAAACAACCAACACACATACACACAGACATATTTCTCTTTCCCAATTCATTTTTACTTTCTCTACACACACTATATGCATTATGTAGAGAGGAGGTATTGCACTCCATCCAAAAACTCGATACCGAGATTTCACCAAAAATATATGTTTTAGGGTCCCTTATATTAAAAAAAGCATTTTCACAAAAAGATCCGTCCGTCGTCTGCCCCCCCTCTCTCTCTGTCTGGCTATGTGTGTGCGTGTGGGTGTGTGTGTCCGTAAACACGATAACTCGGTAAAATATCAAACTTGGTATTTAAGTTTAGCATCTTCCAGGGATGCAACACATAGATTTTGGGAAAAATTCCCCCAAAATACCCTTTACATGGAACTTTTTTCGAAAATTATGATTTTCTAAAAAATGGCTCTAACAATATTCATTAAAATATTGTATATTAGTAATAAGACTATTTCTGCTTTTTTTTTCTTGATTAATATGAAGTAAATAGGAGCATAAGCTTTTTAACAATAATTTGTTGCAGAGATGTAGAGAAAGTCATGTGAATGGAACATATCAGATTTTCTATATAGTAGAAGCTATATAAAAATAAGCAACAGTTATTATTAAAGTTATGTAAAGTCAAAAGAACTCTACATAGCTATGCAATAAGTAAATAAGTACATATCACTTAGTAAAATATAAAGACTCTGAAGAGTTATCGTATTGATCCAAATACAAGAACCCCACTTTTCAGAACTTAATTTTGGAATTATAGCATATAATCTATATAAAAATATGACATTATTTAATTTTTAGACACAATTTAAAGTTTGCCATATATTTTGAACAAACTAAGAAAAACACTTAGCTGATTAAATCCATTAATTTTTTTACTTCATTTTAATTTGCATAGAAATTCACTTTTTGAGCTGGAAACGGAGTGGGGAGTATGGAGAAGTACATTATGCATGCGATGTTAGAACGTGGTGTGGCAGCTGCAATGTAACTGTAACAATGATGATAGATATGAT
Source organism: Hymenopus coronatus (assembly GCA_030762935.1). Lineage (NCBI taxonomy): Eukaryota > Metazoa > Arthropoda > Insecta > Mantodea > Hymenopodidae > Hymenopus > Hymenopus coronatus. The sequence goes on along the minus strand of CM060897.1, from coordinate 76,837,925 downwards.
TTTATATTTAGACATATGTAATATAATACATCATAAATATTTTTACCTAATTTGAATTTGCACCAAAATTCACATTGCAAATGGGAGACAGAGAACGGAAGTGTATTGGTATCTCTGTGTTCGGTGATGATGGTGGTAGCTTGGCAGTAACGACAATTAGGATATGATTTCCAATTAAGACAACATACTACATACAATATATCGTAAAACATTTTACTAATTAGAATTTGCATGTAAATTCATATTTTGAGCAGAAGAAATGGAGAGGGAAGTAGGGAGATGTACAGAATATGTGCAGTTGTAAAAGTAATGGTGGCGGTGGTGGCAATTATGCTAATTTTAATTAAGACAACACCCTTAATGCACTATAAAGCAATTTATTTTACCTACTTTGAACTTATGCATAAATTCACATTGTAGACAGCACAGAGAGGCACAGAGAAAACAGAAATGCATCTGAATACTCCTATGTGTGACGGGAGGTGGGGAAATATGCAGTTAACCACACTCTTTCTGCTTGACTGATGGCTTCCATTACAACATGTTGCGCAACCACTGATGTGAAAGGAAGTCCTCTAATTTTATTTTAGTCTCGGAGAGTAATCCTTTTTCAAATAAAAATATTCATAGGACCATTAATAGCTAATTTTTTGGCACAAAACGAAACACACAAAATCTGCTGCAACCTTGTCAGTAATCTACATTATTTCCACAAGGCTTTGCCACTGCTGGACCCATGAAGTCTGAAACTTACTTTCTCCTGCATGGTATCCAGAAAACATATTGTAAATGCAAGGTGACCCCCCAGTTCTGAACATTAATATTTTGGGGAAAAAACATTGTCTTGTATTTGGATAAATGCAGTATATTTCATGCATTTTAATGTTTTTCATACAGCCATCATGGGAGGGCTGCAGCCTTATCATGCCTCTGTTGCCACAATGAAGGTCATGACAATAGATAAGTAGAATTAAGCCACATTCACGAGATATGAACACAGATGCAGCTAAGCACAAGACTTTGCAAATTCCAAACTTTATGCTTGAGATGCATACATAGAGGAAGATGAATTCTGCATTCATTACTCTATGCACTGTCTGCTGTTCAACAGCAATATGAGACTTAACAGCATCTACTGCACAGCACATTTGTATCAAATGATGCTAGAGGGTTTTAAATACATTATTGTTACCATCAAAGTATAGCGACAGTTATGTGGGTGTAATTTTTATAACCTATTTATTTATAAATGATGAATGAATTTATTTGTAAGATATTGGTTGTTATTCATTACAAAACTTGGAAGATGTCTGCTGTAATTTATGCATCTATAAACCCATGCCACTGCCTTCCACTTTGCTACATTACATTAGGGCTGCAATCTCATCGTGAATATACTCTTCATATGGAGTACGATTTTTACTTTTCCTATCACGAACTATGCACTTGTATTCCACCCAAAAATTTGATACTAAGATTTCACTAGAAATATATGTTTTGAGGTCCCCAGGTAATAGAAAATTGGAAAATGTTCTCTGTGTATGTGCACATGAATCAGTGACTGTCTTGTGTACAGCATAATTCAAAAACAAAAAGTTACAAAGATGCAAAAAATATTTTCAACAAAATCCTCCTACTACGAACTATTCTTTAAACAAACAATTTTTTTAACATTTTATTTTTCAAAAATGGCACTTTTGATGAAAATACCATACAGTAAAGATATTTACATAAAAAATAAAATGTATATTTAGATGTGGTATTAATTTGAGTCAAGTCTTTTTAACATTTTTATCATGAGGGACTAGTTTCAGAATCCTATGCTTCCATTTTCAACCTCACGGGTTCAACTGTCGTTGCTGGTTGCATTTACTTGTGTTCTCTTCTCTGGTGGCAAAATGATGAACTTCTTAACTAAGTTGTTGACTGGTGGGATTTCAAAGTTTATTAGGTGATCTTTGTTTTTCCAAATGAGGATGTTTACCCAGGTTGTGAGTTCATTGTGGCCTGACATGGTTTTTAGCAATTTTGGATTTGGATCTAGATTATGGTTTTCTTTCCAGAAGTAAAGTGCTACTGCTGATTTATCTTCTCATTTTAGTTTTAGGTTTCTCAAGTGCTCTTTGGATCTGCTTTTTAAACTTCTTTTTGTTTGTCCTATGTCAAATTTTTCACAATTTGTACATTTAATTTGATATATTCCTGTTCTATTTTCTGGTGGAATTTCATCTTTGATTTTTACTTTCTCTAGTCCCATATGTACAATGTACATAGGGATAGAGAAGGTATTGTAATACACCCAAAAATTCAATACCGAAATTTCACCAGAAATATATGTTTTGGGGTTCTCTGAGTCCGAAAAAAGCATTTTTTAAAAAAGGTCCATGCATGTGTGTGTCCTTGGACAGCATAGTCCAAAAACGAACAGACCATTAAATACCAAACTTTGTATTTAGGTTTAGTATCTTCCAAGGATGCGACACAAAGATTTTAAAAAAAATCCCCCTACTAATAACTAACCTTTACATGGAACAAATTTCGAACATTTTGATTTTCTTAAAAATGTCTAATGATTTTGATTAAAATCCTGCATATTAAAGCTATTTATGTCCGAAATAAAATGTATATCTCGAATTTTTGGGGAATAGCCTCTTAAGACCTCTTTATTCTGGATGAATTTTGCTTAACTGCTAAATCGTAAGAGATAGAAAAAAAACTCACTACACAAAAAATGTACATCATGACATCCTTTACGTTTTTGTTGTGGAGGTAACCGTTTTTGAGATATTCCTTGTTATTGGTTTCAATTGTGAAGTAGGTAAACTTTTCTCAGACAGGAAGTGACCGCTTTTCTTTTGTTCTACTCCTGGCCAAGCAAAGAAGTGATTTGCAATGACAATCACATAACGATAGCTTTTAAAACATTTGACAACCATTTTAGCATAGCGCATTCCCTTATTCTCTTCTACTTATTAGGAACTAAGTAATAACATTCTGGTAATATTTATCTCGATTGGCATTGTGTACAAAGAAGAATAATCTTTTGTAGGAAGTTTGTAGAGCAGCTAGAGAAAGTCATGTGAGTGTAACACATCAGATTTTTGAATTTAGTAACTCTATGACAGAAAATCTGTTTATTGGCGCCAGGATGATATTTTGTTCCTTAAAGATATTTTTGAATTTTCTAAATGCTCGGGGGTGGTAAATGAATTTTTTGAATGTAATTTTGATATTGTCTTTTCCTGCTGTTAGGGTAGTTATTTCTTTTATGGTTTTTTTTCTGCTTTGCTATGTTGAGTTTCTTGTACACAAGGTTCTTGCTGTATCCATTTTGTTATGCTGTTTGAATTATGGTCTGTAACTCTTAGTTGAATTCAGTTGTGCTCATTGGTACTTTTACTGATCTATGCGTGAGGCTATTTGTTATTGCAAGTTTGTGTGGTAATGGGTTGTAGCTTTCATTTTTAATGTAATTTTCTGATTGAGTTGGTTTCCTGTAGATTCCAAAGTTTACTTGTACCATTTCTGATGATTTTTAGGTCTAAGAAGGGAAGTTCTCCATTGGTTTCTGTTACCGTTGTGAACTTTATTGTTTTTTCTTGTATGTTTAGTAATTTTATGGCATCATCTAAATGTCTGCTTGGCACTATTACAAATATGTCATCAACATAGCAGTACCACACCTTGAAAATCCATGGGAATGCTTTCTTCATGTGTTTCGAATTTGCTCATAAATAAATTTGCCAAAAATGGAGATAGAGGGTTGCCCATAGAGAGTCCTGACAAGTTTTGTTCAATGCATAAACTTGTCAGTTGAATGTATTCTTCTATTCTGCCGGTTCTAATTCTGTTGTATTTAGCCATTTTTTTTTTACAGTTTTTGAGTTGGGATGCTAGGGTATAGTGCTGTAATGTCAAATGAAACTAATGTGTCCTCTGTTTTTTAAATCTTTGATTTTTTCTCCAACTAATTCTAAAGAGTTTGTTAGATTGGAACTTTCAAATTTTGGGAACGAATCAAATCTGGTGATCGGTCTCATTGTTTTTCCTGTTTTGCGAATCTTTGGTAGGCCATAAATTCTGAGTAATGTTGGTTTGTCCACTTTTATTTTATATGATTCTGTTTTTTTGATAATTTTACTATCTTTTACTGCTTTGTTTAATGCCTGGATGTAAGAGTTTAGTGGGTTGGTTCCACTGTGATGTATTAGTCAGCCTGTAATAAATTTTCCATTCTGTTTACGTATTCTGTTTTGTCCAAAATTACCGTGTTGTTCTCTTTGTCTGCTTTAGTGTAAATGACTGATTCGTCTTTTAGTGATTTTAGTATCTGGCTATTGCATTTGGATTTCTTTTCATTTTTAATCTGATCAACTATTTTTGAACATTTACTTTTGATTATGGTTTTATCTTCTTCCTTTAAGTTTTTTGTAGAGATTTGGATGTCTGCAATATAGTCCTCTACTTGATTTGAATAGAAAATGCATGTTTTTAACGCTTAGTTCAGAAAGTTTAATTCTTTTTTGGTGAAATTTTTATTTGATAAGTTTACTACATTATCTGTGATTTTACTGCGTTGCGGTTTTTGGTTGTGTTTTGGTTTAGTTGGTGGCTTTTCTTTCTTTGTTTTTATGCATAATTTTTCCAGCTTCCTTTTCAGTTTTACTGTTTTGTTTGTTATTTTTCTATTCAGAATTTTGAAAAGGTTGTTTTCCATGTTTTCCCATACTATGTTTCCTAAATTTCTTATTAGTTTTAGGTGCAGTGAATATAGTTTTGAATTCTACATCAATCAATGTATGTTTTGAATTTTCTGAGAATAGCTTCTAAAGTCATCTTCATTCTGGACGACTTTTCCATTACTACTAAACCATAAGAGATAGACCAATTTCTGAGATATTCCTTGTTATTGGTTTAAATTTGCCAATATTTAAACAACTCTTGAATGGTATGTCATTAAATACTTTTTTTTTCCTTGCCATATAAAGAGATTGGAATTTCAATGCATAGCAACAAGTTTTTAAAGGACTGACTACACTTTAGCCTAGTGTACCTTATTTCTTTGTATATAAGGGAAATAAGTATTAAGACCATTTCTGCTCACATTTATATTTATTATCATTAGGTAGATAAAAGAATAAGCTTATGTACGCATACTTTGTTGTAAGAAAGGTAGGAACAGTTATGTGAATGTAACACATCAGATTTTGCTAATTACTTGACATACATCAAGATTTATATTTTCTATGTGTTGCATTATTACTCTTCTAGAATATCTTATAAAGTTTTCTGGGTCAGCAATGAACATTAAGAATGTAATGCAATTACTTCATGCTTATTAATATTTAGGTTTGTACATGGCATTTAACTCACAGCTATCATTCAAATGTAATTGAAATTACCCTTGCAGTTCCATCGTATGAAGTTGAAACTAAAATTCCTCCGATGTGTGGATTCCAATTTATACAAACAACACGTGCTGAATGTCCATGAAGAGAATAATTATTCAAACCATTTTCATTCTCCACATAATCTTCATCTGTTAATAAAAATACATCACACAAATTAAATATAATGTAGAGCTTTTCACTTCTAAAACTATTTTAAAAACTCAACTTTATCCACCCCCAAAAGTTAATTTTAAATTTCTTATCAATTTTAGATTAAGACAGGTATTAAAACACTGTGCACATATGGATTATTGCTCATGCTAATTAACATCACTATTTTTTATAATGTATCTTTCCAGCTTTTGTTATGATAGAAAATGAATGGTCTCAATTTTCATCCAGATGGGCTGAAATTTTACATATGACCAAGTTTGTAGAAATAAAACACTTTTTTGTATTCACACTACTCTGCTAGATGCAAGGTTTATACTACATTTTAAATTATAGAAATATAACACACAAATATTAAATAACACAAGTTATTTTGTAAAATATTCAAATGGTTCAACACTTATAACCAGCTCTCTTGGGAAAACAAAAGTTTAAAAAGCCACTCATTTTAATTTTCTTCAGAATATGGATAACAAGTTCCAAAAATGTGCTTCACTGATGGGCTGAGCACAGGTCATAAAGGGGCACTTTCTGAAAATGTTCTACATATGCTAGGATGACCCACAAAGATAATCTTTAAGAAAAGCCAAATAATACTTAGGATGTCCTTAATTATATGCATTGGAATATTTAATAAATTGCAGCATAAATTATAATTAAAGAAATCTAAACTAACATCCATTACCTCCAATCTATCGGTTCCCCCCCCCCCCCCAGTCTGTTATTTTTTTATTATTATTTATTTATGGAATGGACAAAAATATAAACACTGCTTAACATTTTGTAATTGAATGTTTCTGAAAATTATAATCAATATTAATTTTTGTGTTCCTACATGGTAAAATACTGATTTTATTCAATACTACTTCAAATGGTCCACTTTTATAAATTGCTCAATGTAAAAAAGGCATTAGGTAATTTGACAAACTTTGTCATATTTGGTATAGTAAATGATACTCACTTTGAACATATGTTATAAAAGTAAGTGCAATCAGAAAGTATGTTTTAAATATAACACAACATTGAGAGTAAAGTGTGAAGTCTTAAAAATTACTATAAGTTGCTACTCTAGGCAAGGAGGTTAATTTTCTTAATTACTATGTAAAAAATATTCAGAGATGTCTTATGTTCAACAAGAGAAGTAGCTTTTAATTATAACATTATTGGAAACATTCCAAACTTTTTGGTCATCCTATTCCTTTATACACTAATTGGCATTTTATGATGCAGAATATAGTTCCTTGACATTAACTGAAATGCCAAATAACAGCATTGTTTCATGTTACTGATCCTTATAATGAAACAATAACATCTAACCTTACAGTTCAACTCATTCTAGATTAAATTCATCATTATTTATATCTCTAAATACTCCTATCTTTAATGACTTTTGCTATTACTTTTTGTTTCCTTGAACATTATCTTGTCTGCTTCCCTATAATTTCCAAAAATGTTTAAAGTCAAAATTTCCAATTGTTATAAAAATAGTAAAATAATGTTGGGAGTTTGGTGCACTAGTTTCTCTTATCCGTAACAACGAATTAGAGAGTTGCAATTTGTCATTTAAAATGTATAAAAATTTCCAATTTTAGTAAAATGGAATGGATATTATTATATAACAAAGCAATCAATTAAAATATCTATAACAGAACAAAGGAAATCTGAGAGGAGAGGAAGGAGTGACAGCCTTAAGGGAACCATATTTTAATGGGAAGCATAAAAAGGAAATTTGAAGACCAAGCTGAGAAGCGTTGGTGAGTGAGAATGCTGGGAATCCAAAACTGGGTGTAGGTCTCAGAAATGGAGAATTTTGCAAGAGGATTCTGTAGGAAGCCAGTGATGGTATTTTGGCTGTCCTTATCATAACCTCCACAAAACTTACTTTTAACCAATTTAGTTAAGTCGTAGACCTTAATGAAGTTGTCATTTGATGATGTTGCTAACCAATTTCTAAAAGGAGAATAACCCGTGTCAACAACAGTACTCTCAGGATGCCATTTCAGGCACTGGATCATTCTTTTATGTGCGAGTAATGTTTGGCGAAGCTTCAAATCAGGTAGCGAATATATCTGCACAGTCCTAAAATTAAGGAGTAAATTATGTTAACATTTTCTCCATTATTTTTATATTTTGCATAAATGCTGTTAAAATTAATCTATTTTCTTATGCTATGTAAACTACATTTGATTTCATTCAAACTGTCACTTATATTAAAATTACTGTACTGCTTGTACAAATGGGGTTCTTAACCTTTTTACTATCAAAAATGTATTAATTATGAATTATATGGAATGGAGGCAGTATTTTTCTTGTGATAGTCTGAGAACATCTATACAAATATTTTAGTTTACTGAATCATAGGTAAGTAAAAAAGTAACAGCTTAATGTATGTTGCTTTATGGCAGCTTGAGTACAATATGCAAACCAAATAGATGAGAAGGAATGAGTAGGTAAAATAAGAAGGATAGTATCAGGAGAAAGCTTAATGTCAAAACAGTAAGTAATAATATGCAAAAATGGACTGAACATTCTTCTAAATTGGAAAACAAAGTTACCAAAAGCAGCTTTAATGCTGAAAAGAAGAAATCAAGGGCAAATCAGGAAACATTACAGACAACATGAAGCCAGAATGCACTGAAGTCTACACTAGAAGAAAAAGGAGGAGGAAATGGTAAAAGTATAAGGGGTAAGATAAGGAGAATAAAGGTGAAGTTGTTGGTGGTGATGGTAGCAGCAGTGGAGGAGGAAGAAAAAGATGAATCATGGTCAGAAGTGTTTCCATTCTGAATTACGAAAAATGTGCAAATGGTTGTATGTACCTACATCATCATCAAGTCCTGGATCTTATATTTCTTTCTCTGGGGCCACTTACAATCACTTAAGGCTTATTTCTTTCTATGGGGCCACATACAATCACTTAAGGCTTTGGTAAAGCAAAAGCAAAATTGTCAGTCACAAAGCAATTGGCTGCAGCAAAATCCACAGAACAATCAGTTTTGGTAACTCCAGTTAATCAATCCAAGGTGAAAGTGAGGATCTTGTAACCTAGCTGATGACAGGTATTTTTATACTGTTGTATGAACTTTGATTGCAGCAGCTTTGATTTAATTACAATAAGTACAGAGTGATCAAATTTATTTGGAAGTTACCATGACATTGAAATAATGACATAACTGGTAGTCAGTGTGATCTTCTAGGACTCCAACTAGCGACCAAGACAAAACTAATGCATACCAGAGCATTACTTAGTCTGCATTAAATAATTAAACCAATGGCATGGGATTATGCAATGGGATCATGTGCTTGCAAGTCAGTTTCATTGTATCAGAGTAGATATATTAAAATGAAGTAAAGCTTAACTACAAGAGCAATGGGTTTCACATAAATGCTATTCATTCGTTGTCTCATAAGACCTCATTTGTGGATGGGTGGTACGTACAAAATTATACAGCTAAAAAGACAGAGGAAAGAAACAAAACAAGTCATACGGAACAAATAGCACTCTGAGAGCTGCTGTCACATCCATAATGGCATCCAGTAGTAGAATAACTCACATACAGCATGCATTCAACCCTGCTACAACTAACTCTTAGATGTAACTCATGTTCTGAACACAAAAGACACTGATATATCCATGAAAATGTTTAGAAATGACTCACATTCAGTTTGGATATATCCATGCTGGTCTTTCCTGCTCCTCTCCACAACCACTTCCATGTCCACTACCTACTCTGCTATGAGGTGGAATCCAAAATAATTCAGGACTGGTGCTGTCATCTTGACAGTAGTTACAGTAGTTTTGTACCACTAGGTGGCAACACTAGCACATCTCATGAGTGCAGTCTTTTAAGTTTCATGCAGCTGGGTAGATGTGTTAAAATTCTATAGTACTTTTCATGATACTCTGTGTAGTAATTTTAAGAGATTACAACAATGAGTGTGCATCAACTTCTGTGCAAATCTCGAGAAAAAATGCTACGGAGACCCTCAAAATGATTCAACAAATGCTTGGGGGACCCTGAGACAAAATAACAATCCTCCCAGTGGAAGGCCTGAACTCACCAAGACCAAAAAATGTGACACAGTGAAGAGTAAATCATGAGCATGCTCCTCATTTTCTTTGATGCCAAGGGATTTGTGCACAAAGAATTCATCCTACCAAATCAAACAGTAAATTTCACATATTACTGAGACATTTTGCAATGGCTGTGAAAATGTGTGTGAAAACATTCGCAGAAACTTTGACGACAAGGGAACTGGCTGTTGCATCAAGACAATGTGCCCTGTCACAATTCCTTGTTCACCAGCAGCTTTTTGATTAAAAGCAACATGATGCTTGTGCCCTACACGCACTGTATTTGCCTAATTTGGCACCCTGCAACTTTGCTCTATTCCCCAAACTGAAAATCAATTTGAAAGGATACCTGTTTGACATAACTGAGAGGATTCAAGAAGAAACACTGTCTGTGCTAAACACCCTCAAAGAACATGACTTCCAGGATACATTTGGAAAATGGCAGAATTGCTGGGACCAGAGTATAGATGTGGAAGAGAACTATGTTGAGGGCGACATCAGTTATTAGTTTAAAAGTAAGTTTTTGATCAGATGGCAGCACAGTTCTGAATATTTTGGATACCATCTTGTATGGGAGAGATTCACTCTATAACACCGACATCAATTCAAATTCTACTGCAGTTAATTTCAAATAAATTTGATTACCTGGTATTTGTTGCAATTTCATTGCTTAGTACCATTATTAGCATAGCTAACCCATGTTTAAAACACTAACAGATTGGTATGGACGTTCCCAAACATATCACAAAAGATCTGAACTCATTTTGAGGACTGCCTGTCTAAATTAACTTACAAATAATAAAGCATTGCCTTGAGGATTTGTCTAGAAGGCAACACCACCATCTCTACAACAATTATTGACAAGTGCTATTATCTTTAGATATCCAGAACACTAATTTTAATGTGTTAAATTAAGCTCTTAATACTACTAAAATAATCTGGATTGCAAATATCATATACCATATTTATCCAAATAACAAGATGACTTCAAATGCCAGACTACTCTGATTTTCCAGAACCTAATTTTGGGATTTAACAGTTGTGATTATTTCATTGTTTTAATTAATATTTTCTGGTATCATACATTATGATAATGGTAACAGCAGGATCAGTGACATGACCATTGGTGTGACTTTATAGACAGAATTCAATGCATTATGTAAACAACCAGTTGAAATCTAGATTCGCACAGAAATGTCATGGGTGGAAAAGGCCAGCAGGAATGACAGCAGTAAATCTGCCTTTTACTGTGTGAACACCATACTCAATGTAATACATTAGTCTTGGATTTAGGAAGAAAATCCTTCAATTTGTATTTCAGCCTTAAAAGAAAGCTTTTTGGCAACAGGAAACCTTATAATCTCTCCAGGTATATTGGTATAACTCATTAACTTTACAATTAAAAATTAAACACCCAAAATCTGGCTCATATGCAGTGAACTTCACATCAACCGTTTACATTTCCAGCATGCTTTTCCACTACCAATACCATCCTATTTCTTTGAAATTTGAAACCTACATTTCCCTGCATTTTAGTAGTAAAATCTAAATTATAAATGCAAGATGAGCTGCATTTTTTACAACTTAAATTTTGGAAAAAAAAAAAAAAACATGGTCTTCTATTTGGATAAATATGGCAAGTAAACATGTAGATTATGATGAAATCTCCTTTCAATTGTGTTTCTTTTTATCATAATGGTAAGCTGTGTTCACCTCTTTTAAAACTAGTAAAACACACACACATTTTAAAAGAAAATACACGTTATAAGTTTATAGTACTCTGGCAAATAATTAATTTGTAAGGGTTAACCTCAGACATAATTTGATGGATGACTTACCAGTATCATGAAGAGCAAAATACAGCTATTTGAGAAGAAAGATCACACATACACTGTCAGATGTTTATATATAGGTTTATGAGGGAGATTATGGATTGATTTGTGAGGGGGATGGTAGAATCAGAGTTGATTGAGGGAATATTGTCACCAAAAGAGAATTAAAAAAGGAACCATGCCAACAAATGGATTAAAGATGATTGTAAATGTGATGACATGTATGAAATGGCTTTGGTGCCAGAGGGGAACGTGAGCTATGCTGATGGAAATTGGTGTTACTATGAGTGTAGCTGTTCATGCAAACGTGTCCCAAATTTGGCAACCAATGCTCAGGTGGTCGTCTATTCCATGCAAACATTCCTTGGTTATGCCTTTTCATATTCTGTGACGAATAGAAGTGGATCACATATAGCTGGAGCATGCTCTATTACAATTCACAACTGAAATATATCTATAAAATACTATACAAATGAAATTAAGAAAATTGAGTACTTTTGTGAGCCTGCCCAGTTTTGAAATATGTGTGTGTGTGTGTGTGTGTGTGTGTGTGTGTGTGTGTGTGTGTGTGAGTGAGTGAGTGAGTGAGTGAGTGAGTGAGTGAGTGAGTGAGTGAGTGAGTGAATGAGTGAGAGAGAGAGAATTTCAATTCAGCTGATATAAAAAATAGCTGGTCTGAAAATCATCTGTTTTGCACTTGGTGGTGAAATTCTGTCCCAAATTATTTTTATTTAAATCCCATATATTAAAAATATGAATATGACAAATTAAATATATAGCTCAAATTTTCTGGGCCATTCAATTCAGAAGGAATTTCATAAAATCTGGTATAACTGGCAGGTTAAGCAATAGAAAAAAAGAAGAGAACTTTAAAACATACAATTTATTCCAAACATCCTTATTGTGACATAAATTATTTCTGAAATACCTATTATTAATGGTTTGAATAGTTCAATACTTTGTCATAATTAAAGTCCTGTAGATTTTCAGCTGTTTCTTGCAAATGCATAGAAAGAGAATGAAATTTTAAGGCCAGCCTATAGCATCCAATTCTTAACATTTGACCATCGCTATTCTCTTTGTATTTATAATGAAATGTGTAATGTAGTTACATGTAAAAGTTTATTTTGATTAAAATCAGGTAAATAAAATAAGCTTTCATATGAATAGTATGTATAGGTAGCCCTGTAACAATAGAGGGTAGAGAAATTCATGTGGATGTACAGAGGCCCATTTTTTTCTTGCAGGTCTTTCACAAAGCACGTATTATTAGCAGAAAGGCCGATACTTGGTTATCAGAATCCTTGTGATTATTAATGTTAAATTCAATGTGTTTAGCAGTTTATGCAGTGGAAATGGAATGTTAATAGATTTTCAGCTACACATGTTTCACATTATATCTTTTACAAGTTGTGTATGTTAAGTGTTGAGCGGTGAGGGTTGACTGTTGAAGTAGTGGAGATTCGGCTTTAGGCAGCTAAAGAGTTAAGCATTGGATAATGTACTAATAACCTCCTATTTTGTATATTTAATTTCAAAGTCATCATCTTTTTTTTTATCTATTTACCCTTCTTGTATGAAGGCCTTAAAATCCCTGAAACTTACAAGCAAACAAACTGGCTCAGAGAGAATAGCCAGGGAGAATAGGCTGATGCCTGATGTGAGAGTGAAGATGAGGATATGAAATGAATGAAAGAAAAGGAGACTATACAGCAGACAGTGGAGTGAATGGCGGATGATATTAGAGAACCTGGAGAAAATCTGTCCAAATACCACTTTGTTCACCACAAATCCCCTGGGATCAAACCTGGACCACCTTGGCAAGAGATGAGTGGTCTAACCACTCTGTCACAGCAACATCCCAAAATGCCATTAAACTAATAACGAAAATATTTTATGTATTATATTCACATAACTTTCTCTGCCCAGTCTTCAACAAACTATGTCCAGAAAAGCTTATTCTTCTATTTCATATTAATAGAGATAAAAATTTGCAGAGATGATTTCATGACCTATTTCCTTGTAGATGTAATGGGAATTGGGAAATAAACCAGCCTTAAGTGATAGTCAAATCTTTTAAGAGCTGGTTGCTATTTAAGGGCTTGAAACTCCATTCACTTTGCTTGTGCAAGGGAAAGAAAAATAAATATTCTTTTGTCAAATAACAAAGGAAAAAGTATGAAAAATTGGAAACCAATAAAAAGTAATTTTTTTTTTTTTTTCTTCTGAGATTTACATTTTTTGTGTGCCCAGTTTTTGTTATCTTTTATGGTTTACTAGTTATGAAAGTCATTCTGAGTAAAGAGGACTTCAGAGGCTATTCTCAGAAAATTCAAGATCTAACAGATCTAACAATAAACTAAAAGGAAATTGGAATATAATCAAAGAAGAGTCCCACTCCAAATTCCTTTCTGCAAAAAATGTAGAACTATCAAAAGATAAATAACCCTGAAGAAGTAGCTAACATTTTTAAGTAACACTTAATAATGCAAAAGGAATATGATACTGATTATGCGGAGCACTTTAACACATATTTCTTGAACTAACAAATTAAAATGAGATATGCACTAAATATAATTAGATCATCAAGAACCAGAAATGTATAAACGTAAGCTACATTCACAATGGTGATTAAGTTCCAGGGGCGAGTACTGGCGGCATAAACAAAGTTAAGCTTATTGGGAGGAAATACCCAAAGTCATCCTCATAACATCTGAGAGGTACATCAGGAGGCTTAGATGGCAAGCCCATCATCTGACCTGGATGCAATAGGCCAATCACCTATTTATCTTAAAACAGATCTGGATGGACTCTAAGATGACAACCAACCTCCAGATGGTCCTGCCAGATAGGCACTGGATGGAACCCGCAGGACAACAGAGAAAATGCAGACCCAGAATAACATGGAAGTATACAGTACTCGCAGCAGCCAAAAAGATGGGGAAGACGAAGTGAGATTAAGGAGTTGATCCAAGAACAGAGTCAGATGGAAAAGCTTTCTGAGAGCCCTATGTTCCAAATAGGAATGATGGGATTATTGATTGATTGATTAAAATGCAAGACCAGACATAAAACAGCATAAATGCAAACTTGATGAAAGACCATTCACAAAGCAGTCATAGCACAATGCAAGCAGTTAGCATGGGTTTCTAGATCAGTAAACTACATGTGGATTTCTTCCAAGCACTCTGCAAGTTTCAAATTGGATATCATATAAGAAAATTCATTAACTTTTTTTATAAATCAATAGATAGGTTATAAAAATTACATATATACAACTCACCTTGTGGCAGTGACATCACAATAATGGTTTGCCCAAAATATTGATAGTAATTTAGGTACTGAACTCAGAAAGTGATAAAGCTGTACATTTAATGAAATGTGAATTATTCCTTTGCACCTTTTGTGAGTGTGAAGAAATCTAGTCAAATGTAAATGGCTGTTATTTATGGACGCTCTTTAACTACTGTGGTTCTCAGCATCCCATTCTAAATTGGGCGTGAAATACCACTTAATTTTGCTCTATCAGGCTTGAGGTTCTTTTATGTGCCGTAAATCTACGACATGAGACCAACGGCTTTACTTCCCTTCTGAAGGAAGCCATGCTATGGATTTTTATACCTGAAAAAATCAATCTTCCTCCACCAGGTTTGAACCTGCGATCTTAGGTATATGAAGTTAGCAATGTAACCATTACACCACGGAGGGGACAAAATGTAGTCGCAGATGGTGATTACACGCATTAAATCAAAGGAGGATTTGCAAGCACACTGCCATAACCTCTTGAGGGAAATGAGAGTTGGTGCAGCATAGCCCAATAATAGAGCATGTATGTTTAGAGGCATTGTAAAACTTTGCAGTGAATTGTCACTTATCAAATGTCACTTGAAAAATGATATAAAAGAAATTAAAGCAAACCAAGTGACCATAAATGATCCCCAGCAGATAGCAAATGCATTTAATAAATATTTCAGTCAGGTGACAGAAAATTTACTGACAAAGAAACAGCCTAAGAGAGATCCAAATTCGTACCTTCAGGAATCCTGTATGGAAAATGTTACATCCATAGAGATATTACCCACAAGTGCAACTGAAATAAAAAAAGTAATACAATCCCTGAAAAGCAAGAATTCATTGGGATACGATGAAATAAGCACGAAAACACTAAAGATATGTGCTGACATTACTTGCAAACCTTTAAGTCATATATGTAACATATCCATGCTAACAGGAACATTTCCAGAGATTAAAATATTCAGTCGTTAAGCCATTATACAAGAAAGGGCAAATCTCAGAAATGACCAACTATAGACCAATATCTTTACTTACAGCTTTTTCAAAAATCTTTGAAAAAATTATGTTTAAAAGAATTCATCACCATCTAGATAAATATAATATTTTAGCAAAAGAACAGTTTGGATTCAGGAAGAGCACATCAACTAGTGATGTCATCTTCAATTTAACAAATGAAGTTCTCAAGTCATTGGATGGCAAACTTAACACACTAGGAGTATTTTGTGATCTATCAAAGGCATTTGACTGCGTTAATCATGACATACTTCTATCAAAATTATTACACTATGGAATTAGGGGCAAAGGGTATCAATGGATTACATCTTACTTACCAAAAAGAAAGCAAAAGGTTATAATAAATACTTCAGATAACAGCAATGCATATTCTGAATGGTGTGAAATAAAGCATGGTGTACCACAAGGATCTATTCTGGGTCCCTTATTATTTTTTGTTTATATAAATGATATACCTGCAGTAATAAACAACAATGCCTATCCAGTTCTTTTTGCGGATGACACAAGTATTATAATTAAAGAACACAATGTCAGTCAATTCCCAGATTCACCTAATAACATTTTCAAAACACTAAATGATTGGTTTGAAAATAATAAAATCCACATAAACTTTGAAAAAACTAACTACATTAAGTTTTACACAAAGCATAAAAACATGGCAGATCTAAGGATAGAATATGAAAATATCCAGATTGCAGAAGCCTGTAATACAAAATTCCTAGGTCTTATGATTGATCTTAACCTGAATTGGAAACACCATATTGATTATATCTTACCCAAGCTGAGCTCTGCATGTTTTGCAATCCGATCTTTAATTCAGCTTATAAATAAGAGCATACTAAAAACAACTTATTATGCATATTTTCATTCATTGATGACGTATGGAATAATATTTTGGGGAAATTCAGTAAATGCTAAAAAAGTATTCATTATGCAAAAAAAAGGTAATAAGAATAATGGCAGGGGAAAGACTATAAACTCACTGCAAGTCACTCTTCAAAATGTTTGGAATTTTACCATTAGCCTGTGAATATATTCTAGCCATATTGTCATTTGTAATAAATAACCCAGAAAAGTTTACAAAAAAAAATACAGATATTCATAACAAGGAGACTAGACATAACAAG
The DNA here is from genome assembly GCA_030762935.1 of Hymenopus coronatus. Classification (NCBI taxonomy): domain Eukaryota; kingdom Metazoa; phylum Arthropoda; class Insecta; order Mantodea; family Hymenopodidae; genus Hymenopus; species Hymenopus coronatus. Next base: position 76,821,022 of record CM060897.1, on the reverse strand, counting down.
GAGACTAGGACTTACATAGACTAACAAATAATTTGCAGTTATTCCAAAAAGGTATTTACTACAAAGGAATAGTTTTGTTTAATTCACTTCCCTCTTCTATAAAAGAATTGCAAATGAACAAAAACAAGTTTAGATCAGAATTAAAAATTGCGCACACCTTCTATACAGAGGAGGGGTTCATTCAATCAAAAAATACTGGTAATAACGTAACATTGTAAATATAATAAACATGAATGTTCTAAGAATGAAGTGTATGGGTAGGCTTTTGGAAACAGACATGTAATTGAAAATTATGCAAAACTAATACCTCTGAAAATTTATTGTCAGTCATTATTTGTAAATAAATGTATTAATAAATATGAATAAATGTAATTGTTGACATGATCTACATCCTAGAGTTTGGGCTTTGAGTGTTAGCTCATAATAGGATCTACAGATTACAATGTTATGTACGTATGTATGTCTGCTGCTGAACATGGAGGAAGGAATGCAGAATTCTTTCTCTATGTACACAAAGCAAGGATAAGTTTTGGAGTTTGCAAACTCTTGCATTGCATAGTGTGCTGTGTGTATCTATATGAATGCTTACATTGAATAGCATGGGTACAAAGCTTTGTACTTATACTGCATCTGCACTTACATATTGTGTATGGGGCATTAGGCTTCCATAACCTGTGTCCAGATAAACAAGTCTATTTCTATTTGCCATATTTGTTGACCATCTAGAAGGCATTGAAGATATCACAATTCACTATCACCCTGAAGATGCCAAGCACAGAGAGTTCTTTACAAAGTGTTAGTATAGTCTCCTAGACTATGGCCTATAAGCTATTTAATCTGGAATACTATAAGGATCTATCTTGGGTTTATTTCTGATTTTACTTTATATCAATGAGTTACCCTCACATATAAAAACAAGTTATCATTTTAATCATCACATACTGGTTTGAATCTTCTTGAAAGAGGAAAAATGATTAATGGTTTTCATTTCTCAGAGAGCTTCAATGGATTGACACAAACTTAAGTTGGAATAATCATATTGAAAAAAATCTGACGTGTTCCATTCACATGTCTTTCTTGATCTGTTCTGCAAGAAAGCTATTATTAGAAAAAATTATTCTTTTATCTACATAATGTTAATGAAGATAAACATTGCCAGATATGGTCTTATTACTTAGTTCCTTATAAGTGAAATAGGGAAATGAGTAGGCTAAAGCGCCAGTCAAATATTTTAAAAGCTCTCGCTATAGAATTATCATTGAAATCTGGTTCTCTTTACATGGCCAGGAGTAAAACAAGGAGAGATGAAACTGATGAGGGCTTCCTGTTTGAGAAAAGTTTAAGTATTTTAAAATTGATACCAATAACAGGGAACATCTCTGAAATGGTTAGCTCTACAAAAGAACTGTATGTGACATAAATTATTTGTTTTAAAGAGATCTACATTTTATGTGGAGTTAGTTTTTGTCTATTTCTTACAGTTTACCAGTTATGCAAAAGTCATTCAAAATGAAGAGATCTTCAGCGGCTATTTCCAAGAAATTTAGGATATACATTTTACTTACAATGTAAACATCTTCAATGTATGGCACTTTAATCAAAATCATCAGCCATTTTTAGAAAATCTAAAATTTTGAAAATGTTTCAAGTAAAGGGTTGTTTGGGGTGGGAACATTTTACAGATTTACTCAGAACCTGTTATTTTGCACATTTCTATTAATTAATGGGATTGCATTATTCAGGAAAAGTAATACATACATTATTCAAATTATAAAATAAGGTCATCAGAACAATTATAGGGATATCACAGAATGAAGTTGTAAAGAGCACTTTAAAAAACTGAGCATTCTAACTTTAACATGTGTGTAGCTAAGGTAGGTGTAAAAACGTTTTTAAAACTGGAAGAAAAGAGGAATAAATAACTCGCCAGACAAACATTTCTTGAATCTTTGCTTACTCAGGTCAGCCCAAATTACAACAGAAGGTATGTAAAATACGACAATAACAGCAAGAATCAAAAACTCAGATAAAAAAGTAATAGAAACTGAAAGGAAAAAAACACTATGCAAAATAACATAGTTTAGAGCTACAACTTTTCAAGTCACACTTAGCATTACTGCAAAGTTAGGCTACACGCTTTGGGAAAATTTGAGCCCAAATTTCTTGCCGATCTTGAGTGGAAAAATTAGTAGAAAGAAAAGTCTACAAAAATCTTTGTGTAAAAAAGAATAAAAATAATTCAATCCGAGTACATGTACTGAAAACCACATTGTAAATTTATCCAATGAACCCTTCAGCAAATCTCAGTTAACCATACTCAACAAAGGCCTAAAAATGTGTGTAGATTATTGCAACAAAACAGAAAACTTAGTAGCAGATATAGAGATAGCCACAAGCTACCTAAAAGAAATAGACCAAAAAGTAATTAAAAAGCAATGTGAACCAATTTTGGATCAAGTACAGTCACAAATATAAAGAAAAAACTTTAAAATCCTTAAGTTTAAAACCAGTGGTGTGCACAAAATCGAGCGAAGGCAACCAAATAGTAATACTAGATGAAGAAGACTACAACCAGTAGAATCCTTACCACACAATTTGGAATATAAAGAAATAAGGCAACACACTAAATAAAAACATAAAGACAATACAAGAAACTTTATCAAATTGTAAGACTATAACAGATAAACGAAAATCCAAATTAAAGCCAGATCCACCAAACTTGCCCAGATTGTATGCTCTACCTAAAATACACAAACCTGGTAACAAATGAGACCTGTAGTAGATAATATCAATGCACCCACATATATACTCTCCAAATAGCTTCCCAAAGCTCAATAATAAAAGTGTAACAAATTCACTGGACCTGATTAACTCAGTATCTCACCTAAAGATAACATAATATCCGTTGATGTCACCTCCATATTTCCTAGTATACCCACAGTCTGTTGATGTCACCTCCATATTTCCTAGTATACCCATAGACAATCTCCAAAAACCTCTCAAAAACTGGTTGCAAAGCATAAACATACCGATGGAGGAAGTAGAAGATTTTGTTCAGCTAACCAATTTATATACAAGACAGAACTACTTCACCTTTAAGAATAAATGCTACCAACAGACAACAGGACTAGCAATGGGGAAACCTCTGTCACCACTGCTAGCCGCATTCCCGCATATATACAAAAACTCACAAAGACATTCCCGCATATATACAAAAAATGGATAGGTATTTGATATCAATGACCTAGTTCCAGATAAACTCAAAAATGATGCACTCAAACTCCCCAATATGCAAAACAAAGCAATTCAGTTCACCATAGGGACTGAACGGGAAAGATACGTAATATTCCTTGACATCATAGTAATCGGAACATAAAACATAACCAACATTTAAAACACACAGAAAATCTACAAATACAGATAACTACATAAAGCATGACAACTACAATCATCCCACAACACACAAAAATGCAGTCCTGAACAGTCAAATGCATAGATTAGTACACATTCCCATGGAGAATAATAAATACCAACATGAATACCATCAAATACTCCAAAAGCTACCAACAACGGCTTCCAAAAAAGTGCAATAGATAAATACAAAAAACTGTGGACGGAGACTGCCGTAAACATATACAACACGTGGTGAAAGGAATAGAAGATGGACGCTACAAAGGTAGGATCTAATTCAACATTCATTTACGAGGCTTTTAACGAAACCAACCACAAGAAAGATATAAAGTGATTCAAAAAATTACAGGAAAAGAAATGCAAATTAGCCGCAGATATTCCTTTTCTAAACTTATGTGGAAATAAAAAGGCCACGCCAAAATTTGTCAGGAAAATAATAAAAAATGATAACAATAAACTAGAAAAAGCAGCTGTCAAAAATGTCTTGGAAATGGAGAACAAACATTACAAAAGTAGAAGTGAGGTATAATTACAGCTATATGAATTACACTTGAAACTAACCAAAAAATTAGGAAGCATCATTTGGAAAAATTTGGAAAGCAATCTTTTGGCCAAACTAAGCATCAAAATGAGAAACAAAACTTTAACACAAAAACGAAAACTTGAAAAGCTGTGCAAAGAACAAGGGAAAAGAACACCAATTAAAAAATCCACACCACAAATGAACGTCAAAAACCTATTGGATCAAACTTTCACCAAATCAGAACTGGATTTCTTAAATAAAGGGATGAAAACTTGCGTCGATTTTTCAGATAAAATTGATGATTACATTGCGGACATACAGATAGCCACCCAGCACATAAATGACATTGATAAAAGCATTATAAAAAGTGAATGCTGCCAAATTATCCAAACAATAGAATACAAAAAGAAAACTAAACCCCCCCAAAAATGTAATAAGAGCACAAAAAGCAAAGCGGTAATTTATAGCAAAGCTGACAAAGGAGACACAATAGTAATTATGGAAAAAACTTAATATGTAGAAAGAATGGAAACACTTTTAGAAAAAGAAGAATACTCTACAGTACAAAAGAACCCCCTAAACCAATTTATAGTTAAATTAAATGCCAGTATTCAAGAATGTAAACTAATAGACAAAACAGAAAAATGCAAAATTAAAGTTAATAATCCAGTTCTGCCCAGAATTTATGGCCTTCCAAAAATACACAAGCCAGGAAATTCAATGAGACCAATTATAAACAATATAAGTGCACCTACATATAATCTAGCAAAATGGTTAACAAACAGATTCTCTTCCTTCCCTAAATTTGAAACAGTAAGAGCATAAAAAGCTCTCTACATCTAATCGATAAAATTAAAGGCATGAAATAAGAAAAAACTGATGTTAGTTTCCTTTGATGTTACTGCTCTGTTTCCAAGCAAACCTACAGAAAGCATACAATCCCACATCAAAAACTGGTTACTTGCAATAGGGAAAACAACAGAAGAAGTCCAAGAATACGTCATATTAACAAATCTTTGCATAAATCAAAATGGTTTCACATTTAACGGGAAATATTTCAAACAAACATCTGGTTTAGCTATGGGCAGCCCGCCGTCACCAATATTAGCAGATCTCTTCATGAGCACTATGGAAACTAGGATTAAAAAGGCATTCCCCTGGATGTTCAAAGTATGGTACCGCTATGTAGATGACATCTTTGCAATAGTCCCAGAAAAACACCTAGAAGATGCACTGAAACTCCTAAATATGCAAGAAAAGTCTATAAAGTTCACAATGGAGAAGGAATGTGATGGACAACTACCATTCCTCGACCTAAAAATCATCAAAACTAATAATCACCTTACATTTGGCGTCTACAGAAAACTTACTCACACCAACAGCTATATAAAACAAAAGAGCTACAATCCCATTCCCTATCAGTATGCTTTACTCAACAGCCTTACACACAGATTGGTAAATGTACCAATGGGAAAAACAGAATACCAATGTGAACTTACTAAAATATTGGACATAGCTACAGAGAATGGATTCCGGGCAGAACTGGTGTACAAAAAAGTTAATAAGCTCAAAAATAGGAAGAGAATTAAAAAAGTCAGCACACTCACTCAAAACCAGAAAGAAAACAAGATCTACAAGAAGTTTACATACCACCCTACAACTTTCTACAAATTCCAGAGAATCTTCAAACGACATAACATCATTCTAGCCCCAAAAAACAATTATTCTATAAAAAACATTTTAAATTCTAATTTAAAAGATGATATCCCACAAGAAAACAAACCAGGAATATATCAGTTCAGGTGTAATGACTGTGAAAAAATCTACTTCGGCCAAACAAAAAGAAATATAAAAACAAGGGCAAAAGAACACCACAGAAATATTTAACTCAAACAAGAAGACAAATCTGCAGTAGCTTGGCATTTTTGGAAAGAGAAATACACCACAAATAGAAGCCCAAAAATCCTCAAAAACATCACAAGGAAGACAGAATTAAAAGTTTGGGAAAACAAGAACCGCCTTTTCAATTTTAAAATCCCGCCAGGCGATCTACTGATTCAGAGGTTCATCAAACCACCACCAGGGACAGACAACCACCACAGCAAGCAATGCCGGCAGTTGACCAAAGGAATTGACAATGGAAGCACATGGCTTCTGAAACATGTTTTCCGAAATAAAAAGTAAGTGATGTAGTGTTACAAAATCGATTCAACTAACTTTCAACAAAAAACTGAACTGCTTAACACACATAATCATCCTACAGAACCCCTGTGATTAACCTGAATTCAGAAGATTCACATATCACCCTTGGGCACATAAATTTTATAAAATCTTCAAGAATTATAACCACCTTGGCTCAAAAAAACTACAGCACTCAGAAACTGTTATGCAAAAAATTAAAAGTTCCTATACCAGCAAACAAAAAAACTGGAATTTATGAAATTAAATGCTCAGACTATAATCTTGTATACATAGGAAGGACAAAAAGAAGCTTAGAAACCACATTAAAGAAACATATGAGAAACCTAAAATACAAACAAACAGAAAAATCAGTAGCTGCCCAACAGGACATAGAATCACTCATAATACAAAACTGCTAAAACCAGCTTATAAACATACAGAACAAGAACCAGCTTATAAACATACAGAAATAGAAGTCTGGGAGAAGACATTATGTAGAAAAAAATAACATGAATTTTGATTTACCACCCCTGGAGATTCAAAGATCCAGCACCAGATGCCTCCACAAGTAAAGCACCTCCACCCTCATCGTTGACACCAATGAAGCAATATTTAGTTGGAATTAAGGGTTGAAGGGAACAAGTGTTCTCGAAACCGGTCATGTAGCTTGCAAAGAACTTGAGCACATGCTGGTGATTGCAAACTGAAGCATGTGACTGGAAATAGCAAGATCTATCAACTTAACAGCTTCCAGTTCAATTTCCATGTTGTGACCAACTGACTGGAATGTGCCTTATGATTGGATTCAGGAAGTGAAATGAATAAAGCTTTTCATCTATTTTTTTTTTAATGAGTTTGCTAACTTAACTGCAACCTGTCAAGTGCAAAGATTTAATATATATCATGTATATGTGATCACTGCAAGATAATAAGTTCAATTCAATTCAAACACACATGGGATCATGGCAACTCTTTCAAGAGAATAAAAATAGTTTGTTACAGAATTGGATGTATTATCACTCTTTTTGTATTTCAAAAAATAAAGATGGTAAACAAGTAAACTATCTTAACAATTATTTGATTTAAACAGAACTTAAATAATTACTTTCCTTCTATTTATATGCTATGAAGCCTCATTATTCCTGTATTGTTACTGGAGTAAAATAATAATGATGTAAACATTGTGAATATGGCTGAGTGCATAGTAGGTCACATCAGTGTAATATTAAATAGTCAAGAGCATTGTAACAATGTAAGTGGTAAACAATGAGCACCCTTCCACAGATAGACTATTTTTTTTCTTCAGTCAACAGTAGTAAAATATATTTCATAATCTTTCTTCTCTATTTTTGAATTAATGTATTTAGTTTATCAAATATGGTGCAGATATTTCTTAAACATTTGATGCTTATACAATGAAAAGTAACATATGGCTAATATAAAATTGGAAGGTGATGACAGCAACTAACTGAGCTCCCAAAAGTAAACAGGTGGGGAAGTAGAAAAGGCTCTCTGTGCACTCATTAAATATTAAGCACACAGAGATAGTATGTGCATTTTTCATTTAACAGCCCTCTCTTGAACTGAAAAGAATATAGTATGTCATATGTCAAATACCAAGATTTCACCAGAAATATATAATTTGAGGACCACTTAAGCCCATCCCCAGGAGAAGGCATTTTTAAAAAAAGCTATGTATGTGTCTGTGAAAAGCATAACTCAAAAACAAGTCAGATAAATACCAAACTTGATAATATGCTTATTTATTTTTCAAAGATGTGACAAGATTTTCAACATGAAACATAACTTAAACATTTTTATTTTCTAAAAACTGGCTCCAACAATTTTGATTGAAATACCCTATATTAAAGATATTTATATGACAAAGTGCATATCTTGAATTTTCTAGGAATAGCCTGTGAAGTCCCCTTCATTCAGAAGGAAGTTTGTATAATCTTGTATAATGGTAAATTTTAATAGATGAAAACATAGTATACAAAAAAATTTAGATCTCTAAAAACACATATTAAATAGCTTTTTGTGCTGTAAACTATTTCCGAGATAACCATTATTAATAGTTCAACTTGTTCAATATTAGATGATTTTTTCAATGCTCAGTTGTTTCTCATGATTGCATGGAGAGAATATAGATTTTTTGTTTGTTTTAAAACTTAGCGCTCTTTAACCTAGTTGGTCATACTGTACGATGAATGAAATCAGTGAATTGATGATGAAATGATCTTGGGGTCCATGGAGCTTAAAGTTAATACTCATTTGTCTTCTAAGGGATAAGGGAAATGGAATTTTGTAAATATAAACAGCATCCTGATCTTAGAATTCACTGTCGATATTCTCTTGGTATCCAGATACGTACTGCAGCAATAGATGGAAATATAAATTTTAGTAAGAATACTTTATATACCCACTAATAAATGACATAGGGTAAAGAAAGTAATGTGAATGTAATGCATTCAATTTTATTTTTTGTCTAAATCAGGTCTGTATTCTCTTATTTGCACATCCACTATATATCACTGTCATATTTCCATTGTAAACCAAAATGAGCCACTGTTAATACCATTATTTAATTGTAACCACTTGCCGTAATGGAAAAATAGAAATGCTTCTTATGTTGGAATAAATTTTAAATACCATATTATTTGGGGAAGGGCTACCTATGAAATCAAATAATGATTGAGAAAAAAAATTCCAGACATAAGTTTAGGATAAGCCCTTGACATTTGCCAGTTATGCAGACTAGGAAAAGCTGTAAAAAACTATCAGGGAAGACAGTCCTGGGAAGATTTAAACTGCAGACCTCTCGTTCATGAGTTTATACCTTAATAACCTTGGATATGTTTCAGTTGGATTGGTTTTAAACAGTTAACAGTTTTTAACAGCAAGGTTAGCTTCAATAATGTGCAGAGCATTTAATTGCTATCCTTAAAAGAAGTAATATAATTTCATTAGCAATTTGTTATGTGTTGTAAAGTGTTTCTGCAATAATGGAACCAACATTAAAATATTGAAGCTCTCTGATGTTTTACACTGAGTCAAATCTAATATGTGACTAATTTAAATTGCACAGATTGAATGCCCCTTTCTCAGCTACTTGTCTAAGTAAGCATGCAAAACTGTTGGACAGAGCATCTACAATTTAACTTGTGAAAAATAATACATTTGCTCCTTCTTACCCATCTTCATTTCCCACAGCTAAATACTTTTGATCAGGCTTCCAAGAACAATCACTTCTCTTGGTCTCTTTTTTGCTGTTCAGATCTGATGCTTTTAGGCGTTTATTTAAATAAAATGGCTCTGTAACAAATACTGTTTAATGAAAAATTCATATAACATAAAATTATGTACATTAATTCACTTTATATATCAAGTTACCTTCTTCTGGAGCATTTGGATTATACTGAAGTAGTTCTCTTTGGCTACAGGCAATGAGATGAAAATTGGTTTCTGATCTTGATGATTGCTGCACTGAAAGTGAAATAATTTAATTCATTAATAAAAGTGAGTAAGTGTGTGCGTGCGCACGCGCGTGTGCATGTGTGTGTGCGTGCGTGTGTGCACATGCATGTGTGTTGTGTGTGTACAAGGGTCAGCTCTGTAAGTTTTGAAAAGAATGCAATACAATTTTTAAAATTTAGATCTGATCATTGCATCTCTCAAACTAATTTCCATTTCCTTTAATAATATTCCATCCTTTCAAATCACTTTTCAAATGCTCAATCTCATATTTCCCAGGGCGTAAAAATATATTTTCCTAAGTAGCTACTGCAGCTTCAGTTGATTAAAAATCGTTGGCCTCAAAGTTTTTTTCTTCTTTCTTTTCTTTTACTTTCAGGGTTCAGGTTTGTACTTTGGAGAACGGGACAAATATTTGAATTCTGCAGTATTTGGGCTGCAGCGCAGGTAGAGGCATTGTATGTTGCAAAGTCTTAGGAGACTTTGTTCTCACTTCATTGAAAACTTGTGGTGTACAATCTGAAAAGCGGAACTGTGACAACACGGCCACTAGGTGGCAAGAATAAACAAATTATATTTTCAAAATTTGCAAATATGCATAGAAGCTTGTGACAGTGATGTGATTAAATAAAAAATAAAATAATTTGAGTCGGTTTTTGTAACACAAACATCACTTATTTTTACTTACTGGGAACAACTGTTACCCAAAACCAGTCCCCAGTAAGTAAAAATAAGTGATGTTTGTGTTACAAAAACAGACTCAAATTCTTTTAATGTCTTGCTAAGTTTTTGTACTGATATATCCAACTTTCATACCAGTTATCACAAATATGTTTTTGGATCGTCCTCCAAATTGTTTATTAATTTTGTGGCACCACTGCATATGTTGTTTCCGTGAGGTGGGATGGGATCTAACAACATGCAGTTTTCTTTTAGGATGCAATTCAATGTTGCTATCATATATTCTGTGATTCTTGAACCTGATAAGTGGAAAGATCTTCCTGCAATATGTGCCCTGCTGTTATATTTTCATCTGTTGATGTAGTCAGCTCTGCTGCTTGGTCTTCAGATACAAGGGAATCCCTTCCTCTTCTTAACTCTGCAAACCATCAATAAATGTGGATTGCAAAGAAATAAGATCCCAAAATTCCTAATGTAGTCTTTAAATGCATTCTCTTCCCTCTACTCTTGACTGTAAAATCATAGCACAGATATGTTCTTGATTGAGACCAATTTTTCCATATGATGAAGCTTGCAAAGAAATATGGATACTACTCATGTTGGAGTGCTAACAAGCTTGCACAAACTACTATCAGAACTCCAATCCAAAGTAAGAACACTGGCTTACAATTTTTATTGTTGCCCATTCTCAAAACTTTCATGGTGACCCTTGTATATGAAAGAATGTCAAGACGGCTGTAGTTTTTAACCAAGGTGCCTTGGAAAAACACAATGTTTTACATTTGGAGAGATATGGTTATATTTTAACATTAAGTCCTGAATTCAGTAATTTAATAATAATTGAAAACCTAGTAAGAGAGACAGGTCTCAAATTTACTCATAAAAAAGTAAATTTGCTGTCTTATACTATGAACTAACTAAAGGGTAACTGATTATAAGATCTGAAAGTCACCCTTAAAAGTTACATCAATGATTCAAATTCACAAGAGGGGAAATGGGTGAAATTTCTACTTTTCATAGTATTTGGGCTAGAAGCTTCATTTAAGTACACAAATTTTCCACAGTGTAACTGGAGCATGCACTACCTACAACACTGGCTTATGTCTGCCTGACTAGGCCATTGTTTGACTGGGCCCTCATAAAATAAGAGCAGGTGAGCAACACAATAGCTCCACAAACAAAGCCCATTGTCACTTTTCTACAGTTTGAGTAATACAGATTTCTTTCAACAGTATCTTGTAACTTTAATAACTAGAACATTTGATCTGGGATACAGAACATGCATAAGGGGTCAACTAGTGTCCAGTAAATCAGTCGAGAGTTGATACACGCACACACACACAGACATTACAATCTGTAGATCCTGAAGGATGAAGATCATGTCAAAAATTACATTTATTCATACTTATTGATACATTTACAAATAACTCTGACAATGAATTTTCAGAGATGTCAGTTTTGCATAATTTTCAATTACATGTCTTGTTTCCAAAATCCTAATCGTACACATACTTTCTTAGAATATTCATGTTTATATTTCCAATTTTACATTACCAGTATTTTTTGATTGAATGAACTCCTCCTCTGTATAGAAGGTATGAGCAATTTTTAATTCTGATCTAAACTTGTTTTCGTTCATTTGCAATTCTTTTATAGAAGAGGGAAGTGAATTAAAACTATTCCTTTGTAGTAAACCACTTTTTGGAATAACTGCAAATTAAAAACTGCAGTTAATTATGGAATCGACAAATGTACATAGTTAATAGTGGACAACACAAAATATAGTTCAGTTATGCATTAGGACTCAGTGATTCAATTAGTCGATCAGATGTGTTGTGCACCAAGTGTGTGATTCAAATCTAACCTGTTGTGTTATGCTGAGTGCCTTAGTGGCAAATAAAGTGTGTTTAGACGTAATTGGTATTTTCATTTGCTACACTGCTATCAGATGTGGGATTTAATGCTGAATGGAGCAACCACCTCAACAATTAAGTGCAGTGGAGACAATGAAATCTGGCATGGAGAAGATGGAGACAGAAATGAAATTTGGCATGAAGATCACGGAGGCAAAATGGATTCCAGAATGGATAAGATGGGAAGTGAAATAATAGCAGTAATTTCACAATGGAGAAGACAGGAAATGAAATAATGATTATGAATTCCATGATGGAAGAAATGGAGACCCACATGAAGTCAAAAAAAAAGTAATGTTCAGGATGAAGGTGGAGCTATCGACCAAAATTGATGAGCTAGCAGCATGAAAAAGGATATAGAAAACCTCAGTAAAAAGATGAAAGACTTTGGATAATATACTACTATCTTGTGCTTTGGAAAACAACTTAACAGCCTGGAAACAAGTGAACCAAGATCTGGCAAACCCAGTTATGTGTTTCAGGAAGCTGCCTCTCCTTAAGGCGACAGGGTGAGTCATGCTGAGAGTCAACAGCATCTTAGGCTCAGCAACTTCAAGACAATGGTAAAGGCAGCATTGAGAATGGAGGTGGCCAAGGTAACAGCTGTTCCCACCTGGAAGATCAGGAACATCCAATACAAAATCAAACCAGTGATGTTGAAGATTTTTCAGTGGTCAGCCAGAACACCTAGTGATGGACTGCCTGCATAAGCTGGCGAACAGGCAGCACCTGCAAATGGATAAGATAGTGCAGGCCTGAGGGAGAGAAGCTGATAGTCAAGGTAACAGCCTCAAAGATCAGGACTATGATGGGAACAGGGAATCAATATGGAGATATTGACAAGGACCTTCTAGTTAATGAGCTGGGGCTAGGACACCTAGTGGAAGACTGTCCATAACCAAGCTCACAAGTACACGGAAAATGAATAGGAACCCAATGGGGTGAGGGGCATATCAGAGGCACCATTGTCATCTCCTTGCATGACTGTGTATGCATTGGACAGAAGAATGAATGGATGGATGGCTATATACAAGAGAAGCTGTATAGGATATTAGTAGACACGGATGAAACCACCCTGACAAGGTACAGAGTTTGCCATCAAGGACACCAAATCAGCCCTACCAATAGTAATGACATTGGGCGATACCTTGTTTGCATGAGGAGGTTGTCTAGCTGGAGCTGACCCTGGGACACATCATTGTAAGTTTATGTATGTTTGTTGCAAGTGTGGCCAGGATGTGATACTGGGATTGGATGTCCTCAGAAGCCACGATGAGACGGTCAAAGTTGACAGAAAAGTCCTGCGGACTCAGTGAAGAATAAGTGGCACTCTGGAATTTCAATGGACAACCTGGAAAGTTACCCTGATAGAGTTTGACTGAGGCTGCAAGAAGTGAGATGGTTGTGAAGGAGCTCTGGAAGGCAAGCAGCTCAGGAAACTTATGGACCGCCTTCACGATGTACACAGGATGTGCAAACAACACATCCAAGAAGCTAGAGACCAGATGGAGACCCATTCAATTAGCAAGGATATCTGATGGGGTTGTATTCCCCTACATGGGGCATTGGTCTAGGCTTCAACAAACATATTGCAAGGACCATATTGCTTGGTGGAGAGGATCAGTGGTGTAGTCTGCCGCATTCAGCAGGAAGGAAAATACTGATGATACATCTACATTGTCTAGGCCACTAAAAACCCAGGAGTCAGGAGCAGCATGAATTACCTGCGAGTGAGCAACACTACCCCATGGCAAGTTGACTAGATGCAGCCATTGTTCGACTCTAGAAGGTAGCAAACACAATAACTGTGCAAACAAAGTCAACTATCTAGTTTTGTTTAATATCTTCTGGAAGGTTCCTTTCAGTACTCTTTATAACTATGATGACTATAACCTTGGCCTGATTTATGGGATATATATGTATATATATAAAATGGGCTGAGTAGTGCCCATTGAGAGTTGAGAAAAGAAGTAAAAAGAAGAGAGTTAACGAGTTCTGAGCTGATGAGTGTGGACAGATGACAGTGCAGAGTGCAGTTCAGTTGTAACTCAGTAATTCAGTTTGCAATTTGATTCGGTGAATCAGAGTGTCACAGTATTCAGGTGCAACATGTATTACATTGAGTGTCCTAGTGGCAAAAAAAGTGTGTTTAATAGTAACTGGTGTTTTCACTAATAAAGCAATTGAAGTTTAATCTTACAGGGGGGTTATTAATGTTTTTTTTTGGGGGGGAGGGGGAGGCTTATGTTTTTTCAAAATCAATCTTCTCCTATGCAATTTGATCAAAATATTTTAAAAACTTGCTGCAATACCATTTACTTGTGTATAAAACTAAATGAAATAAATAAAAACATAATGAATGTACTAAACAAAATTGTAAAATTTTTGAGGACTGTTTTGGATATTTTATTTTTAATTTTAAGAACCATCTAGAAATCCAACTTAGTTTCAGTAACCATCTTTTGTTAAAAATTCCAGTAAAAATTACAAGCTTATTGTATGTAAGTTGTAGAAGGAAACAGATTATGAATGCAACAAACTGCTTCGTAAATAGAATTGTGGGAAACTAATTTAAAGACTACATTGCAAGTAAGGCATTGGACATCCTTTTAAAATTAAGGTTCCAAATATCTTAGGCTCTTGAAACTCTTGGAATAGATAACATAGAATTTCTGAGGGAAGAAAAGTTGTTATTTCCCAGAAATTGGGAATTTTCACCCATATCCCCTCTTAAGGGATATTCTCAATAAATGTTATCATTTTATTGCAATTTAAGCAAGAAATATTTCAGTTAAAGATATTGTTCAGGCTTCTTAGCAGGGTACCTTTTTGATCCAATGGTGGAGCCCAAAATAAGGTGTACACACAATGATGGCCAGTGCGAAAAATGATTGGTGCCTTCTGATTTAGTATGTTGTATATTCCAATTCGACCTTCTGATGTTCCATATGCAAGCAGACCTTCTTTTTGTGGATGCCATGCAAGCTGTTGGTTAAAAATTAGAATCTCTCTTAACCAGTATGTGAATATGCAATTATTCCCATTCTTTGTTCTCTCTACACGAAATGTGGCACAAATATAAACTGTTTTGTTTTTTGCAACAATGCAGGGCATGAAAACACTGTTTAAATGACATACATATTGTATATAAGCAGCACTGGAACAAAATATACTTAAGTCTACCCATGGACGAAATGCTTTTTGTCATGATGTCTCTTATTTTGATAGCTCTGTATCAATCTGTGAGATGGGTCACCTTATTCTCAGGTATTCTTGTATAGGTGGTATGAGAATACAATTTGCCATATGCTTCCCTTTCCTTTGTGTTCAAGTGGGCATGGCAACCATCTGTTCAACTTGCAGTTTTGGAAACCAATATTTCAGCAATCATTGTAAATTAAGTGAAATTATTGCAAATTCTACTTCATTAACTTGCAGAAAATGTGTTATTATTCAAATAAGTAGAGGACCTGAAGTAAAACTCGCCTAGTATTGGATGCTTTGCTTACAAAGATAAGTTAAATCAGAAACCCTGCAACTAGCATAGCCGAGGTGGTTAAAGCATGCTTTTAAGTAACAGAGTCGGGAGGTAAATTGAATCCTGCATAATGTATACCTTGATGTATTTATTTATTTATTGGAAGAAATTTATTTTCTTGACCTATACAAAATATAAATTTGACAGATTATTGGAACCTCTTTCTGATAAAATTCCTCACATAGAGAGTGAATTGCATGGTTAGTTTTATTTTACATAGCATTGTAATATTTGTGCCATCTTTCGAACACTGCAAATTAAATAGGGAATTACTCCTAATTCAACTAGCAAACATTCCTCTCAAATTAATATTTTCCTTTAAATACCCACATTTAAAGGCAGATGTTTATAATTCTTGAATACTATTATCAGGTTAAAGGATTATTTTGGCCCTACATTATTAATACTTATATTAGCTTACAATGGTTATAAGGAAGCATTTATATCTCCTTCATGATGGAATGTCTCTCTAGATAGAAAGGAAATTAAAATGTTACAGGCACAAAACAAAAATTTCTTTAAAGATATTAAATGAACTCAATATGATTACATTCCTTTATAGTCAATTGTGCAGTAATGTGACACAAATTTAATGGTATGAGAGAATAGGTCTCAAAAGTATCGAAAGCAAATGAATTTAATGTATTACATACCATAAGAAAGCATTTAATAGAATAAAAATTGTATTAACGGTCACAAAAAGGATTCTAAAAATTAGTAAAATGGTATAATAAACAGAACACAATACAGTTGTGAATTGCTTGAACATGAAGCAGCCTTTATACCTAGCTGTGTTGCCATCTTGTTGTTTTCCGCACAATTCAATATTGCTATGTCCTCATTAACTGCCTGTCCTGATGACAATAGATAATTTTGAGGAATTAGAGAAGTTTGTGAATGTTCCGTTTCAGAAAATAAGCACGCTGGAGGTGAGGATCGAACAACTACCTGCTGTCACTTTTGAATTCACAGATAGTGATATAGCAACCGCGACTGTATTTCAGTTGGGAGCTTTCATTCTATTCACCTAATATAAAGTGTTACTCTGTGCTAACTTTGCAACAAATTTCCTTGCCAGTCATTCCTGAGAAAAGGAAAATATTTTGCTTTTGTTTCTAGATATTAATTACATTTATTTTGGGGATGTAAAGAGAAGATTATCTAATATAAACTTGAATATCACAATTTTCCAAGTGGGGTTTAAGTACCTTAACTTGTGTTTTTAATGGCAGTCAATTGATGAAGATATCATTAACTGCTGTAATAGTTTTAATGGTGATTTGAAAATAAGGCCACTCAAATTCATACACGGTTCACTCTGTTAATCTTTTTCCATTTTATCATAAAGTATGTGCATGAAGCATCACTCCTGCTATTCACTGACTCTTTTGTCACTTAGATATTCATTGTAGGCCTTGTCTACACGGTTGCTAAGAACTGACAGTTACAAAGAGTGGCAAGATCATATGATGATTCTCACAAAATCAGTGTTTCCTGCATATCTACATAACTTTCTCAGGTTCAAGACTAACATATACTTCTAGTTTTTAAATTAACTCTCCTATTGACTTTAATAATACCAATAATTATGTTATTTTACAATTGTCTGACAAGATGATTGACTCATTTTGAGAACTCAAAATAAATGAACTAAGACATGATGGAAACCAAAAAAGAAAAAATTACCTATTCATTGCAAAGATTTCATTTGGACCGCTGATTTGCAAAGCATCACTTTGCTACTAAATAGTGGCATTTTGAAGTTAATATTACTTAACCACAATACATAATATTTTTAACTTTAAAATATGGTGCCTATAAATCACTATGTATTCAGTATTCAATCCTCAAGTCATGCATGAACCTGAATCTGAAGAGCAATATTTGAAAATTGTTTTTTTTTTTACACGCAAGCTGTGTGTAGGACTGGAATTTAATAGATAGAGTCAAACTGAAAAATTCAATGCCATAGTTGGGATTTGAACTGTAAATTCTGTGGTGCTAATCTCAGTTCTGGTATTACTTATGAGTCTGGATCTACCTATCAAATATTTTCAAATGTCTATCAATAAAAACATCATTTTAAGCTTTCACCTTCATATGCCTGTCATTAACAAAAGCATCTAAAGGAACATATACCCCACACTGAAAACTGCGATATTTATGTTTGTTCTAGATAACCTTTTCTTTTCATCCCCGAAATAAATATAATTAATATCTAGAAACAAAAGCAAAATATTTACCTTTTCTCAGGGTACTAGAAATTTAACACCTTGCAAGGAAATCTGTTGCAAAAAGAGCAAAATAGTAACACTTAATATTAGGTGAATATAGCATAGCCTCACAACTGAAAAATAGGCAAAGTTGCTGCGTCGCTATCCATGTATTCAAAAGTGCAAGCAGGTGGTGGTTCAGTTCACACTTCCTGCATGCTTATATTCTGAAATGGAACATTCACAAATGTCTTCAATTCCTTGAGATTATCTATTGCCATCATGATAAAGGCACACTTTAGACACCAGTTAATGGAGACAGGGCAATATTGTATAGTGCTGGAAAGAACTACATGGCAACGCTGCTAGGTGTAAAGGTTGCTTCACATTCAAGCCATTCACAGCTGTATTATGCTCTATTTAATATACCACTAACTAATTTGGTCGTCTCCTTAGCGCGGTGGTAGCGCAGCTGCCTACCAAGCGGGAGACCTGGGTTCGATCCCCAGTACCGGCGTGGGGATTTTTCCCCCGCTGGGAGACCTGGACCGGGGTGCACTCAGCCTCGTGAGGTCCCTGGGGGGCCAATTGAGAAGCTACTTGATGGAGAAGTAGCGGCTCCAGGTCGTGAGGACCGCATTAACCGGCCGGGAGGGGCTCGAGGCGCTGACCACGTCTCACCCTCCAATACTGCACCCCATCCATGACGTCTGTAGTGGACCGAGATGGGGGACGCAGCGGCCGGGCGGTAGGCCAAGGCTCCCCGTGAGCTGTCGTGCCATGGAGTTATGTTACTAACTAATTTGTTTGCTGATATTTGCTACATTTTAGAAAGCATTTTGAGACCATTATACAACTTTTATTCTACTAAATAATATCCTATGACATACACTATATTAAATTCATTTGATTTTGATAATTTTGAGTCCTATTCTTACATATCATTGTATTTGTGTTGCTTTACTATTTAATTAATTATAAAGAAATGTATTCATGTGGAGTTCATTTAACATTTTTAAAGGAATTATTTTTGTTTTCTGAGCCTGTAACATTTTAATTTCCTTCCCATCTAGAGAGAGACTCCATCATGAAGCAGATATAAATGCTTCCTTACATCCACTGTAAGCTAATATAAGCATTAAAAATGTATGGCTGAAATAATTGTTTTAACCTGATAATAGTATTCAAGATGCCTTTTGAGTGTGGGTGTTTAAAGGAAAATATTGATTTTGGGAGAAATGTTTGCCAATTGAAATAGGAGTAATTTCCTATTTAATTTGAAGCATTTGCAATTTATATTTTATAACACATTTAGTTGTAAAATTTCAATCATATTGCAGCATTCGAAAGACGGCAGCAAATATTACAACGCTATGCAAAATAAAACTAACCATGTAATTTGCTACTCTATGGGAAGAGTTTTATCAGAAAGAGGTTCCAATAATCTTTCAAATTAATATTTCGCACAGGTCACAAAAATAAAGATTTTCCAATAAAAATAAAACCCTGCATTACGTATGATTTGATCCACCTCCCGACTTCTCTATTAATCAGCAGAAGCAAGCATTTAGCCACTTCAGCCACTCTAATCATAGGCATAATTGCTGCTGATTAAATTTATCTTTGTAATCAAAGCACTCAATACTAGGAGTGTTTAACCTCGGGTCCACTATTTAATCAAAACACAACAAAAAGATTTCTGCAAGTTTATTGAAGTTAAATTTGTAATTATTTTCCATTAATTTACAATGATTGCTGAAACATTGGTTTCCAAAACTGCAAGGTAAGCAGTTGGATGCAATGCTCACTTCAGCACAAAGTGAAGGGAAACATATGGCAAATTTTATTCTCATACCACTGTTGCAAGAGTGCCTGAGAATTGGGTGACTCATCACATGGTGGGTAATTACTTTAGCATATATGTGGTAATTACTCTAGCACATATGTACATACAAACTATTTATTTATGTCATTTGCTGATAAAACTTGAATTTTTTATTTGAATATTTTTAAAAATACATCTCATTGTTCATGTTTATTAGAACAACGAATTTAGACAGTAAAACAATATTATTTAAAGGATGACGTGAGTTAGAATTTTGATTCATGGCAAAAATATCACTATTCTTGTGTATAATAGCTGGTATAAATTTCATTGAGATATCTTGCATACTGTGAATTTCTCAAATTTCACAGATGCATCACCTTAAAAAAAATTCCCACTCCTTTGACAGGAATTAAACCCAGGACCTCTGGGTGAAGTCAATTGCTGACCATTCAACCATGGAACATTCTTAAATAACTTACATAATACCAAAGCTATAATTCCGTCTAGCTTTGGTATTAAGTTAAACTAAGAATTCAGTAGAACGTGGTTTCCAGGTTTGTATCACCTGACATTTGGCCTGGCGGAGTCAGAGCAAAACATCAGCTGATACTTCGCCATTGGACCACAGCCTACAAGCCCAGAAACCACATTCTGCTGGATTAATGCTGGCATGAAAGCCTAAGTATGAACCACCTATTTCTCATCCATAACAAGTGAGAAATGCTGCCTGTTGGTTCAAGTTGGTGCCTTATCCTATGCATGCTGAAAATCAAATTATGTTTGACTGAAGTACAGACAAATCCCCTTTTTATACATTTTATTCAAACTGCACTTACACCTTCCTACACTTTTCTCTACCTAGTTATGTATGATGTGTCTTGTTTCCTCTTTCCTCTTCCTGTATTTGGACAACATACCCCTCCTATGTGCCACTGCCCTGCTTCAACTTTCCATACTTACAATTTTTCTATCCTTTGTTCCCCTCATGTTCTTCCCTGAAATAACTTTTTTTTCCTCTGTGACCTTATCCTTCTTTTGAACACTGCATCCTTACCTTTTGTTAATAGTTTTTCTAAATATCCTGTGCTTCTGTTGTTACTCTAATCTTTGGGATTGCTCCTTTGCAAACTTTTCACTCATTGATCTGCTGATATGATCTCTCCCTCCCTCCTTCTCTCTCTCTCTAGGACTTACTACTACATTTCTTTCTTCCCCTTCTTAGATTCTTCTACCTCGCCTAGCTCTGACATGCTTTCCTTCATCGCCTTCCTTTCTTGCTCACTGTCTTGCCACCTCCTGCTGAGTTTGCCTTATATTTCTATTCACCTCATAGTTCATTACTCTCTCCTGAGTTTTGAGTTTTTGCAAAATCTATTTTTTCTGTGTCCTGCTCCTCTGCTTGTTCTGGTTTTTTCTGCCATTTTATAACCAATCCATAACTTAAAGTATCAAATATATGCAACTTTTCTTGTCTGTGGGCTGTTTTTCTTTGCTCAGTTAATCTTCTTAGTAACTGCCTTTGCTCATAAGACATGTCTTTCTTTATTAATGTGTATATTGGTCCCCTTCAGTTTCCTTACTTGCTTTATCATTACCATTACTATTTGTGTATTTATGCATGTCATCAATATTTTCTCTTCCCTTTCCAAATCTAAAAGCATTGCATATTTCACAGCTGTTCACTTCCATTTCTAACCCTCTGCCAAATAGTTCCCTTACCTCAGTCTTTCATCTTATCTTCCTTTTTCTTCTATTATTAGGTTAAACCTTCCGCTCATATCTTCCAATTTTCCAATTCTACTGATAATCTGCATCTCCTCCATGATTTTTCTCCATTCTCTACTACTCGTCTTCACTGTCCTGTTTTCCTTCTCATATTTTGCTCTAATACTTTCTACAAATCTTTTAACTCCCTTATTATTGCTCTCCTGTCAGGCTACTTATTCCCTTCTTTCTCTCACCTGTAGAGCTGCTTTGGCACACATTTGGACTACTCCACTGCTAGGTTTGCACTACAGAAAATATGAACTCAACAATGCAACTGTTAAAAGAATGGCACATTGTATTAATGAAGGGTCACTAGCTATATTAAAAATCATTTTCACGTTATAATTATTTTCAGGTCTTGTTTTATATAGCTGCAACTCTTAACAGATTTATTTTGTTTAAAATTTCAATTAATTACCCAATTTGTTTGGGATGTTTTATTTATGGCAATGTCCAATTAGGAACTGAATTTGGTAATGAATTTAATAATTTTTTCCATCCATACACACATCCATCCACATGCCCATCTGTCCATCCATCCAATACATTGCAGCACCTTTATATGCTACAAAATTTGAAAGCGCACATTCTTCCCTAAAAATCCAACCAACTCTTGTGAATGCATTTCATAATTGCATAGTTGAACACTGCTTGTATGCTATAAACAGCAAATGATAAAGGTGCATGACATGTGATAACCATGGGGCCAAAAATGTCTATTCCAGGAATAGAATACAGCAGCACAATTGTGAACCAACATTGCATGTAATTAAACATCAAGTTTCAAAGAGAAAAGAAGAGAAAAACTGTAATGTGGGATTCCCATTCATCTGGATAATTTTCCAGTACACAAAGGAGATCTATTTCACATCCATTGTACTCAGTTGACAAAGATCTAAGGATTTCTATTTCTGAAGCTGATGTAAGTATTTGAGGAACACAATTAAAATGAGATTCTATTGTTACAGCAATTGAAGAATATTTCTGACTAAGAAATACAGTACCTTAGGAAATGTTTATATATCACAACATCAGCAGAATAAGTACCTTCAAATACACGACTTTATTATAAACAGTATTAATTTCTACATTAGGTACAGTAAACACTGAACATTTCTGCTATTTATGATAATCCATTAAAATACTTACTACCATGACTTTGCCTCCAACCTTCTGCCATAAGGATGTTGTCTTATACTTATTTTGTGCGCCTACATTCCAAATACGAATTGTACCATCACCAAGTGCAAAGGCCAATCTGTAAATAGATATTTATATCTTACATAAAAATATGTCCTGCTCATTTAAAACAACAGATAAGAGAACCAATAAGCAAAATAAAAATGAAGGAAAAAGGACAAAATTCTGGTTTTAATAAAGAAACAAAAGAAGATCAGAAGTCTCCTGTTAGTGTGTACAAGAAAATTAGCTTTAACAATAGCAACAATCAACATTTAAGATTAATTATTTTTCTCAGGATATATATTTCCTCTTATACAATTATTGAAATAGTCAAGATAGTACCTGTTTGCATCCAAAGGTGACTGAGCGATACAGTACACATAGCCTCCATTAAGTGAAAAAATAGATGCTTTCTCTGAGTGCCAATCATAGCCAATCAATTGCGTATCATGTGATGTTGTCCAGATTACTCTTTTTTCCTTTGACAATGCTTGAGCATTTTCAGTTTTAATGGCATCATTACCAGCAATGCATTCTTCATATCCTGTTTCAAAGGTTAAATACATTTATGACCTCCATCTGAATCACAAAAAATATATTGTCTTGAACATTTTCAGCATAGTATTTAGAAAAAGTTCTTGCTCTTTTTCGCTTTTCCCACCTTTCCAAAAAGCCAAAAATTCCTAAGATCAATTTAAATTAAATGTGAAATGGACCTAAGGCACTGATTTATGAAAAAGAAAAAAAAAAAAAAAGAAAGAGATTAGCACAATGAATTTTGAAATAAAAATGGTTTCCTTCACCAAATTGTAGATGGCAATAATGTAGTTAACATTCGTTCCTCTAGCAAAAGAAACATAATGTTACATAGAATCCCTTTTTAACAAAATTGATGGTCAAAATTTTCTTCTTAACCTTTAGTTTGCTACATATGCTGCTTTATTTCTAATTTCTAAACCAACTTTCATAACCCTACTGTAAGTGCCATTAATGAACCAGTTCAAATGGCCATGAGCATTAAGGCAATAGGCAATGGACTGGCCAACCAAAGTCCATTCAAAGCCAAGCATTGTGAATTTTAATCCCAGCAACAGCAATCAAATATGCATGTGGCAAAGGATGGGGAAGGCTCAAGTAAACTAACTGGTGTAATGGCATACTTGCTAAGCTGATGGGGTTACAATTGACTGCAGTTGCATGGATTTTGCTATTTTTCTTATTAAAATAAATTTTAAAAAAACAAAACAAAAAACTAAACATACCTACAATTTTATTGCAAAAATGTAATATTTTTACAATACAAAAAAACAATTACTTGTATCTTATGGTTGAGGATTAGTACAACATGAAATTAACCCTGGAGCTCAAACCCTATATTATACAGTAGCGCTTAAAAACAAGTGGGACTTGAGTACTAACAGGGAACAAATGGTTCAATAAAGTTATCTCCATAAAAAAAAAAAAAAACGGGAACATGGGCATCAGAACCATAGAGAGCTTCTAAAACGTCAAATGTAAGCAAATATGTAAATCAGCAATAACCACACACTTCTGGGAAACTCTTCATGACACAAATGAAATTGCTAAATTATTGAAGTGCATTAACAATGCTTAAGTGCCAGATCTTTGGTGTTCTGGAATGGGGTCTTTCAGGTTGGTTCCTAGTATTTTTTGCAGACTGTAGTTGTTTTGGGGAGCTAATGTCATATTGTATGCACATTCCAAAAAAATTTCAAAAAATACTATGCACCAACCAGGTATTCCAGAACACCCAAAATCAAGCATTTACAAAATAGAATGTTCAGATTCCACAAACACTACAGAGTAAAACGAAGAGAACTTTAGAAACAAGACTGAAAGAATATCTCAGAAAATTAAATACAGACAGACAAATCTGACATTACCCACCACTTTTGGTCATTAAACCATGAAATAAACCAAAACATTACACTTATTAAACCAGCAAAATACACAGCATTGGATGGTTGGGAGAAGATCCACATCACTAAGAACCAAAATAATCTAATGAATTTTGATTTGCTGTCACACAGCACTCTGAGGAAATACATAACAGGAACACCAATCAGGTCAATGACGAATAATTACAAAACCAGCTGAGGAAATGCTGCGTCAGTTGGAGTCTGCAGAAGATTAAGTGTACACGTGCTTTCAAGCATGTCCAGATAAAATTTATCTGATAGTGATATTACAGTGTTACTATTATGCTCAATTCAACTTCTAATGTAAATTAATATTGTACTTTTAATCCATGAATTTCAGCAGCCACAAAACATTTTGATTTCTGTAGCTATGATTATTGATTGTGCTGCCATTCTGATTAAAACAAAAAACACACACAAAACATTGTGAAAATAAAGCCCTAACAAACAATATACAACAACAAAAATAATAATAAATAATTATTATTTTTATTGTCATTGAGCTGTACAGCAAAAGATGTCACAAACTTACAAAAGTGTTTAAATATAAATCTTCACAATACAAAGTAGTAATAATGTGTTTACAAATAAGAGTATTACTAAGATATAATGAGTATTTACAATTTTCTTTATCAAGCACCTATACATGAACAAAATTACATTACGTTTTAAAATATTGCTGTACTGAATAATAAGGTTTAGCAACTAACCATCCATACAGCTTATTCTTGTAAGTTGATCCTGAAAATTGTTTTATTTCTAAGGGTAAATTATTGTAAAGTTTTATACCTAATATTTCAAAACTCTTCTGAGATGTGGTTAGATTGCGGTATGGCACATTAATGTTGACTCCCACTAGTGTGGTATGTATGTATATCTTGTCTATTTTGGAATTCAGGTAAGTGACTTTTATGTACAGTAATCCAGAGTAAATGTATAAATTTATTACAGTCATTGCTTTTAGTTTAATGAATAAAGGTTTGCAGCTTGCGAGTTTTGGTGCATCAGAGATGATACGAATATCTTTTACATCCCTATCGATGTAAACATTATGGGTCAACTTAAGTTTACGAGGGGCATAGTGAAAGTCACGAGCAACACTGTTTTACAATCTTAATATTTATTTTTAAGCCAAACCAAATACATCATCATAATCTACAGACTTTCCTTCACTTTTGGACATAGTCTCCATTGTTTTGCACACATTTTTCCCATCGTTCTACAAGTTTGAAAATGCCCTTGTGATAGAACTCCGTTCCAGCTGCCCGCAGACCCTGACGCACTGCTTTCCGAATATCCTCCAGCGTCTTGTAGCGTTGGCCACGCATCTGCTCCTTCACAGAACCAAAAAGATGGTAGTCGGAGGGTGCCAAGTCGGGACTGTAGGGAGGATGTGAAAGAGTTTCCCACCCTTATGCCTTGATCTTCTCCATAGTGGCACGGGCAGTATGTGGATGCGCATTATCCTGTTGAAGGATGATCCTCTTTCCAGGGCGTTTATCACGCAAAGCCCGATGGAGCTTCAGTAGTGTCTTGATGTAGCGGCCAGAATTTATGGTTTGTCCAGGTTCAAGAAAGTCAACCAGAATGCAACCTTGTGCATCTCAAAAGACACTTCCCATAACTTTTCCTACAAACTGCACTGTCTTCGCTTTCTTCTTCGATGGTGAGTTCAAGTGGTGCCATTCCATACTCTGACATTTCGTTTCTGGCTCATAGTGATGGAGCCAGCTCTCATCTCCAGTCACAATACACGTCAAAAATTCATCACCTTCATTATGAAATCTCTGAAGAAGGTTTTGTACAATGGTTCTTCTCTGAAGTTTGTGGTCTTCAGTCAATAAACGGGGGACCCAACGGGCACAGACCTTTCGATATCCCAAGCTGTGGATCATTTCTTGCACTGCACTATGTCCTATTCCAAGTTGCGCAGCAATTTCATTCACAGTGAAACGCCTATCTCCTGTAATGAGCTCATCAACTCTTTCCTTGTTGCGTTCTGTAGAGGCAGTTCGAGGACGCCCGCTACGAGGCGCATTTTGCAGACTCGTGTTTCCATCTTTGAAATGTTTCACCCATCTTTTAACACTACTGTGCCCCATGCAGACACCTCCATACGCACGTTGAAGTCTGAGATGAATTTCAGGAGCAGATTTTTCTTCTTTCACAAGGAATTCAATGACAGCACGCTGTCGAAACAAAACATCAATGTCAGCCATTTTTTCAAACACCGTCTGTGGTCACGTGATAGAAGCTAATGACGTCACAATATGTCAACATGTGGCTTAAAATCTGTAGATTACAATCCTGCAATTCGTTTCGTTACATTGTTGAAATTTAAATTTTTACAATGGGTTGCTCGTGACTTTCAGTATGCCCCTCATATATTGAACAATGATGTCAGAAGCGTTTGAGACTTGCAAGATGGGAGTTTAAAAATATGTTTTTCTTGTCTTTAGAAGAATGTAACATTACATTACAATACAATATTTTTTGTTAATTTGAGGATGATTTTCATTAAAAATATTTTAGAACTTGTGCCTCACTAAGCCCTTTGTTGTAATGAATGACCAGAAACACTGGGAGCATACAACCATTCAACTGCAAAATTTGGTGGTTCTTCTTCTTCTTCTTCTTCTTCTTCTGCCCCTCCTCCTCATTCTTCTTCCACATCCTAAGGATTCTCTCTCTAATTATGCAGCTTAGAGTATTCATCTATGATGCTGAGATCAAGACTTTAAATGTTACACCATCCATCTTTCTTCAGTATCCTACAATCTTCCCACATATAGATAGAATTTTCAAAACATTCTTCACTAGTCGCAGTAGCCTGTATGATGAAAACTATTTCTATTAAAGATTAAACCCAAAAGTACTATTCACAGTGAAGTATTTTATGATAGAGTTTTGATGCATCACTCCCATTGCACATTC
Organism: Hymenopus coronatus; assembly: GCA_030762935.1. Classification (NCBI taxonomy): domain Eukaryota; kingdom Metazoa; phylum Arthropoda; class Insecta; order Mantodea; family Hymenopodidae; genus Hymenopus; species Hymenopus coronatus. Next base: position 76,793,437 of record CM060897.1, on the reverse strand, counting down.
CCTATAATTAATGAGGAAAATTTGTACTTTAATCACTACTGATGCTTACCACTAAAAAAACGAGTACTTTGTTGCTTTAAATCTATAGTATTTTTCCTACAGACAGGATAGCAAATTATAAAATCTGATGTGTTACACTCACATGACTTTCTCTAGCTGCTCTACAAACTTCTTAAATTAAGATTATTCTTCTTTCTGCACCTTGCTAATCGAGATAATCATTAGCAAAATGTTCTTATTACTTAGTTCCTTATAAGTAGAAGGGAACTAAAGGAATGTGTTATGCTAAAGCAATAGTCAAATGTTTTAAAACCTATTGTTATGCGATTGTTACTGCAAATTGCTTCTTTGCTTGGGCAGGAGTAGAACAAATGAAAAATGATCACTTACTGTCTGAGAAAAATATAAGTACTTCACAACTGAAACTAATAACAAGGAATATCTCGGAAACAGTTACCTTCACAACAAAAACGTATAGGACATAAAGTGAGTGCTTTGATGAGATCTCATTTTCTGTGTTGTTAGTTTTTGTCTATCTCTTATGTTTAGCAGTTAACCAAAATTCGTCAAGATTCAGCAAGAATAAAGAGGTCTTCAGAGGCTATGCCCAGAAAATTCAAGATATACATTTTATTTGGGATGTAAATATTTTAATATACAGGATTTTTAGTCAAAATCATTAGCCATTTTTTAGAAAATCAAAATTTTCAAACATTTTTTCATGTAAAGGGTAGTTGGGGTGGGGGGATTTACTAGAAAATCTTTGTGTCGCATCTTTGGAAGATATCAAACTTAAGTACCATGTTTATTATTTAACAAACTTTTCGTTTTTGAGCTATGTTGCCCACAGACACAGACATACAAACATTTTTCTAAAAAGGCTTTTTTTTTTTTATTTGGGGGTCTCAAAACAGTATTTCTGGTGAAATCTTGGTATCGAATTTTTGGGTGCAATACATTCTCTATACTCTATGTACACAGTACGTATGGAGAAAATAAAAATACATCCATTTTGTTTGGGTTAAGAAACATCTTTAGGGTCAATTCCCTCAAGAAGACAAGATAATTTTCCTCTTTTCAAAATTCAAAGTTTCTTAATTTACACTGAAACTTAAATGGCACATATTTTAAAAGGGTATGTTGTCTTTTATTAAAATGATCAAAAAATCTCTTTATTGGTATGGTCTCTAATTCGTTGAAAGGTGAAACATGCATATTCTTTCACTTCTTGATCCAAAGCCACTATGCACCTCTGTACTCAGAATAGTGTTTCTTCTGTTTCAAAATGTTGAACAGTGATGAATTAACCATTTTATATTCTTTCACGTTCAACATCCAAATTTGGGGAATCAACTCCACATCTTTAATAATTGCAATGTTTTGTTGAAGAGTTAGCTTCTTTCATTCAATAGCCATTACAAATTTTAATTGTTTTCTCACAGAGACTGTGTGTAGGACAGGAGTTGGATAGGTAGAGTCAGACTGAAAAATTCAATGCCATAGCCGGGATTTGAACCACTGATCTCCTGGTTGAATTTTTCAGTCTGACTCTACCTATCCAACGCCAGTCCTACACATGGACTCTGTGAGAAAACAAAATCACAACTGTCCATAATAGTTGACTATTTTCTGAATCCTGGGACTTACAATACTTGCAACGTTGTAAATCAACATTGGAATTGTCATCTCAAAATAATTTGAGATCCCTTGTGGTTTACCAGGAAACATGCAAGTCAGTTGAGAAATTCAATGCTATGCTGGCATGTTGCCATAGTAGCTCAGTGGTAGAGCAACTGGCTAGAGACCGGGAGATCTGTGGTTCAAATCTGGCTATGGCATTGAATTTTTCAGTCTGACTCTACCAATCCAGCCATTACAAAGTTTGACAACTTCTACTGAAGCACACAAACTGCAACTTGCAACACATGCTATCAGTTCTACAAGACAATTGAATAGGATACAACCAACAGGGCAAGAATAAGCATGAAGTGAGTTTCACGCTTCGGCTTAGGCAAAAATCAAACATCTGCTAATCCCGCACCTTTACTGAACCAATAAGATTTAATTACAGATATTGTAACAAAACCTCTGTTTTCACTCCAACTAAACTCTTTATTTCTTGCACCCACTGATTATAATCAGAATCTGCTCACAAATAACTTCTTCCTTTGATCTTTGAGCAACAATTCTGCACATAGTTTTCTTTTGATGTTCGCTGTGGCAGCTACTCTACACGCTACGAATTTCCTGTCGAAACTCACTCAACTGCTCGCTATGCATTCCCAACTGAAACTTAATTCTAGGCAGAGCTTCATTCCCTTTTTGATACCTGTGAATCAGCTGCAGAAAACTTCTAGAAACAGACACATGCAAAACCACGGCTAGTATAACAATAGGCAGTTTCAATGTCAAAGAACTTTCCGGCACAATGGGTCCATTCACACAGATGTAACAATTGTAACTTCAAATCAAAAGACTTACTGCCAGCACTATGTCTACTAATGCATGTGTAACAATCGATGTCAATAATCAGGTATGACACAAAGCAAACCATTCACACATGTTTGGCAATTACAGCTGCAGGGCGTAGTCAACATAAACATCTAGACAGGCTAGAGCATAAATGATGTCATATTTAAAATTTGAAAGTTAGAACACAAATAACATAAGTGCTGAAAATTTATTATTTTAGCATAATCCTATATTGAATCAGGAGACTGTGAAATTTGAACCTTTGAAGAAATGGTTCATTTGGACAACCATCGACAGCTGCCTTATTTCTGTTGTATTGTTTAACCCTTTCACTGCTACGGTCGAGATAACTCGGTCACGGAAAAACATCCCAGCCATGCTATGGTCAAGTTAACTCGACCAGAGGTTTGAGCGACTGTAAGTCTTAGAATATCATATGTAAAAGCATTTGAACTGTGTAGGCATAATGGTACATCTGTTAGAATTCAAGAGAACTAACTCTCAACCACTTCCTTGAATGGTTATGACATCTGAAAGGAAATAAAAGCAAACCGGTGCAGGAAAACTAATCTTGTAGCTCTACATGCTTCTAATCACATGATCAGCATAACGTAATCAGGGTAAAATAAGTAATCAGGGTATTCTAAAAGCAGTGAGAAAATGGCTTTTTCAAGCAGTATGCAGCGTTTTTGTTGCTTATAATAAATTATTAGAAGTTTTTGAGGCTTTACAGTCAGATTTTTAGATTTATCGGAGTTTGGGGATAGTGACAGTGATATTTATGTTCCATTGTGTGCATTGTGTATGCTCATATAAAAACATTTTCAAATGAAAATTTGGAACTTCTAGAACATCTAAAGAAGCCTACATCATTTCTGGTGAGTTCATATTTAATTTTCAATAGTTCTGCATGATTTTCTAAGAGGTTTAAAATTTCTGAAATTAATTTAGCAAGGAGGTGCTTCTCGCCTACAAATATGTCAGCAGCGAAAAGGTTAAAAGCTGGGTTTTCATTAAAGAGAGGTTCATAAATAGGTGCTTGACATAACATTGTTCTTATATCACTTTTGCTGGTACTTATAAAAATGTTCGTTACAATTGGGCATTTGTAAAAAGCAAGGATGTTAAAAAAGGGTTCTATTGTAATTAGAGTAAAGCAAGATCCATTGCACACAACCAGGATGTTAGATATATAGGAATCAAAAATAACAAGCACTTCAAATACAGTTTAACATAGCCTAAAACTGTGATGTAAAGATGTAGAAATAAATACATCATTCATAGTAGGCAGGATGAAGGTTTTAAACTAGTATAATGTAATTCCTGCTGCACTAGGTAGTGCTAGGTAATCTATTCTCATTATCTTAACATTTGATTTTCTTTCTTCTTTTGTTCCCCTTCTTATGGGGAGTGAAACAGTACAATTTACAAGGACTGGACTGTAATATTACCATTAGATGCAGGTTTGGTTTCCACTTCTTCGTTATTTTTAACTTCAGTATCCTTGTACATTGGTGCCCAATATTTTGGACAGCATGCAACAGTGAAAATCCCTCGACTGTGCTCTGCATGCACAAGGCTCCACATATTATTTGAAGGTTTTTCTGATTTAGATGATCTTAATCTGTGGATAAGTAATAAATATACATTAAATTAAGTTTTCAACAGAATTAAATATAGAGTATTGATGATTTGAGAAAAAAAACAGCAATTAATTTCAGAATGTACTATGTAGTGCTATGTTGTAAAAACATTTAGTTTTACAAATAATCACATGCAACAACAGTTATTAGTTACAGGGAAGTTTCACGCAAAATAGTGTCTTAATTCGTAATGATACATTTGGCAGCCCTAAAATTCAACTGAAAGTAATCTCTGCAAAATCTCTGCAAAGTGACCAATAAGCATTGATACTTGGCTTAAAAGAGGGAGGGAGGGAGGGAGTTAGGGAGGGAGGATGCTTATCTGACAGAACAATTTATTGTACAGGGTGTATATAAATGAATATCAGGGTTTTAACTCTTTATAATATTTATTACATTCAACTTACAGTTATGAATGATATGTCAAATGAAAAAGCAACTCAAACAGTTTTACCAAGAAGCTTATAAATGTTTAATGTGACTACCCTTTGTCACACGGCACACATCAACTCTATAGCCGAGTTCTTCCCAAACATTGATAAGTATGTATTCAGTAATTGTAGCAACAGCTGCTTCAATCAGGTTTCTTAATTCAGGGAGGTCAGCTGTAGCGGAGGCACGTACACACGAACCTTGATGAAGCCCCAAAGGTAAAAATCGCATGGCGTTAGGTCAGGAGAATGTGGAGGCCATGCATAGCAAGCCCTGTCATTGGGGCCCTTGTGGCCTATCCAGCGCTCGGGTACAGTGACGTTCAACCAATCACGTACTTCGTTAAGCCAGTGAGGTGGCGCACCATCCTGCTGGAAAACGAAGTTCTCTGGCTCATTTTCTTCCAACTGAGGGAAGAGCCATTGCTCTAGTGTATCAAGGTAAGAAGTACCAGTTACAGTAGGTTCGCCAAAAACGAAAGGCCCATAAACTTTTCGCCATGATACGGCACAAAAAAACATTCACTTTAGGGGAATCTCGTTGCATTTGTACCATCTTGTGAGGATTTTCTGAGCCACAGATGCGCACATTATGAGTGTTAACATGTCCACTAAGGTGAAAGGTCGATTCATCACTGAAGACAACACGATCCACAAAATCGTCATGAAACAACATGTTGTTTTCTGTAAGCGTTTTCTTACAGCTTTACAAACAGTCGACGCAGAAACTTGTAATTCACGACTAGCCTTCCAGACTGATTTCTTTGGGCTACGAGTGAACGACTCTCTCACTCGCTCAACAGTCTCTTCACTTACTACTGGTCGTACCGTGCTCTTCCCTTTACAAAGGCAGCCGGTATCTTCAAACTGATTATACCATCTACGAATGTTTTTATCACTAGGAGGATCACAACCGAACTTACTACGGAAAGCACGTTGTACAGTAACTACAGATTCGGTCTTTGCAAACTGCAAAACACAAAACGCTTTCTGTTTTACTAGTCGCCACCTTTGCTACTGCCACTGTCTAGCGGATTGCGGCAGAAACATTGCACACACATGCGCACTTGTGCCAACAAACATAACTGTTTGAGTTGCTTTTTCATTTTACATATAATTTATAACTGTAAGTTGAATGTAATAAATATTATAAAGAGTTAAAACCCCAATATTTATTTATGTACACCCTGTATATTACATGAACACCCATGTATAATTTCACACATATAAGATTAAACTTGTTCAAAATTTGAAAACTCCAAATCGGAGCAGTTCACTTCAGTTTACAAGAGGGTTTGTTTTTCTTTAGGAAGATGAAAGAAAAATTAGACAAAAGAATCGGCTTAAGAAGGGGTTAGGGTAAGGTTCAGATTGTAGAACAACTCCATGGAGTTCAATTTTAGAATTAAAAAAATAAGTTTTGTACTCCAGAAAGTCTCTTTTTGACACATTTTCGTTTATTTACAATTAAGTCTTTCATATGACATATTTTATTTTGAGGGAGACTTTACCAATGAAGCATTAACACCTGCAACAATGTTTGCAATTGGTTAGTCTAACTCTTAACAAACAGAGTTTAGAATCATCAGAGCATTATTAATTTCAATATATGCATTGATGATAGTGCAACTATTTTATTGAAAAATCCTTATTTAGATTTTATATTGGACAAATTTTTAATTTGAAAAAAATCAAATATGAACCCAGCCAAAACAGCTATGCTAATTCAAATAATGTAAAAAATTCCTTCAGGGTTTACAAAAACTTACTGTGTTTTGTAAATATAGCATGAATACTTCCAAAATGGTTTTACATGGTGTGGAGATAACAAAATCTGAGTCCCTCATGTAGAAATGTTTATCGTTTCAGTCAATGGTGCCAAATAAAGTAGAAGGGTATTTAGAAGGTAATCATTCTAATAAAGATTAAAAACCAAATAATATTCTAAACATCTTTTGAAGTCCAGGAAAACTTCTAAAGTGCATTAGTAATATGCACTTCTGATTCTGACCAAGTGTTGCATGTTTCATATGTAATTTCTGAATTAATAATTGAACAGGAAAATCCACTTATTATTGATGAACATTCACAGCCGAAAAAAAATTGTTTAGTGATGCTCCAAAAGAAGAAATATCCAAAATTTCATTACTGAATATTCAACATTGTTAGTCATAAAATTCAAGGGGGATACTGTGTGTGCCCGGTAGTGTGGAGGTACTGCGTCTGCCTCACATTCAAGAGTTGGCAAGTTCAAGTCATGCTTAGATGAATTACATGGATAAGATGTTTCTTTGTGGCTTTCCTTTATCCTGAGATGATTAATGTTGATTAACTTTAAGCTCCATAGACCCTGAGACCACTTGGGCATCATTTCACTAATTTCATCCATCATTATCAACCAGATTAAAGGATGTTAAGCTATAATATGGGGGAAAAAAATATACTGTGTTTGCTTTACAGTTGGACAAAGCCATGATACAAGTATTAGGTTCAAATGCAGTTTACCACATTCATCCCAATACAAAACAATTTTTTCCAAAATGTTGTCTTGCTTTCATAACGTGTCTTTTTTTTCTTTTTTTTTGTGGGGAAAAACTATGTTTCTAATTTTGCAGATTCAGTAGTGGCGAAGTATTGGTGAAAAGATTACCACCAAAGTCATGACATATGTGGCGAGTTTCCTGCATTTTATTTGGATGGTAGAGTTAGCTATTACTGGACCTAGAGGAATTATAAACATCTTCTTCTCACCAAGCCTAAAATAAAACTAGAGGATTTCCTTTCACATCAGTGGTTACACCGAATGTTGTATTGAATGTATTGGGAGCCATTTATCACACAAGAGGTTTGTCTACATCACATTTCCCTCATCCCACCATATATAAATATACCAGAACATCTTCCCAGTATCTCCTGCCCTTTACATGAATTTTCGCACAAAATTGAATAAGGCAAATTGTTTTACGATATTATGTCATCTAAATAAAAGATCTTATTAACATCGTTGCTGCTCTGCTGTTATCATTACCACCACCAGTGTTATATTCCCCCTCTGTACATATACTGGAATGTTTCCGTTCTCACTTCTCACGCTCTACCTGCTCACCCCATGAACTTCCATGCAAATTCAAATTAGGCCAAACTTTTACTATGCTGTGTTCTATTAGATATATTGTCTAAATAAAAATCTTTTCCATTACTGTTGTTGCAACTATGTGCTATCATTATGACTTGTCATTGCCAATTTCTCCCACCACACACATACTGAAACATTTGAGTTTTTCTCTCTGTCTCTCTCATCTTTCAAGTGAATTTCTGTGCAAATTCAATTTGGGTAAAACTTTTTAAAATGATGTCTTATATTAGGAATGTTGTCAAAATAAAAAATCTTATCTAGTATCAACGTTACAGCTGTGCTGCTGCCAGCATCACATCCCAGTGCACACATACCAGTATACTTCCATTCTCCTCTCACCCTCTAAATCAATTTCTTCCAAGCAAATTTGAATTATGTAAAAAAAAGTAAAAATAAATAAATAAAAGGACTTAATTAGCTAATATGTCCATTATTTTCTTACCAAACATTATCAATTTATCACACATTTCACAGAGATTAAATTTACTTATCAACAACAAAATTATTAAATTTACATTATTTGAACATTATTAGTTCAAAATATTTATGTGCAACATTTTAAATTTCTTCTTTTTATTTTCTCTATCAGTACATACATACAATGTACATAGTAATTAGAGAAGATATTGCATTCCACCTAAAAATTTGACATTTGAGGTTTCAACGGAAATATATGTTTTCAGGTCCCCTGAGTCCAAAAAAAGCATTTTTAGAAAAAAATCTGGGTGTATGTGTTTATACATGTGCATTTCTGTGGACAGCATACTCCAAATGAAATGAGCGTTAAATACCAACTTAGTATTCAAGTTTAGAATCTTTAAAAGTTGCAAAACACTATTTTCAAGAAAATCTTCCTACACAAACTACATCTTACATGGAAACGTTTTTGAAAATGTTGCTTTTCTCAAAAATGGCAAACGCTTTTGATTAAAATTTTGTATATTAAAGATATTTACATCATAAACAAGACGTATATTTCAAATTTTCTGGGAATAGCCTCTGAATACCTTTTTATTTTATAGATGATTTTATGCTAAATTCCAGAATTAAGTTCCTGCATTTAAGGTCGTCTTATATTCGGATAAACACAGTAGATAGATAATACAGAATAATTTTTATTTTTTCCAGAACTCTAAACTACTGCTACAAAGATATTTATTATCCTGTTAATTGTTACTTTGCTGAACATAGTATTTCCTTGGGAAATTGCATCTCTCGTTGCACAGATTGAGTAGTGTCATTAAAGAGAAAAATTAAAGATTTTATAAACTTCATGAGTAAGAGTAGTTGATTCTTGCTCAGGAAGACGTTAATTATGAGACTCCTAAAAGAGGACATTTAGAATCTCAGTTAAGTACATTAAGATGATATGCAAAAATAAGACCAATTGAGCGAATGAATGAATGAATCAATCAATCAATCAATAAATTAATTAATGAATATATTTGTACAACTTCCTTTACATAGCTTTTATAATTTTATTGCTCTAACCTAAACTGTGCAAAAATTAATTAATTAATACATTTGTACAACTTCTTTTACATACATTTTATAATTTTCTTATTCTAACTTAAACTGCGTACAAATTTTAATTGACCTAGTTGCTATCTCAGTATGCATGCCACACCATTAGCCTCCTGGGTAGCTCTTGTCAACCTACCCTATTTATCTTAATTGTCCCTCTCCTCCACCCTGTCTTCTTCTTTTGCATCCCTACTTTTTTTGCCTATTTTCTCCTACTTTTTTCTCCCAAAACTTGTTTCTCCATAATGCTGGTTCCTTGCATCCTATCATATAATGCTCTCTACTTTCTTTTTCACTGCCTCTTATCCATCTTAAAAACATTGTTCCTGTTCTCATCCAAGTTAGTCCTTTTTTCTTGCCTGTTATAGTAATCTACATAAGGTCTCTCCCCCAGTCTCCTTTTATTTGTTTATAAAGTTGTATGATTTCTAGTTCTCTAAATATCTCCTGCCTTTCTATGTCTTCTACCCTACATTTTACTAGTTTACCTACATTATTTTCATTTCTTTCTTCAAGCTTCCATATATCCCCCATGCCTATTTTCTCCATAATTTTTCCAACCCCTGCCCACCAACAATTTGTGCTCTCTAGATTTTTTTGTTGCTTCATACTTAACTTTAACATTTCTCCATCTTCTTTTACCAAACATTTACACCAAAATGTTATTATTTTGTCCATTATAATTCCATTCCTTCTTTTTTTCCTAAGTTCTACTATGGCAACTCCCTTAAAGCTGATCTCAGTAACCCCAATAATTCTTTGCAGAACATTCTATACACATTATCGACCTTCTTGTTTGTGTCTGTGGCCCCCCAGATCTCTAATGCATAAAGCATCCTTGATTCTACATCATGCATTCTTTCCAGCCACTTGGTTTTCATCTCTAACTTGTATTTGCAAATTCTAAACCCTGACATTGCAGCCCATTTGTTTCTATTTTTCTCCCATGTTCACCCATTCCCCTTTGTTATTCAACTTCACTCCCAAGTATTTGAATTCTTTGACCACTTCTAATCTTGTCCCATTTAATACTCACATCTCCTCTTTTCTCAATTTAGATTCTTTTTTGAAAACCATAACTTTGGACTTGCTTATACAGGATATATCTTTATTGGTGACATCTATTTGGGAGACGTGTTCCCGACATCAAAGTAAAAAAACTTCATATGAACATGGGTCTGAAAATCATTTATTCTAGAGTTAACACAAAATAGGTTACAAAAATTGCTCGAAGTGGCTTCCTCTTGCTCTGATCAATGCAGTAAGTCCTGTTGTACTTCATTAGGATTTTCAAATATCTAGTAATGAGTGTTATAAAAATAAAAGATGCTGTTGCAATTAAAATCAGCCTCATCCGTGAATAAGATACCATCAACAGAGGCTCTCTCTCAACAACAGAGTATGCCAGAGCATGGAACACAGGCATACCGCATACAACAACCTTTGGAGGTTCATAGATCCAGCACCAGATGCCTCCACAAGTGATGTACCTCCACCCTTATTGTTGCAAAATTCAGTCAGAATTAGGGGTTGAAAATGGAAACTGAAACTGGTGTCAGTAAGTAATTACTAAGTGATGTTTTGTGTTAAAAATATTAATTGAAATTTTTTTCATTTATTGATTCATAGTATTCAAAATTACTGAGATATCTAATAGCTTTCTCGTGAAATACAAACATTTTATTTAAGTTGGCTGCTATTATATTTCCCTATACAAAAATTATTAATGGCTGAAGGAGAAATAAATAATCGCTGCAGTAGTTATAAATTTTGTTACATATAGAGGAAATAGATTTTTACATATTCAATTTCCTACTCATTAATATGGTTTGTGAATGAGAGTGATTTATATAAAGGTAGTCCCTTATAATGTTATATGATTCAATAATTTAACTGGGTTGTTTCCAATGATTAATTATCGGTTAACATGTTTAATATCAAGCACCATTAATTTACTCTTTCAGGGCTATACTAACAAATTTAAGCCTCCAAATTATAGAATAATTTATTTAGTATCATTCAAGGTGGTCTCTAGAATAGTGATGTCTTTGTAATAAACAGTGGCTGTGGAAACATCTGCATGTGGAAATAATTTACATCTGCAAATATGATATCATTAATAATTTGCACATAAAGAATGAATATTAGAGGTCCTAAAATAGATCCATATGGTCCTTCATGGATAAGTATTTGCTATGTTTTTTTTTTTTTAAGATTAAAGATTGTTTTCAATTGCCAATATGTGAATTTAAAACTAGTTGTGCTAGGCCACAAATTTTATCCACCAGTGTAAACTTAGCTACACAGTTGAAGGCTTTTTGAAGTCTAAAAGGACTATTGCAATGTAGTTACCCAAGTCACAATAGCTTATTATCTCTTCAATGTAATCTGACATACATTTTATGGTAAAGCTGTTTTTCACAAAGCCATACTGATGTTTAGGTAAAACAATCGTGCTTTTCTAAATAATTCATAATTCTTCTATAGAGAAAAGTATTTTAGAAAAAGCCAGTAGAATAGCTATTTACATCTTCTTTATTTCCTTTTTTATAAAAAACAAGTATAATTGTAACAATTTTCCAAGTATCATGGAAGATTCCAATTTTTAGGCACAAATGTTGTAATTATAATCAACAGGGTTATGTATGCTATTGTTGTCCTGCATGTTTTAATGAGGGGAATAGGCATTCTATTGCTGCTAATATTCTGCTTTCAAAAATTTGATTATATCTCATAAATCCTGTTATCAGTGGGATAGAGGTGCACAGTAAAAGCAGATTTTGCCTGGTAGTCAAATACCACTGTAGGTATTACTTATGTGACTTTTGTATATTAGCTAAGATGGACAAAGAATGGTTATTAAGTACATTAGCTACCTGTATTGGTTCTTTGACAGTTTCATTCCCTGCATTAATGGCTACGCTGTGAGAGGTAGCAGGTGCTATCTGAAAATTACTTATCTGCCAGTTCGTTTTCCATATACTATTCGAGCTTAATATTTTATTCCTGATACTATTGCATTTAGTAGTTCTAACTAGTTGATTACAGGCATATTTTATTGATTTATAAGTGGCAGGGTTCAATGTCTTTATTTGCGTTATTGATTAAACTCTCAATTTAAGTCTCATATAAATTTAATTTGAGGCATTATCTATTTATCCTGCCCTGTTATTTTGAGGATAAATTTTTATACAGCTCAGAGGAGGCAATAAAGATTAATACAATAGTATAGAATATCAAAGATATGCGAGTCGCCCTCCATGGTGTAATGGTTGCCATGATAACTTCATATATCCAAGGTCACAGGCTCAAACCTGGCGGAGGACACTGGATTTTTTTCGGGGAATAAAAAAATTCTTAGCATAGCTTCCTTTGGAAGGGAAGTAAATCGTTGGTCCAACTTTGTAGATTCACGGCATGTAAAAGAACCTCAAGCCTGATAAAGAGGCCTCAAAGCCAAATTAGCGGGCTTTCGCACCCAGTAGAGAATGGAATGCTGAGGACTACAGCAGTTAAAGAGCGTCCATAAATAAAACTCCTTTTCATTTCAGAGATTGGGAAACAACCATGCCAGCTCTTGAAATTCCAAATTCTTCCCATAAGATAAGATGCTTTATTGTCAATACGCTTACAATAAATGAGTAAAGACTCCATAAACAGTGACTCATCAAGTATGAAAATACAATTAACAGGTAAGTTACAATATAAATTGACATAGTTTAACTGTGATGGTACTAATCTAGGAACAATAGTGTAATATGTAACTTACAGAATGAAAAAAAGTTAAAAAGATTTATCATTCATGTATTCAGCAATTGAGTAGTACACTTTGTCAATTAATAGGTTTTCAATGCTTTGTTGAAACAATTGCTGTTTTTTATTTCCCTGATTTTAGTTGGTAGTTTGTTATGAGCTTTTATTCCGGCATACAGTGGACTTTTTTTTGTATAATGCTAATCTATGCATGGGTAGTTTCAACTTATTTTTAGTTCTTGTTCCATGGTTATGTTGTGTTTGTGAGTAATACATGGCATCAAAGTTTGTATGTGATGTATTTATTTATTTCATATAGGAATTGGGATGGTAGGGTTAGAATTTTCAACTTTTTGAACAGATTTCTACAAGATTCTTTTGCTCCTGTTTGTGTCATTATACGGATTATTTTCTTTTGACTTTTAAAGATTGTTTCCCATCCTGTCGAGATTCCCCACAGTATTATTCTTGTTTCGAGGTTTGTTATTTTGGCTATGCAGCTCATATTAAAGCACGCACTAAGATAGTTTTTTGACAAATAATGGATATGATCATCCCATTTTAATTGCTTATTTAAAAAGAGACTGAGAATTTTAACACTTTCTTTATGATTTACTGAATTAGTCCTGAGGTTCTCACAATTTTTTTCTTGAGTTCTGAGCTGCATAATGGAGGTTTTAGCAATGTAAGAAACAGGATAGTGACGCATTATTGAAAGCTTCAAACCAATAACAACAGATATCTCAGAATGGCTGATACCACAAAAAAGTTATTTAAAATAGGCTGTCTTTTAAGAAGCGCTTCAGTTTTGTGTAGTAAGTTTTTGTCTATCTCTTATGGTTTACCAGTAATACAAAAATTCTGAACAATGAGATTTTCATGGGCTATTTCCTGGCAATTTCAAAACAAACATTTTATTTATCACATAAATATCTTAAATATATGTTATTTTAGTTAAAATTATTGGAGCTTTTTTCAGAAAATAAAAAAGTTTCCATATAAGGGCAATTTTACGGGAGATTTTCTTTTAAGTTTTTGTAGCACATATTTGGAAGATACTGATCTTAAACACCAACTGTAGTATTTATTGGACATTTTGTTTTTACATGCACACACACTTTATCTTTTTCTGCAAATGCTCCTATTATTCAGGGGTCTCAAAACATATATTTCTGCAGAAATCTCAATTTCAAATTTTTGGGTGGAATGCAATACTTCTACTACTAGAAAATTGTAGAGAACAAAGAATAACCTTTATGTTTACAACAGCCTAATTATAAAAAATACATAATTTAGGGCCGGTTGTATGAACTCTGAATAAATCCTGGAATAGTTAATCTTGGAATACACTATTCATGGTATAAATGTGGTGACGAGTTGTACGATGCAATTTTATTCCTTAGATATCTATTCGACTGTTTGTATATTTAAAACTAATGTTGGCTATGCTGCGAGTCATTCGTGGCCAACTTGATACGTAATTAGTGCTTTGTTTTGCTGAAAACTTCATTGTTTTCACAATCAGCTGTTCCTAAACTATGTATTATTTCTTATTTTAACTACTTACGGTACTATGAAATCATTATGAATGTTCATGAGCGTGTTCGGATGTAGAATTTCTATACATTTTACAAAACATAAACACATATGTATACTGTGACTTCTTGCGATAGGTTATGAGTATGGGAATATAACCTTACCATATGTGCAAAGTTGTATCTTGTGCTGATATATGACATATTTCCGTTTCGGTGATCAAAACGTACTTAGCCTCATTTCTGTATTTTATTTATTAAAATACTTAGTAAGTGAATTTTGAAAATTACATTTTAGTGTTGCCAATGCCACTATCAACTTAAGATATGTATAATTGAATCGTTGCACCAAGATAAATAGAAAACAATTTGCTATATAAGTATTATTAACCAACAGAAATATTAGTAGTTATGTCGAATAGTACATTAAACCATTCTCATTACATTTCGCACTTTGCTGATGGCAGTATTTAATACAACAGCTAGAAATTGTCAACCAAAACAATAAAACCGAGAACATTACATTTTAGGGAAAGTATTCTCTGTTCAATCAAAATTGTCTCTAATGTGTTAAACCTACAGCATATAATACGAAAAATTATGAATTTATTGTAAAATAATATATTTTGATTTACGAGCTTTGATGGCGTCTTTTAATCTGGGCATCCACAAAGCTTGTAGTGTTATAGTTTTTAAACTTGCACATAACTTCCAAAATCTGATTATAGTACAGAATGTCGCTAACATTAATACTTGTTTTTATTAAAATCTGGACATCTATTACCAACACGTGCTTCGCTTGGTCATGGTATAGACGGAATACAGCAGGGTACTCCATCTACACCATGACCAAGTGAAGCACGTGTCGGAAATAGATGTCCAGATTTTAATAAAATTCTTCACTGTATGTAATGGCTTTTTTAACATTTTAAAATTAATACTTGTGGTTATCTTACGTTTTGAAGCATATTGCCGTAGAAGTAACCTATCCTTTGTATTTCGTCAATAAAACGTAACCTCATTCTTTACAATGCTATGCATTGTGCTGGTGAATTGCTGCACTACACTATTTTATATTTATCTTGGGTTGGATTAAATTTAATTGTTTCCATAAAATAGAGGTATTTTGATGATAATATTGTAGGTAGATTTTACTTTTTTATAAATGAAACTTTATTTCAACTATCTTCTTGTCATATCTATCTTATAACCATCAAGTTGTCTGTGTGATATCATTTCTCAACTTTAATTTCATTAAAGCTGTGATCATTTATCAGACTATCTCTACAAAATATTGTATTTAGGTATAATTTGTCCTTAAAACATATTATAAAGAAATGAATCGTTTATATTGGTCAAATATGGGTCAAAATTGTGCCAAGTACCCAAGCGGCCATTTTCCTTTTTATACTCTATTCTCGGAATATCGGCTTATCCCCGCAAGGAATCATGGAATAAGTTATTCCATGTTTATTCCTTGATAGTCTCTATTCCGTTGTCGTACAACACAATTTTGCACATAACCACCATGGAATAACGACTAACAGAGGTTTATTCCAAGTTCGTACAACTGGCCCTTAATGTAATAAACATGTAACTCACTTGGCAGAGAGTATATAATTTAGGTCAGCCTTTAGCAATTCTCCACATGTTGAACCAACATATATTGTTGAAGCCTCTGGCCAGGCAATGGAGACCCAGCTTACACTACTTCCATAATTTGTAGCCATTTTGGATCTGCACAAACACATGCAACAAATTAAAGTAAAAGCTGAGCCAATTAATAACTCTTCTCAACACTCACTTGTTAAATTTTGCAGGAAATGTTTCAGAGGTTAGCCTCCTCCATTATCAGAAAATTGACTCAGTGATGTTGAAATTGATTAAAAGTAAAAACTGAATGGATTAATTGATTTCAACAATACTCATCAACTTCCAGTATTTGAAGATATGTGAAATAAACAATTATGTATCACTCAAAGCAAATTCTTTGAATAGATTTAACTGGCAAAAAATAGTGCTTACTTGTGCTTTTCTTAATGAACTAAGGAATAGATAAGTGAAAAGTTTTAAAATACTTTTTAAATTATTTAAAAAACAAAGTAAGTACAATAAAACCCTGCAATTACGCTCTTCATGGGACTGTGGTCTAAATGTGCAATAATTGGGATAGCACTACACATGGGTTATGATTTATTAGATATGAAAAAGCAATTTTGACACAACTTAATAGGTAATACAATAAATATTTCTGAATATGGGTGGAGTACAGTGCAAAATGAAGAACAAAAGAGGATTTCTTATTGTTGATTGCTGTGTCTTCTTACTGTTAATTATTACGTTTACGATTTGCCATTTCATACTATTGTTGTACAACAATCACTATAGCTGCACAGAATTCAAAGAAAGACATGAGGTTTATGTTGAAACATGGCCATTTTTTTCTATCTGACTGGTCTAGAGGATGGAGCGGTGGAAAACATCCTTCACTACATATTACTCTCTCAGTATCTGTTTCAATTGTGTTGTCACCAGTTGTACTTGTTTTCTGGCAGTGAAATATTGCTTTGCTGTCTTTCAAATTGTTCTAGCAGATTTTGGGAAATGAGGAAAACCTTTGCAATCAGAGATTGAGATTAGGCAGTTAAGGATTGCCCGCTCCCATGTGAAATGTATTACTATCTCTTTCTATTTTCCATGTTCCAAGTTAATGCAAACACAATAAAAGGATAAAACACTTTGACAAGAAGCCTTCTGAAAATGTAAATTCCCGTCATGAAAAGGTGATGTTATAGCCAGATACTGCCAACTACAGGGCTTTTCTAGGTAAAGTGCTTGAGCCCGCGACCACTGCAAATAGGTAAACTGCATATTTTCTTATTCTTTTAAAACATTCAAAATTTTGCAATTTATTTACAATATTTATATTCTTTTTTGGCCCTAAAAAGTGCTAATAGTGGGATTTGGAAGCATTTAAGGGGTGTAAAATCATACAGTATTAACGTAGAACGTCCATAAGCTTTACAGAGTGCAACAAATTAGCATTATAACTGGGAGCATAATTACAGGGTTCTACTGTACTATTTAGTCAACTAATATTTAAGAAAAGCACATTCTCCTATTCATGCGGCAAAGGAAAATTCTTACCTTCTCTGTCTCAGATGTTACTGACAAACCACGAAACATGCAGTTTTGTCCAAAACATTTCCTGGCCTGAAATACTGTTTGCCAAAGATGGCATTATTTCTCAGCAAAATATTAAAATGTTCTGTTACTGAAATGGTTAAGCTACTTGCTTCTTTCTTTTTTTCTTTTATTTGAAACATAACTTTCTCGCTAAAATACTATCAATTTGGATGTGTGTCAAATCTTAAACCATTCCACAGATAGAGCATCAGATTTTCAGCTTCACTTACTTATTAATTGTTAGAACTAGTTTTGAGGTATGTTGCTCCCATCAGCAGCTCCCTGTTGGTTTCTTAATGAATCTATGTAAGTTATCCCTTGGCAAGATTTCAAAGCTTGTCGTTCAATCATTGTATTTGGTGATATATAGTGGCATGAGGGTGTAGTTATTAACAGGTTTCAGCAATTTAATTCTACAGCATTACATTACAATAAACAGCGATTGAAAAATGTAAAAAGAAGCTAGTAACAGTGAAGAATAACACAAATATTAATATAAAAATAATAGTTGCAACAAATCTTCACTTATGTTGATAATGCAATGAAATCATTGCGAAACTAGTCCAAGCAAGGATTCCAAAAGATAAGTGAAGATTTGTTGCAACTATTATTTTTATATTAATATTAGCGATTGAAAAGCTTTGAAATGTCCAACCAGCAATAACTTAGTTTCATTAAAGGAAAATAAAATATTAAAACTATGCTGCTTCTCAAAAGAAGGTATTTCCCTGTGAATGCAGTGGTAAGATTATTTCTGCATTAGTTTCGTTAAAGGAAATTAAAATACAAAAACTATGTTGCTTCTCATAAGAAGGAATTTCCCTGTAAATGCAGTGGTAAGATTATTTCTGCATATCATTACTCTGTTATCACTGCAGAAGCTAAATAAAAATCTACTTAATGAGTAGATGCAGGTAAACAGTTTAGGTTTTAATAAAAATGGTGTTATTTTTTCCCAAAATCAGTGTTATAATTAATGCAATTTTATATCAAGTTAAAGAAGAAATTTGAAGTTAAGTCCTTATTAACCTACTTCAAAAGTATATTAACTTACATTCACATAGAATTATCCTCTAATTATTCCATTTGTTTAAAACTTGTATAAGTGTACAATGTGTCAAATGTCCATGTTATTGATTAGACTTGCCAACTTTTGACAATTATTTTGACACATATTTGCCTGATAGATTATTTTTTATTATTATTATTATTATTTTGTTGTTGTTGTTGTTGTTGATTAACATATTAAGATTAAGAATGACTTTGTTATATTTCTATATAATTCTAGATTTAATTTTTTATATATTTTAATTTGAAGTGTAAATTCGTATATTTGTATACTATTATCTTAACATTTTGATTCATAACAAACAAGTGTTTATAACAGCATTGATCTACTAAATTCGTACTGAACAATATGAGAATTAACTCAGGATTTAGGTTATTTAACTTTTAAATGAAAAAATAGTCATTGTGTCCAGATTTCCCTGTTTCAAAATTGTTACAGAAGGAAAGAAATCTTTCAGAGTCAACATTTGTGCATGACCGTCATTTTATTTTAATAGCATCCATACTACTTCAAGGTGCGTTTTTGCAAACAGAGGAAGTGATAGGCACACCACTCAAAGGGCTTCCACTTAATCAACACTATTCAGTGACATCTGCTTTCAGAGGTAAATGGTAAAGGTTACTGCCAAGGTCGCAAGGTATGCAGCAAATTTTATGAGTTTCATTTCATGACGAATGTTAACAGGCCTATAAGCATTTTCATTAGCAAAGATTTCTCTCTAAGACTAAAATAAAAATTGAGGACTGCTTTCACATTGGTGTTTTTCATAATGTTGTATTGAGAGCCAACAGTCAAGCAGACAGAAAGAGGTTTAGTTGTACATTTCCCTCCTCCTGTACATATACATTTCCATTCTCCTCTCTGAATCTCTCTGTTGTCCATAGCTTGAATTTGTGTGCATTCGAATTAGGTAAAACTTTTTATGCTGTCCTTATAGAAAATTGTATCTATCATTGTAGTTACAGCTAAGCCACCACTGTGACCACCTTGGGCAGACATGCCTTTTCCTTCTCTCTCCTGCCCACAATGTGAATTTCTGCATAAATTTTTAATTGCATATAATGTTTTTAACAATTATGTGTTATATTATTCTTGTTGTCTAAATAGAAAATCATATCCATCATCATCATCGTTACAGCTACACTGGACACACTGGTACATTGCCATACACCCCTCTCCATCTCTCTCCTGTTCAAAATGTTTATTTCCATATAAATTCAAATTATTCATTTAGGTAAAACTTTTTATGGCCATATGTTATCTAAATGGAAAATCTTATCCATTATTGTTATAGTTAAGTTGACACTGCCATTGTCGCTATCATTTTCTTTGATCGCACACATACCAGTACATCATTTTAGAATCTCTTTTCTCCCTCTCTTCAAAACATTCACATGAATTTCTGCAGAAATTTAAATTAAGTAAACAAATAACAAAAAAATGCAATTAATTGTACCTTAGTTTGTTAAAATATATGGCAAAATATTAAATTTTATTTAAAAATTAAATTTATGTCCTCTTCTTATACTGATTTTCCAAAATTAAGTTCTGTCATCTTGTATTAAATTTATCTTGCCTTCTGATAAATACAGTAGTAAATATTTGGATGACAATCTTGGGGAGTCTCACTAATGATCCTGTATGACCATGTAGGCTCCCATATAATCATATAGGCTTAATGCTATTTTTTTTAATGAATCTCCACATTCTGTTTTTCTTGCCCAAGCAAATATGTTTTTCTTCATCTATGAATTAGCATTTTAGCTAGCTTATAGGCCTAAGGTATATAACTAAAACAGGGTATGAACTTTCTTATACAAGAGTCACTCCAAAAGTTTTGAAAATGGACACAATAAAATTTAAATCTGATCATTGCATCTTTCAAATTATTCTCCGTTACATTATAAACACTGTCTCATCCTTTCAAACCATTTTTCAAAAGCTGAACACATTCTTCTTTAGAGAGAGTGCAAATACATTTTTCATAAGCAGCTACTATGGCTTCAAGTGACTCAAAACATTGACCACAGATTTTTTTCTTTCGTTTTGGGGGTTAGAAAGAAGTCACATGGGACCAGATCTGGAGTGTAGGAAATAAGGGATAAATATCAGATTCATGATTCTTGCAGAATTTGGGTTGATTCATGTGCACTCTGGGCAGAGGCATTGTCATGGTGCAACAAAATTCCATGCGACTAGTCTTAGGACACTTTTTTTCTCAGTTCATTGAACACTTGTGACAGATTTTTCGTGGTGGTCTTTTGTCCCTCAAGCAAAATTGTCACAACTTGGCCACTTATTGAGAAAGAGGAACAGATCATCCTGCCAACACTTCTCGTTCGCTTTACTTTGGTTGGGGGATCATCTCCTGGGAAGACCCAGACTGATGACTTAGTTTTTGGATCATACTGATAAATCCAGCTTTCATCATCTGTTACGTCAAATTTTTTTTTGGATCTTCCTCCACTGAATTTTTCAATCATTTCTTGGCACCATTGGACACGTGCTTGTTTCTGCCCATTTAGAGTGGAGATCCAAAGACTGCAGAGCTTCCTGACATCAAGATTTTCTTTGAGGATTATTCTCACTACTGCCTATCCAATATTTAGGGCTTCTTGAATCTGACCATTCGTGCAACTGATATTTCTGCAACATGTGCTCTGATTTTACTACTTTCATCCATTGCTGCAGTAGCCAGCTATTATGTTCGGTCTTCATCTTCAACTCTACATACCAATGCTAAATGGTGGATTGAAGGGTAGAGACCCCCCCAAATGTATGATGCAATCTTTCAGGACATTCTCTCTCTCCTAAATATTTTAAAATCCTAGAAATGCTCTCGCTGAAGATCCATCCTAACATATGGCATACACATATACATACACACACATGCTGATAATGCACATTGTTGGAGCATGCCCAAACTTGTACATGTTGCTCTCTTCAATCCGAAGTTAGGAAATGTTGATCTGGAATACAACTAACTCATTGCTGTTCATTCTCAAAATTTTTGGAGTAATCCTTGAACACTGCTGCATATGGCAATCATAAACATACATTGTTTTAACTTAATACACAAGAGATGTACACAATAAAGGGATAATTATGCAGTATATGAGTCAGTTATTTTGTACAAATCCTTACGTATGTTTAATTTTTGGAAAATGCTTCAAGAGCTTTCACTATCAACAACTGACTGGTTGTTTTGCTTCCATCATCTCTTGTTCTCAGATTGATTCAGATGGTTCTACCAGGTCAAAAACAAGAGATAAGCTAGTGGGCTGAGCGATAATGATAGCTTTTGAAATTTACTTTAAAAAAAAATAAATGAAAGTTAGAACAATGTACTAAGCAACCAATTCTAATACAATAAGCTTGTCTTGTTGTTCTTAGGTGCAGTAATAATGCAAAACAAACCTGTGAGGTTGAGCAGCTAGAGGTTGAGGAATGGCAAGAACGTATTCATATTTTCCATCTCCGATAGCCTTCCACAGATAAACTAGTTTACCCTTAGCTGCTGATGCCAACAATATTTCATTGTTTGAATTCCTGTTTTCTGGAGGTTGAAGTACATTATATGGAACTGGACACCATGCTAGTGATATCACTTCTGTATCGTGGCCTCTTAGACGATGGAGTACTTTCCCTGTATATAAAGTAGAATTTAATATTACATAATAAATCAAGCCTTGACTTAATGAAGATGTGGTATGGAAGGATCAACAATTTATACAATCTTTTATTTTTTTATTCCCCCCTCCTTTCTTTTTAAATTGCCTAAAAGAAACACTACAGTGAGAATTTGGAGCAAATTATGGAGAATTATATAAATAATATCAAAAGAAACCTATTGGTTACAATAGCAGTTCTCAAACTTTTGTATTTCACATCCCCTTTTTTACAATGAGTAATTCTGCATGCACTGGCATAATATAAGATACAAAGAAAGATTAGCCTAAAATACAGTTATATAAACTTGCAATCCCACATCTTCCCTTTAAAGCTATGGAGGGCTGCCCATAAGGAGACCTGCCCCAAAGTTTCAGAACTACTGAGCTATAACATGTTGCCTTCAAAGGACAGTCCTTTGCAATAAGATAGAAAAAAGAAATGGTTCAACATTATTTTACAGTATGAAGGGGTGTATGACCAATCATAATAAATTGAACATTCAAATACTTTTGGTGATATTATAAACACTGGAATATCATTTAATTTTCTTTGCCCTTTGGAACAAGTGCATGTTAATGGGCATGTCACTTACTAAATACAATACAAAAAATCTTATTTATAAATTACTTCAGAAATCTTAGTTACTAGTGCAGTATTATATAATGCAATATAGTACAAGAATTTTTTTAAACATAATATAGTGATAGAAATCTTACTTGAAAATATAATACTGTTTTTTGCAAAACTATGTGGTCAAAAAATGTTACATTTGTCGAATTTAACAAATCATTTGTTTTATAAACAAATTGTTTACATGCATCTATAAATGTTACATGAATATTTCACCTTTTATTTAATCTTCAACGGAATAAAAACAAATCCTTCATATAGTATTTTGCTCTTTTTAAAAGCTTTGTCACTTTGAATGATTTTTATATAGTATGAGAGTTTGTTATATAGTTTATATGCAGATGCTGTAGGTTTAGTTTTGAAGAAGTCAACGAGTTGACAGCCTTTGCATCTCCAAAAAGTTGTTGCCATCATTTTTCTAGCAGATGTCGTCTTTGCCTTCTTTGGAGCAGATTCACCAGAGGCAACCCATTGTTTTGAATATTTCTTGGTTTCCATGGTGTACACTCACATGACTTTCTCTAACTGTTCTATAAACATCTTCAAAAAGATTATTCTTCTTTCTACACCATGCCAATCGAGATAAGCATTAGAAGAATGTACTCATCTTGCAAGTAGACATGAGCAGTCAAGTTGCCCATTACAAGGAGTGGGGGAAAGAGGCAGAGACTGGAAGCAGTAGTTGGTATGTAAATGCACGAAGTCATCGGTTACCATCTGCAGCAATCAGATCATGCACTGGACATCATGTTTATAGCACTCTTTTCTACTTACACAGCTAATGTTTAATTCCTTATAAGTAGAAGGGAACTAAGGGAATGCACTATGCTAAAGCGATAGTCCAATGTTTTAAAAGCTATTGTTAAGCAATTGTTATTGAAATTGGCTTTTTTGCTTGGCCAGGAGTAGAACAAAATAAAAAGACACTTTCTGTCTGAGAAAAGTATGTTTTTTAAAATTGAAACCATTTACATGTAATGGAAATGGTGAACTCTACAACAAAAATCTGATGTGTTCCATTCATATGACTTTCTCTACATCCTTGGAAAAAAATATTGTTAAAAAGTTTATGCTTCTATTTACTTCATGCTAATAGAGAAAAAATTAGCAGAAACAGTCTTATTATTTGCTTCCTTGTAAGTAGAAGTAAAATAAGGGAGTACCATAGGTTAAAGTGATAGTCAAAAGCTGGTTGCTATGTGACTGAAGTTCCTTTGTTTGTATGTATAAGGTTTTTTAAAGCTGAAACCAATAACATGGAATATCTCAAAAATGGTTGACTAGATAAAACCAAATATATACATAACATAAATTGTGTGTTTTAACATGCTCTACTTTTTTTGTGTGGTAAGTTTTTAAGCTTCTCTTACGGTTTAGGAGTTATGCAAAATTCTATAAAATTCATCCAGAATAAAGTAGTCTTCAGAGGCTATTCCCAGAAAATTCAAGATATACATTTTATTTGCCAGGTAAATATCATTAATATACCATATTTTAATCAAAATCATTTGAAATATTTAAAAAAAAAAAAAAAAATTTTCGAAAAAAGTTGTATGTAGTTGGGGTGGGGAGATTTTCTTGAAAATCTTCGTGTCGCATCCTTGGAAGATATCAAACCTAAATACTGAGTTTGGTTTTTATCGTACTTTTTGTTTTTGAGCTATGCTGCCTATGGACACATACACACAGACACACACATGGACATTTTTCTAAAAATGTTATTTTTTGGATTCAAGGGGTCTCAAAACATATATTTCCAGTGAAATCTCAATATCAAATTTTTGGGTGCATTACAATACCTGCTCTATACACTATGTACATAGTACATATAGAGAAACTAAAAATACATATGACATAAATTGTGTGTTTTAACGAGATCTACATTGTGTAGTAAATTTTTGCCCATCTCTTATGGTTAAACAGTTATGCAAAATTCTGCAAAAATCAACTGGAATAAAGTGTTCTTCAGTGGCTATTACCAGAAAATTCAAAATAATAGGTTTATTTGTGTTGTGAATAACTTTAATATACAGTATTTTAATCAAAATTGTTAGAACCATTTTTGAGCTATGCTTTACATACACACACAAAACACAACATTCGTTACATAACATCAAAAACCACAATCACTTGATAGAAGCAATTAAAACACAAAAATCTTAAATTGTTCCAATGCATAAAAAAATTTCCTAAATAGAATGAAAAAAAAAAGTAGGAAAACAATTATGAGGTACGTCCAGAAAGTAAGTTCAGTTTGGTAATAAAATTAAATTGTGTACAGATACAGAACAATTATTTATTGCACAAAACTCTACAACTCTTAAACTACTTTTCCACATAACTGCCGAAATTTTGCAGGCATTTGTCATAGCGTGTTGTATACCTTCTTCATAGATGTTTGCCGCCTGTGTCTTCAAAAAGTTGGAAACATTTTCTTTCAGCTCTTCGTCATTGTTGAAGTGTTGACCACCAAGGAAAGATTTGAGATGTAAGAACAGATGAAAGTCACTAGGAGCGAGGTCAGGGCTGTACGGAGGATGGTCAAACACGTCCCAGCCAAATCCCTGTAGGAGGTTTTTCGTCATATTTGCAGTGTGTGGTCGTGCATTGTCGTGAAGAAAAACAGCATCTTTTCACAGCAATCCTTGGCACTTATTCTGTATTGCGCGGCGCAATTTCCTAAGTGTCTTGCAATAAACATCTGCTTTGATTGTTTGACCACACGGTAAGAAATCGATGAGTAAGATGCCTTTCCACTCCCAGAACACTGTGCACATCATTTTTTGAGGTGTCAAGATTTTTTTCGGCTTAACCTTTGCTGGGGATGAAGTGTACCTCTATTCCATTGATTGCCGCTTACTTTCAGGGGTGTTGTAAGAAACCCAAGTTTCATCTCCTGTGACTATCTGTGTCAGAAATTCTTCGCCGACTTCATCATAATGGGTTAAAAACTGAATAACTATATATATTTGGAAAAACAAGAACCGCGTTTTCAATTTTGAAATCCTGCCAGGCGATCTACTGATTCAGAGGTTCATCAAACCACCACCAGGGACAGAGACAACCACCACAGCAAGCAATGCCGGCAGTCGACCAAAGGAATTGACAATGGAAGCACATGGCTTCTGAAACTTGTTTTCCGAAATAAAAAGTAAGTGATGTAGTGTTACAAAATTCGACTCAACTAACTTTCAATTGTTAAAACACACCACTGTCACAAAGTCCACCATATATCAGGATAATTTTAATATTATTTTACTGTACTATCAATCAATCTATTTCTCTCTATTTTACTGTGCAATGTGTCGTTTTATGATCTCTCTCTCTCTCATACCTGTATGCCTGCCCACATGCACACAAACTCAGAGGTCTTTCTTGAAAACTAATACAAAACAATTGGGAAATTTTGTATACCTTTAGTGCTGATGATGTAAACAAGTCCTGAAGTTGAGCCTATAGCTACAGTTTTTGCGTCATGAGGACAACAAGCAACAGTAAAGGCACTGATTTTGTTAATAATGAGATGGCGTGTAGTGTTGCTAAATATATCCCACAACACAATTTTATGGCTGTCATCAACTGAAACTATTAGATTAGGATCTGCCATGGACCAGTCCAAACAGTTAATCTTTTGACCTTCCTGAAAAAGAAAGTAGGATTTATTCTCAAATATTCATAAACATAATGATAAAATATAGGAAAAATATATTATAAAAGGATATAATGAAAATAACCAGCACAAAAATTAAAATCAGTTTCTTTTACTCTAAAAAGAGCAACTAAGTTTAGGGTATGTAATGGAATATATGTGTGTGTCACTTTTTATAATATAGTAAAGAAAAATAACAATGAGAAAGAAATAATACAAAATCTAATCAAGAACAGAGCTTGTTTTTTCATAACTGCTGCATAGGTAATGCTGGGCTCTTATCCAAATTTGAATCCACTTATTTTCTAGTAAAAACAAGTTATTATTGAGCATTCTATGGTTGTTCAAAATGAACTGTGACACTTAAATCCTGCAGTGAAAGATAATGGATTTTTTAATGCTAGACTGAATCCTGCAGAAAGATACCATCAACTAAAGGAAATGTATGGTGATATAATGAGTGAAGTAAATAAGAGAAAGTGATGTGATGTGTTCAACAGTAAATGGATCATAATGAAACTTTACCTGGATGTCCATCACTCATCACAGATGATTTGAAGAATGAAGTGAAACAAAACATCATACTAGATAGACATTTAACCTTAAATGAGTTAAAGAGTTTCTTTCCCAAACATTTCTCCTGTTTTACTTGGTGTAATTTTATGTAAAAATCTTGAATAAATGGACTGTGCAGCCAATTAGAACACCAAAATTCTAAAGCTTGTGGACAAATATGATAAACTCTTAAATAACAAATGTGGAGAAATAAAGTAAGCTTCAATTTGTAAATAAAATATTTTTATGAATAAATTAAAGTCAAATGATGGTTACCTCCTTGATTACCCTCATTTTTGTAAAGTAAATAGCTAAAGTAAATTTTAAATCACTGTAGCTTCACCCCCATTTACTGGAACATATTTTAGTTTTCTGCTAGATGAAGTATGGCGGTGAGCCTACTGATGATGGAGCTGATAATCTCAAAAACATATTCCAGTAAATTTTTATAATGTAGAAATGAAGCAAATGAAAAAAATTCATTTTGAGTAAGTAATAAGTAAAAAGTAAAAAAAAAGAAATAAATAAATAACTTGATTGTGTTTACTAAAATAGAATTAAAACATTAACATTTGTTTAACTACATGTCAATTGCAGACATGTTGTGAAATTGACACAATACATAAGTTAGAAATACCAAATAAGCAGTACGCATAAATCAATATAGGCCATCATTTCAGTAGTGCAAAATATTATATTGACATTTGGGTATTATTGACAAATTATTCTTAAACAAGTTCTTGGTTTGGTTAGCTTTCTTTAAGTAGTTTCCAGAAATTGTGATTTGTTATGCTGCCGGAATGACAAAACAGTTACCAACTTTAATATGAATTTGTGATTCAACATAGTCAGTCTGAGTAGCTCAGTTAGTTAGATGATGTCTTACTGTTCCCAAGGTCGCAGGTTCAAACCTAGTTCAGGCCAATGGTTTTTATGTGTGCTTAAATGTGATAGCCCCATGTCAGGAAATGTACTGGTAAAGGGATGTTGCACTTAATTTATTTTTTTGGTTTTAATGTTTGTATAATCAATAATTTTTTTAATTATTGCTTTTACCCCAATACTGGGAATTGTTCATGAATGAATTACATTTTCAGATGTAATTAGAATTCGTGTTAATACCTTTTTTGGATAAAATAACTCCTACTGGATGAAATTCCAGCATACCAGCAGTACTGATATGACCCTAGCAATTGGCACCATCATTAATACTTTTTATTTATTTATTTATGTATTTATTTAAAGTAATTTCATTTTGAATACAGTGTCACCAAATTAATATTGATAAACATATTAACGTTATATTTTCCAAAAATTGAACATCAACTAGAAGCTAATACATTGGCAAATTAATAAACCAAATGTCCTGCACCATGGGATTATGAGGTTCAGGATTGATTATTCCCATGGTATTGCATTTCCTTGTCCAGAGTGCCCACTCAGCATTACATGGAAATTGGGGGAGCTACAGTAAGTCATGCAAACCAGAATTCTAGCTGGGGGATGCTGACCCATCACCTCTCATATCAAATGGCTCATCGTCCACCTTGCCAGACATTAAGTGAATGTGAGGCTGGCATTCAGGCTAGTCGGCTCAGGCCCTATTTATGCTGTAACACCATAGAATTATTATATTAATAGATCACATATGTTGGGTTGTCAGACATCCATTTTGTGCAGACAGTTAGTATTTCAAAAGGAATGTTCATGTCCATACCATTCTTTTAAAAGAACATATGTCCATATTTTCTTCTTGGATATATCTGAATATGAAAAGACCATTGTTTATTTTCAATTTCGGTTACTAATTTGCAACAACGTTTGTGTTATCTTCTTTGCCTTGCACAATTTTACTCATCAGAGTTAATAGTTTTTCACAGTAGTTTCTTTTTAACAGTTTTTTGCAATTGTTTCCATACTCCTTCATTTATTGATGCATATGTAAGCTCCCAGTTTAGCAAAGTAATGTTCCCTTCTTCTGTTGGCTAAAAGTACTCCAAAAATTTTTAAAATTTTTAAGAGGAAATGTGTCTTCTCAGCTGAATTAGGCCTATACACTATATGATAAAACATATTATTGTGTAATATATCATCTTTGACCACATCTAGTAGAAATACTTCTGTGATAAAAGTTACACCCACCATCACACCTTTGACCACATCTGAGATTAAAAAATAAAAGGGCAGACATTACACATGCTCACTGGCTACAGCCAAACAGCTCATTTCCTATTATGAGCCAAATGAAATGCTTCACAATTGAAAAAATAATTATTATAAGAACAGTAACAAAAGACTGGAAATATATAAAAGCATAGCAGAAGTCATTAAGTGCATGAAGGATTTATGGATAATGTTAGGAAAAACTTAAATACATTGGGAAGCCAACATTTAGAAGAACAAAATGAAAGCTATGACAGCCATTAATTTCCATTTTTGCTGCTGACTTTGTTATTCATAATCATAAATGTAGTAGTGATTAACGTTCTTTAAGAAATGGAGTTATTGAGGTTAGCTTTAGGTTAGGTTATACGAAAATGTTGCAGATGAACTTAAATAGAAATTTAGAGTAAATTTATTTATTTATAAAAATTCATTATAATGACACAACTAACATTCTGCACAGAACAAAATAGGAATCATTATTACAGCTGATAGTGTTAACTGTTGGATGTTTTTTGAATTTGTAATAAAAGATTTGATGTAGTGTAATATTAATCAACAGCTTTAATGTGATCACAATATGTGATCAAAGGTTTTATCACATTCTGTGACAAAGAAATGTCATGGTGTAATATAGGCCTTAGAAAAGAAATTTTCACTTCTAAAGAAAAATAAAATGGAAATGCAGAAGAGTTTATGTACACTGTTTGCAACTCACAATTGTATTTAGTGGCCATAGAGATGTAAACTCTTGGGAACTTAGAAACATTGCAAAGCTGCTAGGGCTTTTAATGTTAACAACACAGAGAATGGTTTCAAAGACTTCTTAAGACGTAACTCTTTAGTACTACGTATATTATAGATTGAGCTTCAATTCTGGTGGCTACGAGTCAAATTTGACAAATATGTTGGAAAACAACTGAGATGATAGCAATTAGTATTAGGAGTGCTAAGCCAGCAGTGATAGAGGAAGGTTGTGTTTTGAGAGGTGCTCCTGCGGTGAAGGAAGAAGGATCTAAGTCACGATGGGAGTGGACATTACAGTGTATAGAGCAAGAATTGGACAGTTTAGAAAAGTAAAATTGGTGAATAGTAAACACA
The DNA here is from genome assembly GCA_030762935.1 of Hymenopus coronatus. Lineage (NCBI taxonomy): Eukaryota > Metazoa > Arthropoda > Insecta > Mantodea > Hymenopodidae > Hymenopus > Hymenopus coronatus. Next base: position 76,762,918 of record CM060897.1, on the reverse strand, counting down.
GTTTTGGAGAGAAGATGACAAACATATTGGTTTTAGCAAGTGTTATAACTTTGTTGCTAGTGATTGGAGGAATTGAGGTAAACCCCGGCCCTGCAGATATAATAACAATGCTGGAAAACCTGACTGAGAAAATGAACAAAATAGAAGGTATGGAACAACGAATAGGTAAACAATTGGAAAAGATGGCAACAGATATCAAAGAAGATGTTAGAGTTGAGGTGCAGGAAGCAAGAAGGGTTAAGGAAAGAATGGAAAGATTGGAAGAAAGGGAGAGATTTAATTTAGTGTTCACAGGAGTTAAGGAAAGAAGGTATAAATGGCCAGCAGAAGAAATATTAGAAATAACGAAGGAAAAGCTGAATTTGGAATTGTACAGATGGGAAATTATTGAAGCTTATCGAGTTGGAAGACAACTTGGCAAGAGAACAATTATAGTGAAATTTGCAACAGCCCAATTAGTACATGAAGTACTTAAAAGAGCCAAGAAATTAAAAGGAACAGACATTTTTATTAATAAAGATTTATCACCTAAGAAGAGAGCTCTGCAAAGAAATTTGGTACAAAAAATGAAAGAAGCAAGAGCCCAGGGAAGAAGAGCTTATATTAGAAATTTCCAATTGTGGATTGACGGAGAAAAGACATCGCATCTGGACAAGAAGGAGCTAAGAGAACCCCAATCAGGCACAGAGGAAATTACTCAGCAAATGTCAACGCCAACTTTAGGAAGCACAACAGGAAGATCAAAGTCCAAACAAAAAGGAATGGATGTGGGTGAAGACAGTGAAAGTGTGTGTTGGAACCGAAATCTGCCTGTCAGCATGGATATGAGGACGGCATATGCAGATAGGACGTCATCCAACTTGCCTACGAGAGAAATAACAGCTGACGAAGAAATGACGTCAACAGAGGAAGCAACAGGAGGAGGAGCCACCAGAGTGACGTCACCTAGGAAAATAGTGTCACCGAGAAGAGGGGAAGTAATAGCCGCACGTAATTTGGCTGCGAAGGGAAAGAAGGCGTGGCAACAGAGTAGCAGGGAAAATACAGAAGGGGAAGAAGACAACATCATATCATCTGAACATGGCAGCGTGCTAGTTTTAGATAGAAATAAAACTATTTCTTCCCGAGAAGGGATACAATTAAGGAGTAAAAGAACTCTAGAAACATTTAGATTTAGATTAGGCTCACAATAGGGAAGGGAGAATATAAGGAGGCTTGGATTCTGGAATTGTGAGGGAGTTAAAAACAAAATATATGCGGGGAGTTTAAATCAATTATTGACAAAACTTGATTATCTCGCGGTAGCTGAAACATGGCTAAAAGAGGACCAGGTTTACGTAAAGGATTTTGATTTTGTAGGGATAAAAGGAGATAAGGTAGCAAGAAAGGGGAGGGCATCTGGAGGCATAGGCTTTTTTGTAAAGAAAACGTTAAGTAAAGGAGTTAAAGAAACTTGGTCAAGGAGAAAAGAAATACTATGGATTGTATTAGAGGAGAAACAAATAGTTGAAAATGTTATATGTATAGGCATAGTATACAATCCTCCTCTTCCTTCGCGCTTTCATAATCCGGACCTCCTTAAACACCTAGAGATAGAAATAGAACATTTAAAGGAGAGATATGGTAATTCTGAGATTATATTAATGGGAGACTTTAATATTAGGATTGGCGAAAATGATGTTATTGGAGGGAATAGGTGGATGAGCAATGATACATTAGAGAAACCTGAGAAAATTAGATACAGCAAAGATAAGATAGTTGACAAAGGCTATATGAAATTTATAGAATTCTGTGAATTGAATGCCTTTGATATTTTGAATGGGAAATATGGAGAAGATGTGAATGGAGAATATACGTATGTTAGTAATAATGGTCAAAGTGTGATTGATTATGTATTATGGCCAATTAATATGGGGTATATTTTAAGTAATTTTAAGATACTAAATTTAAGTTCCAACAGTGGGCATTTTCCATTGATAGTAGACATAAAAACATGCACAGAGCAAATAGTCTATAATTTAAGGGAGGAAAAGTGCAACATAGAAGAATACAGTAGATACAAATGGAAGGAAGAGTATTGCAATAAATTTAGGCAGACACTAAACTCTAATTATGGCCAGATATGTCAGTGTGGAATAAGTTTTATGATAAAGGAACAAGAAATTGAAAGTGCTATGGATATCTTAAATATCATTATGCTAAGGGCTGGGGAGGAAATGAAAATGAGAAAGAAGGTTTACAAAAGAGATGAGGGCTGGTTTGATGAAGAATGTAGAGTAACTAAAAGACAAGTCAAACAGCTGCTCATAAAGTGGAGGGAATTAGGAAACATAGAATTAAAGAAAGAGTATATGCAAGGGAGGGATTTATATAATTTATTACTGGAACAAAAGAAAACAAGCTGGATGAAAAAATATGAAAGTAATTTGATACGAATTCTAAATGAAAATAATGCAAATGAGATATGGAAGGTTATGAAATCAATGTATAATAAATATGTAACAAAACCAAGTATAAAACCAGGAGAATGGATGGAATATTTTAAAAATTTGTATGGGGAAAAAAAGAGTAAAAATGAGATAGGAAATTGGGAAATAGGTAATAACTATGTAGATATACTCGATGATATAATAAGAAGTGAAGAAATAATCCAACAGGTGAAAATAATGAAAAGAAATAAAGCAACGGGAATAGATGGAATCCCTCCAGAGTTCCTTAAGGAATGGTGCACTGAAATAAACAGAGTTAAGGTTTTAGTAGACTTATTTAACACAATTAAGGTGAAGGGGTATATACCAGATAAGTGGAGGAAAGCAATCATACATCCAATATACAAAGGCAAGGGTAGTGTTGACAAACCAAACAACTATAGAGGCATTGCATTATTATCAAATGTAGGAAAAATTTTTACTGGTATTATGGCAAGCAGGATACAAACATGGGTTGAAGAATATGATATCCTCTCGGAACTTCAGATGGGCTTTAGAAAAGGGAGGAGGACAGTTGATAACTTATTTATTATAAAAACACTGGTAGATAAATACTTGAAAGACAAAAGAGGAAAGTTATATATGGCTTTTGTGGATTTAGAGAAAGCATACGATAGGATAGAGCTTCAATTGCTGTGGCATAAGTTGTTGACTAAAGGAGTGAGTAAACAAATGGTGGACACCCTTAGAGCATTATATAAGGAAAATACTTTTTGTATAAGAGTGGAGGAAGGGGTTGTAACAAGAGAAATCCAACAAGAGAAAGGCCTTAGACAGGGATGTAAGTTAAGTCCAGTCCTATTCAATTTATATATAGATGATGTATTAACAGAAATTGGGAGAAATAATAACTCGATGCCAGTAATTAATAATATTCAGATTCCAGGATTACTGTTTGCAGATGATCTAGTTATAGGTGCAATTACAGTGAATGGCTTGAAACAATCCTTGCAAACATTAAATAATTACTGTAAAGAGTGGAGTTTAAAAGTGAACTAGGACAAGACGCAGATTGTAGTGTTCAAAAAAGGGGGAAAATTGAGCAAATATGAAAAATGGAAGAATGAGAATGAAAAGGAGTACAGGGTAGTGAGAGAATGTATTTATCTAGGAGTTAAAATTGATAGTGGTGGCAATTGGGAAAAGCAAAAGAAATTTGCATTGGCAAAAGGAAAAGGAGCTTTATCAGCTATTAGAAGTTGCAAATACAAAGCACCTAATATAAATATTAGATGGTTAGAAAAAGTGTACAATATGGTGGTTGAGGCAAAAATGCTATATGGGATAGAAGTATGGGGATTAGAAGGAGGATGGGAAGGCATAGATGAGGTGCATAGGAAATTTTGCAAAGAAATACTGGGGTTACCAAATGCAACTGTTAGGCAGGTAGCACAAATAGAGCTGGGTAGAGTGGCAAGTAAGGGAAAGATTATGGAAAGGGCATTGAAATTTTGGCATAGGATATTGAAATTGGAAGAAAGGAATTTGTTAAAACAGTGTTTAGTATATCAAGAGACAAGTTTAAAGAACAAGGGATGGGTAGACTGTCTTCGAAATAACCTGGAAAGTAGTGGGTTAGGGGAAATGTGGAGAAGAAGAGAAAATAATGTGAATAACTTCTGGAAGTTGGCAAGGAAAAGATTTGAGGATATAGAAATACAAAAAATATTTAGTGAAATAACTGAAAAGAGATCTTTAGTTTTCTATATACCAATGAAAGTCTCATGGGGAAGGGAAAAGTACATTGATGTGACAAATAAAGAGGAGCGAGAAGGTATTGCATGGCTGAAAGCAGGAGTATGGAGATTAAAAGGTCTAAGGAAAGGTATTCCACAAAATCAATGTCCTATATGTGGCGGAAATGAAGATATAGAACACATTTTATTTAAATGTAAAGGAACTGAAATTTGGAGAAAAAAGTATATTAATAAGAAATGGTTTAAAATAGATAGAAATGTAGTAGTAGTTGAAATGTTTCAAAAAGATAGTAAGAAGATTGGACAATTCTTATGCAAAGTGAAAAATAAATGGATATGGACAGTAAATAGACAAAATGGTGTAATAAACTAGAATTAATAAACTATTGTAAAATATGAGTATGACCGGTAAAGAGCCAGGGCTGAACACCGATCATATTCACCTGTATAATGCTTAGCATAAATAAATAAATAAATAAATTAGTATTATAGTTCCATTTGTAAACAAGGATGTTCAAAAGTTGCTAATTTATTGCTATAAGCATAGATGTTTTCAGTACACTAGGTTTAGGAGTTAGTCCCTGTACTTCATAGAGTTTTCATTCCTACTTTTGCCATTAAAAACAGTGATAGTGGTGCAAATTCAGAAATTATATCAAAACTTTACAAAATAATATAGTGGACAAAATACAAGTTCTAAGAATAATATTCTGGCATTTCAGAAAAATATAATTTCAGTATTTTTGGGTCCAGACTCTGGTAACCCAACGCATGTGACTCTTATATAGCTTATTATCTGTGATATGCAATACTGAAACTATAAGAACAAAAATACCATATTCCATAAAAAAATTATGAAACAAAGACTAGACACAATCAGACTTACATAGACCAACAAATAATTTGCAAACATACCAAAATGGAACTTACTACAATAGTTTAGTTTTATATAATCCATTTCCATCTCCTAAAAAAGAATTACATATGAACAAAACCAAGTTTAGGTCAGAATTAAAAAGACACCTCATTACACACACCTTATATAGAGAGAAGGATTTCATTCAATCAAAATATACTAGTAGTAATTAATGAGTGATGTAAATATAATACACATGAATATTCTAGGAATGCATACAGTACAAATTGGTTTTGGAAACAACATATAATTGTAAATTATGCAAAATTGACACTCCTGAAAAATTCAATATCAGAGTTAATCTTTGTAAATAATTGTACTAATAATTATCAAGAGTAACCAATAAATGTAATTTCCAACTTGATTTATATCCTAGGTTGAACTTGTGTCTTATCACAAAACAGGATCCACAGATGCAATGTAAGTGTGGTTTTAAATGTTATAAGGGCTCCATTTCGGAAGTTGTAGAAAACACATACATTTTAAGTGTTTCTGCTATCAGCTGTTTGATGATATTTCCACATTTTAACTCCTTAATGTTGAATTAAGTTTCACTTGAAGAAACAAAGTCAAATGAGATTATGTTTTTAATATCTAATTCATACAAACAATCAATAGCCCCAGTAGCTGTGGTCATTGACACTATGTCATGAAAGGGCTGCAGATTTGAATCCCACTCTAGACATGTATGTTTAGTGTTGTGTGTTTCTATGCAAGTCATTCTTTCTCCCCTGATGGCCAATTAGGTTATGCCTGAAGGCCAAAAAACAAAGAAAGAAACAACAGAACAAACAAGTAAGATATCTCATATTATATTTATGAATTGGATGTTACTGAAGTTGTTAAACTATTAGTTAAACATAACATTTGATTTGCACTCAAAAAGTATTGAATTATCAATCTTGGTCCCAGAGTTTGTGGTATTTCATTTTCTTTCTAAAAGTAAATGACCCACCATAAATTTGGTACATTTTAAGATTACATGTTTTGTTGGACTTATTACAATGCCATTCATTTCTAGCAGTATATTTGCATTTCCAAAAAGTCACTTCTTCATTTGTCTTTTGTACTAATCTTATCTGCAGAGACTTTCCATGATTATTAACTTTAATTCTGTCTTGTAAGCTACATGGATCAATTATCACATGGACCTGATAATAAGGAAATTAAATTGGTAACGCAAATTTATGACCACAGGCATTAAGTACTTAAAAAGTATAGTAAAACTATCTTGTTCAAAGAAACCAAGCACCAATGTATTACACTCACATTACCTTCTCTACTCACTCCTGAGCAAACTTTTCTTAAAAAACACTTATTTTTCTATCTACTTCATGTTAATCAAATAACATTTACAGAAACTTACTTATTGAATGTATCCTTTATAGCACAAAAGAGTTACGGGAATAAAGTTGGTTTTAAGTAATATTTAATTCTTTAACATTAAATTAAATTGAGTTTTATTTATGGAAACTCTTTAACTGCTGTGGTTCTTAGCATCCCATTCTATATTGGGAATTAATGGAATTTTATTTATGGACGCTCTTTAACTGCTGTGGTTCTCAGTGTCCCATTATATCCTATGCACGAAAAGATCACTTATTTTGCTCAGAGGCCTCTCTATCAGGCTTAAGGTTCTTTTACATGCCTTAAATCTACGACATAGGACCAACAGATTTACTTCCCTTCTAAAGGAAGCCATGCTAAGAATTTTTACGCCCAAAAACGTCCATCGTCCTCCTCTGGGTTTGAACCCGAGACCTTGAGTGTATGAAGTTAGCATAGTAACCATTACACCACGGAGGGCTACTATATATTGGGAATGAAAGGCCATTTTACTCAGAGACCTCTTTATCAAACTTGAGGTTGCTTTACTTCCCTTCTAAAGAAAGCCATGCTAAGGATTTTTATGATTGAAAATATTCATCCCCCTCCACCAGGTTTGAATCCACAATCTTGAGAATCAGAGGCAAGCTTGTTAAGCCTAGACCATGGAGGATGACTAAGTCTTTTAAGAGAGGGTCACTAAAAATAGTCAATAACTTTTAAAATTAATGGCTCTAACATTTCATTCTTTGCCTGACCAAAAGTAAAAATAAAAATAATAATAATAATGATAAAAAAATTACTTCTCTTTGACTTAAGTACTTCATAATAACATATATTTTTTAAAAAAAAAATCATGTGTTGCATTCACATAACTTGACCTATTCTTCCACAAATTCATCTTACCAAAGCTGATCCTTCTAATTACCTACTTTAAAACAATTGCAGAAATGTTTTAATTATTTTTGTTGCAGGTACAAGAGAGATACAGCAGGCTGAATCAATAGCCAAATCTTTTAAATCAAGATCCCTACGTGATGACTTTGAAATTACAAGTTCCTTACATGACCATGAGAAAATAATGGTGACTTAGCACTTGAAAAAGGATATAACGTATTTGAACATTCAAACTGATGATAAAACATATGTTTGAAATGGTTAATGGCTCAAGAAATTTACTTTATATAAATGTGTTTCAACATACTTCGTAGAAAATTCAAAATATTAATTTTGGATGTCATGCATGCCATCTTATACATAATGTATTTTAAACAAAATTGTTAGAGCATTTATGAGATGTTCGCTGTTAAGGATATTTTGGAGTACATGAATTTTCTTTTAAGACACATCTCACTTCCTTGAGAAATTTTGAACTTTAATACCAATAGAAAATTTCTGAGTTGGGTTTTTAACACTTAAGTATTACTTACATATAGCTTTTCCAGTCCAGTTTTGAAGCCATGTAAGCTTTATTGTCATGGTTGCAGTTGGAAACCATCGACAATGGCTTCAAAACCTTTTTTGCACCTTTAAAATTAATGTCAATGTACACACATAACATTGTGGCTTCTACAAAGACACTCTGCACTGGATAAAATAACTTTCACTTCTTAAATGTGTTATAAATGTAAACTGTTACCTTTGTTTTCAAGTTTTGCTTTTCATAAACAGACATCCATCTCCATCTCTAAGGTTTTGGGAGGAATAAATCATTATAGATAGGTGTTAAAGAAAAATAAAATAAATATATTTTTGCCATAAACTTACCCCATGTGTGCAGTTTACCAGCACAGGCATCTCAGTTTCAACATTCCAAACTTTAACTTGTGAATCATCACTAGCCGAGCATAACCACTTAAAATATTTGTCTTTAGAATTTGTGCTTGGAGAAAATACCACCGCATTAATTTTTTCTCTATGGGCGTTGTAAAATATGGAATATTTGAAAGGAGGGCTCTCCGTATCCTGGTTAGGTTTCAGAATTATTATGTGGCCTCTAGAGCCATATGCTATAGTCCCATCTTCTGCACAGCTAATTATTTTGCTGCGATACCAGTTAGCTGCTGGGGGAAATGTATATTCTTCCATGGTTCTTTTAATAACCTATTAAGAGAAAAAAAGATTAATGTTGTAACAGCAGAATGAATATGAGTATATTCTATATATACAGATCAAGCTCACCACATACTGCCTCTTCACACTATCCATTTCCAATGACCAGGAAACATAAACAAATATACAGAGTAATTCATAAACCTCTGAATGGACTGTGTGCTATTTTTTCCACTGTGCATGTGGACATATCATTCCACACTACTGCTGTAACCAAGGTCATGCTTCTGACACAGTTTTGCTCTGCTCTGGAAGTGCAATATTGAGTTACCAATGATATGGTGTAGTTCCAATTATTATGAGTGATTTATTATTTTGCCTGTACACTAATTCCCAAAGTATTATGGCTCAGGATATGTTTTCTACAGCACAGCGTGTGTTTATTTGTGATTTGTATGCTTAACTCAGTCAGGTTGCCTCTAAAGAACGATTTGCAGAAAGATTTCCAGATGTAAAAATTCATGCCATACAGCAATTCATTAATTTTATAATAAATTTCAGGCCACAGGCTAAGAAATCTAAAAGACAGTGTGCAGTTCTTACCAAAGAAACATTAGATGACATTGGTCATCGTTTGGTGAATTCCTTCCAAAAGTGCTTAGGAGTCTTTCATAATAGGTAGGCATTTCTAACGTGTCTGGGCAAAGAGGTACTAAATTGCTAAAATTAAAATCATATAAAGTAACCATGGCAAATGCTCTTCAACAAGGTGATCCTGTATTTCAGCACACATTTTGTGAGTCAACTCTTAATAGTGTATACAATGACGAAATAGACCCGTACTAATATTTTTCACGGACGAGGTTTGGTTCCACCTTCATGGATATATGTGTACACAAAATAATAGTTATCGGAGCTCTGAGAAACCTAACATTGTTCCTGCAATACCCCTCCACGACGAAAAAATTGGTTGACGCCCACACATACATAGATAAAATTTTGCCCACTTTTTTTTAGAGAATTAACAGACAGGGAGAGTGATTTTGCCTTTTTTCTACAAGACTCTACTACAGCTCATTTGGTCAATCTTTCGATGATACAAATCGAAAGTGTGTTTAAGGACAGAATTATTATATAGATTTGTGGACCCCCTTGGACCCCCAACCTAACCCCCTGTGATTTCTATCTCTGGGCTAATTAAAAACAAACTGTACAAGACAAACCCAACATTCTGGAAGAATTAAAACAAAATATTTGCCAGGAAATTGCTTTTCTCAACTATCCATCACAGCGAGTGATGGATAGTTTCCTTAAGAGATGCCAAAAATATATGGACAATGACGATGTCAACTTTCAGCATCTCCTTTCATAAAGTTGGTAAGTAAAGCCATTAAAAGTAATTTTAAGAATGTTATATGATTTCATTTGTGCCTATTTATGATAAGGGCAGACAGCAATCAATGCCGAGGTCACAGCCAGGCACACCACAGTACAGCCAGTTGATACTTTTTTGCCACACTTGTTGTTAGCTAGATTTTTAAAACTAAACTTGGAACAATTATTTCAAAATCAAATACTGCATAAAAATACTAAACCAAAACAATATAACTGGCATTTAGGAGCAAATGGGTGTGAATTAGTCATTTTTTGTTGAAAACTCAGTTTTTTGTTTCTTTTGCTAAATTCAAATCCATCAAGCTTGTTTTATGCATGTACAACATTTGTAACTTTGATAAACTACAGCACTTTTAAATGCTTATACTCTTGAAATGGTCCCCCACATGTAAACATAAAGCTAAATTTATTTTGCTATAATCAAAAATCACTTCCTATCACAATTTTAATGCAAAGAGGCTGAAAACTGTACTGAACGTTCAAGATACTATGACTAGTAAATTCATTTCTATACAGCTTATGGTTCATGAAATATAAAAAAGAAAAATGTTCACGAGTACACTAATTTTTATTCTGCACAGGAAACAAATCTGATAGTTCAGCGAGCTGACTTCTCACCCAGAGGTCCCAGGTTCGATTACCGGCTGGGGCGGAGAATTTTTCTTTAGACAGAATTATTCCCTATCCCCCACAGAGTCTGGAAGTATGTATGTGAGAGTGAATGTTTGTGTGTGTGTGTGTGTGTGTGTGTGTGTGTGTGTGTGTGTTTGAGAAAAATTAAATGATTTAAACCTACAGACGAGTTGTTTCCAGTACAATGCCCCTGATATGACCTAAGATGTTAAAGGGGGCTATATAAAAGAAACAATAAAAATAAAAAAAAAATTGAATAGTTAAATCAATCACAGTTTCTAGAGCATTCAGTAACTTTTTTGGCCTCATTACATGAAATTGTAGGACAAGATACATTTTGAAAAAACATATTAAGCATAAAAACATAAGTAATTAAAACACTGTTGAAGCTACACAGTTGAAACTTCATTATGTTTATACATAGGACATGTAGCAAATGGGTACTAAAATTCCGGTTCCTAGCTTTAGATTTGAAACACATTGCCCCCTTAATGAACCAAATACAAATAGCTATATAAGAATAAAAATACATGTAAAACTAACAAAAAAGTTCCCATATTTAGTAGATATAAGACAAAAATGGTTGTAAGTCCATTTTTATTTCAAGTATTATGAATGAAATAATAAAAACAATCACAGTTGTCAATGGAGAGCAAGGAGATAAAAACACTGTCATGCAGACAATGTGTGGTTGAGTAATTTACAAAAATTGCTACATAGTCCGAGTTAACTGTCAACAATAGAATATACAGAAGTCAATAGAAAAACAACAGATTATCAAAAGAACATGTTGAAAGTAAACTAGCAATAAGTAATAACAGTACAAAGAAATAACAAATTCCAATTACTTGGACATCAATATTACTAGCAATAGGAATTAATTACAGAAGTAAAGTCATTGGTAAGAAATTCATCAATATCAGAAATATTTATGGGCATTACTTGGAGAAATAAATATATCAGTAAAAGCACAAAACCAGATTAAACTTTTGTCTGATCAGTGATGACATGTAGCAGAAACAACTTGTTAAAATTTTTTTAAAAAAAATCTGATGTGATCCATTCACATGACTTTCTCTACAGCTCTGCAACAAATTGTTAAAAAGCTAAAGCTTTTATTTACTTCATGCTAATTGAGAAAAAATTAGCAGAAATAGTCTTATTACTTGCTTCCTTGTAAGTAGAAGCGAAATAAGAGAGTACCATAGGTTAAAGTGATAGTCAAAAGCTGGTTGCTATGTGACTGAAGTTCCTTTGTTAATATGGACAGGAGTTGACAAATTCCTGTATGAGTAAAGTATGTTTTTTAAAGCTGCAACCAAAAACAAGGAATATCTCAAAAACAATCAACTCCACGAAAAAAAAAAAAAAAAGTATATAACAAATTGTGTGTTTTAATGTGCTCTACATTTTTTGTAAGGTAAGTTTTTGTCTCTCTCTTACCATTTTGCAGTTATGCAAAATTCTGTAAAATTCATCCAGAATAAAGTAGTCTTCAGAGGCTATTCCCAGAAAATTCAAGATATGCATATTATTTGTCAGGTAAATATATTAAATATACAATATTTTAATCAAAATCGTTAGAGCCATTTTTTGAGAAGATAAAAATGTTTGAAAAAAGTTCCATGTAAAGGGTAGTTGGGGATGGGGGGGATTTTCTTGAAAATCTTTGTGTTGCATCCTTACTAAGTTTGGCGTTAAACAGTCTTTTCGTTTTTGAGCTATGCTGTCCATAGACATACACACATGCACGGACCTTTTTCCAGAAATACTTTTTTGGATTCAGGGGGATTCAAAACATGTATTTCTGGTGAAATCTCAGTATCAAATTTTTGGGTGCGTTACAATACTTGCTCTATACACTATGTGCATAGTATGTGTAGAGAAAGTAAAAATATTAAGGTCAAAACAGTGTATGATAAAAAGAGTGGTGGAGAAATAAGAGGTGTGTGTGGGATGTTACCAAAGGATAAAACAATGAATGATGATTGGATATAGAAACTAGCGATGAACTTGAAACCAGACACCCCACAACCAGCAGGAAGATTGCCAACACAATGGAAACAGAGAGTTTACTATCGGAGAATAAGATAACTGAAAAAGTAAGACAGCTTAAATGAAGAAGAAAAAGAAATACAACAAACTCCCTGTGGATATTACAGAAGCTGTTGATCTATTTGACAACTGGTCATATATTCATATTCAAAATTCATTTTTTTAATGAAATTATGTGCTTAATATTATTAAAATTAATATAATTAAAAAAATAATTAAGTATGATTTTAAATTATTAATTTGTAAGTCACACTTTCACAAACAATTTCAGTAGTTTTCCATAGTCTGTGTAAATGTATATTCCAGGAACATATACATTCTAAATTTTAATGAAAAAATTAAAATTTTACTCTTGAACAGGGTATTAAATTATAATTTTCCCCTCTGCCTAATCAGTAAATGCCAGTGCTTAACAAAGTTTCTGGAATAAATATAATATAAAAATCTGATGTGTTGAATTCAAATGATTTTCATTCTACTCACCCTACTAGAAACTATTCTTACAAAAACTTCTTCTTCCATTCACTTCTTGTTAATTTTTTTTTTATTTACTTCTTTTTACCTCTTTTACATATTTTGTTTAGGTATAAGCATACAGAATTATGCAGCATCTGTATTCTTAAGACTTATTGAACAAAAGCAGTTTGAACACCAACAAAAAGCACAGCAGATGCTATGATGAAACTAAAACATAAAGCAAAGCTTAAAGACAATTACCTCCTGATCCTTCCGATCAACATACATTCAATATGGTTTGTGGCTACGCATCATGGTTGCCTGGAAAGAATTTAACTATTCTCAGAATTTATACAATCTCAAAGGAGGCACTTTATGAAAAGAACAGCAACTTTGTGTGCAAATTAATTGTGCACAACCATATTAAAATAGGAAACGCTGTAACAAAGGTTCCTGTTGTAGACCAGGAATTTGGAATTCCTTGCTCAACCTAGAATACACTAACCACACTAGTCATTGCATTTGCTGATGATCTGCTTATAGATAATCAAAATATATTATTGACTATTCCAATTTACATTAAATATTAAACTACACATAATAACCCATACCCAATAAATATCAAAGAGTAGTTTAAAATAAAATATTAGTTCTGTAAATTAATGATAATTTCTTTCCTTTGAAGCTTTAAAAGTATTCTTATTTTTAATCATGACAAAAGGTAAAACTCTGATTAAAACAGCAAACCTGCCAATATGGAACTAAAAATATATCAAATAAATTCAAATTTAAGGAGCAAAATTCTAAAGTATTTACAATAACAAAGAACAGACACATCATTGATACAATAATAAGCATATTCCTATTAGAGCTATTGGAACAGTGAAACAAAAAGTTGTACTAGATAAAGGTCAACTCTTCTGTGCTCAATTCAGCACAAGGCAGATAATAGCACAAAACTGATAAATGCACTATCCAAATTAGCTAAGCTCATCTGGGGACTAAATCATTAAGTTCTAAGGCTGATGGAGGCATTATTCTACTCCTACTATCATACAGGGCTCCAGTATGGATCAAGTACCTCCAGAGAAAAAAAAAAAAAAGTTAAAAAGCTTTTAAGGTTCCAGTAACTATAAATCTGAAAATTGCGAAAGCATTCAGAATGAGCTTTCCTAAGCTCTATGCAGTGTGACAGGTCTAACATTCATAATAATAAAATTACACAAAATAGCTAAAACCTACAATATCCTAAAAGGAAAAGAATGTTAACAAATGTATTGCTACCAGAGCAAACTAGTTCTTCTGCATGCTAGTATAGAGGCAGTTGCTCCTGCAAAAGTATACATAATGGAAATATGCACCAATGGCAGCAAGACTGATGGTGGAGTTGGATACAATATTGCTATTTTTCACAATGATTAGATCAGAAAGAGAGATAATAGGCTTGATGGTGGGTGCTTATGGGGTGATCATTAAGTTCTTCCTTGCCTCTTGGAATATATTTGGCATGAACAACAAAATAAAATATATTATAATCCCCGCACTTAGAGGGTCAATAACTTTACTTTGCCATCATTTGTACATCTATCAATTTATCACATGTGATTCAGATTTTTTTTATTGTTTTTGCTATTACTTTTATAATCATTATAATTAAGATGAACTTATTTTTTTTATCTTTGATAACAAAGACCTGCGTATTATTACCCATTTATGTGATTCTTTGTATTTAACATTTCAGTTTGAAGTTGCTATTGTTAAGTATGTTTTGTCCATAATGGCAGCCTGTATACATTGGAAGCTGTGTTTGAATAAACAATTAATAAATAGACAACAGATGCTCAAATAATCAGGCCGAACAACTTGCAATGTTGGGGCATCTAGAAACAAGAAACACAACTGAACCTAAATCCTTTTAAAACTCTTGCACTATATACTAACAGCAAAATAACTGTACTCTCATTAAAAAAAAAATACCTGGAATTATAACACTATGCAACATTTTAAAACTTTTGGAACAATGTTTTGAAATTGTTAGGTGGTCTTTATGGTATTTTTCATGCTGATTGCAAATCTGATTTCAGTTTTTCTGTATCGCCTCAGGTTTTTATACAAGTCACTTTTGAAAATAACATTTTTAAACAGCAAACAATATTATTTTACTGTGATTTAAAGATTATTGTTTTGTTATTTTATATAAAATTACAATGCAGTACATTAAAGTATAAAAAATGTTAATATTGAAATTTAATCGCTCTTCTTTGCTGATTTCACTGGCTTAAGTTCTTTCTGACATGGGTTGAAATGTCTCTTCCTTGATATTCTAGTGGAAATGTTCTCCTTGTTCTTCACCAACTTCGCCAAGGCTTGCAGGGAAAAAGTCAACATGAGAATGTAGGAAATGAAGCTTTACATTCATGTTACATTCTTATTTCATGAAACACTGCAGCATTGTTTTAACCATGGTTTTGTAGTTTGGATGTTTTTGGCCACAACTTCTTTAAATGAAACCAAAGCCCTTTTTCCCCACAGGATTCATTGTGCTTTCAAATTGTCCTTCATTAAATCTCTAATCCGCAGCTCCACGAAGATACCTTCTCTAAGTTTCTCATATGAAACTTTGTTACTAAGTATTGGAAGCAGTCATCAGCTTTGGGAGGTTTTAGTGAACTGTTTCATAATTCTGAGCTTGATGTGCAGAGGAGGAAATATTATCTTGCTAGGATGAACAAGTGGTGCATTTATTACATTCTGTGAACCAGGTTGGGTTTTTTTTCTTTTGGGTCAGTCTGTTATCTTCCAGTGCTCTTTGGCTCAGCTGTCCCTTCACAAACAAAACGTGGCATTTTTGTGTAGCCAGATTGTTTTTTCATAGTCCACAGATTTCAGAAGAGCTTTCAGATTTTCACATGTCTCCTTGAGATGTGCTGAATGTGCAATGGTTATTAATCCAAACAAATTTCCATTATGTAAAAGTACACTTTTGAGGATATGTTTACACGAGTCTACAAAATAACCTCCACTGATTTGGATTATAAGTGACGTTAAAGAAATTCAATAAACCCTCAATATCACAACATAAAGCTAGAGTTATCTTCTTTAACAATTTTTACCAATTCCTTCTCTTTAGTCCTATACCAAGAGAATAAAATCTCCGGGTACTAGGTTTTTTTTCTTTCAGTCTTGACCCATGCAATTGGGCAGCATCTTTGGTCAGATTCAAGTCATGAGTTAAATCACTATGTTCATTCTGACTGAATAATTTTGGTGCAGAATCATCTGCAGCCTTGTGGTCATCACAATTATTGTGTTTATTTTCTGAGCTGCTGTTCTGTGGCACATCTACAAAGTATGAGGTGGAACTGGGATAGGAAGAGATTCACTGTGCATAACTAGTCGTAAGGCCGAAAAAAGTTCAGATATTGTATACATTTCTTACTATTTATGTTTTGACCTTGTATGTTAACCATACAAAAATAAATCTTTAACACAATTTTGTGGCTCCCTCCCAACCATTGGGATTGTAAAAGGCATTGATTTTTACTTTCTCTACACATACTATGTACATAGTGTGTAGAGAAGGTATTGCACTCCACCAAAAAATTTGATACCAAGATTTCACTGGATGTTTTAGGATCCCCTGTAACCAAAATAAATATTTTCAGAAAAAGGTCCATGTGTGTGTGTGTGTGTGTCCATGTGTCATTGTGTCTGTGAACACGATAACTCAAAAACGAAAAGTCGGTAAAACACCGAACTTGGTATTTACGTTTAGTATCTTCCAGGGATACGACACAAAGATTGAGAAAAATCCCCATACCCCAAACTACTTTTTACATGGAACTTTTTTTTCTCAAAAATGGCTGTAACAATTTTGATTAAAATATCATATATTAAAGACATTTACATGACAAATAAAATGTATATCTTGAATTTTCTGGCAATAGCCTTTGGAGAGTAGTTTATTCTGGATGAATTTTACGGAATTTTGAATAACTGCTAAACCGTAAGAGATGGACAAAAACTTAATATACCAAAAATGTAGAGCATGTTAAAAAAAGCAATTTATGTTATATACATTTTTTTAGTGGAGTTCATCGTTTTTGAGACATTCCTTGTTTTTGGTTTCTGCTATGAAAAACTTACTTTTCTCATACAGGAATTTGTCAACTGCTGTCCATACAAACAAAAGGAACTTCAGTGACATAGCAACCAGCTTTTGAATATACATTAACCTATGGTACTCCCTTATTTCACATCTGCTTAGAAGGAAGCAAGTAATAAGAATATTTCTGCTAATTTTTTCTTGATTAGCATGAAGCTTTTTAACAATAATTTGTTACTGAGATGTAGAGAAAGTCATGTGAATGGAACACATCAGATTTTTTTGTAACATTTTTCCAGTCTGTCAGTCCCTCAACACCTGTACAACATATTTTGTGTGGTGCTCAGCTTTTGTCATCATCACCAAGCCTTATGTCGAAGCATGCACAATAAACATTTATAACAAAACTATTAATGGCATGTCTTTGCTTAGCAATTACATAGCTACCACAAATATAACAGAACACGTTTGGGTTATTGAAACACTTGCAGGAACACAATTTTGCTATGTCAATTCTATAGGAAAACTGACAGCTGCAAGCTAAGAAAATGTCAAATTATTCAGCATGTGCATGTACAGAATTTATTGCCAACCTAAAGTACATACTGAAAGCTGTTAACACAAATCCCACCTTGAATCAGGGATTTAAAATCAGATACCTCAGCTACGTTCTGTTGTCGCTCCCCCATTGCGGCCTTAGTAACATTAACAGCACAGCCAACACTACTGTGCATCTGAAATACAATAGAAGCTGAAGTTTGTCGTCGATAGGTAGTTGAGGAAAGTAATTGGCAGACCTTTATATCAATCTCCCATACTTATCACCCCTTTCGGCATGTACTCCCTGGTATTATCAATATATTGGACCCTAAGCCGCAAAGCATAGCCCAAAACAGGCCCCTCAGCCGCTATGCGTAGCCGAGGGCCACAATTACAGAGCGACGACAGGGCGTAATCTAAGAATTTGGAAAACTAAAGCTCAAAGCATCCAAGGCGTAGCCTAGGGACCTCACCAACCTAGCGGATTTCTATAATTTATATTGGCAGCGATTAATATGACGGTTTTCATCGCTTCTCGCAGTCATTTTCTCTAGAAAGGACAATTTGGTATTCACGATGTGTTACACTCTCGACTCAAATACTATGGTTATTTAATGATTATTATTCCAGAAGCATATAAAAACACCAACAAGTATAAGACAAACTGACACCACGAAACGTTCCCTTCACCTTTCTTAATACTAAGAAAATACGTACGTATAACGCATGCACTATGCAAATAACATTGTAAATTGCACACTAAATCACTTTATATGCACTATCTTAAGCAGATGTAAGTGAAATACTAACTGAGAAAGCATATGTCACAGCACTCTAGAAATATCATGTCTGTCAGACAGGTGTAGACCATGCTGTCCGCCATACCCCTTACACTAATGAATAAAAGTTTAATGAGTTGCCATTTATTTTAAGGAATGATAATTCATATCGCTGGAATGGTATTTAAATTGTCAAGTGTATGAACTAATATTACCTTGTATTACGCTACTAGATATGCACAAAGAAATGTCATTCGCAAAACTATATCGATTCCGAAAAGTGAGGTTATGTATACGCGCATTTCCTACTATAGAGCAAGCGTTATCCTAAGCCGTGTAAATTAAGCATTCCCTACACACATTGTAATTTCTGTGCAAAAAAATAATCCATATTGCTATACTTACCCTGATTTCCTTGAATTTTAACTACTACTAATCAAATTTTATTTAGGCGGGAGTTTTTTCCCCACCACCTTGGTCTGAAGGTGAAGATCCACAGAACACTAAACTATGGAATGGAGCTACATTTGAATCGAGGGTAGTGGATGTCGAAGGTTTCTTATATCGCTGTACGTGTATATTTTCAAGCCACAGACAACCAGCTGACTGTTCAAGATGTTCTACAATGTTACAAGCGGTCTAGAATCGAGTGTCTGTTCTACTGCTACTAGATATTACTAAAGTTCATTGCAGTGGTTTTCATATATCATGACGGTCTCAGAAAGATGTGCTTTGTACTTTAGGAAGAGTTCATTAGCAGTACAGATTAGAGATGGGCTCAGGGTTGCCAGTTCATCTCCAAAGATATTGCCAGAATTATTTAAAAATCGCAAAATTCATATTGAAATCGCCCAATTTCACATTCACATATTCTTAAGAGGAGTGAAAAACATCTCTAAGCTTTGGTTCAGAATTTTGTTTGTGATTTTTATTGCATGCTGTCAGACCGTTGGGCTCTTAGTTGTAAATTTTATAATAAAAAAATTAAAAGTTATATTACAAAAAACATACTAAAGCCATTTATTTATATCAGATTCACAACTGCAAATTCATATCTGCAGGACTTCTCTTTGGAACAAACTGTTTACCTCGTGTAGTTGGTTTCTGTTTCTCTTTGGAGTTTAGTCATTAGATTACACACACTCTCTTCAATATTTCCAGACTTTGGGGACGATAGGCATAATATCGACTAAAGAAAATTTCCCACCCCCAGTCGGGAATCGAACCCGGGACCCTTCGCAAAAAATAAGGCAACTCTTGTTAAAGGTTTATGACATTTTCCCCACTTACCCATTTCCAACACTTTATTTACTCAAATTACTCTATCTATATATAACATTTAAACTGCAGGTACACTATCAATGCATTGTTCAAAAACTAATAACGTGATTTGCATTTAACTGCTGCATTTGATTCTAACATTCTCTTGAACTCGGTGCGACTGCATATCATGAAAAGGTAACTAGGAAAATAGTATGAGGTCTGTTCAAGATGCATCGCGAATTTTGAATTTCCAAGGGCTGCGTATATTTGAATTTTCGATTATTTTGTGGCGTTATGTTGGTACTCATGTCCCTCACTTATGTTGACAAGCTCGGCCACGATGAACCCGGTAGGCCGTTCTTACCAATCCCTCTTCAACCTCCATCCCAGCGTGATCCTCGCCGGGGACTTTAATACCAAACAAACACCAGCGCTGGTATTCGGGCCCCCGCGTGGATCCTAGAGGCAATGCATTGATTCGCATGATTGATAGGGATCCCCAGCTAAGAGTCCTGGGCCCCTGGCAACCCACACACCACCCACATGGTCGAGGACAACTATTTGTCATCGACTTTACCATCGTTAAGCATTACCCCTTTCATCGCATGCTCCCTTCACTCGCAGCACTTCATTCCGATCACAATTCCGTGTTGGCGGAAGTCAACACTAGGGTTGCCAGCCATAACTTCTCAGGTCACACCAGATAAATCGACTTAAAAATGCGTAAAGGATTGCCTCAGCGCATCAATCCCACCCAACCCTAGAATCATCGAAAAACCCACCCTAAAGACAGCAGTCCAAACTTTCACTACCATAGTGGTAAGGACGGTTCACAGCCTCACCATCCGCACCCCCCAACACCTCATCCTGACGTCCCTCCCCTAAAACTGGAACTCCTTATCCGCCGTTCCTGGGCAGCCCGCAGACTATTCCAGCGGAACCGGACGCCACACAATCTAGGTCTTCTGCGGCGCCTCCGTTTAGAGGTCCGTGTCCGATTACGTGAGCACCGAGAGCAAGCGAGGGAGGCCACAATGGCCGTGCAAGACCTGGAGGGCGGCGACCTCTGGCGAATCGCAAAAAGCCTCCGACGCCAACGGAATCAGTATCACTCCCCGCTTTGAGGCACTCTTGGCCTTGTTTACGAAACCCAAGTCAAAGCAAATGTGCTTGCGAACTATATAGAGGATACCTGCAGGCCAAGAGAGGACCCCCATGACGTACTCTTCACTGCCCGCGTTCATGAGGAAGTTGACCACTACTTGCGGCAACAGCCTCATGAAGCGGAGAATCCCCTCCCAATCATCCGCCCTAGTAAAGTCCAAGGCGCACTCCGGCGTCTCAACACTTGCGGAGAGAACGGGCTGACACCCGCCATGCTAACCAACCTTCCCTTCAGAGTAGTGCTGTTCCTCACCAAGGTATTCAACATGTGCTCACAATAGGCCACTTTCCGCGTGACTGAAAGGTGGCACGGGTGGTGTGCATTTTGAAGCCTGGTAAGGACTCTGTGCTTCCTTCCAGCTACCGCTCCATTAGCCTCCTTCCCACCCTTTCGAAGGTCTTCAAAAGGTTAGTACTACACCGCTTGTAGCCACAGGTAGTCGACATTCAAGCCATCCCATTCCATCAGTTTGGATTTCGTCTTGGGCACTCGACCACCCAACAGCTGGTGCGGGTGATGGAGGCTGCCGCCCTGGGGTTCCAGGACGGGACCTTCACGTCCGCGGTGTCATTGGACGTCGAGAAGCCCTTCTCAACCACCTGGCATGAGGGACTCCTGTATAAACTCATCCAATTGGCCTACATACACAGCTTATCAACATTACACACAGCTTCCTACACCAACGCACCTTCGCAGTAGTGGATGCGGGGCAAACATCTGCACCAGAACCCCTACGAAGCGGAATCCCCGAAGGCTCTGTATTATCACCCACCTTGTTTAGCCTCTTTATGGCAGACTTCCTTACAGTGCAGGGCGTCAATATGACCCAGTTTGCTGATGACGCCCTGCTCTACCGCACTGACAGGAACATGCGCAGAGCCTTCAATTCTATACAGAGACACCTTCTCGTCCAGGACTGGTGCAGACAGTGACGGATGTCCGTTAACCCGGGCAAAAGTCATGCTGTTTGGTTCTCCATAAAACGACCCGCAATAGCAGAGATACCCAACTTTTCCTATCAGGGCCAGAGGATAGAGTGGGGAAATTCCATTAAATACTTGGGCATCACTCGTGATAAGGGCCTAACTTTTCGTGAACACCTGCGGGGAACGTCAGACAGAGCGAAGGGGGCGGTGGACTCCCTTTACCCTTTACTGGCCTCCCAAATGCCGGTTCACTTAAAGTTACGACTTTT
The DNA here is from genome assembly GCA_030762935.1 of Hymenopus coronatus. NCBI lineage: Eukaryota > Metazoa > Arthropoda > Insecta > Mantodea > Hymenopodidae > Hymenopus > Hymenopus coronatus. The sequence continues at coordinate 76,740,852 of CM060897.1, read as the reverse complement.
CAAGGGCGCTCATAGTCCCCCTGATGCTCTACGCCTGCGACGTGTGGGGTATGGCAGCAGACTCCTGGCTTCTCTGGTTACAGTGGGTACAGAATAGAGGACTCCGGTCCATATATTCTGAATGTCGACGTTTCCCTTGTAGGCTACTTCATGAAGCTTCGGCCCTCCCATATATGGAAGAAGTCATTAGGCGCCGGGCTCAGAAATTTTACACCAGATTGGGCGAACATGAAAGAGGTAGTTTTAGGTTCCCCGCATGGCTTGCGGGCACCACCGGTAACAACGGTTTCAAACCAGCCAACAGCGAAATAGCTGAACTAAGTACTCCCCCTCCCATTGGGAGTGGCCTATCAAAATTAACATACTTAAATAGTTTTAAAAATGAAACACCAGTGGAGCAGAGGAAAGGATGCTGCTCCTGAAAAATGCAACCGCTCGAGGAGCCTATCTAGCGCTACCTCCTTAACACCAACACTCGAAACCTCTACCGTTGAACTCTGTCCGCGACGACCCAAATTTGCTCCAGAGGGTCATAACTGGTGACGAATCATGAGTTTATGGTTATGACGTGGAAACTAAAGCTCAGTCATCCCAATGGATGCTGCCACACGTACCAAGACCGAAAAAAGCGCGCCAAGTTGGGTCGAATGTGAAGATTTTGCATACAGGTTTCTTCGATTGCAGGGGTGCGGTGCATCATGAGTTCTTGCCACAGGATAGAACGGTCAATAAGGAATATTACCTGCAAGTTATGCGCAATTAGCACGAAGCAATCTGCCAGAAACGCCCGGATTTGTAGCTTTTGAATTGCGACAGTATTTTAGCACGACGCATATATTACTAGTTTAATCATTAGTTTGTACATATGTAATATAAGAAATATCTGCCCAGTAGAATGCAGAATCTTAGCTTTTAGAAGCTCGCATTGTATTCTTCAAGGCTGCGTGATTTGTTAAAAATAACAAGAATTTTAGAGCATTAGGGACACAAGTAGCAACGCTTGGGAGGAAGAAAGGTTCACCCCCTTATATTTTGGAAAGAGAGAATTTCTCACTGTGAAGAAAGGTCACGTGAGTGGAAAATAAAGAAAACTCCCCGACAGTCACGTGACAACGCTACTTTACGCGACTTTTTTCAGCCGATCAAAAAGGGGGGCAATATTCGGACCTTTTAGTATATAAATGATGTGCGTATAAGAAATCGGCCTCACGAGTTAGGAAACCGCATATAAGAAATCGGGCTCACAAGGTAGGAAAACACATAAGAAATCGGACATACATGCAAATCCAGAGTATAAGAAATGTGACGAGACACTTCTAAGAAATCGCGCGGCGTCCAGTGTAAGAATCGATGTGTTATAAGTTAATCTGACGGGCAATTATTACCGTAAATGTTTTACGGACCGTGAAACTCAGGATTACGGTGACGAATGCAAAAATATAATAACTCAGTAAAAGTGAAACTAGCACTTCAACAAAATTATGTCATCAAGTTCGCGATCGGTTATGTCGGGAGTCGCTCGCAGGGTTAGTGCCTCAACCCAGCCACAGATCATCAACAAACGAAATCATTAGTGAAATAAAGTGAAATTTCTCTTTTATTTGAGTCTATCAAAAGTGTTTCACACCTTTGTCATTCTTCCGCCCCCCCCCCCTGAGCAAGAGACAACTCATGCTCTACAAGAACGAGCTTAGCCGGAGCAACAAAGGGAATCTGCAAGGTATGTACACTCTTAATGTAGAGAATATCAAGAGCATTAACCCTCGACCAACTCCAAGTAGACTCACCTGATAGCGTCATATTGTCGCAACAACGTGATACCAGAAATAAAACTGCGACATATTGGCATCCTAATGTGGCAACAATAAAACCACGACATATTGGTGCATCAACGTAACGCACAACAATAAAACTACGGCAGCACCATGATAACATCGTAGCTTGTGCGCGAATTTTTGGCCAAATACAACACACTTGCGATGCCGCAGCCACTGTACTCTCCAGACCTGGCCCCCTGTGACTTTTTTTGTTTCCAAAAGTGAAGAGGCCCATGAAAGGATGACGTTACTCCACGATTGAGGAGATAAAGATGGCATCGAAGGAGGAGCTGAACAAGATCACAAAAAAAAAAAAAAAATCATTTTAAAGTGCTTCGAGGATTGGAAAAAAAAAACGTTGGCACAAGTGTATAATGACTTAACAAACATGCCATCACAATACTCTTAATCCATTACTTAATGTGTGAAACAATGTAAATATACTTTTCAAGGAATACGTTTAATTTGTTCTCGTGATTTCACAAGTAGCTCAAACCGCGATTTTTCGCCCAATCTGGCAACACTGGATAACCTGAAATGAAGCCTGGAGTCGAGACTGTCGATTCCATCGACTCCGAACACTGGTGTCGACTCTCTCGCGAAGTCTTGGTTTCGCTCTGACGTCATAGAACACCTAGCTTTAAACATTCAACGTAACCTGGCCATGTGGCGCAAACGATCTGTGGTATGGTATCATTTTCAGGTTCCGGACTTAATTGTACTCCGTTAACCGAACAGCACATATTGCATCGTGAGTGAACGAAATGGTTGAAATTTGAATGATGCTTAAAATGGGCTTGTGGTCCTAGAGTTTAAGAGTATCTGACATTCGTCTCTCAGGATAATGCAACATTCTGAAAAAGCACATATCAGATAAACCACCCTAACTACGATTTGAACCCGGGACCTCTTTGAATTTGAGGTTTACGTACTTCTGATTAATAGAGTTAAACATTCAATACACACACGCATTTCGCTGTAGGTATGGGAAGACAGGCTAAAGCGATAGATGTTAAAACAGAACGCGGCTATGAACTCTCTGCTCTTTAAATGACAAGGGGGGAAACAATTGAAAGGCGATTTCCAGTTAAATTCAATACAAATTGACATTTGTGCACCAATAACTGGGGATATAACGGAAGCGTTTAACCATGCGAAGAAAAATGCATAAATTGCTTGCTTTAACGAGTACTACAGTTTTTCTTTAGTAAGAATTGCCTATATCTTACGGTTTACCAGTTATGCAAACATCATGTAGAGTATAAAGGCCTTCAAAGGCTATTCTCAGGAATTTTAAAATATACATTTTATTTTCCATAAAAATATCTGAAATATATGTAACTATATCTAACAATAGTTAGAGCCACTTTCCAGAAAATCAAAATTTTCGAAATACCTTCATGTAAAGAATAGCTGAGTGCGGGGGAATTTTTTTAAACTCGTTATGTCGCATCCATGGGGACTACTAATCTCAGTAACTAACCACTAACTAAATTTCAAGTTTGGCATTAAACGACTTTGCGTTTATGAGTTTTGCTGCTAACACATATATACAGACCATTTTTCTAAAATTTCTTGTTACTTTCTCTAGCACGTGTGTACACATAATGTATATAGTACCTGGAGAAGATGTTGCATTCCACCCAAAAATTGGATGTCGAGATATGCTTTTAGGTCCCTGAGTCCAAAAAAATATTTTTAGAAAAAGGTCCTTATGTGTCTGTGTGTGTGTACAACATAGCTCAAAAATGTGAATACCAAATTTGGTATTTATGTTTAGTAACTTCCAAGGATGCGTCACGAAGATTTTCGGGAAACCTCACTCCAAACCACCTTTACACGGAACACTTTTTGAAAATATTTTTTTCTCAAAAATGGCACGATAATTTTGTTTAAAATACGTATACTAAATATATATAGACCACATATAAAATGCATATCTTCAATCTCTGAGATTAACCTCTGAAGGCTCTTTATTCTGGATGAATTTTGCATAATTGGTAAACCGTAAATGATAGACAAACATTTACTACATTAAAACACATACTTTTCCATATATTTTTAGTTCACCGATTTAGTGGTATTCCTTGTTATTGATTTCAATATTTAAACTTTGTAACTTTAGTCAAACGGACAGTCATCTTCCGTTTCACCTCTCTTTTTAATGCTGGCCATGTAAAAGGAACCGAACTTCAATTGTTTAACATAGTAACCAGCTTTTAAAAGATTAATCGCTTTAGCCTAATGTGTTTCATTACTTCTCTTCTACTTATAAGAAAGTTAGTAATAAGACAATTTCTATTAATGCTTATCTCTATTATCATGAAGTAGATGGAAGAATAATCTCTTGTAAGAATATTTTATAAGTGGAACAGCTAGAGAAAGTCATGTGAATGGAACACATCAGCCTTTTTTTTTATACATATTTTTTTTTTTTTTCAGGGAGTCTCAAAACGCATATTTCCAGTGTTATTCTGTGCGTAGTAGCAAATGTAAGACACCTTCAGCATAAGTTCACATCACGTTAAGTATTACCTACATCATATTCTTTCACACAGTCCTTCATTTGCAGACACGCGTTTTATATTTGTTGTAACAACAGATGGCATGCGGAAGATCGGGTCGACTCCAGAATCGAGAGTATCGGTTCCCGGGTGTTAAAGTGTTCGATTCTTCGCGACACCACTCGCGGTCCATCTCTAGTACAGATCGATATGCAGGAAAGAATATAAGGTTGTATGTGTGTTCGTTAGTTACAGGCTGTGTTGCGCTTGATACCTACAGTGTCACTCAATGGCATAGCCTAGGGAGGGGAGCTAAAAGGACCTGTGCTCTATCTTCTTACAATGTATCATAAGTGTCATGGCCTGCGGTGCCATGGTAGTAAAAGCGAGTCTTAGACACTGTAAAAAAAAAACAGCCCGTTACGATGGTGCTGGTCGGGACTAACCATGAGGATGGAGCAATGTGTTTCGCACCAAAAACACCTTCAGATCGTGAATTATTGCACTGCATGGATGGCTTGCTTTCTATATCTGTACCTCATTATTGCAAGTACGCCTGAAATTAATAAACGAGCTAGCTTTGCATTGTTACACCTGGGTATAGCATTGTCACGCCTACAATAATGTCAGTAGCTATAGAAGGTATGTTCTGGGCTAAATTTACATAATAATTAGAGCAATTATTTGCACAATTAATTCATTTGCATATCAAAAACTGTCCATCTAAAATTTTGAATAATTAGAGCATTTATTTGCATATCAGACAGATATCAATCATTTATGCATATTAATGAGCCCGCGGACCACGGCTCCCGCTGGCCAAGCACCCTCGCGAAAAACATCGCTGCTCGCCAATTATTGAGATTATTGGGACTTTGAGGAGTCATTTCCAATTGAAATTTAATGGGGATTCTAATTATGCAACCCGATTTTACCTACCATTGCACAATTAAAACATTATACATTACCTGATTTGAATATTCATTATAATTAATGTAATGGTGAATGAATAGACATGCCAAGGTATAAGATCACAAGATGGCATTATACTCTACCTGTTTGGACATGAAAATGATTGGAAATATTTAATACCAACACTTAGTAATACAAAAACCAAATTTCAGCCTTTTATTTAGCGAAATCCGCTTAAAAATCACCGAAATCACAAAATGATGAGAAATATAAGCAGAACAGAATCTTCAAATATATAACCGTTAAGTGAATTAATGGAACTTATAACTAATAAAGGAAGTACATGACTCAAGGGAAAAAGAAAACAGGAATTATTTATTTAATTTATTTATTTTCTATTTCATTGCAGAGCTGAGTAAAAGCTCGGAAAATGGACTTGTTGGGGGAGTGCATTCATCCAATACATTGAGAATGTAATTCCATGAGTAATCAGCATGACAAAATTCAAATGAAATGCAATAGCGCTTCGATGAATAAATATCACGCCAGCGGGAATCGAACCCTGACCATCATAACAAACATACACAGATACGCACACAGACACATACATAAATTCATATAGTCAATAAAAAAATCACGAATTCCAATGCAATGCAATAGTGCTACGAGGAACAAACATCGCACAAGCGGGAATCGAACCCTGGCCATCAGAACTCACATGCATACTTGCACGAACACACGCACACACATACACACACTTGCAAGCATTCACACATAAACAAGCACAAATCACGCATACACATGCACACACATGCATACTTGCACGCACACGCATACAATTTCACACATACATACACTTACAAGCATTCACACCTAAACACACACAATCCCACACACGCACACACAGCCTCACTTGAGCGCACACACACAGACACAATCTAACAGATACATACACATGCACAAACACACATTTACACGCACACACAGACATAATGTTGCTCACGACTATACTTGCATTTGAGCAACCATGCATACATAAACAAGAACAAGAATTTCAATAACACGAGTTTAAAAATGAGTATCACTGGAGTATTAACAAAACTACTAGATCAGCTTTCAAATTAGTCAAAATATCAATAATATACAATATCAAAAATTTTCACTAATACAATAGGGAAAGAATGCATGAATTAGCAATCTTCTCCTACTTCGAGCGTGCAATATATCTAAACAGGAAATCGGCCTACAACACATGTGCTCCTGACCAACGCTAAAACCACTCTGACCTGAAATGCAAAAGGACACGTATAATGACTTCCTTCAGGTAAAGCCATGGTCGACCCAACATTCCATTGCAAGCCCAAAGGCATTGTCTCCCATTGTATGAAGAAATATTACTGACATAAAACCGCCACTCTCACACAGTCCCACAAGACCGAGGTAAAAGCGACAAATTCCAACTAAAAAAGCCTAATTTCCTATGACATTGCACATCATTATTCCATAGGAACCTAAACAATTAAAATTGTACCAATTTTACTCAAACTCGAAATGTACCACTAACTTTCAATGTAGATAGCAACTACTTACTCATATTCTATACTTTAGATATTTTCAGAAACATATACAACACCATAAGCTTACAGATGCCTAAAAAATTAAAATCGTACCAATTTTACTCAAACTCGAAATGTACCACTAATGTTCAATGTAGATACCAACTACATACTCACATTCTACACTTAAGACATTTACAGAAACATATACAACACCATAAACTTACAGGTGCCTAACAAATTAAAATCGGACCAATTTTACTCAACGTCGAAATGTACCACTAATTTAAAATGTAGATACCAACTAGTTACTCATATTCTACACTTAAGACATTTTCAGAAACAGGACGCGCCGTGGCCGAGTGGTTAGACCACTTGCCGCTCACCTAGACGGCCCGGGTTCGATCCCAAGCGACCGCATGTGAGATTTCTGGTGGACAAAGCGGCGCAGGGGCGGGTTTTCTCCGGGTTCTCCGGTTTCCCCCGCTATCGCATTCCACCGGTGCTCCATCTTCATTCATGTTTCATCAGTGTCACCACCTGCGGTGCCATAAGTAGTTAAAGCGGGCGTTAAACACTACCAAAAAAATCAGAAACATATACCATAGCATAAACTTACACTTAAAATCGTACCAATTTTACTCAACCTCGAAATGTACAACTAATTTTCAATGTAGATACCAACTGCATATTCATATTCTACACTTAAGAAACATATACAACACCATAAACTTACAGGCGCCTAAAAATTAAAATAATACCATTTTTTGTGCAATTTCAAATTACTTGCTAGATTTCAGTGTAAATCCCAACTTCATAATCACATTGATTTAAGACATTCAAGACATGCACAACCAAACAAAAGCAAGAAAAGGATATTTATCGATCTCAATCTGGCCTAATCTTATCTAGCCTAACCTAATCTAAGCTAGTTTAATCTAACACATTTAAGTGATTTTAACCTGCCCTAACATGAACACAGTTGGAGAGGTGCCAATGATTTCCAGGCACCCTATTCTTTTATGATGCTACGCCAAAGAATTCACGCCTCTACTTACATACCATCCAAAGAAAAAAAAATATTACAGGAAAGGGATAGCGGAGTGTCACAGAATTTCTTAACATCATCAGCATTAAAGTCATATAAAGAGAACTTTGAGAAATACGTTTGTTTTATATGGCTAAACTAGTGAAGCATTTAAAAATCGGCATATCTACAATATTCATTTCAAATCGGATCTGCAATCAACAAAATTAATGATAATACGTCCAATTTGATTTTAGAAATAATTTTAATTAAAACTGCATGTAGAGCTGCAAGCTACACCTTCAAAGAAACACTCGGCGATCTTTTTAAGAAATGCAACAGGCCTAACCAATCTGAAAACACTGAATTGCGCCTCCTATCAGAAAGCAAAATTCTACACTAAGCAAAAATGCAATGAAAGTTTTAATGTTTTGTATTCTAATGCTCGACAACTAGAATAAAACGAACATATCACTTCAGTAAATTACATTTGAAAAATAATTTATTATAAATAATGTTGGTACATATGTCATTTCCACTCTATAACACCTGCATTTTTCAACTCCTGTATTGAGTGGTCTCTTTTGCAAGCTTCTTGTTCGCACATTAACAAGCGTAGGTGATTTACCAGAGAATTTGGATCTTCATAAGAAAATGATCTGAATGCAGCCTTCTCAATGCTGACGCTGTTCAAGCACTTTAATTCACAATGCCCTCCATTCTCTTTATGTTTATTACATTCAGATGAGACGATGCCATCACAACTATTGTAGAGTCTCTTATTTCTTCTTGAATCCAGAACAGCACTACGAGTAGATAATCCAGGATCATTAGTTGAATCAATTCCATCATCTGACGTTGACATTGTATTAGGGAGGTAAATCCCACCATAATCTAATTTCTCATTATCACAAATTCCGCGATATGATTTAAGTCGAGAAATTGATGTATTTCTTAATCTTTTTCTGACCACTCCACAGACAACATCTCTCTTCTCTCCAATCATAATTGCTATAGAAATTATGTTTATCATAGGCTCCATGCAAGGGTCTCCCAGGTTGTCTTTGCATATAGATTAGACTAATCCTACTTTATCTTATCAAATAAAATATCCACATTACAAATCAAAATCGTAAGATTCTACCTATACATCTAAGTGAACATATTCACAAAAACACACAGTTTTATTTAGTTCTTTGACAAAGAATCCTTATTAGATGCATTATTAATAACAGAAAATATCCACCTCTTGAATGTATGGCAGGCTATCGCTCCCAATATAGAGGCGGGCTATAATAATAAGTATAAGAATAATAACAATAATGTCGTTATTGGGGATTATTTGCAGAAGTTAACTTTGAAGTAAGTGTATGTTGGGTGATAAGCGAGAAACAATAGGGCTTGTAATTATTGGTCATTTCTGTCTTTTTTTGGGTAGTGTTTAACGCCCGCTTTAACTACTAATGGCACCGCAGGCGGTGACACTGATGATACATGAATGATGATGGAGCACCGGTGGAATGCGATGGCGGGGGAAACCGGAGTACCCGGAGAAAACCCGCCCCAGCGCCGTTTTGTCCACCACAAATCTCACATGCGGTCGCTTGGGATCGAACCCCGGCCGTCTAGGTGAGAGTCGAGTGGTCTAACCACTCGGCCACGGCGCGGCCCTACTCATTTCTGTCTGCTTGTGCATGCGTATTGGTGAACTTTTGGACTTAGAAAAATTGCTTGCCTCCTCGTGTCACATGTTTGAAAGTAGCCCAAATTTTTCCCCATATGTCCAATTCTGCTGGCTGTTGTACAGATTTTAATAGGTGTACACTATTTTTTATCTTGTGATCAGTGGCGACTCGTGGATTAAAAATTTAGGTGTTCACAAAATCAGCAATTTACCACCGCCGCAGCCGCTGCCGCTACTGCTACCGCCATCACCGCAACATCAAATCTAGTAATATTAGAAACAATGATAGTGCTTAATAACAAGAATTATAAATTTGTTACACAAATCGTCACCCACCCAGTATTGTAAAGATGTTGAATTTCTTAGACTCCGAGAGTTAACAGCAACATAAGGTGATGAAGGGGTGAACTCCTTTGATGCAGTTCATGTGAAGAATGGTATTTACAGTGAATAATATTTCCATTGTTTAAATTACGCAATTAACATCAAATTTATTTGTACAGAAATTCCACGCGCCGGTTTTTCAAATGTGCAAACTTTTCTATCACTCGGTAATTAAAGCATTTTATGCTGTTGACCAGTTTCTTCTCAATAGCAAGCATTTGCCAGTGCTGAAAGTCGGTCTTCACCCATCGTAACCCTAGTAACGGTTTTAATTCTTTTTATTGTGGGAAAGCATATTTCTGGTTCTGATGTAGTCATGGTCGTAATGATAACAATCTACAGTAGCTCGGTTAGTTGCGGAAAAGTTCCTTCGTTGAAGTTGTTTTCTGTTTTGACCTGCTTAACTCTCGCATTAAATGCGAATTACTAAGAAAAATAGCGCCTCTCACAAAGACTGCAGTTGCACTTCCGGATAGTTTCAACTAAATCTCAAAGATAAACAGAACCCTGGAGGTGTTAATGTGCACGGTTGCACTGGCTGTAAAATTCCGAGCTGCTTTGTTACTCGCGCAAGCGCAGAGCTGCTAAACGTTGGTTATACGCTAGCACACGAGGCCTGTGCTACAAGCGTTGTTGTCACATACTCAGGTTCTCGGCTGTGTTCAATCTGAAGAGCAGAGTGCGGTATATTTAAACATGTGGCACCGGATAGCGCATTTTACTAAATGTTTCCTGAAAGAGAAAAAGGAGATCCACTAAGAAATTTCGGAGGTTCACGTGCTCTTGTGCTCCTACACAGCAGCCGCCGCTGCTTGTGATTTTTGTTCCAGAGATGTGACACTACTACTGATTTTTCTATTTGATTGTTTTTATGTATCTTAGGTGTTCCTTCAATCTATGGTGTTCCTATGTTTCTTTTGGTCTTTACTTTGTATCTTTTTTCACAATCTTCGGAAAGAGGTCCGCGCGCGCGCGTGTGTGTGTCTGTGAACACAATAACTCAAAAACGAAAAGTCGTTTAAATACCAAACTTTGTATTTAAGTTTAGTATCTTCCAGGCATTCGACACGAAGATTTTGAGAAAAATTCCCCCACTCCAAACTACCCTTTACAAGGAACTTTTTTCGAAAATTTTTATTTTCTCAAAAATGGCTCTAACGATTTTAATCAAAATTTCGTATATTAAAGATATTTACCTGACAAATAAAATGCATATCTTGAATTTTCTGGGAATGGCCTCTGAAGAGTACTTTATTGTGGATGAATTTTACCGAATTTTGAATAACTGCTAAACCCTAAGACATAGACAAAAACTTACTACACGAAAAATGTAGAGCACGTTAAAATACACAATTTATGTTGTATACCTACATTTTTTTCGTGGAGTTCATCGTTTTTGAGACATTCCTTGTTTTTGGTTTCTGCTTTGAAAAACTTATACTTTTCTCATACAGGAATTTGTCAACTGCTGTCCATACAAACAAAGGAACTTTAGTGACATATCAACCAGCTTTTGTCTATCACTTTAACCCATGTTACTCTCTTATTTCGCTTCTACTTACAAGGAAGCAAGTAATAAGACTATTTCTGCTAATTGTTTCTGATTAGCATGAAGTAAATAGAAGTATAAGCTTTTTAAGAATAATTTGTTTCAGAGATGTAGAGAAAGTCATGTGAATGGTACACATCAGATTTTTATTATTTGGTGAAGCTCTTTTTTATATTCTGCTTTACTCTTAGGAATGTTGATTAATGTGTAAAGTAAACTGTGGGTAATTGCATGTTTGTGGATAGTTGTATTGAAGCTATTGGATTTAATGTGGTTATCCGTGTAAGTATCTTTCCTGAAAATTTCAAACTCCAATTTCCTACTGTTTCTAATATTTTTGAGGTCCAAATATGGAAGGGTGTTGGTTGTCCTTCTCAATTTCAATCATGAATTTGATTTTTTAGGATTAACCCAGGCCAGCATTTTGATTAGTTAGAGATATTTCATTTTTAAGCATGCTAAAGCCAAATTTATAATCTACATTCCCTAAAGACAGCTATAGCAACAGATGATCTTTGATGATTAACAGCCAATCTATGTTTAGTACATACCAGAGAATTTCTCATGTGTAACACCACATTACTCTCACAATTACTATTAACTCCTCTCCGATCACTTGAGGTGTCATTTGTAGTAAAAGCGGGTGTTAAATACTACAACAACAAAAATTCTTCTCCGAAGCTAGCTTCAGTTGGAGCAGTGAAAACGCATACAACCTGTCACTTTCAGAGGTGTACATGCAAGTCCTCCTTGCTGCTCAATTGATGCTGTAGGAAAATTGTTTCAGTTGACTCACAACCACAATCAGCAATGCAACATTTTCATGTATATATTTGGTAGATGCCTAACAATTTATTTAGATAATATTGAATAACTATGTGATTATAATGACATATATCAATAAATGTGAATAGTATCTGTCTCCATGACAGACAAACACTCTTGGGTCAATTCTCACGTTCATTGGAGTGCTTGAGTTGCTTCTCCTAATGTTTGCCACTAGTCAAACTTAAACTCTTTTTTGATGGGTCTTCATCTTTTAACTGGCTACATCTGTAACATGTCATTACACCTGATAATAAATGAATGAAATGATACTAAAATAAGCCCAAGATCCACAGAGCTTAAGAGTTGCCATTATTCATCTTCAGAAGAAAAGGAAATCAGGGAGGAGGTTGTATCCCATTAACTCATCCCAACCATGATATGAACTCAGTCCTCCTGAAGTAAAATCTGATGAGTTACATTTACATGACTTTCTCTATCTAATTTTGCAACAAACTATTTTTACAAAAGCTTATTACTTTCTCTACAAGTGCTATATACATAGTGTACAGAGAAGATATTGTATTGCACCCAAAAATTTGATAGCAATATTTCACCAGAAATACACGTTTTGAGACCCCCTGAATTAAAAAAAAAACTACAAAAAGGTTCATGTGTGTGTGTAGCTCAAAAACGAAAAGACTGTTAAATACTAAGCTTGTTACCATTTTTTTTTTTTTTTTTTTTTTTTTTACTTCATTTGTATAGCCCCCTTTAACATCAATGGTCATATCGGGGACTTTCACTTGTGAAACTGTAGGTTCAGAACATTAGGTTAAACTTTATATTACTAAACACACGCACATTCACTCTCACATTCATACTTCCAGACTCTATGGGGGATAGGGAATAATTCCGGTTAAAGAAAAATTCCCCGCCCCAACCTGGAATCGAACCCGGGACCTCCGGGTGAGAAGTCAGCTTGCTGACCACTCGACCACGGAGGCAGTCAGTTACTGTTTTATTAGAGCCTTTTTTTTTTTTTTTTTTTTTTTTTGAGAAAAATAAAATTTTTAACAATTTTTTCATGAAAAGGGTAGTTTGGGTAGAGGGACTTTCTTGAAATTCTTGTGTCACATTCTTGGAAGATGCTGAACTTAAATATCAAGTTTTTGGTATTTAACAAACTTTTCGTTTTTAAGTTATGCATGTGAGCACACACACACACACACACACACACACACACACACACACACACACACTTCTTTTTCTACAATTTTTTTTTTTACTTTGCTTAGTACATAGGTAGAGAAGATATTGCATTCCACCCAAAAATTCAATGCCAAAATTTTACTGGAGATGCATGTTTTAGGGTCCCCTGTATAAAAAAAAATTATAGATACAGGTCCATGTGTGTGTATCCATATGTCTGTTAGCATGATACTCATAAATGAAAATTTGGTTAAATGCCAAATTTGATGTTTAAGTTCAGCATCTTCCAAAGATGTGACAAAGTTTTTCAAGAAAATTCCCCCACACCAAACTAATGTTGAAATGGAAAGAATTGTAAAAATTTTGATTTTATTAAAATGGCTCTAACAATTTTGATTAAAATACTGTGTGTTAAAGATATTTATACAACAAATAAAATGTATATCTTGAATTTTTTGAGAATAGCCTCTGAAGTCTTCTTCATTCTGAAGCACTTTTGCCTGAGTGGTAAACCATAAGAGATAAAAAGCTACTACACAAAAAATGTAGATCTCAAATAATATTCATGTCATAAGAGGGTCGGCTGATAAGTACCGGGCCTCACACAGATATGGCACCACTAGGCTGTTTAGACGGTAGCATCGTATAGTTTAACTCTCGACTAGCTTGTAGCCATAGTTTCAGATCAATAGCTTGTTTAGTTTTCAAATTACAGCATTTTAAACAAGACAACTTTAGAGTTTTCGCGAAAATAGAGGATTTAGAAAAACGAGCAGTGATTAAATACTTCCATTTGAAAGGCTTAACGCTTAAAGAAATCAAGGAGGAAATGGGCAGTACAATACAAGACTCTGCCCCTTCATATTAAATGATTAAAAAGTGGGTTGCAGAGTTTAAAATGGGACGTATGAGCACTAGAGATGAGCCTTGCTCTGGACATCCTATAGAAGTGACAACTCCAGAGATCATTGAAAAAGTTCATCGTTTAGTACTGGAAGACTGCAGATTAAAGGTGTTTGAGATAGCTGTAAACATATCAAAAGAACGTGCAGGTAATATTGTAAGTAATATTCACAAGGTCTGCGCAAGATGGGTGCTGCGTTTGTTAACACCTGATCAAAAGTTGCAAAGAAAAACTGTTAAAAATGGGGAGCTCTACCGTAAAAATCCCTGTGAATTTTTGAGATGGCTTATTACAATGGATGAAACTTGTATACATCACTACACTCCAGAAAGTAAATCACAGTCAAAACAGTGGATTGCACCAGGTGAACCAACTCCAAAAAAGGCAAAGTCAATTTTGTCAGCAGGGAAAAATGTGTGAACTAAAGTTTGAATTTCTTGAACGTCCACCCTATTTGCCAGATCTAGCACCCAGTGACTACAACCTGTTCCCAAACCTAAAAAAATTTCTTGGAGGACAAAGATTTCACAGTAACGAGGAGGTCATTGATGTGATAAACAGCTATTTTGAGGACCTTGATAAATCGCACCACACCAATATGACAAATGTATTAGTCTTTCTGGAGATTATGTTGAGAAATAAAGCGAAAAATAATTTTTTTTAATGCTGTTTTCATACACATTTTTTGTGGAGTTAACCATTTAACCATTTCTGAGATATTCTTTGTTATTGTTTTCAATTTTCAACTACTTACATTTTTCACAACCTGAAAGTCCTAGTCCATTTCATCTCTCTTTTATTTTACTAACGGCCAAGGAAAGAGAACTGAATTTCAATGTCAATTGCATAGCAACAGCTTTTAAAAGATTTGACTGTCACTTTAGGCTAGTGTATTCCCTTATTTCCCTTTTAGTTGGAAGGAAGCAAGCAATAAGACCATTTCTCTGTTTATCCTGATTAGCATTGTCACCCTCCTTGGTGGTTACCATGCTTTTATATCCAAGGTCTCGGGTTTCAAACCTAGTGGAGGGCAATGGCTTTTTTCAGATGTAAAAATCCTAGCATGGTTTTCTTCAGAAGGAAAACAAAGCCATTGGTCCCATGTCATAGATTTACAGCAAGCAAAAGAACTTCAAACCTAATAAAGAGGCCTCTGAACATAATTATTAATGGTCTTTCATGCCCAACATAGAATGGGATGTTGAAGTTGAAGAGTGTGCATAAATAAAACTCCATTTCATTTCATTTGAGTAGCATTATATAGATAAAAGAATAATCTTTTGTAAGAATTGTTTGTCTGCAGAACAGACAGAGAAAGCAATGTGAATGGACCACATCATTATTTTTTGGTTTCAAGATAAATAAAAATATTTCTGGTGAAATCTTAACATCAAATTTTTGGTGGAATATAATATTTCCCCTACTTACTTACAAAGTAAATAAAGTAACATGGCAGAACACCACAACCATGTCACAGAGGTGAATGGATACCTTTAAACTTGTATACTTCCAGAAACTGTTGATCCCCACAGTATTCATTTATTATTTAAAATGAACTTTTAAACTGAATGTGAATATCATTGTAGTGTACATGTAGAGCATAAAAAGATAACAGATTAACTTTTATATTTTATAAGCTTCAGTTTTAATTAATAGCTTACAATGAAAAATACATTGGATATTAAATTGGTGAAAACTTTCACAAAATCCTGCTAAATTCAAATAAGACAATATAAAATGTGAGTGACATACCATAACCATAAATAATACATATTCATCATCACAATTTCTGATCTGTACTTATATGTACATGCATTAATATGCCCAGCCTACACATTTTATTCCCTGAGGAAAGGAAACGAGAAGATCTCATGGTATATTACAGCAAAAGCATAGTTTCTAATTGATATGGTGCTATTGAGCTCTTAGTTTAACCTCTACACATGAACCAGACATATCTTTGGTTTCTTAAGTATCTATTGTAGTTCTGAACATGACAAGCTTTGGTACAGACTTCTATTTAACGTTTATGGGCACAATGCTATTTTCAGAGCTTATTTGTAGGATGTCTACAAGATAATTGACAAATAATTCTGCACTGATCAAATAAGGTGTTAAGTCTCACATATCTAATCTTATTTATTTATAAATTGCTTCTACCTCAGAATATTTTGCAGCAATGTGCAGAAGTAAATGCTATAGCACAAAAATCCATTCAAATTAGTGCTATAAATACATGAATTAAGTTCATAAAATTTTATTAAAATGTAAAAAAATGATTTTTTTTTAAAGTTCTGGAAGACATATCCAAACTCATAATTTAAATGGCTATAAATTTAGGTAAAGTTAGTCAAGAAAAATTAAGACCAATATTCTGTATTACATGTGTTATTCTTAAAGTTCACTATACAGCATATGCAAATCAGAGTAGCTAGTGATCTACTCTCTTAGGAAATGGTATAAAAGTCTTGTATGAATATTCAAAATATTTCTACCATCTTCATGCATTCCATATACATCAACACTAGTGCTGAAAAACCTATTTATCGCAGGTACTTGCAAATGTTGATCATAATCTGAAATAGTCATCATAAAGTGGGGTAACTTGGGATAAAGGGGCAAGGCATCAACAGCATGTGTATATAGACCTCGTGTAAATAATTCTGACCTGCTACTTGTATACAAACATTCAGAAATTTGTGGTGTAAAATAAGCAAATAGAAAGTTACAGGTTGACATTTACTTTTGTTAGGATGGGCAGCTGTGTGAACAAAGTTTTGAGAAAAATATTGGCTAAACAAGTTTTTTAATCAAAATTACTGTTAATGTTACTTGATTTCCTTGGTAGGAGTAGATAGGTAGAGGGGTTTGCCGTAATTGGAGCACCACATCATACATAGGCTTTAATGGGCCTTTTGTTCTTCTATGTGACCCCTAAGAGGAATAAAAACGAAACCATAATTAACTAGACCCGGATGACAATTTCTGCTAACAAGGATGGGCTCCCTAACAATTACAATATGACACAAATCCTTGTGCTAGCTAATCCTGCCTGGGACCCTGCAACCTGGGAGTCCCTGAAATAGATGAGCACTCCCAAGAAGGCAGGGGGAAACAGCAGTCTTGCTGTACTTGGGAAAAATCTTTCCAAGGCACAAATTCCACCATTCTGCCACTATGCATCAATCCCATTGCCTAGTCCCACAATCCTGATGAAAGAAAATGATGATGGACAGTAGATTTTTGAAGAAGCCCAGCTTTAATCTACTTAATTGGGAATCATGAAAAATAAATCATGGTCAGAATGGTCACCTTAATGGAAATTTAACCCTCCTCCCAAATGATAACCTCACACTTTACTGTGGCACAATTTTATCATGTCCAACAGATATATTCTTTAATGTCAAAAGAATTCAAATTGATTATATTATAAAATAAAATGCTTAGTAATAAGACAATATTAATAGCTTATTTGTGAATGACTAATTCTATTACCTGAATCATCAATGTTCTGTAATTTTTTCTGATACACCTCACATAAATATAAAATGATTTTTCTTCATAAAATATATCATAAATTCATAATATGGTTTGCATTATTTAATACTTTGTATTATTGTTAGATGGCACCATGGTTACACTGCTTGCCTCTCTCCACAAGGACTCTTGGGTTCAATTCCAGGGGACTACATATTGGATTTGTGATGAACAAAGTAGCATCTGGGTTCTCTGGCTTAACCTGCCATCCATTCCACAACCGGTTCCATATCCACCTTTCCTTTCATCCACTTCACCATCATTATTATTTTCTTTGATTACCCATCCTGGCTTCTTTCTTAGGTCTAGAATCTATTTGCTCCTCAACAGCACTGGCTTGTAAGTGCTGAGAGGTGTAAATCTTCCACATGAGGAGGGTAAATTACAAAAGTAGTAGTCTTGTTATTTTACAGTTATATCAAAGAGACATTTTACACCAAATAAATTTAATATAGGAATATTTAATAAGGATCACTAAAATATTCTGCATATATAATGCTGATTTCTTCTATAGTTTTCAACTATCTGGCACATAACCTCATGTTTAATATGGACATTTAACTCCCAAGATGTACACTGTTTTCATATGAGTATTCTACTAGAAATTGCACTCCCTCATTCTAATGATACTTTGCCCTATTTAAATATATATAATTAAAGTGTGAGAAAGTTGAAATTAACTTTAGTTCTTGAATTAATAATTTATTCTTATAATCAAGCAGCTATATTGATTACAAGAAAACTTTCTTTCTCGATAACTATGTACTTATTATTTTCACACAAAAATGTTACTTATTATGATGCCAACATTAGCATAAAGTCACAAAGCTAGAAAAGCAACATACACTTCCACCTTGTAATATCAACAGTTTTATACCTACGGTATTGCAATTAAATACAACTTCGTAAACAATTACAAATCTAATTTCTTAGGTATGTTTGCCTGACATCCACATTAAGCAATCATAGGAGCCTTTCCAGTCAATGCACTGCTCTCAGATCAGACCTAGTGGTCAGTTAATTTTCTTCACCCATTCATCTTTACAAGAACAACTTCTCTCACTCGTACAGAATCTTATCTTTTGCTGAGCAGCTGTACTAACATAGCCAGATATTCTGTGCAAAATCTGATATAAACTCACTCATAGCTTTTGTAGATATTTTAGCCTTTTATTCAGACTGTGTGCATCAATTATGTCTAAATCTACAGCATCAGAATTTGGTAAGCTTTGTAAAAATCTTGAAGGAGTCAGCAAAACTAGAAGCTCTTCTGAATTCTCTAATGTGTAAGAGGTAGTGAATTTATAGTAACTTCACATTCACAGAGAACAGTTTCTAATTCATCATATGTTATAACCTTTCTTCCTAGATTCTGTTTTAGAAGTTCTTTAACCATTCTAACAAGTCACTTTCATCATTCTCCATCTTGGAGGATTGAACTTCCATTTCAGTTTTTGTCTTGAATCTACTTTGTTCCAGTGCAGTCTGCTTAAGACATTGTCTGTACCCCTAAAATTGGTTCCATTGTCAATATAATTTGAACTCTACCTTAATGAACTATGAACTGTCTTAAAACCACCATAAAAATTCAGTACACAGAGATTTAGCAAGTTCCAAATGTAGTAAACAGTACGATCCCTGCTTTCTCTCTTGATCGCCAGTACACATGTCCTGCTAGATCTGTACCTGTTATTTTGAATGCTGTTCCACATTGTATATAATCCTTAGGTAATGGTGCAGTGGGTGTGTTGATAGCCTTTGCTTGGTATCTCTTACATATGACACACTTCCTGACAGCTGACTAAGAAATTTCTTATTCTAATAACCCAGTATTTTCTCTTACTGAATTAGGGAGTGTTCTGAAACTTGCATGTTGTGTTTCATGGTCTCTCGAATGTTAGTCTATGAACCAATATGTTGTCATAATGTAGTAGATTTGGAAGTTTGAAATTGATTTCCTCATTCACTAAGCAATAGCTTTATCTCCACTCTTATTGCTCTGTACTGATCAATGAAAGTTTTCATTTTCTTAATAATGTCTCTATATCTCTCCTGAAACTATTCTTCTTGCACATTTCAGAGCAACACCCTTTTAGCCATGATTACATCTTCATGCTTCAGTTCTCCCAATATTCTGTCTGTCTGAGTGCAATTATCTTTAAATCTTAAGATCTAGCCTATCATTCTTAATGTCTTGGCATAGCTGGAAAAATAGTTTAAAATTTGTAAAACTTTTGAATTAGTAAGAGCATTATTTCTCATTTCCATACACATATCCTGTTTTGGTGCAACAATTTCCATATTTGGCCATTCTTTTTTGCTCTTTTTAAGCCATTTTGACCCCTCCCACCATCGGCTGTGGAATAATTCACAATCTCTGGAAAGGGGATCAGGAGCATTCAATGCAACAGCTGTATAATACCACTCTTTTAGACTAGAGTTTAGTTTTATTTCTTTACGTCTGTTACTGACAAAAATATTCCTATCAGCCTCTTTTCTTACGTATGTGAGAGCTGCAGTAGACTAACTCCAATAATATGCTTTACAGTCTTCCAAATTCATAAAATTCTTTATATGATAACACAGTCTTGCTGCAGTAAGAGCCACCAATAATATAAGCTTGGGAATGAATACTTCTTTATTGGGAGCCACCTTCAACTTGGTTTGAATTAAGCATTCAATTATATTCTTGCCTTCAACTTGCAAGAAAACACAAGCTACATGTGCTGATTTACTGGCATCACAGAAGACATGTAAGCTTATTAATTCAACTTCAATTCCAGCTTCTTCCAATCTTCTCTTCACTTGGTATTTGTTAAGCCAATAATTATTTTTCATCTATGCCATTAATTTACTTCTTATTTCCTTAGATAATTGAGAATCCCAACTTAAACTCATATGTCATGTTTCTCGTAGCAATAATTTTGGCCCTAATGTTATTGGACTTAAAAATTCAAGTGGATCATAGATGTTCTGGGTTATGGACAAAATATTTCTTTGTGATGGTTTCATTGGTCAATCTTAAAGAATCAACCTCTCCAATTCCAAGTATTGGAGTAAAAGCTGATGCTACTCCAGGATGACTAAATCAAGTAACCTTTTGATGTAATAGTCCTGGAATATTTTATGGACAATAACCCATAGAGTCCAAACAGTGTTAGAACATTATGCCCATTTCTTCATTTCTATTTCTCTAGGAGCACTGACCCAACTTCTTAATTCAACTTTCCAAGCTTCAGAAAACCTGCTTGATTGACAAATTTTTTCTGTTCTTTGGTTACAACACTTGTTATGCAGTTATCCACTCTCTTCAGTCTTTCAGCTCTCTTTCATATCTTCTAGTGTCTAATGCAAATGATGCTGCAAAGTGGCATTTAGCAAGAAAGGTTTTGAAAGAACTCCAAAGAGAACTCTCTTGTATCTCAAGATTTTGACCTCTTGCCTTTTAAAATTCTTTCACCACAGGAACTTCAGGAACTATTGATCTGTAGGCGCTACATTAATCAGCAATTTCATCCTTCCTGAACTGAATAAGTAAGTTTGGTATCAAATCTGTTAAATTAGTTCCAGTTTCCAAAAACAAGAATTTAGTAAGTTACCCAGGCAATCACTACTAGAGGCATCAAAATTTGTTTGCAATTTTTTTTGTCTCACTTGACTCTTTAATCACGATGTAATGTAGCGAAAAGTACAGGGTTTTTGTCTTCTATATCTGAAACTTTTTTCATAATGCCATCTTATATCCATCTTACAATAACAGTGCTGTATTCTTCTAGTTTATTTGTTCTTGTAACATGTCTAGTCATGCAAATCCTGATTCAGCAACTTTGCTGTTATCAGCTAATTCTGAATGTTCTCTCCAAGATAGGGAAACTTCATAACAACCTTCTTCATTTACTTAATCTTTTATATCTTCTGCCTTCTGTTCTCTTGTTTTCATTTCTGCTGGATCACAAAGTCCAATGACTTCTAAATCCCACAAATCCTTCACAGTAAAATTGGCATTAGTGAGTTCTGCCATTTGTAAATATTTCTTCTGCATTATACAACCCATAAATGTCCATAAGTGTGCTTCGATTACTACTAGATTATCATCTACTTTTCTATTATGCCTTCCACAATTTACTAATGACATCTGCTCCTAGTAAGTTCTCTATGTCAGGTACACTGGAACCTTGATTTATGATGTTGATATTCATCTATTTCAGCTGAAAAAATATGCTTTGGGAATCAAACAATATATATATTTACAGATTCTCTCTTAGTTAAGCAGTGTTGTGACAGATGCATAACTCCTATATAAACTCTCTAATGTGATCTTGTAGAGCTTATGTTTTTGTTCCCATGACTCTCTTCCTTCAAACAAATTGTGGTCTAAGATTCTTTTCCAATGTCTTCAATTTAAGTTTCCTGATTAATTTATACAACATGTAGGACCTTTGTGATTCAAAATCAAGGAGGACTTTTGTCAGACGAGATCTTTGTCATATAATGGTTTTATAATTAGCACCTGCAGTTATGTTTGGCTGCCCTACTGTGATTATAAATTATCAGTAATAGCAGCAACCTTTGACACATCAGTATTATTACGACTAATCTGTGGGCACATTATAGTTGCATAATATTTGTCACAAGTCAAGCATTTAATGAAACATCTACACCTATTAGCCCTATGCTTTCACTTTAAAGGGAAATAGCATCTTCTCTCTTTCTTTAGCAATTTCCTTTTAGTATCTAGTGACAACTTTTTATTCTTAATTTAAAGACGTTTGAGAAGATTTATCACACCAAAAGCATATACAGTAAAACCCTGTAATTACGCTCTTCAAGGTACTGTGGCCTAAATGAGCAATAATTTGGATAGCACTATACAACAACAAATCTTTTATTATGAAAAAAATCTTTGTTTGTTGATTGCCCTGTACTCTTACTGCTAGTTAGTATTTGGCATTTTGTACTACTGTGTGGCAGCTTACTATACACTGCACAGAATTCAAAGAAAGATTACAGTACGTGAAGTTTATGTTGAAACATGGGCATTTTTCTGTTACCTAACCGGCCTAGAGAATGGAGTGCATTAATAATTGTCCGAGTAGTGGAAAACCCTGTCAGTCATCCTTCACTGCCTATTACTCTCTCAGTATCAGTTATAACTGTGTTGTTACCAGTTGTACTCGTTTTCTGGCACTGAAATATGGAAATATCTTATATCTTTCACCGTCCTTGTTTCTCTATCTTTCATATTGTCCCAAGCGGATGTTGGGAAACGAGGAAAACCTATGGGATCAGAGATTGAGATTAGGCCATTAAGGGTTGCCAACTGCCAAGTGAAATGTATTGCTATCTTTTTCTACTTACCACGTTTCAAGTTGAAGTAACACAATAAAAGGGTAAAACACATGACAGAAAGCCTTTTGAAAGTGTAAATTCCTTTCAAGAAAAGACAATTTAATAACCAGATATTGCCAACCATAGAGGTTTTCTAGATAAAATGCTCAAGCCCTTGACCACTGAGTACAGTTAAACTGTTTTCTCATCATACTTTTAAAATATTCAAAATTTCACAATTTACAATATTTGTATTCTTTTTAGCCCTAAAATGTGCTAATAGCATGATTTGGAAGCATTAGAGGGGATAAAATAATGCAGTATTAATATAGAATGCCCAGGGACTTTACAAATAAAGTGTAATAAACAGGATAGCGTTATAATTGGGAGCCTAATCACTGGGTTTTACTGTTTTCTTTATAAGTAGTTTTCCCATCACTGGAAATCAACAGCAGTGGGTGAAACATCTGCTTTCGATGTTACACTTCTTTTAGATTAAACCCAAACTTGGCAAGTTCTAGACACTCCTCACTTTCTACTTTAACTTCAAAAACTACAAATATGTTGCTAATGCCTTGATTGTCCCTTTTAGCTTTAGTTTTCCATTCTCTTTTTCAAGTTAACATCATATCTTCTTACAGAGCTGACTCTACTAAAGTATATAACAAGTAGGTACCTGTGCTATTCTGGAGCAACGTAACATCTCCAAAGTATGCAATTGTGTTTTTAATTTATCAAATAGTGCTGAGAGACATACATTATCTTTAGTAGTTTGGCACACATAAATTTCTGAAGAGCTCATCTCTAGAAAAACAAGATTTCATGATAATTAGCACCTGAGGAGAGATAGTTCTCCACTAATTCTTGTGCCTTTGAGTAGGTGTAGTTGCTTATATTAAATATGCTTGTCAGCTAAAGTATTATCAGCATTAAATCTTTTTAACTGACCTCAAAAGCTGAGTGAAATTATTATATATTCACCAAATCTTTTTATTTCCAGTTTAGGAAAATGGATATTACTACTGCAATTCTGTGGAAGTGTACTGCTTTCTTAGCAGTCTTGGTCAATCTCTCTAACTGGAAATAAGTTTTCATACCTGGTTTTGATAGCTATGTATTCCTATTTACAACTATCTTCATCTTCAGATTTTTTTATATGCATAGTCATCATCATCATCATGCAGTGTCGACAACAGAAATAGAATCTTTACGTAGTCACATTTCTTATATTTCCTCATCCAATTTAAGAAGAAATTTGCCTTATCTTATAAGACCTTAAATGCCAATTCCATATCAACTTTATCCGTAGCTTCAGCTGGTAGTTTCTTTTTCAACATATTGCTTGCTATCATAAATAAACATCTCAATTGCAATTCTTCCCTTTTAAAACTTTTTTGTTGTGCCATGGTTGTCATTTTTTTTTTTTTAATATTGTTTCATTTGTATAGCCCTCTTTAACTTCAATGGTCATATCTGGGGCTTTGTCTTGTGAGACAACTCATATTACTGTAGGTTAGAACATTAGGTTAAAAATTATTATATTACTAATGAACACGCACTCACTCTCACATTCATACTTCCAGACTCTGTGGGGGATAGGGAATAAATCTGGTTAAAGAAAAATTCCCCGCCCCAGCCGGGAATCGAACCCGGGACCTCCGGGTGAGAAGTCAGCTCGCTGACCACTTGACCACAGAGGCAGTCCTGCCATTTTTGTTTGTGTAAGTGCAGTATGAGAAAGTTTAAATTATTAATACTAATTTATTCTTTTAATAAAGCAGCTACATTGATTATTAGAAAATGTTCTACAGAGCTACAGACTTATTCTCACACAAAGCATTAGTTAGTTATTACGATGTCAACATAAGCATAAAGTCACACGACTAGAAAAGCCAACAATTATTGCTACTTTCAGTTTTTTTTTTTTTTTTTTCTTTTTTGTAATGCATTTATTTTAAGTTGCCTAACTGCAAGGTCTTATAGCGACTTTAAAACATGATACAAACTTTAACACAAGGGATAAACATATAGCATTATACAGTACATTAACTTTACAATATTGCCAAAGCTATAATATTAAACAAATTCACATACATTGTTTACAGTGAGATTGCATTGTGAAGCAGGTTTACAATAATTTATCATACAATTTGGTGCATTTAAAAAACTGTATCAGCCTAAGACATGAGCTCGAGTCCTTCATTGACAGCTTTAGGTTATCTGGGATCTTGAGTTTTTTCCTGTAGAGTTGGTAGCGCGGGCAGTTCTCAACTATGTGCTGGATACTGTTTCTTGTATTGCAGGTTGTGCACTGTGGTGGCTCTTCTTTAGAGAGGATGTAGGAGTGTGTAAGTTTTGTATGTCCAATTCGGATTCTAGTTATGAGTATCTGGTCACGGCAATTTAGGAATTTGACTGAAAAAGGTGCTGTAGAGTTACCTCTTGCGTCGTGGAGTTTACTTTTGGGAGAGGTAACCCAAGAGCTTTTCCATGTATCGCGGAGAGTTCTTTTCAAATGAGCATTGACGTCTTGATATGGAATTTTCGCACTTGGATTTGCACTTGGAAGATTTGTTGCATCTTTGGCTGCTTTGTCGGCTAAAGCATTTCCGTGTATGTTGGTGTGTGAAGGAATCCAGATTAATACTGTGGTTTTTTTCTTCGTGAAGATGCAATTGAGGTGATGAATTTCATTAATTAGAGGATGAACTGCTGAGATATCTTGAATAGCTAAAAGTGCACTTTTGGAGTCAGTAAGCACAAGAAAAGGCATTTCGCTATCCAGTTCATTAATGTAAGATAGAGCTTCCTTGATGGCAAACAATTCACATGTGAAAATTGTACATAACTGTGGCAGTTTGTGGAGTATGTTGTTCTCATGGTCAATAATGACGGCGCAGCCACAACCATTATTAGTCTTTGAACCGTCAGTGTATATTTGTCGGTGATCTGGATATTTTTCCAGCACTTCCTGGAGCATTTGTTTGTAAACTCTATCGCATACATCTGTTTTGGACGTTTTGTTTGTAAGGTCAAAGTTCACCTGTATTGGGTGGAGTCTCCAGGGAGAAAGGTTACCATAAGATGTTTCCATCATTGGAGGAATTGTGAAGTTTAGCTCTTGCAGAGTTTGGTGGATCCTTATATGGAACGGCTCAAAGCTTGTAAGTGTATCTGTGGATTTGTGATAGAACCTGTTTTCTTTTGGAAAAATGTAATCGTACATTCGACACTCTGGTTTAGATCTGATTTTTAAGGCATACGAAATGCTTAGTTGCTTTCTTCGAACGGCTAGACTTCGATCAGTAGACTACTAACTGGACTAGTCCGAAAGGCCCCAAGTGCTAATCTCAACGAAGATGTATGAATGGAGTTCAGCATTCTGAGAGTTGAGAGCTTGGCGGAATTATAGACTATACAACCATAGTCTAGCTATCTTACAAAAGACCTGTAGGTATTAATCAGTACTTGGAACTCTGCTCCCCAGTTCTGTGCAGCTAACGATCTAAGAATATTTAATCTTCTGCCGCACTCATCTCTTAGATATTTTAAGTGTGGTATCCATGTAAGTTTCCTGTCAAAAAACATTCCTAAAATTTTCACGGTTTCCTCTTGAGAGATTGTCTTATCATTCATAGTAAGTATAGGAGCTGAAAAATTGTACTTTCTCCTAGAAAATAATTTATTTTTAGTTTTGGGTACTGAGAATTTGAAACCTGTAGGTGCGCTCCACTCCTCAAGGGATTTCAGCGCATTCTGTAGGATTTCTTGTGTAGTATCTATGTTTCTGCCAGCACATGCTATTGTGAGGTCGTCAGCAAAAATATAGCTTTTAACTGTAGTTCTGATTTTGCTGATAATATCATTTATAGCTATTAAAAACAAAGTTACACTAATAACAGATCCTTGAGGGAGTCCATTCATTACATATATTTTCTTTGATAAAACACCATTTGCTCGTACTTGAATTTGTCGTTTGAGGAGAAAGTTGTTGATGAAATGTATCATATTGCTAGTTATGTTGTTACATAGTAACACAGAAATTACATTGTTTTTCCATACCATATCATACGGTTTTTGAAGGTCAAAGGTAATTACGCTGATATGTTGTTTTTGTATCATTGCTTCATTTATATCGGATTCTAGTGCTATTAGATTGTCCAGGGTTGAATGAGAACACCTGAATCCACTCTGAGCAGGGTTAAAAAAACTTTGTTTGTTCTAGAGTCCAACAGAGACGATTGTTAACTACTTTTTCCAGTATTTTACACAAAGTGCAAGTTAAAGATATTGGTCTGTAGTTTTCTGGTAGATGGCGGTCTTTGCCTGGTTTGAGTATAGGGATAGTAATAGCAGTGCGCCATTGGTCAGGAAATGTGTTACTTTCCCATATTTGATTATAGATAGCGATCAGGTAAATTAAACCTGCTTTCGGAAGTTGTTTCAAAAATTCATAGGGAAGATTATCAGGTCCTGGACTAGAGCTTTTGCAGGATTGAAGAGCACTTTCAGTTTTGCTATGCCTTGGAAAGGGAAGGATGCTTACTGCTTTGTTAATGCTTTCCTGAAATTTTTGGTAGGCATGCACTATTAACATAGGCACATTAAGACTATAAACAAATACTCCACTTTGACCCAAGTTACCCCAGCTGATGGTATACTGTTTTGCAGCAGTGCTAGAAGCTCTCTGAAACTTTAGGTAAATCTGCAAGAAGGCAGATCTGCATGTAAATTATTAAGTTCAGTTTTATGGATGCCACAAAAAAATCCTTCTATCTTAAAGGCAAATATATTTCTCATACACATGACTACTGCATTCTACTTTTATCGTAGAAACTTTGATTTTTAAAATTACTGCAGGATTATATGATATAAGTCCCAGCAGTATTCCAGCTCAGAATATTATAATCAATGATCTGACTGATTTATACATCAAACTGTTTTTTTTAAATTACTATCTGCTATTTGGGGTCTTTTATTAAGGTGTTAAAAAACATGATCAGTGATTCACATTACTAAGAAAATCTGCTAATTTTTTCAATTTTGGATCAGTCTTCACAATCTCTGTTATAAATATCTTCATAAGAACTGAGTTTTTCCACTTAACTTCCAGTTGCATTTAACACAAGAAAGGGGCCAAGAAGAATCTGATGTGCAACAGTCAGTCATATGACACATTAAAATTTCAAAAGAATTCTACAAGCAATTTGTACGAAATCCTATTGTTAAATATATATATGACCATTACAAATATCTGCACAGCTGTAACTTCAATTACATAATACCATAGTAATAAACATTTTGGTATACACAGGAGCCTGAAACTACAGTCTGTTGTTTACATAGCAAGTGAACACACATTAGCCATTAGTTTATGAGAAATAAAAGAATGGTCATGTAACACATCAAAATAAACTTAATACTAACTACATTTATACTTTTAATACTAACAGTTAACAACCATATAATTAAAATCTCTCTATAGTTTTTGTATATTTAAGTTATAACATTTCTAAAGAATGAAAGAAACTTAACTGAAAATTCAATCGGTTTTTTATTTTTCTTGTCATGCTATCATTATGATTTTATAAACGAAATCATAAGAGCATTAACTGCAAACATCAAAACAAAGAACTCTTTTCAAGGTAAAAGCTTCTGAAGTGGACATGTTCTCTGGAAAAATCTTAACCTAGATTCTCAGGAGATACAATTTTCTTGACATTTTGTTTATGAGCATACTGCATACAGGTGCACACAATGATGTTTATCTATTTAAAGAAATGTTATTTTTGGGTAAAAGATATTATTTCCTTTATCCTACAGCACCTATTTCAATATAGAGAAAAAGTTATTTGCATACAAAATGATCTTACCAAAACTTAGTAATGCATAATAATAGAATAAAGATCCACTCCCACTCTGCTTAGCTTGCCTCAGTTTCTTATTCCTTTTGTGGAAAAAAAAAAAAAAAAAAAACACACACACACACAAAAACTTGCATACATACACACACAATATTTCTAGTTGTTTATAATGATTACCACAAATACTTCCTACAATTATTAATAAAATATGTTTTAACAAACTTCAGGTGCAGGCAATTAACTTTTATTTATGTCTATGAAGATATTACCTGCAATAATAGATGTTTATACTTTTAATTTGTAATCAATA
The DNA here is from genome assembly GCA_030762935.1 of Hymenopus coronatus. Taxonomy (NCBI): domain Eukaryota; kingdom Metazoa; phylum Arthropoda; class Insecta; order Mantodea; family Hymenopodidae; genus Hymenopus; species Hymenopus coronatus. Next base: position 76,711,499 of record CM060897.1, on the reverse strand, counting down.
TTCAAATGGAAGGTTTACGTATTTGTAAAACAGGAAAAAAAAAAAATAGAGGCATGAGCCAGAAATTACTTTATCTGTCAAAGTGTCAGATGGATGCAAAACACTTTAAATAATAAAATTATGCCCAAGCTGTATGTCACCTTGCAATTAATGGAAATTCAAAGCATGAAATTGTATTAATTATTTTAATTTAGAAATGATCTGCATTTTGGCTAACATACACTTTATGGACCAATCAATACTCTAAGGCTGAAATAGAAACAGACTTAGCAAATCTTGGTACATCTTTCTCTTGAAGAAATCCAATGCAAGTAGAATAGTCAAAATCCTGTTAATTGTTATTAAGAAGTATAAATAAAGTGAGAAGAAATGGCTTGCATCCAATGTGATTGGAAATGTCCACATTTACTATGTGAAAGGGGAAACAGAAGAATGGCAAGCCTGAGTGGGAGTGACTGTTTGGTAGAGTGCTTCATAAGAGCTTTCTATATCAGCACTACCCTTAAGTTTATATGTGCATTATCTGGTTTCTTTCCTCTGCTACTTAATGCAAAATTTGTGAGATTATGCTCCATGTGTTAAGAGTAATGATAATGGCATTAAACTCTAAAGACATTCTGAGCATTCAGCATTGCTCCCCAAAGAGGTTATTTTTCATTTGAAGATTACTGATATGCTCTGATGATACGGGAATTGCTTTTATTTATCCCTTTCTTTATGTTTTCTTATAGTGTATATTGAAAGAGCCAGGAAAATGTTTCATACCTTAATGAAATATGTTTTAAACTGGATATCTAAACAGTTATGCTCCCATATTGCAATAGTATATTAACTATCTCCATTTTAACAGAAATTGTTAAAACTGATCCTTAGTGTATTCATAAAAAATGGTAGCTAGTATACTATATTGTTTTTAAAAATAATATTTTTCACATGATAGTTCAGCTGTGTTGCTTTATTTCTTATAAATACAAAAGGAAAAAACTATTTTTACACAAATAATGGAAGACACACTTATTTAATTATGAACTTAATATACTTAAAAGTAAATAAAAGTATTCTGCAACATCTATGAATGGTCCCATTTTCAGTCTTGAAACATAATTTATATTTCATGTCTATGTTTAAATTCCTCATGAAATGAAAATTAAGTTATGCACAAGACATCAGTTTTATTAATGCATTTGGAATGTATGATCTGAATTTTTTTTACATGAAGTAAGAAAGGGGTGAGAAACTATATGTTAATCACAATTCCTTAAAACTAGTGACATAACTGCTTACATATAAAATAAAATGGATAAACACTCTAAACAGTTTTCTGATGAGAACTGCAATATATAAAGGAAAACATTTATCAGTAAGTTATTTTGTCTTCAAAAGACACATATCTGCAGCTTAAAACATTTCTAGTACATATTGTGATCATCAAAACAAATCTTGATATATAATCATGTAGATAAAAGTGAAAACTTCATGCAGTGGCTTCAGAGATTATAAGCAACATTACGAATGTGACTATTTTTATACATACTCATGTTTCTAAAATCACTTACATCAACCTTTTAGACACTCATGTATAGGTACCATACAAAAATTTGCATTTCCAGATATATGTAAGTTAAATTTTAATCCAAGATTTAACTGGTTAGGTAACTCAAGGTAAGAGGGGAAACATATTTTTTTATCACTCATTTCTATTATTAAATTATACAAGTGCTTAAGATTCAACTAAATTGTAAGTTGCTATATTTCTATCACTAATGTATTAAGCACTTAAGGAACTATTATGAAGTTACTATAGTTTTATTTCCATTTTAAAACTGTGCAACCTTTTAAACTGTCTTATAAAAAAGCAACAATGTTCTTTAAATCAGTATGTCATTCAACAGGAATGTGATGTCTGTAATGTGTCTTTTATGTCTAAATTTATAATTTCAAAATTTTTACTTATCTACTTCATACAAATTTTGATACATGTAACCAAATTTATTCAGCCTTTTCCAAAATGGATTTTAATGGCTTTAATTTAGGTTGAGTTTTTATCCAATTATTCACTGCTTCTTATTTATAGTGACTGATGTATAGAGCAGTAATGTGATGCTAATGAGTTGAAGTTCAGGACTACTTCATAAATTGGGCAGAGGCAACTAAATCATCTTTATGATGTAACACTATAGGTACCTATATATTTTCAAGAATATACAGTGAATGCACAAACAAACCCATCTCTTAAAGCACCCCAATTTTAATTTTTACTTTCTCTGCATAGTAAATGGTAAATAAGTATTGCACTCCACCGAAAAATTAGATATTGAGATATCTAATACACGTTTTAGGCCCCCCATCACCAAAAGAGCATTTTTAAAAAAGGTGTGTGTGAGAGTGAGTGTCAGTGAGTGAGGAATGAGTGAGTGAGTGAGTGTGTGAGAGTGAGAGTAAGAATGAGAGTGAGACAGAGAGAGAGAGAGAGAGAGAGAGAGAGAGAGAGAGAGAGAGAGAGAGACTGTGTGTGTGTGCTTTTTTTTTTTTTTTTTTGGTCCATGAACCTGTGAAAATAACTCAAAAACAAAAAATCAGTAAAATACCAAACTTGGCATTTAAGTTTAGTATCTTCCAAGGATGTGACACAAAGATTTTGAGGAAAATCCTCCCACCCCATAACTACCCTTTACATGAAATTTACATGACAAATAAAACGTATATCTCAAATTTTATGGGAGAATATCTTCTGAAAACCTCTTTATTCTGGATGAATTTTGCATAACTGGTAACTTGTATAAGATATAGAAAAAAACATGCTACACAAAAAATATATATCTTGTTAAAACATATAATTTATGTCATATACATAGTTTTCATGGAGATGAACATGATCATATGATCAAGATATTCCTTATTATTGGTTTTAGTTTTAAAATAACTAAAATTTTTCTGATATGGGGATTTATAAACTCTGGGCACGCAAAGAAATGATTTTCATGTACATAGCAACCAGTTTTTAAAAGATTTGACTACCACTTTAGTTTAGTGTACTCTCTTATTGCCCTTCTACTAAGTAAAATAACATTTCTGCTAGTTTTTAAGTTTATTAGCATGATGTAGATAGAAGAATAATCTTTTTAACAATAATTTGTTACAGAGATGTAGAGAAAGTCATGTGAATTGAACAGAAGTCAGATTTTTTTTTTCTTAAAACTTTTGTAATTTTTTTTAAATTATTGTTTTTTATATTTCTTTTGCTACATGAGAGGTGGATGAAGAAGATTATGACTGACTGGAGCTCTAGATGTGAGGAAAAGAGTGAAACAGTAGTAATGGGGTGGGACTTGCAGTTAACAGAATTAGGATTGAACTTTTCATCATAAAGAAATTTATCATAAGCAAAACAAAGTGTAATGTGTTATGAATTGGTTATTATTAGAAAGTTTAATATTCATGCTGCTAGGATAAGGATTGAACTACACCCAGAAACTATGTATATACAAAAAATGTTTGGAGAACGTGGTACAAAAGATGAACAAAATTAATGGAATGGAATTATGCATAAAAGACACCCTGAATAAAAAGGCAAAGAAATAAAAGAAGATTTCAAAAAGATGTGCTGCTAGTAATAAAAGAAGAAGTGAGTGGAATCAAAGAGAGAGTGGAAAGAATGGATGAAAGAAGGATGAAGTTCAATTTGGTGTTCATAGGAATGGAAGAGAGCGAGGTATTTGGCTAGTGAATGAAGTAATGCTTTGCATGGGAGTTCTGAGATTGCCAAATAGCAAAAGCTAATGAAGTTGCTCAAATTTAAATGGGAGGAAAGAATTGATTATGGAAAGAGAGCTTTGAAATACTGGCACAGAAACATGAATAAGGTGATTTTAATTTGTTAAAAGTATGTTTAAAATACCAAGAAACAAGTCTGCAAAGCATTGGTTGGATAAATGATTTAAGAAATAATTTAGAAATAATTCTCTTTGAGAAAGAGAGATAAAAATACTGTTTTTGTAAAGGCTTAAAATAAAGACATGAAGATGCTGAGGTACAAAAATTGTTCTGTCAATCAACAGAGACAAGATCACTAGTATTGTATGTTTCAATGAAAACAATTGGGGAAAGACAGAGGTATGTAGACAACACCAATAAAGACCAAAGAGGGGTTAAGAGCCGAAAAGTGGAGGTTAAAAGGTAAATGTATTGACTATCTATAAGATGAATGCCCATTATGTGGGAGAAAGGAGGATGTACAGCCATAGTGTATTACACTCACATGACTTTCTCTAGCTGTTCTACAAACTTCTTACAAAAGATTCTTCTTCTTTCTACACCACGCTAATCAATAGCACAATGGCCTTATTACTTAGTTGCCTATAAGCAAAAGGAAACTGAAGGAATGTACTATGCTAAAGCAATAGTTAAATGTTTTAAAAGCTATCGCTATGCGATTGTCATTAACATTTGCTTCTTTGCTTGACCAGAAACAAAACAAATAAAATATGGGTAACTTCCAATCTGAAAAAAGTAGAAGTATTTTAAAACTGAAACCGATAATAAGGAACATCTCAGAATTGGTTGTCAAATAAAAAAAAAATATAATGTGTGTTTTGACGAGATTTACATGTTTTGCATAGTAAGCTTTTGTCTATCTCTATGTAAAATCCATCCAGAAACAGAGGACTTCAGAGGCTATTCCCAGAAAATCAAGATATACATTTTATTTGTATGTAAACATCTTTAATATACAGTATTTTAGTCAAAATCGTTAAGAGCTATTTTTGAAAAATTTTCCATGTAAAGGGTGCACACACACATGCACACATACGTGCACACACACTCTGACCTTTTTCTAAACATCCCTTTTTTTTGGATTCAGGGAGTCTGAGAACATACAATACAATACCTTCTCTTTCTACATTGTACATATGCACTAGAGAAAGTAAAAAGTAAAAAATAAATGCAAATAGAGTGAAGGAGAATGAAATGTAGCTAGATTGAATTATAAAGCTAATGTCTAGAATGTTTTGCTCTGTCTGTATATGAGTTTTAACTACACAATGAAGTCAAAATGGCAGCTCAAATGCATCAAATGTGTGCTTTCCAAGCAAGTACATTTTTGTGAGAAATCTGTTCTGGAACTGCTTATATACATTGCAGCATTATATCAAACTTTTATTTTTTCATTAATTATATTTTATAGGCTTCTTTTACATCAATACCATAATTATTTAGGTCTAACAAAACATTTATCCCTGAAGATACATCACCAAGAGGATCATCTTAAATTCTTTCTTTTTGCAATAACAAATAGGCTTTTATCATTATTCAGCTTCTTACTAATGCTATAGTTTGCTTAGAGAAGTTAACAATTTATAAATTTATAATCCAAATTTTATTTTATGTCAAAACCAGGAAAAAAGGCATCTTGACATATTTGCATAAATCAGGAGGACATTCAGTAATTGAAGATGAGAAGACACAGCCATTTTTCTATTCTCCAATGAATTGTTTGGTTCAAACAATTTTTTTGAGTTTATACAAAGGGGGTAAACAAACATTGCATGTAAGAAGTATAATGTAAGGCTACATTAAAGATATAATCACAAATTGTTTCCTATCATAAAGTAAACTACACATTTACTTTTTTAGTGTGCATTTGTATTAGCTTTTTTACTTAAAAGAAATAGACTGGTTTATGTACATTTTCTCAAGCTGCTATTCTTAACAATGTCTCTTGAGGGATACAACCAAGAATAATAACCATTCACAATATTTAGGATAAGAGAGAGTGATATTTTTGTCAAACAAAAACCTTGTTTTAAAATGCTTGTGCTCATTCTGAGTATCCTTTACAAATGTTTGTTCCAGGGTAGTTTGAGGTGGTGTATGTTACCCCAAGGGGAACTTTAGTTTGATGCTTTAATCTATGGAATACCACAAATCTCTATCCAAATGTAATTACAACGTAAAACTTTGCAATTCGCTATGCCAGTTTTGCATTACTAAAATTTAAATTGAATGTAGGAATTTTTAAAAGTATAATTTTTTTACTCTGTAGAAGAATATTTAAATCAATTATCAGCGTGATTCTTTTCCTGGAATGCAAGTATTAAGTGAACTGACACAGGCTATAAAAGTCAAGCAAGGTAATTTTATGTTGATTATACTGCATTTCGAGTGAACTAGAAATATAAGAAAATTGTATGTATCCTAGCATTCAATTCAAAATATTTAATCTCATGAATGTGCTTCAATATGAAGTAGGTAGCAATATAGAAATGCCAGTAATATGTTTAATGTACATATTAAATATTTTTAGATGATTTATCACCTTACATATAAGTAAGAATATAAACATTAAGTGCCTTTAATGTATCCATGTATCTACATTTTAATCTGAAAATGCAGATTTTAGTACCACATTTTGACATTCATTACACATAAATAGGGATAGAATCTTGGGGATCAATGACAGGACACATGCGGATACCATGACTGGCCTGCATTGGCAACTGCATGCAAACAACCTGTAGTAACACATTGGGGAATGGGCTCGACACAGCAATATACTGTGCTGTATATTACAATACTGTTTTACAGATAATTAATGCCTTTGATGAAAGTGCATGCTCTCCAATCAAGATTGTAAAATTTCTTGCTTCAAATGGATTGCATGAAGATTTGCAATTCATACAGAAGAAATTGTAGGTATATATACGACAATAACACATATTTGGGAACATTGAAATGCCTTGAGCCCTGAAAGCTATTGATTGACTTATGCAAGCAATTAATCAGAGACCAGTGACACCTGTTTTAGACTGTGTGAAAAAGAAAGTGAAGACAATGTTTGGAAAAAATTGTCAGATTTTCAATAATGCATGAAATATGAAATGTGCTATGGAAATAATTGCTGATGTGTCGAACGATGTTTGGAAAAAATTGTCAGATTTTCAATAATGCACGAAATATAAAATGTGCTATGGAAATAATTGCTGATGTGTCGATGATGTGCGCTATTTCTGTTTTGCTCCAATCACATCTTTGATGTGGAACAAAGTTTTTCACGATACAAAGCCTGTTTATGTGCCAATTGGAGACGATTCACATTTGAGACGTTACGAATGTATGCTGTTGTGCATTGTAATCTATGTATCTTGAGAGAAAATGAAATGGAATGATACTGATGACTTGTTGTAAAACAGAATTGAATGTATGTAAATATTAATAGTTCTCGTAAATCAGGGGTATTTATATTTACCACTCCCCAACCTCAATTGCCTTTCACTGCTAGTGAAAACCTCACAGTGTACCATGCAACCACTGCCCTATTTTCTTTCTCTTAGTACAACTATGTACTCATTGTATTGTCAACAAATCACAACTACGTACCATGCTGTGCTAATTTCAATTCTGTCCCGTTATTGGTCCCAAGATGTTATCCCTACATATAAGTAAGAATATAAATATTAAGTGATATGATGCAGACCAAAAGTCAATTATTTTATGTTTAGTATCTGTTACTTAATTGGACTAGAACATTAATATTTATTCCACTATTTTAGCACTGTGATTTGAAACAATTTTATACCTTATACATGTACATGTTTAATATTTTGAGAATGTTGACCTTTACATTAAATTTGGATACTTTTGTATATAAGGATGTAATCACTGTGGTAGTGACATAGGCTGTAAAAGCCAAGTGATATAATGTTTAAAGTTTAATACCTGTCTTAAGTTTTAATGCACTTGAAAGTTTATGATATTTAATATTAATTGTAAGTGAAACTTTAAATGTTGACATTTAATGTATGTAATTTTGTATGCTTTGACATGTTCTATATTCAAGGCCTGCTTGGTCATCATGAACCTACAGAATGCAATCTAATTAGTAAAATGTAACTGGCTACAATAAATGTTAATTATTGTGGTTTGGTTTGGTATTGAAATATAATTTGAAGGTAGATCTAATTGTAATTTTATAAAGATTGTTAACATAAATCTATAGTTCCATAATCAATACAATGCATTAAAAGAGAACAGGGATCTAAACATTATGGTGTATATCCAATATACCATTTTGGATGTTGTGTTTTAGTCCCCATTTGCCAAACAGACTTCTACAGATCCAAAAGATCCTATAAACTTTTCCTACTACTCTTGTCAAATGCACCTCTGGTTATCTTCACAACATACTCACAAAAATGCATGGCAATAAGCAATATTATCCACTGAAATTAATATGTGATAAAGTCTGAATAAATTTGATCACCTTCTATAGTGATCAAACATGCTTAGAAAGCTACTCATCAATATTGGCCAGCCGGTTAGTAGTAAATAAAATCAGACCAAAGTGGGGCATAACTACAGCAACTTGTAGGTGCCTTATACTTTAAGCGATTTGAATTAAAAATAGAACTGGTTCTTGGATGAATTAAAATTTTGTTGAATACTGGCAGAAAATCATCCCTTTAAATAGAGAACTTTTTTAATTTATTATTGAACAAAAGCCTCCCATTTTTTCCCTCTTGTTTTACTTCCCTTTTCAGGGCTCTCTGGGCTATTCAAAATTCTGATCTATTGGTATTAAATAACTTTGCTCCTGCATGTGTGTTTAAACATGCCTATACGACTACATCATAAGCTATCATTTAAAAACATAAAATCTCTCTTAAAACCCCTGCTATATCATAAAAAATCACTCAACCAGCATGTCTATACCAATATACCAATACATACTTTTTTACTTTGCCTTTTTTAAACGTCAAAGCATTTTTGCACACTTGATTACAGGATATAAATTCAACCTTTGTTTCTGCTGATAAGCAAAGTTAAAGTTCAGCAATCAAGCTGCAAAAATATCTGACATTATATGTATGCATTTTACAAGTGATGAAGTGCATCATCTGTTTGCACACCATTTGTATTTTACAGGGTATGTAAATTGTGCTTAATTCTTCTAATAGATTAAAATAAATTTGCATCTCCCTATTACTAGCCTTTTTATATTATTTCTGTTTATATCAAATCAGTTACAGAATAGTGTTTCTTTCATTACATCAGCACAGGACTGTGTAGCTGAAAATATTAATAAAATATGTTTATCCTCACACATTTGTTTAATTTTACTTCAACACTAACATCAAAACTTCATTGAGTGTTTTGGTCAAAATATGTTTACCTGCAATTTCGTCATAATCAATATAAATAAATTTAATTTTCCCACTATATTATTAAAATTATTATACATGAATTTATAAAACAATGCAGAAAATATCCAGCCTCTTTAATGATCAACTTAGAATTTCTGTTGTGTCGGCCCTTTCCATTATCAGATAAAAAAGGTACCACAAAGTTGATTTGATTAGATGATAATCACAACTGACCAAGGATCTAGTAGAGTCAATTTCTCTTTCTGTCCAACTGTCTGTATGCATGAAAAACTTAACAGTTACTAATACAGAGCTGAAATTGAATTCAAAGGAATATGAAGGAAATGTGTGGTCTTATTTAAAAATCTAATGCGTTACTTCACTAACTTTCTCTACTCAATAATCTACAAAATATTCGTACAAATGCTTATTCTTCTATCTAATTCTTATTAGTCAAAAAACATTTTATTACACATTTATACATTTGTTTGTAAATAAAGAAGTCAATATTTTTAAAAAGCTGATCTCTATATATGTTCTTTGCATGAATGGTGACTTACCACTTGAAAAAAATGGTATTTGAAAGTTCAAACCAATTACTAAAAAATATCTTAAAAATATTAATGCAACAAAAATGTCATTTGATTTAATTTTGTACTTTAACAAGATGTACACTTTTTGTTTAATAAAATTTTGCATATCTCTTATGGTTTAGCAATACACAAAACCCATTCAGAATGAAAAGGACTTCACAGGTTATTTTCAAAAAATTCAATATATATTCAGAATGCAAATATCTTAAAGATGGTATTTTAATAAAAATCTCTGGAGCCAATTTGAGTATATAAAATAATAAAACATTTTCCATGTAAAGGGGAGATTGAGTTTGGGGATTTTCTTGAAAACCTTTGTATTGTATCCTTGAAAGATGCTGAACTTAAATACCAAGTCTGGTATCTTTAAATACTGGAAGTTGATGAACATTTTTTGTAATCAATTTAAAGTAAAAAAACTGAGTTAATGACACTGAATAACACTCATTTTTTAAATTTCCCAAAACATGTTTCGGAGGCCAGTTTCCTCCACTATCAACCAGAAACTGATTGTTGCTGACAAAATTGTTTCCTCCTGACACATTCTGTTTTTCACTTTTAACCACATTTGGTGTTTAATCGTCTTTTCACTTACAACCAACAGACAAACTCACATGCACACATATGGACCTTTTTCTATAAATGCCTTTTCTAAATTCAGGGAGCCTCAATTTGTATATTCCTATGAAATCTTGGTATGTTTGAATTTTTGTGTACTTATAATTAAGTAGCACAGAGAAAGTAAACATTATAACAAATTAAGGATAACATTATTAAGTAGAAGGTTAATAGCTGTGATCAATGCTGACGATGGAAACAAACAGTTTCCAAGACATGTTCAATTTTTAGGAACACTGCTGCAGACACAGAAATGAAATAAAACATTTTCATGAATGGTGTTGGATATATTTTACATTTGGTTAAAAGTTTCTCCTAAATCTGTAGTTTTTAGACTAACTGTTAAATATGGAGCTGATGTTTCATACACCAGAATTTGAGGACTATTTATAGACACATTTCAAATTTGATCAAAACTGGAGTAAAATTAAGGTTATTTCTATCAAGTCTTGTAAAGGTGAATTATTTTAAGCACTATTTTCCAAAATGTCAAAAATCTTTATCTACGGCAACACATATTTTTGAAAAAAAAAAAAGAAAAACAATCATCATGATGTTAAGTTAAATTTACTATTTTATCTTAGTATTTAGAAAGAAAAATATGGAAGATAGAGTGTACAAAGTGATGGAACTTATGAAGGACTTGGTAAGATTTTAACAAGGAAATGAACATATATTGCTCATTCTTGTACAGCAAAAAGAATAACAGATCATAATTTGTAAATAATTACCTTAACTCAATTAGAACTTTCTGACTACTATTCAGATCGTGTGCCCTGCAGTTATTATGGTTTTGCATGTTTATAAAAGAACTTCAGATAATTTACATGAGGGATGAAAACAAAGCATATTTAAAATTATTCAGTAGGCAGAAGACTTTTTATCTCTATGACACCAAGAATTGTGCAATTTGCTAGTGAAGTTAACTGAAAAATTATATAGCACACAGTTAAAACATCAGAACATAGAATTCTGAATTCTGTTGCTTTCTCACATGTGTAAATAGCTTATTATAAAACATTAACCAATATAGCCGAATATAAAAGGATGTTAAATATTTACAAAGTAAAGCGCTACAATACAATTTATTTAATTTTCACGTACAAATCACATTTTTGTCATAGGCCTAGTTTAAAAGCTTGAATTAAATTTTGGTGATTCAAACTAAAATAATATACCCACAGCACTCTTGCTTTAGCTGTAAATTTGAAAAAAACTTAAACTATAGGTTGAATAAAAATTAAACAGCAGCTTTTCTTTTCTTTTATTCCTTTGATATGCTGTTAATCATAGAATGTTTATGCAACATTGCATAAAAACTTATGTATTGCATAATTATCCACAGAACTCTTTTTTTAAGTAAATATATACTGCTTCTCCATTTTAAAATAAACAAATAATTATAGAAGTGCTTAAACTGGGAGGTCTTATGGAAAATAAAATTTAATAATTAAATACTGCTCCTTCACATTATATCTTCTAGATTCACAATTATGTTGTATAAATATGCAAAATAAAACAAGAAGTGCAAAAAGTCAACACAGTGTCTCATCATCTTAAAGTACATCTGAATTTATAGAGTAAATTATTTATTATGAAATAATGATCAGCTTCAATAACGTTGGTAATAGCCAAAATCTCTTACAAAGCTGTTTCATCCTGGCCATTAGTGGCTGATATAATTTTTTAGCTGCTATCCTTTTCTAGAAAAATGTTTTGACACTTGCTAACATTGGCGTAAAATGCTTGACTTCCTCTGAAGACTATTGCAATTTTCAAATTTTTTCCGTATATTCCTAGACATTTGATTATTGCATTCTATACAGTGAACATATGTACTACATTACAGATGACTTCATGGGATAGCAACCGAGTTAGATTGGAGTCAAAGAAATCCAATTTAACTGGGTTGCTATCCCATGAAGTCATCTGTAATAATCAACTCTGAGAAAGCTTCAAATCTTTAATATGTACTTCATAATTACACATAATCATAATTATTGCCATGGAGGGCTGGCAAAGTCTCAGCAGAGAGGATAAATCATCTTTTTTGATATCTCTAATCAGGAAGGTCTCATTCATATTTTATTGGCCCTAATCTTTCTTGAAATCTGAGAAACCAGTTACATTTATTTATAAAGTCACTTGAAACACATTAAAGGGAACTTTTACTAATTGCAGAGCCAAAGCAATGCTTAAACTATGTCCTCACTTAACAGCACCTTAAAATGGCTGATAAGATATACCTAATTTGGAAGTAATAACAACAAAAAGTTCAACACTTACAGCATCTTGAAAATTGCTGAAGGATTATACTATTCAGAAAATTAAAATTATGTGTTTGAATTAATGATATCAACTACAAAACAATCTGAAATTTTAATTGTTAGTTTTAATATAGCATAAACAATACCAATATTCACAATTAAAATAACATTATTCCTGGATATAGGAATTCTCATAAACTAATTCAGTCTTCCTTTATGATACATCCTAAAATAACAGTTGAGTCTGTGATGGTGGTGGTGATGATGATTAATGATGACAGTTCCAATGCAAAAAAGGAATAAATGCTATATTGTCACAGAAAAAATTAATAACATATATAACTATTCTTTTCAGCAGTAATGATTGAGTTACAGAACCAGAACTCCAGTATTTTATAAAACTTCATATTTTTACATTTTCCTGCCTCTTATACAAAACAACACCCCCAAGGCAAAAGCTTAAATTTATTTTTATACAATTGTATTAGCACAGAGGAATGCAAATGGGTTACTATCACAGTTTTTCTTAATTTCAGATCTGAAATCATGAAGGCTGCTATGTACTTTTTAACAGTTTAAGTGACATTCTAGTACTTTGGATAGATTGTCCAAAAACTGATTATGTTTTTTGGTAAATTTCTTTTCATTATACTGCTTTAATCTTAATTCTTTAAAACAATAAATGGTGACATTAATTTAAGTATTTTTCTTAAAACTCTGATCTGCAAAAGATCAATAAATATTACATTTCATGTTTTCTCCACAAGCAGCAACATTCATACCTCAGTATATATTTTGCAGTAGGTATCTGATTAGGATAAAAAGTTTTATCATATGTATAATACAATTCTACATACACATTAGTGTATGAAAGATGTTAAAAATTCTGCAATTTTTAAACCACACATATAAGATTCTTAAAATGTCATCATTTTGGTTAAATAGAAGCAAAGTTTCAATTACTATGTGAACCCCATTTCATAAAACTTGATAGGTGTGACAAATTTAACAAATTATATAAAATCTGGCAATTTTACTACATGCCATGACAGTATTATGTTTCACAAATGTTAGAATTTCTAATAGTTTCAGCTTTCATGACAGTGAAAATGTTGCAAAGTGGTTTAAATTTTTGTTTCTTAAGCATATTTACTTCCTTACACTTTAAATGGGTGTTGAGTAAAAAAGAACAAAGGCTCACCCTCCCAAAATAATTCAAATTTGTCCAAAATTCAATTTCTAAAAATGTTCCAAAACAACTTTGAAGATATATATTATAATTATTTTTTGACAGAATTCAGTACCTACTCCAATAAGCTTTTATCAAAATAAATTACATTAACTTCTAATGGTGATATAACATGTCTGATAATATTGAAAAACCTACTTACTACAATGAAGTTGATTCATAAAAACAAACATGCAGATTTTGCTACATTTTATTTCAATTACAGCCATAAAAGTTGAACCATGATAAAAGCTGCAGACGAAGCAATGGCCAAAGGAGACATTTCAAGAGACTGGAAATATCTAAGCACATTACTTGGCAGAATTACATAACAATACATATACATTGTCCTCTATTGATGTGAAAATTTTCCTTAGCTCCAGAGATATAGAATACTGTAGAAATATTATTTCATTAGTTCAGTGGTTCAGTACATATTGGTGATTGCTGTCCCCAGTGTCTGTTGCTGCAACATATATCTCAATGAATGTAAAACGTACTTAATTTTTTGAAGCAGTTTCTTGCAATATTTGAACATTTGAGGTTTTCGGTGAATAAAAGATTACATCACTGACAAGCCATTTCAAATGCTTTAAAGTCAGAATCATCTAAGGAATATTTGCATAAAATATTCCATGCAGAAAGCCCTTTAAACCATCTAGAGTGTGTTAATTTTATACTTTTTTCAGAGCAAAATTAATTTTAACATTCTTTTTAAGCAGTTTATGGGGTAGACAGGCAGAGTTGATACCAGAAAGAAATGAAAGCAGCAGTAGCATTAGTGATTGTAGTGGTAGCGGTGGTGGTAATAATAATAATAATAATAATAACAACAACAACAATAACAACATAAATTTAATGAAAATGCACAAAATAAATCTTATCACAGCAAGCATTCTATGTACACATCACTAATGAAAGGGGAAACAGGTTTAAAAATTTAATCACATAACTTTCTGAGCTCACTCTTATACAAACTATTCTTACACTGATTCTTTTATTTACTTCATATTAATTGAGATAAGCATTTGAAGAAATGTGTTATTGCGTATTTCGCTGTAGGTACAAGGGGATTAAGGAATACAGTAAGCTTTAAGCAGTAGTAAAACTTTAAAACCTGGTAGCTATGTGATGGCTTTGAATTTCCATTCTCTTTGCATATCCAAGAGAGGTGAGGGGGGGCATAAATGTTTGAAAGTTCAACTAATGACAAGAAATAAAAAGAAATAAATTATATGTTTTAACGAGATCTATACTTTCTGTGTAATAAAATGTTGTCTATCTTTTATGGTTTACCAGTTATGAAAAAAAGTCATTCCAAATAAAATTTAGGCTATTCTCAGAAAATTCAAATTATATATTACATTTGTAATGAAGATATCTTACACATGTAGTATGTTAATCAAAAGTGTTAGTTGTGCTTGTAAGAAAATTAAATTCAAAAAAATGTTCCATGCAAAGGGTAGTTTGGAGCAAACGTTTTTCTTGAAAATCATGTTGCATCCTTGAAAAATTCTGAACTTACATACCAAGTTCATTTTCGAGTAATGCAGTTCACAGATACACAGACAGACCCACATGGACCAGTTCAGGGTGCCTCAAAACATATTTCTGGTGAAATCTTGATTTCAAATTTTTCGGTGGAATACAGATAATTCCCCTACTTACTGTATGTAGTAGAGAAAATAAAAATGGCTACTACCACCACCACCACCACCACCACCACATTGAACTTTCAACTCTATGTTCTAGCAACAATAGAAGGTCTGACATTAACATGATATGGGCTGAGCTATGCTATGACAAAGTCAGTAATGTTAATGGTTAGATTAATTTGTTCACTAGAAACCTGGTGTAGCTTACTCATTTCTATGTTTTCATCATTCTCACTACTGCTGCTAATTAATTATTATAAAATAATTCAATTCACTATATAATGTTTTCCATAAACTTCCAAGTTACATATATATTGCTTATGGCAATGACACATGATCACTGAAATGACAGTTCTTAGATTTGTAAATTGTCAACTAAATATAAAACAATGAGAATCTCAAGATCTTAAGTTTGTAAAAACCTATCTCCAATAGCTAAAAGGTTTTATGAAACAAAATTTGTACACTTGTATAAATTCATAAAACTGTCATATATGATACACAAAAAGATAGTACGCAAAACTGTCAGATGTTTCAAGATTTATGAAACAGGGTCACTGTGTCACCCTGATATTTCTATATCTATAGTTAACATAAATTTCATACAGAAATCCTATTATTTTTACAAAGGTCTATTATAGTGTTATTGACAGAAGAGCACATTAATTGCTGTAACATATTAAATGTACATTAAAGTAAATATTAGAAGCCTGGTTATTAATCTCTAAGTCTTGTGAATTAATTAGGTACTAAACAAATGTATTGGTTTTTCAATCATATATTGCTTCAGTGTAAAATGGTCAGGTACTGGCTCTAAAGGTGCATAATATGTCATACAAAACTGAAATCATTTCATTAACAGCTGTGCATTGGCAATAGCTGAAGGGTGAATCAAACATAAACAAACTATAACCATAGCTGGGAATTGGCACAATAAATTAAGCCACAGATCAGTGTTTTCTCATATTGTTTTAACTACAAAACCCTTTTAAACCCAAAATTGCATAGTTATTATACAATGAAATATTATGCCCATTCTCATACATCGTGCAATCTTTGCATAAAATTGGCTCAATTCTATAATAAATTCATTAAACATTATTGTTACACATCTTTTAGACAAGAAAGTTTAGAAAGAAGAATTCTTAAGGCTTTCAGATTTTCTGTCATTGCAAAAGCAGTATTGTGATATGTAAGAAACGCAGAAAGATCTAAATTATCTGAGATATTATAACTTTTGAAATGCAGGTTATGGTTATCATCAGGGGCGGCCGGTGATCTCAAAAGAAGAGTGGGCCAGTGCAAGTGTTGGCAGCCCCTCCTCCTAGCATTTTAAAAAGGGCATAAAATAGTTTTTTGCTGCAGAGAAAAGAATTGTTGAAAAGCAGGTATATAAATTATGTATTGTGGTCATGGAAACAACCATCGCTGGTTTTTTTGATTTTTCAACAGTTATAAGATGATTGTCGATTCTAATTATGTAATTCACACTTACACAAGAAAACATAATCATTAATCACCTACTTGATTTTTTACTTTTCTTATTTTGCAAAGTACATGGACACATTTGCATACAGAATTTTTACTGCCCAGAAATGTGAAACAAATTTGATTTTTATGAACAAAAATTGGAAAGAGTGAAACATAAGAGGCTGTAAAGTAATGGTAATAGTAACTTGGGTCTTCAAACATCATCTTTTTCATTGTTATGGCACATTCCAGAGGAAAAAGCATAACACTTATAAATTATCATTAATGTGGGCTGAAGCCATTTGGCATTTCTTTCTTATAAGTGATAAAAGATTTTTAGGTAAGTACATAAACCCTTCAGAGATCAAAAAAAGGTTGGAAAAAGGTCGTTTTGTCTTTATTGTATCACTATAGTGACTAAGCCGGGTGTGAGATTCCATGCTGTGGTTTGTGGTAGGAGAGAAAGAGATATGAGGTCAGCTCATCAGTAACTGAAAATAAGCGTATGTCATTGTAAATATACTCTGGTCCATAGTGAATTTAGTTTAAACAGATCATATTAGATGTTCTGGACTGACCCATGACAGTTGCTAAAGAGAAAATTTATGTTTATTGCCTCCGTATAAGGCATGGTCAAGAAACTACTATTTATCTTTATTGCACTTGAGCAAGACAAACCTAAGAAATTATCATTTATTATAATATAAGCCACTCTCATTCAATTTCAAGTTTATAAAATTATAAGTATTAGGATAATTATGATAAAAATGTTTAGGAAAACATTTTGTGGGAGAACCTGGTACCCCTGATTATTATAAATATAATTTACTTAGAATTCATTATTGAGATAAGGAGGCTCATATTTTGCACTTTCATATGTATATCTTTTTAGTGCAATTTGATGTATGGTATCTAGTTTTGCATTTGCTTTATTAATAATTTTGTTTAATGCAAGGAGTTGCATTTTCAAGTAAGTAGCTACAGAAGAGGGCACCTGGTAGTCAGTACCCAGGTACAGAACATACTTTGACACAGATCTTTGGCTCAATTTTCTGCTACTACTTGGCTTACCTCTATCTAATATGTTATTCCAATAATCTATTAGTCTTTCCATTATCACATCATGATTAAGCCTTTTTCCTGCTAATCATCCTGAAAACTCTATTTGAAACTGTATTTACAGAATAACATGACAGTTATAATTGAAGGTGCATGCTTTAAAACAAAATATGAGTTTAGCAGAGCTAATTTACCAAGAAATCTTCTAAAACTACTGATTATGAATTCTTACTCTTACTAAGATTATATCAGATTTGCATTCAAAATAGCAGAGCCTCTGCAGTGATATAAATAAGTCGATTATCCTTAGCAACAGTCTAACCTTCACACAGCCTTTAGTACACCAGCAGTTTTAAACAGCTAATTGTTTCATAACATTATCTAATGCTTTCTGTTTCAATATATAAGTAACTGAGCAATTGGTTTACTGGCTTGGCTATTATAAAAGAGTAAATTATGACATGAAGAAAAGTAATCTATATTATTTTAAATGTGCAGGAAACATTGAAAAATTGCTGTTTAGCATTTTGAGTCATTATGCTTAGCTTAGCTTAACTCGCAAGAAAGCAAATTCATAAATTTTTGCTATAAAACTGCATTTTACACTCCATTAACTCGCATAATATTGTTGATTTAAAAAAATACTTTATTTTTTGTTATTGTATAGCAATCTACAAATAAGGATTTTATTCTTCCATTTTATCCATTTATGTAGTTAATTTTCACAATTCTCAATTTGTTGAGTTTCCTGTATTTCTTTATTAATGAGAATTAACTTCAGATTTTTGCTGTATTAAATTACTTTAAAAATGACATAGAATAAATCCTAAAATAGTAAGTGCAAAAATGTTGCACAGAATTCAATTCTTAGAGTAGAAAAATGATCAAGCAATTTCTCATGAAATATTGGAACTTAATCTGCTTTTAGCAGCAGATAGGTTAAAAAGAAGGGTTGTATGCAAATTGTACCTTCATCTTGCAATGCACATGAAACATATGTACTTCAGGAATAAAATGCAATACAATTTCAGATGAAGTACTGAAGAATCTTTATCATTCTAGTGTCATCACAAATTAAGGTATAAATATTTCAAATACAGTCAAGTTAGGCTCTTATGCTTATCATATGCAAAAACATCTACACAGAAAAATCCTACCTTTTCACTTACACATTATATTTTTCAGTAAGCCATTCTTGATGATCCTGTTTTCACCTGTTGGAAATTCCATTTCTGGTCATAACGTTTCTCCTTTAATCAAACTGAACCACTTGAGTCTCCTGGAAATACTAGAGCATTTTCAGCTCCATAAGAAGGAGAAGGAGAACAGCGAGCATCAAAAGAAGCACGGCTGGCAGAACTGAAACTGCTGGAGCTTAGATCTTCATAGCTGGCTAGAGACTGGCTTCCACCTGGGAGAACATTTGCATAAAAACAAAGTTAGCTTCTGCTCAGAAAATGAAACAAATCTGAATACTAATGAAATGGCTACATATTTTCAGAACTATAAGGAGAACAATGGCTTAACAGTCATAAAATGTTCTTTGCCTACTAAAATTTCATAATAAATGAAGTTTAAACAGATCTTCATGTTAGATGTTCTGGACTGGCCGCTGTAGAGGAAATTTGTTGCATCTATACAAGGGAAGACCAAAAAACTAGCATTTACCTTGACTGCATTCAAGTAACATAGATCTAAGAACTAGAATTTATTATTATGTATACAACTTTGGTTTTGCCATTTTTTCTGACACTCAAGGCTTTATTGTAAAAAGAGTGGTTATACGAGGGCCGTTCAGAAAGTAACCTCCGATCGGTCACAGTGCGGGTAGTGGGGGGAGTAGCGACGCCATCTGTGCATTCACGCACTCAGCAGGTCAGTCGGCATCAAGCCGTGGTTGAGTGAAAGTCGTACCTGCGCTAGTTTAGTGTTTGTGGCCGTTTGAAATGTGTACTGCAATAGAAAACCCCGCCAAATGTGAAGTGCGTGCTGTTATAAGGTTTTTTACAGCCAAAGGATATTCTGCAGCAGCTATTCATCGTGAGCTTTGTGCCGTGTACGGACCAAGAATTATGAGTGAAGGAGTGGTCCGTGAATGGGTACGTTTATTTAAAAGTGGACGAGAAAATGTTCATGATGAAGAGAGGAGTGGTAGACCATCATTGGTCACGGACGAACTCGTTCATACAGTTGATGCAAAAGTTCGTGAAAATCGACGTTTCACAATGTCGGAGTTGTCTACTGATTTTCCACAGATTTCTAAGACTCTCTTGTACGAGATAGTGACAGCAAGATTGGGTTACCGTAAGTTCTGTGCACAATAGGTGCCCAAAATTCTTACCGACCACCACAAAACTCAAAGAATGGCCTCTGCATTAGACTTTCTGTCACGTTATGAGGCCGAAGGTGAACCATTGTTAAACAGAATCGTGACCGGGGACGAAACCTGGATTAAGTATGTGAACCCTGAGGCAAAAGAACAATCAAAGATGTGGGCACATTCAAATTCGCCTACCAAACCAATAAAAGCCCGGCAAGATTTTTCTGCCCGAAAATTGATGGCAACGGTGTTTTGGGATGCAAAAGGGGTGTTGTTGGTTGAATTCATGGAACGTGGGACGACCATTAATCAAGACGTGTACTGTGAAACACTAAAACAGTTACGACGGGCTATACAGAACAAACGCCGTGGTATGCTGACTTCCGGTATCGTTTTTTTGCACGATAACGCCCGTCCTCACTCTGCTCGCAGAACAACAGCCCTTCTTGAGTCCTTCAAGTGGGACGTTGTCAACCATCCACCTTACAGCCCAGATCTGGCGCCAAGCGATTATCACCTCTTCATGCATATGAAGAAATGGCTCGGGTCCCAGCGGTTTGATGACGACGAAGAGCTCAAAGATGCGGTCACAGGCTGGCTCCAGGCACAAGCGGGTGATTTTTATGCAGAAGGAATTTCAAAGCTTGTGAACAGATACGATAAGTGCCTCAATCGTTATGGAAACTATGTAGAAAAATAGTGCAAAGATGTAGTTGTAAGATGTATATATTCAAATATTTTTATTTAACTTGGTGAATTTCTTGCAATCAACCGGAGGCTACTTTCTGAACGGCCCTCGTACATTTGCAATTCAAAATATTGTCCAGCACTGGCCACTACTTTCTCAGATCTTTCAGGCAGCATATGAATCCCTTGTCGAAAAAATTGATCATCTTTGGAGGCAATCCACATATTGATCCAATTTTCACAAGAACAAAAGTGCTGATCAGCCAGGTTGTATACCATTGATCGAAACAAGTGATAGTCAGAAGGAGCAATGTCTGGAGAATACAGCAGATGGGATAGGACTTTCCATTTCAACGCTTCCAAGTATAAACACAATAATATATTATTTATTGGAGTTATCACACTGTGAAACAAGAAATTATAATTAAGTAACATTAATTCTACATAAACACTCTTATGCTTCACAAATCACAATATTAAAAATGAAACTTCTCTCCTAAAATCCATAAACAAGACTGCAGAACTGAACGCATGGGAAAATATCTACATGAAATAATTTGGAGGAAACCTCATGAATGTTGATTTGCCAGCACAACAACATTCTTTTGAAACTCATAGTATCAACTCCAGATGCCATAGGTAGCCAAGACTAAGATGTTTCCGAGAATCTCATCATTTGGCAATAGCTGAGGATGCTTTCAGGGAAAATGAAACAATTTTCCTAAAGGAAAACAAGATTTGAGAAGCACAAGAGTGTTTACGTCAAATCAATGTTACTTAATTATAGTTTCCAAGTATGTTTTGACCGATCTTGCTACATGGGTCAAGCATTGTCATGCTGCAAAATCACTTTATTGTGTCTCTCATTGTATGCAGCCATTTGCCTTTCAAAGCTCAGCTAAAACTCATTAACCCTTTGAGGCATAGGTAAATTTATAGCATTAAAATATTATTTTTCTTAAACTGCAAAGCAAACAATTAAAATTATAAGAAAATATCTGAAAAACTTCAGAAAGGCATCCAATTGCAGAGCCAAAGGGAACTCCCATTATGTGGAGTGAAAGAAGACTTGGAACATACAGTGTTTGTAAGACAACTAAAAACTGAAGAAAAGAGACAAAAGAACAACATTGAAAAAATATTCATAAAGGAGAGTGGGAGTGTAGAACAGCATTTATTTAGAGCTAAAAGGAAGTGGAAATGGCCACTGAAAAGTGAAGAAGAACATTTATAGAAATAATAGTTTAATAAATTTTGCATATACAATAAACTGAATGTGTAGCCAGGATCATTTTTAGTAGGCAACTCTATATAGTAAATTTCTTAGCAGCGAGTGAGTGAATAAGTAAATAAATAAACAAATAAATAAATCTACCAATGAATCTACAGTGGCCACAGAATATTTAGTATATAAAGAAAGAAGGGAAAGACAATATACAACTTACAGATATGTCAGTTATTAAAATAGTCATTCAATACAAGCTGTATGGAATGAACATATTTTATTACACCTACTTGCCAAAATGCTACCAAAACAAATTTTAGAATATATATCAGTGGATAACAATGAAAAACTAAGGCAAGACTGATGAAACTGGAAGAGGCTTTACTCCTTATCTTGGGCAGAGAGAAGAGGTAATTTTTTTGTTCAAGTTAATAAAAAGTTTGCAACCCTTATGGTATGTTAAAAAAACTACAGTTTACTGTTCTTTTGCTGTACACCCACAACTTGTAGTTTATATTGTCATTTATACAGTTAACTTATATTAATACATTCCCTACATAATTTATCATATACAATGGAGTTCGGGTAGTGCGAGATTTCATATACTTTAAGCTAGTCTTAAGAAATTAAAATTTTATATAAAACTAGACTAAAATCCAGTTTTTATACATTAACCGTGCGTACATTTTACTCACTTCTAAATGTGTTATATTTTGAACTATTCAATTTATATATAGATGATGTATTAACAGAAATTGGGAGAAATAATAACTCGATGCCAGTAATTAATAATATTCAGATTCCAGGATTACTGTTTGCAGATGATCTAGTTATAGGTGCAATTACAGTGAATGGCTTGAAACAATCCTTGCAAACATTAAATAATTACTGTAAAGAGTGGAGTTTAAAAGTGAACCAGGACAAGACGCAGATTGTAGTGTTCAAAAAAGGGGGAAAATTGAGCAAATATGAAAAATGGAAGAATGAGAATGAAAAGGAGTACAGAGTAGTGAGAGAATGTATTTATCTAGGAGTTAAAATTGATAGTGGTGGCAATTGGGAAAAGCAAAAGAAATTTGCATTGGCAAAAGGAAAAGGAGCTTTATCAGCTATTAGAAGTTGCAAATACAAAGCACCTAATATAAATATTAGATGGTTAGAAAAAGTGTACAATATGGTGGTTGAGGCAAAAATGCTATATGGGATAGAAGTATGGGGATTAGAAGGAGGATGGGAAGGCATAGATGAGGTGCATAGGACATTTTGCAAAGAAATACTGGGGTTACCAAATGCAACTGTTAGGCAGGTAGCACAAATAGAGCTGGGTAGAGTGGCAAGTAAGGGAAAGATTATGGAAAGGGCATTGAAATTTTGGCATAGGATATTGAAATTGGAAGAAAGGAATTTGTTAAAACAGTGTTTAGTATATCAAGAGACAAGTTTAAAGAACAAGGGATGGGTAGACTGTCTTCGAAATAACCTGGAAAGTAGTGGGTTAGGGGAAATGTGGAGAAGAAGAGAAAATAATGTGAATAACTTCTGGAAGTTGGCAAGGAAAAGATTTGAGGATATAGAAATACAAAAAATATTTAGTGAAATAACTGAAAAGAGATCTTTAGTTTTCTATATACCAATGAAAGTCTCATGGGGAAGGGAAAAGTACATTGATGTGACAAATAAAGAGGAGCGAGAAGGTATTGCATGGCTGAAAGCAGGAGTATGGAGATTAAAAGGTTTAAGGAAAGGTATTCCACAAAATCAATGTCCTATATGTGGCGGAAATGAAGATATAGAACACATTTTATTTAAATGTAAAGGAACTGAAATTTGGAGAAAAAAAGTATATTAATAAGAAATGGTTTAAAATAGATAGAAATGTAGTAGTAGTTGAAATGTTTCAAAAAGATAGTAAGAAGATTGGACAATTCTTATGCAAAGTGAAAAATAAATGGATATGGACAGTAAATAGACAAAATGGTGTAATAAACTAGAATTAATAAACTATTGTAAAATATGAGTATGACCGGTAAAGAGCCAGGGCTGAACACCGGTCATATTCACCTGTATAAAGCTTAGCATAAATAAATAAATAAATAAATAAATATTTTGAACTTTTTTTCAGTTTTCCATGTACAATATAGATAAAATTGTCTCAGTTAAAATTTTTGTTCATAATGAACAGAAATAATCTTAGCTTCACACTAATACATTTCTATTACAGATTGACAGGTAGGATTCTGTTTGGAGGAGTGCACTTGCTCTTTCTTTGTCAACAATTTACTAATGGGGACCACATGTCAATCAATTCTACAGTGTTAATGATTTCTTCTCGGGATGTCAGCCAGGTAAGTGTTGGATCAATTTCCAAACTTTCAACGAAGTCCTCTGATGCCATCATCAGGGAACTGAAGAGAAGTTGCTTTGGCAACTTATGTTTTTGCAACTTGGAAATGTTTTCCCATATAAATATGTACATATAACACAGGTATGCACTATATTATTGTTTTATTTATTTTTAATCATTATTGTGCTCATTAAACATTTATTCATGATTTACCCATTGATTTAATGATATTTCTATATAATCCAAGTTTTTTGTAATTTCAAGTAGCCTCAGCCCTAATTAGCTTGAATTATTGGGGCTCTAGTATATTTTAATTGTTTTCTTTCTTAATTAGCTTATCTACGTACTGCATCTCTCCCAAGTTCCCAAGCTCTATGATGGTATAGCTGTGGCCACAATGAATGGGGTGTGTACCTACATGTTAGGATGCTGTCAAACGGTGCAGGAATTGCAATTTTCAGACTTAAGGTAAGAAATACCTTCCTACATAGTTCATGTTAAAATCATACAATTTGAGTATACATACCATAAGTACTATTAAAGTTAGAACTTTAAAAGTTGTATATCTTTTACTAACTTCCCTGAGAGTAATAGTAGGCAGGGAATTTTTTTTGAAATATTAATATGTTGCACTTTATTCTAGCTTAAGTATAAATGTTTAATGGAAAAAATGGGCATTTACCAAAATTTAAATAAAATTAAATTAAGATCTACAAAACAGCTATTATTTAAGTTAAAGACGTGTAAGCATGTAGCTCAAGTACAGTTGAAGTAATGCATATAAAATTTTTGTAAAATATAACTGAATTTTGTTTATGGATGCTCTTTAACTGTTGTGGTTCTCACATCTTGTTCTGTATTGGGCTTGAAAGACTGCTTAATTTCAGAGGCCTCTTTATCAGGCTTGAGGTTCTTTTACATGCTGTAAATCTACGACATGAGACTACTGCCTTTACTTCCCTTCCAAAGGAGACCATGCTAAGGATTTTTATGCCTGAAAAACGCATAGCTCTCTGCAAAGTTTGAACCTGCAACCTTGAGAACCTGAGGCTAGTCTGTTATCCCTAGACCATGGAGGACGACACCAAATGTTGTGAATTTAACAACAGGTTATAAAGGAAGGTAGTTGTTACATAATTTTTTTCTCATTGTTAGGTTACTTAAGATTAATTAAAAACATATTTCATGTCTTGTTTGTTGCGAGTCCAAGTTCTTAAATTAGGAGTAGAAATGTCAGATCAATAATGCACATATGTACTGATTCAGACAATTAAATAAATTATAGTATTACTTTGGGTCCTATTAGCAAGATACCTTGTGGATGGTGTTTGTTACCTCTGATGGTATGATGCAAGTAAGTATGGCATCAATATCTGGACTATGAACCATTGGGTCTTGGGAATGCTTTGTATAAGCTAGTCAAGGTATATAGGGGCAAATTAAAATAATCTGATCACTAGAGCTCAGTTTTGGGTTCCAAAGTACACATAATTATGAACACACAGAGCAGTCAGTGATATAAAGAGAGGGTAGTGGGGAGGGATTTGTAGCATAAATACACACACATTGAGGTATAATTTGTTCCAAAGCAGCTCATTACATGTACTGATATCATATGCATCTTTCTAATTCATACAGTAACACAATAAAACAATTATTTCATAATAAGATTAGCACCAATTAAAAGCACTTTATATTTTTACAAATAAAAGTATACAACTTGATACAAAAAAATCAAGATAATAAAGTGCAGAGTTTTGAGAAGACAATGAACATAAATCAACCAAACTCAGTTAGAATTCACTGCAGTGAATTACAAAATACATCTTTACTGTATCAAAAGAAAGGGCTCTCCTCTGTTACTCAAAATATGTTTGAATAATCCACACATTTGCAGTGTCGAATGCCTACTCTTCTGTATTTTTTACTTTTTCAATCTGCCCTCTTTTTTAATGTCCACTGATTTATAGACTAGCAAGAACTGAACGAGGCTAGGCAGTGAGCAGTGCTAGATAGTGCAACACGTTTCAAAGCAGGCTCTAGACTTCACCTACTCTGTCACATCATAGTTATACTGTGTGCCCTGAACCTCAATCTGGCAATTTCGTGACCCTGGAACAAGCTCTACTGATCACACTTAGTGCCAGACATTTCAATCTACTGTGGCAATAAGAAATTTAAAACCCGACACTACAAACTTGTTTTATCCTTGCAAAGAAGGGAACTATACTCAATAACACATAATATATGCGTTTCAATACCTGAGACACATGATTAACTTTATATAAAATAACAGCATCTTATTGATTTTCTCTATTTTAATTAATTTAAGGCATAGGGATATAGCGACCTCATTGCTTGGCTTGGCTGCAACCAGCCTACCAAATAACTGCCGACACAAGCAGTTCCTCCTTCACGCCAGTCTAGTAGAAGGGAATGGTAGCTTTTCATCAAGGAGAACTACAATGCTCTGGAAGAAAATCCCTTGTTCAGGGTAAAGAGTAAGGACCATATTGCCATACATCCTCAGTGAGGATAATGGAGTCGGCACCTCTGCGAGATTTATACACAAACGAGTCATGTTCAGGCATTTTAAGGTGGTAGCCTGCACAATGCACATAATGTGGGCAGGAGACATTTTTATTACTGATGATAATCAAGAGAATAGATGGAATTCAAATGGCAGAGATAAGATTCTTGTACTCTGTAGCAGGAGTAACTCTTATGGACAAACAAAGAAGTGCACAAGTTCGGAGGGGAGAAAGACACAACCAAAAAGCAGTGACCTGACTACTCAGGTGTGCCAAATGCCTGCCAAACAAGTCTGTGGGGTTTTCCATTAGGCCAGTACCTGTTCTATAAATACTGGCCCCCTTGCTATGCAAAGATGGAAGTGGATACACCACTTACTTGACCCAATAGGAGGATGACTACTGAAAACCTTGGTGGGGGCAACAATTACTAGCTCCTATCTATTAAGCTCTCCAGATTAGTGGCCAGAGTACATTAAGATACATACAGGCTTCACCCAGACATACCCAATCTCCCATGGGTTTTAGGAACTATTGCCCCACCAAGTCCAACTCAATCCAAACAGCTCCCTTTTGGAAATGGCTCAAATGTTTGGCCCATAGTTCTAGTTATATTAGAAGTATCATGATTGCTCAGGATCTGCAGGCCTCGCACCAGAGCAGCTGAAAAGGTATTCAGGAACATAGACTAATAGCCAGATAGATAATCAATTCCCATGGCTTAAATCTACAAAACAGAAGAATTAACTTGAGTAATATGCATAACAAATTATAGCTCTTCTTTCGCTTGTATTTGGATGATATATGAAGCATAAATCATATTTGCGCTATTTTATGAGAATTGAATTCCACCAACTTGGAAGATTTCACATCCAGGTAAGCGACCCTTGGAAAATGAAGAGCAGAGCAAAAGCAGAAAGCAATAATTAACTTGCAAATACAGAAAATTAAAGAAGAAGGTATCTTTAGGGAATTTACTATCCTGTGCTGAACCCATCAAGATAAAGGATGGACATTTGTTATCTATTTTAAATTAAGCAGGTATATTGAAATCCTTTCCTTCCCTGTTATTGATGATTTACTAAGTTTTCTTTTTCTGTAAATCAAAGGTTGTACACTAAGTATTTTGAGTAAATATTTTCAGGCAACAATAGCAAAGGAAAGTAAACAATTACAATTTCAATGTTTATCTTTTAAATTATGTAAAACTCCAATACATTTAAGTTTATACTAGCTATAATTTAATCCGGACTTGTGGGCTACTGGGCTCCTCCTTCTTCTTCCCAGAAGTTTCATCTGCGACTATGGCAGACATCTTTGGTGGCAGTGGGGAGGTCGAAGAATTCTACAGCACAGTCACAGTTGAAGCATCCAGTAGAGAACTTTGACCTCACCGCTGCCACCGAAGATGTCTACCACAGTCTGGGAAGAAGGAGGAGCCCAGTAGACTATGGCCCACAAGCACGGATTATACTATAACTAGTATCGACACCGGCCGTGAAAGCCTAAAAACTTTTGATGACATTTAAATTTGCTTTGAAATAAGTTGTTCAGGAAACTTGGAACATCTACATCTCTAAGCATATATTTATTTGACACAAATTATGTATGCAGTATTTTAATAAGCTCTACAGTTTTTTTATAATAAGTTTTTGTCTGCCTCTTATGATTTATCAGTTATATAAAATTCACTAAGTATGAATCCTTTTATGAAATGAAATGGAGTTTTATTTATGGATGCTCTTTAACTACTCTGGTTCTCAGCATCCTATGCTATATTGGGCATGAAAGACTGATTAGTTTTGCTTAGAGTCCTCTTAATCAGGCTTGAGTTTCTTTTACATGATGTAAATCTATGACACAGGACTAATGTATTTACTTTCCTTCTGAAGGAAGCCATGGTAAGGATTTTTACACCCAAAAAATCCATTGTCCTCTGTCAGGTTTGAACCTGTGATCTTGGATATATGAAGCTAGCATGGTAGCCATTACATTATGGAGGGAACTGAAACCTGTTTATAAAACATTCAAGGCATACACTTTATTTATTATGCAAGTATATAAAACATAAGTCACTTTTATAAAATAAAAATCTGATGTATTCAATTTCCATGACCTCCTTTACCTATTCTGTAACAATGTATTCTTACTATTCTTCAATCTCTGCTGAATTAGAAAATGTTTAAATGAGGTTTCTGAAGAAAACATGTTTTTGTTGGAAGAAAGCAAAGGAATGAAGGAGAGTAAATTAATTTCTAAACCTAATACTAATCAAGATAAACATTAGCAAAAATAGTTTTATTACTTAAGTTCCTTCTAAATAGTAGGGAAATAGTGGAATACACTAGGTTAAAACAATAGGCAAATCTTTTAAAAACTATTACTATGTGATTGAAATTTTGTTCTGTTTGCATGGCCAGGGGTAAAACAAAAGAACCAACAATGACAATTTCCCATTTGGGAAATGTATTTTAAAATTGAAATCAATAATAAGAAATATCTAGGAAATGGTTAACTCTACAAAAAATGTGTATAACATAAATTACATGTGTTTAACAAAATCTACATATTTTGTGCAGTAAGTTTTTGTCTATTTCTTACAGTTTATGCAGTCATCCTGTATGAAGAGGTATTTGGAGGCTATCCCCAAAAATTCAAGATATAGCTTTTGTCTGTAAATATCTTTAATGTATAGTACTTTAATCACAATTGTTTGAGCCATTTTTGAGAAAATCAAATTGTTTGAGCATTTTTCCATGTGGGTGGGGGAGTTTTCTTGAAAATCTTCATGTTGCATTCTAAGAATAAGTTAACTTAGTGAAATCTCAGTATCAAATTTTTGGGTGGAATCCAATCGTCTCTACCTATGTACTATGCAGAGAAAGTAAAAATAACAAAAAAATGTTGATTTAAAGAACAGTTTCAAGTAGAGGAGCTTTATCTTGAAAATCTTCCTGTTGCATATTTGGAAAATGGTGAACTTAAATTTGAGTTATAAAAACCAACTCAAATTCTTTTATTTTTTATTTTACCAAGATTGGTATTTATCTTAAATTATGTTTTGGAGCTATGCCTGCCTAAAATTCTTCTTTTCAGGGTTTAGTGTACCATAAAGGGTACATATTCACATAAAAGTTTGTGTACAGTTTTCAGGCTGAATACAATATTTCCTCTAAAATAAATTGTTCACACTGACCAGTCTTAGGACACTTTCTTCTCATTTCATTGAAGAATTGGGCAGACATTTTAAGGTGGGCTATCTCACAATGAGAGTTTTTTGTCTCTCAAGTAGAAATATCATAACATGGCTACTAGTTGAGTAGAACAAACAGATCTCTTTTTCACAGCACTTCTTACTTGCCTGTTGGGGGATTCTCCTCTGGGAAGACCCAGAACTATGGTTGCCCCTTATTTCTGGATTATATTGGTATCCCAACTTATGTCACTTATTATGATATTAAATATGTTTTTGGAACTTCACCCATAAAATGTTTCTATTATTTTCTGGCTCTGCTGCACATGTGTACATTTCTGCTCATTTATGAGATGGCGAGGGATCCAATGACTGCAGAGCTTCATGACATGAAGTTCTTCTTTAAGGATGATTTTCACTGCTGCTGATCCAATATTTGGATTTCTTGAATCTGATATGAGCTGCCATAATCTTTGTGCAACATGCACTCTGCCTTTCATCACATTTCCACCCACTGTAGTTGTAGCTGGCTGTCCTGTGCAGTCTTCATTTTTGGGAGAATCCCTTCTTTTACACTTTCAAACCATTGATAAATCAAAGATTGTGAGGATCAAAGATTCCCAAATGCCATTATACAGTATTTAAAGGCATTCTCTCTTCACTAAACAGATTTTAAAAATCATTGCATAGAAATGCATTCACAGAAGTGCTGACACTGCACATTGCTAGTGTGCATCCAAACTTGCATATATCTGAACTACAATCTTTGGCTTACCACATACAACTCATTGCTGATCATGCTCGAAACTTTCAGCCTGGTCTGTTTTCTTACACTGAGAAAGAATTAGGTGTAGCAAGGAGGTACTGCCAATAATGCAAACTGTATATGGCGATAGTATGTTCTATTGAAGGAAGACTAAGAGAAATGGAATTATTCACTCTGGTTGCTTGACTTTCACATATTATTACATTTTGGAATAAAAATATGTTACAATCACTTGACTTTCTTTACCACTCCTTGATCCATCTGTAAACATCTTCAAATTGTGGTTTCTAATACAATCATTTTAATAAACAGAATCATTGAAGTTAGCAGGATGTCTGGCACAATTTAGAAATAGAGAAAATAAAAATATGTTTCAACCAGTAGCAGCTTGTGATATGCATTTTGGGTGTTGACCAAATTTTAGTCAGAGAGCCCAAAAAATGTGAAATAGCATTTGCTGCTAATAGTCATTAGGATATTGATACAATTGCAGACACTAATAATAATAATAATAAATAATAATAACAATAATAATAACAATAATAATAACAACAATGCGTAACTTATCTGATGAATAATACTGTTTCAGGGCAAAAATGAAATAATATTTAAATTGAATAATTGTAGTTGAGATTATAGAGGATTGGAGAAACTGTGAGAAGTTTTGCACTTGTACACATTACCTACTTCTATTCAGTGACCAACTTTTGATGTAGTATACTACTAGCTAGTGGTATTAAACTAAAAATTGTAGTGATAGTGGAAGTAGAGTGCCGGAAAAACTTAGTGTTCTAGTGTGCCTCTTCAAGTGTGCGCAGCCCCTTGATATTTGGCCCCATAAATTAATTACATCATACCAACTGTGCATGCCATTGTTTTCGACAATCACAACTGCTGCCTACACTTTACAAGATGAAAATGTATTTCTACACTCAAATATACAGTAACTGACAAAAATGAGGTGAAAAAAAGTGTTTTTGCTTGCAAACTAAAATTCTAAACTTCCATCAGGTTTCTTTCAAGAAATAAACATGAAATATCTGTGATAATGATCACATGATGGCAGACTGTAAATAGACCCTGATTTGGACTAATACAGTATTTATTGGAATCTTAATTCCATTCATTTGTTAATCTCTTATCCTCATTTTTATCTTGTCAAAAGATGAAATATTCTTTATATTATACATATTGTTAATATACCATAATATTTTAGGATTTTGGTACATTAAACTACCTATAAGCACCATTCTTGTTAAAAACACATCAGGATCAAAGGAAAAAACTAAGCCATTCATAAACATAATTTATATTTTATTACTTCAGATTCTTAGTTTTGGTATTACTTTAAAATACATTTTGCATTTTTGGTACAAAAACAAATGGAGAAAAAAAATCATACGACCCAATGTTAACAATTTTCATGGCAGTGATATCAGTTACAGAATTTTTCATTTACTTAAACATCCATAGACATTATACAGTTGTGTTAATCCTAAAGATAATGCCCAGGGAAAAGACTATCCACTGTAGTCAAGCTGCAAAATTATTATAATAATTTCCATCTTAAGAATAGCTACCTGATGTTTGAGTATTCTGTAAATTAATACATAAATCAATGAAATATTTACCTACACATTGAATAACTGAATGTGGATAATTCTATTGCTCATATCAAAGTGGCTGTTGGAAGCAATTTTGAGTATTATGCCATGTGCAAGATTAATTTATCATTCTCTATCAAAATAAAATATAGCAGCATTTGTATATATGGTAATTGCATGCTTCATTAAAGTGACAGAAATCTGATACGGCTGAAGAAAACCAAACAATCACTAAGATCTCCCTATTACAGCTTCTTATTAATTTACTTTCCTATAAAAATTAATTTCAGTTATACAAACATGCTGAGTTTATGAGCAATTCACCTTTTCTAAAATTTCAAAATAACATGTTATGATTTAATATTCTGAGTTTTATTGTTGGTAACAAATTTACTCCTAATACATCATATTAACAAAGTTAAGTTTGTTCCTGTATATGAAATATTTTAAACACTATATTATTTCAAATTCATTATATACATATATGGATGATTTGACTAGCCTTTTTTTATTTCAAGTACAGGTACATCAAGATCTTAAAAACTAAAACAAACAAAAAAGCATATTCTATTATCTCAGCTCTTGTATATTTAGCATCTGCAAAAATAGGATACACAGCCAAATGCAATTTGTATGAAATGCTACTAAAAGCACGAGTTGCACATTTTGCTTTGCTTTTGCTTTCATACAGTAACAATATATTAAGTGTGCACTTTAAAAACTGCAATACATGAGGGTGTATAAAAATAACCAAACTTATTTCACTGGCAACTGCCCTGGTATTTGGATCTCTCCAATGAATAGAAACATTCATCTAGCAGTGCTGTGTAAGTCACTCAGCCTGCATTATTCAGCTTGGAGCTAGAAGGTAATGCATGAACTTGTGTTCATTATTCACAAAATAGTTTCAAAGTTGCAAAATTTGAGTTTAGAATTTCACCATGTAAAGGTTTAGAGTGTCTAACACAAGCAGTGATGGAGAGTGGAATGATTTCACAACATTCCATCATGTTACAAAGATGGGAGATGATTTTGAAGTTCACCAGGCAATAATTGGAAGATTTAGGGGAAGGAAATTTGCCAGTGATGGAAAGAGTAAATTGTTTGTGGAAAGGCAATTATGGATAGTGTTAGTATTAGCTGTACTGTTATTAACTGGAGTAATAGAAAAGCTACAATGAGTTTTAAATGACAAGTATTGTGGAATATGAAGAAATTAAAGGTAACAAGGATTTGTTTGCAAAAGAAGAGAGAGAGACAATTGGTTATTTTTATTTGAGAAATTGAAATAAAATAGTGCGTTTGTTAGGAATCAGCTTCTGAATCAATGGAGGAAAATAGGATATGAGTTGACATATAGAATTCAGACGGAATGAGAAGACTGCTGACTTAGCAATGTGGAATTAAGAAGGGAGATGATAACAGCCTCAGGAGGGGTCAGCTGAAGAAAATAGATTTACTAGGAGTAAAGTATGTAGTGGGGAGCTTGAATGAATACTTTGTTTAAAAGAGCGTGAGAGGGTGAAAAGATGGAGGGCAGATATATGAAAAATAAAACAGTGCAAGTTAAAGATGATGCTAAAAATTCTGACAGAAACAGGAATAAAATGATTACAAAAATATTTGGGAAAATTAATAAGAGAAATGGATATAATATAAATAATTGATAAAATAATGTAACAGAATGTAAATAGTGGGGGTTTCCATTATGTGGATAAACCTGGAATTGTGCATAAGGAAGCCTTGTATAGATGGATGTTAGACTTATTAGATTATAAATTTAGATTAAGCATATTAATTGTAATAATAAAGAAAAATATTTATTTGATTATGTATATTTATGAAATTGTATACAAATATAAATATTCGGTTGAATTCAACACGAAAACTGTATGCCTGGTTATGCAAGTTTATACACAACAACAATTAGGAAAAATATCAAATGTTAGGTAGCATGAACAATTCAAGGGAGGCAATGAAAACTTCTCATAAGTGCAAAATTTTAAATCAATGTGAACCCAATTGAAGTTAAATATGCAAGATCATATAATAATTATAGATATTGTAACATAATGCATGTATTTTATGGATCTTACATCAATACACCTACTCACTGAGCCCTTATAACTCAAGGCATAATCAAAAAAAAGTACAATAAGGTCATGCTGCAGACTCCTCAATCTCTGGCCCTCGCTTCTTGAACTTTCAACTCTTTCCAAAAGTGAAAATGGAGCTTTGCAGTAATCAATTTAAGGCGATAAAGAGTGAGAAACATACAAGGGGTTTAGTAATTGCTTTAAATTATGGATAAAACATTGGAATAGCTACATTTCATTGGAGAGGCCATATTAAAAAAATAGGCACTGTAAGTTGAATAAAGTGAAGTCATTGCATACTGATTATGAATGCTGAATGCACTGAAAAAAGTAACTAGAATAAATTATAGTTGCCTGAGAAATATCTACTATAAGATAAAAAATAATTTGTTAAAAACAAATCAGTAAATAATAATAACAATTCACAAAATGTGAGTCTTAGATGTTTTTTCTGGTTCCATTGTTGACTGTGCAAAATCCAGCCTCATAAGTTGTTATAATACACAATTATTTAAATCTCAACCAGTCACAGCAATAAATAAGTGTATCCAGCACACCAATAATGCTTAGAAAAAGGATATCACTTTTTGGTTAAAGAGGTTATAGAATGGTATGTATAACAAAATTATGGTGGTAATGGTGTAGTAGTGTGTGTCTTATGAGTACTGAAGTGCAAATGCTGTGAATATTTACTAGTGTAAACTATTTAAATTTTATTTTAAGGGTAATTATGCAGAGAAATAAATTATTACATCTTTAAAAGTTAATGATCAGATTATGCTACATGATTTGATTACATTCATTCTTAACATTTATGACATCAGATTATGAAATCAGATTGGCTATTTTTTTTAAATCCTTTTAAAATACACCAACTTTGTGTTAAAGAAAAACTAAGAAGTACAAGCTGCAACACAATAATATTATCAAGTTCTAAAATGCCTGTTGAAAGACAGGTAATTTAAATTTTGTAGTGTGTATCATGTTACATTAACTGCAAATATTTGGATTTATTCTTCCAGAAATAACATTTCATACAAAGAAGCATTTCTAAAGTTCTAGTTTCCTTAAACAAAGTACTACGGTAGGTTCTTCAAAATTTAGGGATATGTTCAAAGTGTTAATGGATAACTAGATCAAAATGAATTTACACAATAAATAATTTAAACTCTCCCATGTGTACATTTTATATTTTACATTTTAAACCACTACAGCTTCTAATATCATGTGCTAATATAATTATTACATCATTATCTTTGATTTTGGGATTTGACTTTCTTAATAAAAATATACAGCTAATCAATATCTCAAGTTTGAAATAATATCATAATTATATTTATAGGAACAAAATAAAGGATCAGATTGTATTTATCTCCAAACAAAAATAAAATCACAACTTTAAAAAATTACTGAGTATTGAAAAGGTAGTTACATAATTATTTTCTTGCAATTTAGTTTTATTTTAACAAGCACCTTAGCTTAAACATCATTTTACAGTCATCTTATATTTGTCATACCAGTTCTCAGTATCTCAGTATATACAATATACAAAGATTTCATATATTATTAGTTCACAAAAAGTGTCATGTCATGATTAAAAAAATAAATTCTATATTTTTCATTATTCTTGGTTTCTGATTACTGGATTTAACAGAAAAAAAAATAAGTTTCATAGGAAATGGAAGATTATACATATAAATTGCATTTTCTTAACACATGAAAAAGCACAGTGAAGTAATACAATTAAATTATAAAAATGCATAGATCTAAACTCTCAAACTGCATAATAATAAATAAATATTTACTTGAACAGTCCTCTCAAGTGAAGTTTGATGGTTTCATCTACTCTGTTTTATTAATAATTTATATTCTTTACTTTTGGCATGATACCAATTAAGATGTTGGCGAGTCCAAGAGAAAAAACAACTAAAATGATGGGGAAATTCTTAGGAAATGTAAGAGAGAAGTGCATAAGGATCCTTCCAAAGGAACAACAGATCGGGGACAACTTAGAAACTGAAGAGTTAGTGTGGTAGCTCTACACCATACAATAGCCAAGGGGTTAAAGTATGCGGAGCTAGCATGTAGATCACTAGATTCTAAAAACTTTGTTATTCAACTATTATTCTTGTAATATTGTAGTAAAGATGGAAATAAATCATTCATTCATAGTTATGACACAGATTTATGCATCATGCCTTTTCAATCTAAGGTAGAATTTATTTTTTCTTCCACTGTAAAGATTATGCCATTGTTTAATTGGTTGTATGCACTATCAAACTAGTTCATGTACGAACATCTTAAGGAACAGACAAAAGAGCACTCAAGCAACATTTAACACTACATTTTTAGTAAACATCACATAAACTGCTGCATGTTCAAGTCTAGAATGCATCTTAGATATTCACAAGGCTCAAAATTTTACTTTTTTGTGCACAGCTCTAAATGCTTAACTTGAACCTAAGGAGGGGAAGGGGGAGGGGTAGGGAAAAAGAGAGAACATTAACATCCAATTAACACAAGACTAGCACACTAGGTATCACCATTATATGTGATTTATGATTATCATTTAACTAAACAGACATTTAAATGACTCTATAAAATTCAGAAATATTATCGATAATAGACAGCAATTTATTCTGTACATGAGTTGTGTAGTATTTCAAATATTTACAGAATGATTAAAAGGGAGGGATTGGTTTCTTATAGATGGTAATGGATTTGTTGTTTTAAACTCTAGATGACTGATTTTATTTACAGTTTGTAGTAAAATATGTTTCTGATGAAATCTGATATGAATATCAAGTTTATGTAAAACATTTATATTCCATAGAGAGAAAAAGATAGAATGCTTCTATTGAAGCTGAAAGTTTAGCAGTCCTGCTCTGATTTACATTGGACTGAAGAAAGGAGCCAACTATGGAAGAATAAAAACTGAGCAGCAACTCCCAAAAGCTGTGAAAGTCCACTTGAGGTCTGTGGGGGAATCGCATGCCTGCCTCACACCCAAGAAGTTCCAGTTCAGATCTCAGTTAGGACAAGTTATCTGCATGAGGTTTTCCATTCCTCAGAAGTCTGATACTACAGCATGTCTCACAATTAAATAGGGCACATTAACACCGCACATACTATAGTATGCTCATAGCTTTGGCACCCAGTTCTGATCAGTCTACCAAAATGTAAATGGCGTGTTATTTATGGACGCTCTTTAACTGCTGTGGTTCTCAGCACCCCATTCTATACTGGGCGTGAAAGACTGCTTAATTTTGCTCAGAGGCCTCTTTATCAGGCTTGAGGTTCTTGTGCCGTAAATCTATGACACAGGACCAACAGCTTTACTTTCCTTCTGAAGGAAGCCATGCTAAGAATTTTTACACCAGAAAAAATCCATCATCCTCTGCCGGGTTTGAACAGATCAGTCTACCAATCTTATGTTATCTTATGAATGATATATCATTATATAGCAAAATATCTGCATAACTGTTAAAGGCTATAGTAAGACCATTTAATTTAAATCTGCACTTTATTAGAAAAAAAAAATACATCCTGAATAAGTTGCTCAACAAACCTTAAAAATACAATCTGTAATAAACTCAAATCAGATTAGTTTGAAGATTGTGAGAATTTATAGCAAACAAAAAAAAAAAAAAAAAAAAAAAAAAAAAAAAAAAAAAAAAAAAACAACAACAACTTGGAAATTAGACTGAGAGAACACCAGAGAAACATAAGACTAAAATAAATAGATACCTGTTGACCTGTTGTATCAGACCAAAAACAAAATATAAAATTGTTAAAACCACTTACATCAGCTACAGTATTGGACACAAAACCAGCAATAACTTAATACATTTTTTAAATCCCAGCATTGAACAATAGATTAAATCTTAGCATCCCTAACATCAGATGGCAACAGGATTGGATAAAGCAGGAAGAGGAGGATGAAGAGACAAGAATGAGGGAGCTTCAGTCACTCAGCTGCTGAAAATGAGGACGGATATCCTTGAAAACAAATGAAAGTGAGTGTTAATAAGTGTAACTCATCAAAATTCCAAAATGAATACTTCATTCTTAATAGTTTTTGTTTTTAATATTTAACATAATAGTGCATATTTGGGAAATAAAGGCATGGAAATCTTCAAAGTGAGAAACTAACTACACTAGCTTCCAACACAATTGATTTTCTTTCATATCCTCCATAGATGCATGTCTGAATGGTATTGACCCACAAAAGATGTATATTTACTTTCTTGAAAGAAAAGACATTCACGATAGGCATTTTTGATGAAGCTTGTAAATTAGAAATCTACGTAGAACCAGCTTTGTTTAACTTTGATCTCCATTACAATTGCAGCACCATAACTTGTTCCTTTGAGACAGCTCTGGCATCATGTGACATAAATAAATCCATTAATAGTAGAGGTGTTTTGTTATGATGGTATTTATAGGCAGAAAGGATGAAGGGGAGTTAGGCATTATCAGTGGGATTGCAGTCATATTATTGTCACTGAACTGTCTCAATGGACAAGTTACAATACAGCAATTATAACTAGATTGTCTATTAAATACTGCTGGATTTAGAGGACATTAATCCACATTGAATATAATGTCATACTACACATTTTCTATTGGTTCCATATAAATGTGCAACCATTGGATAATTTTATCTGGCAATTATAGTGGACATCTTAAACAAGCGACTCAAACATCAGTCACAAATCTTATAATACAATAGTAAGTTACCTTTGAGGTTTTGATACCTGACAGTGTAGATTTCACTGGAGGTTTGCAGGAGACTATATGGTTATTTTCCATTTATATGTACAATAAAATACAAATTATTGACTTTATAAGTAGAAATTCAAATGGAAAAAGATTTGTTCCACTATATTAATAATTCTGAAGATTTTTAGCTCATCAACTGTCAGATGAGTCAATGTGTGATGTGACAATGTTTCTCACGCTTGCCTTGGTATGTGAGTCATCACAGTTTGTGACCCTGGCATGTATAACAACATAGGAAGTGTGGCACGCAGTGGTAACCAGAGACGTTGGTTTCTACAAGCTGCCAAGTTCGGTGACATCATCTAGCTATAAAAGGAGGAAGAATAGCAAGCCAGTGTTGTGAATGACCGGAGTGTTAGCGCACTGTGGTATGTGAGCCATGGATGGTTTGCAGCTGTCAGCTGTACATATCGAAATTTTAAGTGAATTATTTGCAGTAGTGAATTTAGGACTTTATTTATAATCCAGTTTTGAGTCAATAAAGACAATTGTTAAGAGTATGCATAGAATTTTGTAGATTTCTATCTTTTCTACACATTGGTAGAATTGGGGAAATATCAGTTACTATGTGTATGCCACAGCAGATGTTCTGTGTGTTATCAATTGCAGAGCTTAAAGCTTTGGAGAGAATCCAGAGACTTTTTAAATATTTTATTTTATTTTTTGAACTATTTTTATGTTTGGTAATTTAAAGTCCTTTAATCTGGTAGGTCATATTGGATAATGAATGAATGAAATGTGCGAGATGAAAATGATGCTCAAATGAGCCCAGGGTCCATAGAACTAAAAGTTACCCAACATTCATGTTCTCAGGATAAGGGAAAACCTTTCCAGGCAACTACCATAATTGAGACCTCCAGGATCTCTTGATTATGAGGCACTCTATCCCCACATGCAGAGGCAGGCTCATTTTCTTTAGTGGAATATGATATGCACTATTATCAGTGCATTATACTAATAATGAAAGTGGTACTCTAAACAGATTATAGTTCTGCAACATATAATGCAAAGTGATCACACTCCACAGCAAAAATGATGTTGCATATGTATCACAAATTTCAGGTCTGCAAAATTGGGGTTAGAAATCTATCTTGCATGTGTATGTGTGACTTGTCTGAGAGCTAATGGTTAAACATTTTTGAAGTTAATAATTTTAAATAAGTTAGCAGTATTATTTTGTTATAGAAATCTGTAGAACATCCAGTGTATGGTGTATATAAAAATAATCAGAGTGTTTATTCCATAATGAAAGCCATCATAATATCATAATCAGTGGATGAGTATTCATATATAAAGCCAAAGATTGAAGCTATTGCAATGAATTTTTCAATGTTATACTATTGCATATGCTGGAAAACTGAAGAGCTGAAACATTACCTTTAGTTTAAGGTCAAAGAAGTTACGAACAATGGAACAAATGAGTTACTGCTGTGAAGAGACAGCAATCGCTAGACAATGACAGTACATTCACAAACTGAATTTAGATATGCTGATGTCAGAAATAAGATAAGGTAGAGATGATTTTAACAGTTGTTATAAAAAACCAAAGCAGGATTATCTGGAATTGCTGGGGAAGATGGAACTGAGAATGAAGAAAATTAATCAGGAATGAGAGTCAATAATGTAAATTTAACTTCGCAATATTATTTAATTGTTCTGGGAAATCATCTTGTAAGGCTTTAAAGCATAGTCCCTTTGATTGGTTGCTGGCCAAAGGACGGCAAGACCAGTGGTGGAGCTACCACCGCATGGCCTCTGGTCAGGCGAATTATTAAACAGCATGTCCTCCACTTTTAATGATGTGGTTATACCACCAATACTCAGACCACTGAGCCTTATTGACAAAAGATGGGTTTGGATAGGAGAGGTTATGGAATGCATGTCATGGACGCTAAAAAGGCTACATGAAAGCAGCTTTATGAAATGAGATTCATTCGAAGAACTGCAGGTTAACCAGAAGAGATCAGGAAAGGAACTTTGGGATCTTAGACATACTGAAAACTACACCAGTGTTAGAACACCAAACAATATTGACTAAACTGGAAATATCATCTTGAAAGAATGAGTTCAGCTCAGATCCCCAAAGCTGTTTATAACTACATACCAAAAGCAAAGATTTATGGGCCATCCTGTGAAATGGTAGAAGGAAAAGGTACAATAGGATTGCACAGGTCACAGGCCTATTACTTGGAAGGATGATGATATTATTTGGTGAGTTCCACATGTCTCGATACACAAGTTTTCGGTTCACTAAGCAAATGAAAAGAATAAGATATATAAAATGAAAATGAAATACAAATAATACATTTTACAGTTGAGCATCATTTATATCAATGGAAACATTGGCCAAACACAATGAGTCTGCAATTGAGCAGATATAGTATTACTTGGCAGTGAAGATGCATTCTGAATTCCCTGCTGTAATAAAACGTAAATCTCTTAAGCCTGTGAAGTTCATGGTATTTCAATATGGACTGTGTTTGTCATCCACAGTGGTTGATAGGTGAAGATGACATAAACTGTTGGCTGTGGTTGCAGCCAGAGGTAATAATTATTCCAAATTTATAACATGTAGGTATACTCAGAGGTACTAAAATGAGCTGGCCCTCGCTCCTCAATATTTTTATTCTTGCTTATGAAACGTCATAATGCCTAAGTACAAGGAGGTTTTTTTGCATTTTCATTCTGAGGTATACCATGGAAAACAATCTTTGTTAAGCATACCAATTCTTCCCCCCTCCCCCACTTCCCTCAGTTGTATCACAAAGTTTTAATGCCATGCAGTTAATAAATATCTTATGAATTAATGCACTGTTATATGAACTAAGAATAGCAATAAATATAAACTGCAATATTGCACTTCTAATAGTTACATATACTGGACCTCTGTCTATGTTTTACGTGGACAATGCTTTCAATTTATGTAAGCACACATAGGTGAATTCAAAATTTAGAGCTATTTAAATCACAAAATATGTTTTGTTTTACAGAGTGAGTCTTACAATAATATTGAAAATTAAATAGTGAGCTTCACCCTTCTTAGAACTTCTTTGAATTAAAAAAGTGACAACCAGTGTGGTGTTATACTAATCTTGTAGTTTCTGATCTTAAGTGCTGTATAAGGACACATTACTTGTGTTTTATTCAGAAAAGATTACATTTTGAGCAATCTTTAAACACACAATAATGAAAAAAAAAAATGCTTCAATAGAAAGAGAAACCTTGCTGCCTGCAAAACTCCTATATCACTGGTGAACTACACCTCATTTATTTTTGCAAAAGAGTTCTCCACATATGTGTTTCTCTTTTCACATTTTTTCCTCAGATTGTATGGGCACAGCATATGCAACATGCAACATAGGAATACAAAAATTGAAATAGTGTAACATTTTGTTTTATTTCTTATGTTTTACTTCCATTTCAGAATCTCGTACTAAAGCAAATATTCATATGCCTGTGTCTGAAAATAATCCCTATGTACAAGTCTTCTGATAACTATAAGGAAAGTCAGATGTTTACAGACTTCCTTTATTTTGAACCATGTAGGATAAGAATGAATTATGAAAATATTTATTTAAAACCTTATTTTCGTTACTATAGCTGCAGCAGGAATTACTTTTAAAAAGCAGATAATAGTCATTTATATACTTATATATTTATTGTTTTCCTTTTAGTACTTTCTCTACATAGTACATGGAACATAGGTAGAGAAGGTATTGCACCCCACCAAAACATTTGATAATAATATTTCACTGGAAATACATGTCTTAGGGTCCTCTGTATCCAGAAAACACAAAACCTTGAAAACGAAAAGTCGGTAAAATACCAAATTTGGTATTTAAGTTTAGTATCTTCCAAGGATGTGACACAAAGATTTTGAGGAAAATCCCCCCAACCCAATCTACCCTTTATATGGAAAACATTTTCAAAATTCTGCTTTTCTTAAAAATTGTTCTTAACAATTTTGATTAAAATACCATATATTAAAGATATATACATGAAAAATAAAATGTATATCCTGAATTTTTGGGAATAGCTTCTGAAGATCCCATTATTCTGGAAGAATTTTGCACAACTGGCAAACCATAAAAGATAAGACAAAAACTTACTGCACAAAAAATATAAATATCGTTGAAACCACAACTTATAACGTATACTTTTGTAAAGTTGACCATTTTTTTAGATATTCCTTGTAATTGGTTTCAGTTTTAAAAGACTTAAACTTTTCACACGTGGGAATTCATCAACTCCTTGCAAAGCAAAGAAATGAATTTCATTCACATGGCAACCAGCTTTTAAAAGATTTGATCCCTGCTTTAGCCTAGTGTATTCCTTTGTCTACCTTCTATTTTCAAGAAAGCAATTCTGTGGTCTTTGGTCAGTACATGATTAGTCCAAAACTGGCCAGTATCTCCAAGGTAGTGCTTCTTTTATAACACTACTGTCTTAGCACAAAAAAGGCCAGTTTTAGAGTTATTCTGTTCTGACCAAATGCCAAAGAATTAATAAAACCATTTCTGTTAACGCTTATCTTGATTAGCAAGAGGTAGATCGAAGGAATAAACTCATTAATTATAATTTCTTACCAAGATGTAGAGAAACTCATGTGAATGGAACACATCAGATTTTTTTTTATTGTGACATGGGTTTCAAACTAACAAAGAGTGAATGAGTTAGTATAGTGTTCATGCATGGCATACAAAGTGGTACACAAAGGTCAGTGACTGAAGAATTTGACAGAATCCAGATTGACATGAACCATCCAACTTTAAGACATCAATCTAGAAACATT
Source organism: Hymenopus coronatus (assembly GCA_030762935.1). Classification (NCBI taxonomy): domain Eukaryota; kingdom Metazoa; phylum Arthropoda; class Insecta; order Mantodea; family Hymenopodidae; genus Hymenopus; species Hymenopus coronatus. Next base: position 76,667,129 of record CM060897.1, on the reverse strand, counting down.
GACAGAAAGCTGACATATATGGAAAACAGTACAAAATAAATTATCTGGGAAATTAAGGCAGGGGAAGAAGTTAGTCAACGATCAGTTTTGCATATTCTGCAAGATCATTCCTTCTATCTTTGTAAAGTACATTTTGTACAAAACTTAAAATGGGGAAATCACCAGTTGCAAGTTATTTCTGTGTTATCATGATCTGTCTATATCAGATTGGCTGTGTGCCTAAGAGCACCAAGCTCGCTCATGGAGGAATTCCCACAATATGCAATATGCCTTAGCATTGGAGGGCAATCTATCATCATGGTTGAATCAAGTGTTGGAATGCAAACACAAGTATTGTGCTGTGCTCTGAGGCTTGTGGTTGAGTATGCACAAGTACTCTGGTTGGGTAACAGAGGTGGTACAGCCTGGTCTACATTATTCTGTGATGAACTTAAATGGATGGTGGTCATATAATACATATAATTCTCATTATTGATATCACAGAAATTCTCCTTGAGGGATGAATGTGACATACAACATTATTTCCTTCACAATGTTCCATTAGATAAGGATGGGATACCTTTGCAGTATACATTGACTGTATGATCTTGTACATTTACAAACAAATGTACTTACTGGATGCAAAGGTGCACTGAATGGACTATCAGGTCACCAGATCCCACACTTCTGGAGTTTTCGTTGTGGGACTGTTTAACGTCTGTTGTATGCCAATGCTTCCAAGAAACACTATCCTTAAAGTAAGAATAACTGTCAAGTTCAAAAATAAGAATAACTGGCAAATTCAGACGCATTTCATATCAATCACTCCTACATGGTCAGCAATGCAAAGAGTTGTGTATCAATAGCTCCCTGAGGCACTAATTACATATTGCAATAATGCGAAACTTTTATTTTTGTGTTTTTTTTTTTGTTTTTTTTTTAATTTATATAGCCCCCTTTAACATCTAAGATCAAATCAGGGGCTTTGCATAAGAGACAATTCATTTTCTGTAGGTTCTTTACATTGGGTTCAAATTATTTTATTTTACACACACTCACACACACACACACACACACATGCACATATTCACTCTCACATTCATACTTCGGGACTCTGTAGGGGATAGGGAATAATTCTGGTTAAAGAAAAATTCCCTGCCCCAGCCGGGAATCGACCCGGGACCTCTGAGTGAGAAGTCAGCTCACTGTCCACTCAACCATGATGGCAGTGATTTTTGTTTCAAGTTATTTCACTCAAATAGGTTGGCAGAAGTTGTTTGCATCTTTGCCTGGAGATTGAGAGCTGGCTGGAATTCTTTGAATGTGGCAGTTTCTGTGACTGGGATTTAATGTCTTTTGGATGAAATTAACCTAATATCATACTGCCACACTATTTTCCAAGTTCATTTGGAAAACACCAGATTGTTTCATTGTGTTGAGACAATCTCTACCAGCATCACTTTCCAGCTGAAGATGGGAAAGTGTGTCCCCAAAATTAGTTCAAGTATTTTAAAAAGTGTTGTTTGTAAAGATCTGACTTTTTTAATACCAATTAGTAGCCTTTGACTGCTCTCAACTTCCCAATTTTAATTAGGTCTTATGCTTACAAATTTAGAGTTCAGACCAGATATAGTTACAACTCTTTTAAATATTCGTAATACTGACATCAAATGTAAACAATGAGATCTTAAAATATGATCAAAGGAAATATTTGAACAAAATATTTTGGCACATATCACAAAACATTTCAGATCTTCTCGGAGTTGATAAAATTCAATACATTATCTCACTCCAAAAGGTTTAACACTATCACTTTTCAGGATGTTTTGATTTTTATCCCTTGCTTGTTCCTTGTGTCACTTCTCTAAGTGCAAATGCACTCTTATACATTATAACTTTCTATATCTATAAAACTGTGAAAGACAAATACATCATTCTACATACCACTGGATACAGGAGAGCTTTAGGATAGGTATTTATAAAAATATGTATTGAACAAAAGCATCAAAACCATAATCCATTTCTTGACTCATGTAAAACCTTTGGTCCCTAGATGCCACATGTAAGTTTACTCATTTTGAGGGGCTATTTTTTCACTCTGCAGCAGGAGTGATTTGTAGTATTTGAACAATGGATTTACAACAAACTGCAGCATACAATTATTTTCCTGATTTTTCTGAAATTAATCAGTATTGGAAGACCCAAACTGCTTTAAATAACTTTCCTATCCATTACATGACTTTCATTACATATGAGTTTCTAATATTCAAGGTTAGCTTGAAATAAAAGTTTGAAATACATGCTATTTTTCTGAATAACACATGTTTGCTAAATGCTGAAGAGGTTAAAATGTAGTATGTTTGTTTGGCTCTTGTATTTCAAAACATTAAAATAAAAGATTAGTGAAACACAACAAAAAATTTCAGGTGATCTGGAGAAGAGATGAACTGAAAGAAGAAAAAGTAGAGTATTCAATAAACAGCGATGATTCGATATCTCCAGGTTCAAACACAGAGTCAACACAAGATTATAAGTAGACGATTGGAAGCTCAAACAAAATAGCCAATGAAATGGAACACTCTTTGAAAGGTATCCTACTAATATGAAATAGTTTAGGTGATCATAATAGTAACATCAAAAACTTTGAACTTATACCGAATTTCAAGATATGCTCTTATATTATAACCAAGCCCCAGGTTTTTAGGTTTAAAAAGTTAAAATTAAGTCCTGTCTATTTGTCTATTGGGATTTTATACAATACTTCATGTTCAATATAGGAATTTGTAGTATTTTTGGATTATAGATTTTAATAAATCACTGGGCATGCCATTATGTTTATGTAACTATGAACTCAATGTATCTATGATTATGAGTGGCACTGGAAAAAATTAATTAATTTTAAGTACTATATGCGCAAAAGATTTCAGAATTGTAATTTTATATTAATATGCCACAAAAAAAAACACATAATTTAACTTCAGACTCTGTACGTGAAAAAGTTCTCAGTATACTCATTTTGCTTTATTATGACATCGTAGAATATACAATTAATTTTAAACATTACTTGCGCAGAAGTTTTCAGCACTCATTTGCATTCCTAGCATGATACTGAATAATGAATTACTTAGAAGAGGTTTTACTAATGAGAATCTTTCAATCTTCCATTAAAATGTGCTTTAAAACAGACAAAGTACATTCACTTCACATAAGATAAGAGGTATAAACTTAATTTCAACTATTTCCTTAAGGTTCCAATTTAACTATTCTTGCACTTTTTCTTTGTAAAGAATGACACTGATTATTGCTATGACCTTGAAATCTGGACTGTGCACTAAAACAATTTATAATTTCTTTTTTTTCTGCTAGATTTCATAAGATCGTAATTATTTACTTTTTTTTTTTATTTAAACTGTCTCCTTTAGTTTTGAAAATATTATTATATAAATCTATTTGCTTAAATAACCGAATTAGGTCAATTTAGGCTCTATGGTACTTTACATTACTTATTGATACCTACAATATTCAAATAAACTGAAATTTGGAGGGTAAATGATAACAGATCAGAGCCTAAGAATCTGTAGCTTGGTTACAATGTAGATACAGAACAAATAGATTAATTTGCATTGCTGTACACGGTATGTATCATGCAATCTGACGGAAAATAAAATAATTAAAAAGTCCCTATAAAAAGCGTTATGTTGCCTAATGGCAAAACTCTATTATTGATACAGACTGTACCATTGTATGATCTTGGCTATGTTGGGCAGTAAGTGTAACTAAGATAAAAGAGATATCACAAAATTTATACAGATAAGACTTGGCAGAACATACATAATGAAGATTTTGAACACTGCGGAAAATGTACCTTTGTGTTAGTGAATTTTCCAGCCCAATAAGGGAAAGAAGTGAATTGCAGTGCAGTAAACTGAATTGAAATGGGAAGAAACAGCTTCATATATGGAATTCTGATCATCACTCATAGGATTGTATCATACCATGACAACAGATAATTAGTTTTAACAATATTTTGGCTAATGCTTGGTCATCCTACATATCTGCCTACTTACCCATTATACTTTATTAAACTTTTCCTATGTCAACTATATTCCCATTTTTTTGTCTTGTTTTACTACAAAAAGAACATAGCAGAAATCTAAGACTGCATGTTTATATCTTCAAAATGTTTCCACTGCAAGCCTATTTTTGGCCATGGATATCTATTATATGCTTAACAATGTTTGTAACTTCAATGTTAAACACAGCCTGAGGTCCAGCATTTATCTACATTATTAATAATCTTATATGTAAACCCATATTTCCTCAATGTTAATAGTTTTTTTACAGTAATTATTAAAAAATATTCAACTTTCAGTTGAAATGTGCAACATATTAATCCTTGACCTGTTTTACAGCAATATCATATTTTAAACCCTGAAGAATCTTCTTTCTTTATTACTGTCTTTATATTAATATGTATGTTAAAAACACAGTTATATTTAAATTTATAAGAAACATGTTAATTTTTCCTTTTTTTTTATAAATTCTTTTTAATGACAAACTTCAAAAAGTAAGTATCCATTCTTAAAATGACTCAAGATAAGCAGATGTACTAGAGATCTGAGCTTTGAGACAAAAAAATACCCATTCAATGCATGTAATTAAATAAACAAGGGAAAACAACTGCAAAATATGTTGCATTGTCACACACATTGAGCATGAAATATTAAAAACATTTACAGACTGTTGCGCACCTGGATTATCGGAAGAGGAATTACAATACCACCATGTTTTAGTCTTTTATATATTAAATTACAAAACAGACATGAGGGGAAAAGTTTTGCTCCAGTATTAAGATTTTGTATATATCCATGTCAAGAAAATTAAGTATAATCTAAGACTACCAAACAACCTCTTTTAACTGACAAAATTTTCTGTTTTAGGTCTTATATATGGTTCAGGGAATATTCGGAAGATAAGGAAATATCCTCTCTTTGAGATAGACAACAATTTCTATTTATAAATAAGGAAATGCAAATCTCTTAATTTCAATTGCAAGGATTTGAATATGACAAAGGAATATGACATTTGTCCCTTCACTCATGTCGCTGTAAAATTTCAATCCACAGATTTAATGATTGGCATAAATGAAAATAGGGAAGAAGATTCTTAAACGAAATCTATATAGTTGTAGAAATACTAACAGTATAATAAGCAAACCAATGTTTTAAAAGATTCATTAAATTGAATTTTGGGCAACATTTGATTGTTTTGGGAGGACATACCTTTGTCTTTTTTTATTCAATACACCCCTCATAAACCAAAAAGAAGCATGGATCAAGGTTTAAAAGAACATATATGCGAAATATACATTAACTGAGAAATCAGCAGTTGCAGAGGATTTATGGAACAAGATCATTAGCTGAAAGAGAAACTTAAGCTTTTAAGAAGTCTTTTGAAAACTAGTGGAACTTTCAATTTGCATTTTGGGAAAAAAAATCTGATATTCATTCATAAAAATATACAATTTATTAAATGCTGATGTCCCATGATATCCCATTATGATAATCTTATAATAAACATATTCAGCCAGGAAATGCCATCTACAAGCCACAGGAGGAACCACAGCAGTGAGTAGTCCCCCTCCTTGGTGTATTGGTTACCATGCTAGCTTCATATACCCAAGGTCGCGGTTCAAACCTGGTGAAGGACGATGAACTTTTTCGGGTGTAAAAATCCTTAGCTTCACTTCCTTTGGAAGGGAAGTAAAGATGTTGGTCCTGTGTCATAGATTTACGGCAAGTAAAAGAACATCAAGCCTGATAGAGAGGCCTCTGAGCAAAATTAAGCAGTCTTTCATACCCAATTCAGAATGGGACACTGAGAACTACAATAGTTAAAGAGTGTCCATAAATAACATGCCATTTCTTTCTTTACAGCAGTGAGTTTAGGCTGATGGGATATTTTACACCTAACTTGACTCATTAATCCCTTCACTTAACAAAAATGTAAGGATGAAAGTTCTATGGAAATAAATAGTGGTACATATAGAGTGGCCTTCAGAAGCAGAATGACCACAGACCAATAGAGGCAGTCAGCAACTCACAAGAATCGAACACACTGTATTCTGTTAATAACACAGTGTACCTTATTTAATAATAATTAGACTAAAGTGCAATATTGTTATCCAACTTAATTTTAACTGTATAATAACATGTATGCATGTTAAGAAAAAATAAATTTATCTATCTGCAGAGAGTAAGACATAAGTCATATTTTGTAGACATAATATCATTAGCTATATCATATCTGTGAAACATTTCTATCATGATTAATGAGTATAGTGACGCAAGTTAGGCAAATGTGAAATTCATTCACTGATGGTTGAAATGGCTATTATGTATCAAGTACGTTAAAGTTTTTGCATATGTGCTGCATACAATAACTTTTAGTAAAAGCTCTCTAAATTATGTTAAAATAAATTAATTTAATATAAATACATTATAAATATAATGGTTTGAATTGCTCAATACTTTGTATGAATATAAAAGGAATAGTCAGTTATTTAATTTGATGAGTTGATTAATTACACTAAACAGCACTTACTTGGAATTTTTGCTGAAACATGTTTTGAAGGACCAATATCCTTAATTTTCAATCGGACATCGACTAATTTCTTGGGGTGAAGCTGGTGATCTTATCACTGCTGTCTCCTCTGGTGGTGGTTTAAGGAACTTGCTAAACACATCCTTCTGCAGAATGTCCTATTTTTTAAGATGAAGATATGTTCCCATGTAGCCAGCTCTTGTTTTCCTGTTATGTGTTTTAGAAATGTTGGTTCTGAATTTATATCGTGGTTTTTTGTGCAAAAGTGGGTGGAAGCTGCTGATTTTTCCAATTGCTGTGATTTATGTTTTTGGATCTTGTTTCTAAAGTTCTTTTGTTTTCCCTATATGGATCTGATTATAATCACTGCATTTTGTATATGCCCAATTTTTTCTTTGCTGGAATGATGTCCTTGATATTTGAGCCTACTTCATTTTTACTTTCTCTATACTACTATGTACAAAGTGAATATAGAAGGTATTGCACTCCACCTAAAAATTCAATACCAAGATTTCACCGGAAATATATGTTTTAGGATCCCCTGCATCCAAAAAAAGTATTTTCAGAAAAAGGTCCATTGTGTTTGTGTCTGTGTGTCCGTGTGTCTGTGAACACAATAACTCAAAAACAAAAAGTTGCTAAAATACCAAACTTGGTATTTAAGTTTAGTATCTTCCAGGGATGCGACATGAAGATTTGTAGAAAAGTCCCCCCACCCCAAACTACCCTTTACATGGAACTTTTTTAAAAATTTTGATTTCCTAAAAAAATGGCTCTAACGATTTGGATTAAAATATCGTATATTAAAGATATTTACCTGACAAATAAAATGTATATTTTGAATTTTCTGGGAACAGCCTCTGAAGACCACTTTATTCTGAGTGAATTTTATGGAATTTTGCAAACTGCTTAACTGTAAGAAATGGACAAAAACTTACTACAGAAACAATGTAGAGCACATTAAAACACACATTTTATGTTGTATACATTTTTTTTCGTGGAGCTGATCGTTTTTTAGATATTCCTTGTTTTTGGCTTCAGCTATGAAAAACTTAACTTTTCTCATACAGGAATTTGTCAACTCCTGTCCATACAAATAAAGGAACTTCACATAGCAACCAGTTTTTGACTATCACTTTAACCTATGGTACTCCCTTATTTCGCTTCTGCTTACAAGGAAGCAAGTAATAAGACTGTTTCTGCTAACTTTTTCTCGATTAGCAAGAAGTAAAGAGAAGCATAAGCTTTTTTCAATAATTTGTAGCAGAGATGTAGAAAAAGTCATGTGAATGGAACACATCAGATTTTTTATGCTGTGGTGGTTTACTGGTACTAGCTGAATGTTGTGTTCTTTGAACATTTTTTTGAAATTTATCAAAAGCCTGTGGATAGTATGTGAATTTCTTGAAGCTCATTTTCTGTTCTATTGTTGAGAGAGTGGTGGTTTCTTTTAGGATTTTTTCCTTTTTGGCTAGTTTTGGCTAGGGATCTGGTAAATAAAAAAATAAAACTAACCAAAAAGAAGAAGTAAGACTTGAAGCTTTCACGGCGAATGTTATTCATTATGGCTTCAAGGGTGATCAGTCGTGTCAGGTGTATAAAATTCAATCTTTCGACCATTGCACACTCCATGGTCTTCATCAGGGACTGCATGAAGCTGCTGGGATACGTTCCATTATATACTGCATCTAGGTGGGTGGAGCCCGCGCTGCCCTGGCCAATGAACGCGTGATGATCTGCGATTGGCCCGACTGACCGAAGGGCCGTATTTCGTCTTGTCCGCTGTTTTCTGCCAGGTCTGTCCTCTGTTCTGGGTAATTGACATCGATATTGCAGGTGTGTATAATGGCCGGCGTCCAAGCTGCGCTGAGTTGAAGTCCAGAATCTCTATTGTAATTGCAAGGGTGTAACTTGATTTCGATGGCTTCTTTGATGAGTCTGTCATAATACTTATTCGTTTGATGTAGGATGGGGTTGTCGTTGAAATTGATTTTAGGTACCTTCTCTATGCAATGCTGGGCTACTGCCGACTTTTCCGGTTGAAGCAGTTTAATATTGCGTTGATGTTCTTTGCATCTCTCTTCTATTGTGCGTCCAGTTTGCCCAACATACACTTTCCCGCATTCACACGGAATTTTGTACACTCCTGGTACTTTGAGTGACGATGGATCTTTAACCGATCTATATCTGATACCTGCAATATCGATGTCAACTACCCAGAACAGAGGACTGACCTGGCAGAAAACAGCGGACAAGATGAAATACGGCCCTTTGGTCAGTCGGGCCAATTGCAGATCATCACGTGTTCATTGGCCAGGGCAGCGCGGGCTCCGCCCACCTAGATGCAGTATATAATGGAACGTATCCCAGCAGCTTCATGCAGTCCCTGATGAAGACCATGGAGTGTGCAATGGTCGAAAGCTTGGATTTTATACACCTGACACGGCTGATCACCCGTGAAGCCATAACAAAAAGAAGAAATTCCTAAAAGAAAAACAATCATTTTCTCAACAATAGAACAAAAGATGAGCTTCAAGAAATTCACCAACCATCCATTCATTGGCTTTTGACAAATTTCTAAGAACACAATATTCAGCTAGCACCAGTAAACCACCACAGCATAAAAAATGAATTAGGCTAAAATATCAAGGATATCATCCCAGCAAAGAAAAACTCGGGCATATACAAAATGGAATGCAGTGATTATAATCAGATCTATATAGAGAAAACTAAAAGAAATTTAGAAACAAGATCCAAAGACCATTTCAGTAACATAAATCATAAACAAATCAGAAGTTGCCACCCACTTTTGGACAAAAAAAAAACACAATATAAATTCAGAATCTAAACTTCTAAAACACATAACAAGAAAACAAGAGCTGGCCACATTCATCTTAAAAAATATGTACACAGTTTTCAATTTTCACATTCCGCAGAAGGATGAATTTAGCAAGTTCCTTAAACCACCACTAGAGGCGACAGCAGTGACAATATTGCCAGTTTTACCACAAGAAATTAGTCGATGTCTGGTTGAAAATAAAGAAAATTAGTCCTTTGAAACATGCTCCTGCAAATATCCTAAATAAGTGTTGTTTAGTGTAATTAATCAACTCATCACATGAAATGATTATTACAACACTGTTTTCAAACTTCCATGATAAGAAGAGTGGAGTCAAGTCATTTGTTGACATATTCTCACAGCCACCTAAATCTTATGTTATTAACTATACCAATAGCTCCTAGGAAACACTGACTGTATTAATATGAGATGCAGATGCAGATATAGATGGCAGAGCTTATTCTGACTGGTGAAGATAAAAATGCTAATGAAACTTATGATTAACATACAAAAATAATGTTGGCTTATATTTCTTGTTTAGTGATGAAGCACTTTGTTTAAAGTCCTGTAAATTTTGCAGGGAATAGTCAGTGTCATCTGGATTTTGCTTATTATGCTACTGTGGTTTCCCTGACAACTTTAGAAAATGTAAATGGCATGTTATTTATGGGCACTCTTTAACTACTATGCTTCTCAGCATCCCATTCTAAATTGGATATGAAAGACCGCTTTTTACACCTGAAAAAAAGCCATTGTCCTCCGCCAGATTTGAACCCACGACTTTGGGTATATGAAGTTAGCATGGTAACCATTACACCACGGAGGATGACCTGACAACTTTAGAGGCCTAAATTGTTGCTATTATATTTTTTAACAGCCCGAAGAGCAGCTGCTTTAGAGAGCATGTGCTAAAAATAATTATTTTCCAATTTTTATGTTTATACTAATTGAAATGTTTATAATATTGTTTTATAATTACCATAATATTGCTTAAGCACTCCTATTCACCTAAAAGCAAATGTATGTTGAGAGAAGGGTGTAAAGTTCTTGCACAAATTGCCTTGAATTTTGTTATTCGACTTATTGCAAACTAAAATATGGGGTAATTTTTTTTTTTCTTTTTCTTTTTCCATGTTTAACCCTCTGTCCCCTGACTATGGTTATGCTAATTTTGAGAAATATAGCTCATAGATCAGATCTCTAAAACCTACTGTGCAAAAGGCAGACCAACTAGCATGTAATATACAAACATTTACAGATGTATATTACATCTGTAGAATTTTTAAGTAATAATTTACTATTACAGCTTCTTTAAATTAAATAACATTTTGTAACAAATTTAAATCTAATATAAAAAGTATTAGCTCTCAGCAATTTTCACAAATTATATAACATAATATATACAAAAATAACAAGTCATTTAATTTTTGAATAAATAAATCTAATAGACAAAATATTCACACATTCCATTTTTTTTACACAATACTGATTAACTTAGTTATGAGTAAAAGAAAATCAAAATTTCATCTTCTTTTCTTCTTTGCTCTGCGGTTTCGTTTGCTTGTCACCTGAGATGAAATAACCGCTGCATCTCCACCTTCAGCAGCTTCTTCTTCATTGCCATTGCTGTCTTCTACTCTGTCACTGCCTTCTTCATCTGTTGCCACATTTTTCATAAGAACCTCATCATCAGCCACTAGATTGACACTTGCTGTACTGCTACTCTCTGCCTTATCTAAGTGGATATTAAGAGGTGATGTTTCTCTAAAATCTGCTTCAATTTTATCCTTCTCAGTTGCTTGGCAGGATCTTGAAGGGGACATTCTACTTTCTTTAAGATCTGATAAATCAGTCTCCCTTTCTCTAGCATATTTCCTTTTTGATATATCATTACTTTTTTCTTCGATGCTTTTGGTACCTGATGAGACAATACTGCTCCATGATCTTACTGGAGTTGCATATACTTCATCAGTAGAGGATTTGAAAGTTGTCATATCTTGACTATCTTTGTTAAATACAGAAATGTCAGATTCTTCTTTATCAGCTGTACCACTATAAGAAAGTTCTTCTGAAATGCTTCCTTCTTCATTACTAGTATTCTTGCTTTTGTTACTCAAGCTAGGAAAGTCTACAAGAAATTTCTTATGTGCCTTATGATTACTTGTGGCATCAAACTCGTCTACCTGAACAAGCATACTCCCAAAATGGTCTTCATTACATTTACCTTGAACAAAGGGTTCAGTTAGATCTCTGAGATCAAGAGGATCAGGGTCATTCTGTTCACAATGGCTGCTATTGCTAATTTCACGATTGATTTCAGAGTCTAAAAGAGTCAGTTCCTTTACTTCTGAATATTTTGAAGTCCTGTTACTTACCTCTGTACAGTCCTCAATTTCATTACGCCTAACATCTCCTTCAATGTGTGCTTCTCGTTTGTGCTTACTTTTTATTTTCTTTGTCACAGACAAATCTCCAAATAAATCTGCATACTTTAGACTTGTTTCTGTTTTCTCTGTGGATGAATCCTGCAAGTCTTCTTTAATTGCTGCTGCTCTTGTGCATTTCTCCTTTGTTTGCTGGAAATAAGGTGCTTCTGAAAATGACTCTAAGTTAGGTTTTTCATGTTCTTGTTGAACTTCAGGTCTGCTGCAAAGCAATAAATCTTCCTTTAAATTTAATATATTTTCAAACGGTTTTTCATTAGATTTTGGGTTATTAATTTCTGTATCCTTTGGAGGCAGAGAGAGCTTACTTCTTTCAGATTTACGCTTTTTACCTGCTGCTTCATCTTTTGCATCAGTACAAGAGTTTAGAGAGCTTAATGTGCTGAAGGTATTATTTATGTTCCCTGAAGTTTCTTTTCCCACATCTTTTGTTAATGATGTGAGCTTAGCCTCTGATTTACCTTTTTCAGAGTCATCCAGTTTTTTTAATTTAATATCATGTGCTTGAGATGTCTGCTTTTTCCCTGGAATTCTTTTTGATGCATCTTCCTTTCTTTCTTCAGGAAACTTAAGAACACCTTTAACATTTTCTGTAATTCTTACATCTACATTATTCCCTTTACTCTTTTTTTTACTTCTAGTTTCCATTACCCTATTTTCAAACATTGTTTGTCTTTCAGAACCTAAAGATGAATCTAAATCTAATATATGATCAACAATATTTAAATTACTTTTTATGCTAGTGCTACTATCTAATGACTCTGGGGCTTGTTTTACTTCAGCTGGTAGAACTATTCCTGTATCTAAAGTTCTCTCTTCAAAGCAAACTGTTTCTTTCTTTTCTGAACTCTCTGCATGTTTTAATTCAATGTCTTTACCCATGTTTGAGTCAACCAATTTTGTCCCTTTGCATCTGGGAACAGGGGACTTGTTTGCCAAATTACCACCTTCCAGTCGATTGTCATCTGCAGAAGAGCCGCACTCTGATGAATGTTGAGCCATTTCTTCATCCACAGGATATGATACTGTTATGACAGTACCAACTGGATTCACAACCTTTTCTATAGGATTTCCTGTCTTCCTTCCTAGCTGCCCACCATGCTGCATTTCCACAATCACTCTTCTTCCTTAAAAAAAAGAAAAAGCCAGAGGCAGGTATTTTGCTTGCTAAAATTTTTGAAAATGTTTTATTGATTTAGTGCAAAATATACACTTATAAAATATTAAAACTGGGGCTTGTAAAATATAAATTTTTAAATTAATTTTCATATTTTACAGCACATAGTTCAAATATTCCAATTTCATGGTAGACCAAATGGTTAAATTTGGATTAAAACACAAACAATTACTCTCTAAGAGCAAGGTGTTAGTTGTTAAAAAAATTAGGGAGGGGCATAAAGCAATTTTTAAACATTTAGCATGGAACATGATGTGTAATTTAAAAGCTCCAAACATAATTTAAAATAAAGGTTAAATAATATTATATGGAATGCATTATATGGAAGCACCTTTACACCTGACTCTGGCTAAATCTTTGCTTTCGAGGAGGAAACTCTTTGTATTCAAATATGCATATATGCACAGTAAATGCTTTACTGAAACCATTAAGCAAATTACTAGTTTATCATCTCGAGTAAGCATATCAGCCCCAAGTTAATAACTAAATGGTCTACAATACATTCACTTGATAAATTATTAATTACAAAGACAGATTGTGAGAAAAAAACAATAGTTTTCTTTGTAAAGTTCAGCATAGAAAGTTTAAAAAAATAACTAAGCTCTATGCTGTAAAATGGGAATACTTACAAAGTGATAATTTTTTTTTTTTTTTTTTGCAAAGAGGTTTTATCTTCAGATTTAGCTTTTCCATTCATTTCTTAGTCACGTGATGTTATGTTGTGTGTGTTAGCAATGATGTTGTGAAGCTCTTTGCAAACTTAAAAATGTATTTATGTTAAGAGGCAAAAATCCCTATGTAATAATCAATCACAAATGGGACCATTTCTAAAGTAATTTTAGTATTCATTGAAGAAACAATATTGTGTATGAGGTGACAAAACCAAACATCAAGTGTTACTTTAAAATAAAAGTAATTTTTAACATGAAAGCATGCACTTCAATTCATTATGCTGTGCCATTTTGGGATTTGATTTAAATCCCAATTTGTGGGGAAAAATTGCAATCTATACTATATTAGTATTCTCTGTTATTAACATAGTTGTGCAAACATTTTTGATATTTTAGGATTACAGTTTAATTCTTTTAAATGTAAAACAACAAAAAACATAACCCATTAAAATGTAACTTATGTAGGGATGGGTATCAACGGTATCAAGTATGTCAAATACTAGGGAGATAAATCTTTAATACTTTTAAATGTTTAATTTTTAGATTGCTGAAAGTTGTTGCATTTCATTTTATGCTAAGGAATGAAAGAAGTCAAGACTTCACATTATAGTCTTGCACATGTTCTTGATGACCTTGACTGAATTTCCTGAGGTGAATGAGTGCAACATTCGAAGACTCTTGTGTCCAAATGAAAACATGCAAAACAAAAAGAGAGGGGGGGGAGTTAGGAGTAGAGGTACTCGTATAACATGCAGCGTTAACTGAATTGTGCATGAAATGATTTAACTGAAACACTAAATCATGTTTCTGAGCCTGGCTTAGTGACTCTCTCTCAGTCTTTACATTTGTCTTTTCTAGCGAGCAAAACCTGCAGTAGAAATAAATCAGATGAGATAATACAATTTTGGTTTCAACTAATTAACTTGTGGTAAACAAGGATAATTATTTATCTTACTATTAAGATCCTTGATTTCATTCATGATATAGTCCAATTTTTAAAATTAATAGAAATAAAATTCTTGTAATTATTCAGATTTTTACAGTATATGGAAATATTTGTTCTTTCCTTCCATTTGCTAGTTTATGTTTATGCAATCAAACGAGGGCCATTGTGTAGCTTACAAGTATACCTTATGACTTATTTCCATAAATATTTAATTTTACCAATATACAACAGAGCTAATGAATAAAACATGAGTGAAGTATAAACCTATTTTGAAGTAGGCAGTACGAATCACAATAGTGTAGATAAAATAGTGCAAGGTACTCACCAAAATTGGTTACATACATTTAAAAGCATAAATCAGTGAACAAGCTACAGGCTATTACAAACAAAATTTGAACTCTAAACACCCACCGATGATGATGATGATGATGATGATGATGATGATGATGATGATGAACATCATGTATCCAGGAGGGGGAACAGAAAAAAAAAAAACATATAGTGTCCATAATTGATTCAAATTACCTTTGTAATAATTTAAAAGTTCCACTGTATAAATCATTGTATATATATTCCGCAATGTGCTGGTATCCATTGAAGTATTAAATCTTTTATTTTAATTCATTAGTTGTTTTATGATTTTGCAGCATTCTGCAATATTTAAGTTATTAGGTGTAACATCAGATGTTATGGATATAATAGCTGCTTTAGAGTCAGATAATAGTACAACTTTTTCAAATTTATTTATATGATATAGTAGGTTTTGTAAGCTCTGAAGTATTGCCGAAACCTCTCCATCAAAATTTGTAGTATTTAAAAACTTACTCTTTTGTAGAAAGAGAAGAGAGGGCATATTGCACCTGCACCAGTACCACTGTTATTTGGTCAAAATTGTCAAAAATATTGATTTTATAAAAAATGGCTCTAACGATTTTGATTAATATACTGTATTTTATAGATATTTACATGACAAATAAAATATATATCTTGAATTTGCTGGGAATAGGCTCTGAAGACCTCTTTATTCTGGATGAATTTTGCATAACTGGTAACTGTAGGAGATAGACAAAAACTTACTACAAAAAATTGCAGATGTCGTTGAAACACAACTTATGCCACATACATTTTCTTTGTGGGGTTGACCATTTCCAACATATTCCCTGTTATGGTTTCAGTTTTAAAATATTTAAAACTTTTCTCATATGTGAATTTGTCAACTACAAGGCCATACAAATAAGCAGATTTAAACCACATGGTAATCAGCTTTTAAAAGATTTGACTATCACTTTAGCCTAGTGTACTCCCTTATTTTCCATTCAAATAACTTTCCCTAGCTGTTCAACAAACAAACTTTTCTTATAAAAGATTATTCTTTTATCTATATCATACTAATCAAGATAAACATTACCAGCATTAGCCTCATTACATGCTTCTTTGTAAGTAGAAGGGAAACAAGGCAATACAGTGGGCTAAAGCGATAGTCAATCTCTTTTAAAGCTGGCCACTAATTGAAGCAATAAATATGATTCTCTTTGCTTGCTAGCAGCAAACACAAGAGAGATGAAAAGATAGGCTGTCTTCCCATTTGAGAAGCTTAAAATGGAAACTAATAACTCAGAATATCTTGAAAATGTATAACTATATATATAGGGAAAATAATAAAGAATGTTGATCATTGAAGTGATTACCACATGTCTTAGATCACTCAAAGAGGAAAGAAATTTTGTTCCGATGAAGCTGTGCAAAATGGCTGCCACATAACCACAACATTTTTTTTTCCACAAAATCCATGCACTTTTTATGTCTTGAGGACTTGTGCTTAATGCCACAAAGACTATATAAAAATCTACTTGTGTTCAACTTTTATTCAATAACGTATATTTAAAAAATTTAAGGTTTTCATTTTACCCTCTTTCGTAATTAAGTTAATCTCTATTCTGATTTCAGATGCAAAGAAAAGAAAAAAATTCCACAATAAAACAAGTATATATTTCTTAAAAAATAAAAGAATTTGAGTCGATTTTTGTAACACAAACATCACTAATTTTTACTTACTGGGGACCGGTTTCGAGTAACAGTTGTTCCCATTTTCAACCCTTAATTCCGACTAAATCTTTCTTCGTTGGCGATGATGGGGGTGGTGGTGTATTAACTGTGGAGGCATCTGTTGCTGGATCTATGAACTTCCAGAGGTTGCTGTAAGGTGGCAAATCAAAATTCATGATATGGCTCTTTTTCTTCATGATGTAGATCTTCTCCCAGACATCTAATTCTGTGAGTTTATAAGCTGGTTTTAATAGTTTTATATTTGGTGTGATTTCATGTCCTGATGTCCAAAAATGATAGGCAACTGCTGATTTTTCTATTTGCTTGTATTTTAGGTTTCTCATGTGTTCCTTTAATCTGGTCTCCAAACTTCTCTTTGTCCTTCCGATATACACCACATTACAGTCTGAACATTTAATTTCATAAATTCCCGGTTTTTTGCCTGCAGGAATAGGATTTTTTAAATTTCTGCACAGCAGTTTCTGAATGCTGTATTTGTTTTTTGGAGCTAAGGTGATGTTATAATTCCTGAAGTTTGTTGTGTGCCCAAGGATGATAGGTGAATTTTCTGAATTGAAGTTGGTCACTGGGATTCTGTAGGGTGGTTGTGTGTGTTATGCGATTCAATTTTTTGTATTTATGTATTCTCTTGTCTACTGCACTTTTTTGGAAACCGTTGCTGGTAGCTGTTTGGAGTATCTGTTGGTATTCTTTTTGGTATTCATTCTTCTCCATGGGAATGTGTACTAGTCTATATGTTAAACTGTTCAGGACTGCATATTTGTGTGTTGTAGGGTTGTAGCTATCAAACTTTATGTGGTTATCTGTATTGGTGGATTTTCTATATATTCCAAATGTCAGGCTATGTTCTTTTGTTCTTATTTTAATGTCTAGGAATGGCAGGGCTCCTTCCTGTTCGGTCTCAATAGTGAACTGAATGGACTTGTTTTGCAAGTTTAGAAGTTTGAGTGCATCGTTTACAAGTTTTTCTGGAACAATGGCAATGATGTCATCTACATACCTATACCATTTTTTGTATACGTGTGGGAATGAGTCAGTAATGTGTACTTCAAAATTACTCATGTATAGGTCGGCTAGGAATGGTGATAGAGGATTCCCCATTGCAAGTCCTGTTGTTTGTTGGTAGCATTTATTCTGGAATGTGAAGTTGTCCTGTTTTACACATAGATTGGTTAACTGGACAAGATCTTCTATTTCTTCTGTTGGTATGTTTATGCTTTGTAACCAGGTTTTCAGAGGTTTTTGTAGTTCATCTATGGGTATGCTGGGGAATAGGGAGGTGACATCAAAGGATCTTATCTTTAGGTGAAACAATGAAATCTTTCAGGTGATTAACCAGGTCCAATGAATTTGATACACTTTTACTATTGAATTTTGGGAAGGAGTTGAATTTTTGTGTGAGCCATTTGGAGAGTTTATATGTGGGTGCATTGATATTATCTACTATGGGTCTCATTTTGTTGCCAGGTTTGTGTGTCTTTGGTAGGGCATACAATCTGGGTAAGGTTGGTAAATCTGGCTTTAATTTGGATTTCTCTTTTTCTGTTATGGTTTTGCAATTTGCTAAAGTTTCTTGTAAAATCTTTATACTTTTATTTAGTGGATTGGATATTTCTTGATATTCCTGATTGTTTAGCAAGGATTCTATTCTTTGGTTGTAGTCTTCTTGGTCCAGTATTACTATTTGGTCGCCTTTGTCTGATTTTGTGTAAACAACTGGTTTTTGAGTTAAGGATTTTATGATTTTTTATTAAGGATTTTTTCTTTTTATACTTGTATGTACTTGGTTCGAAATTGGTTCACATTGTTTCTTAATTGCTTTTTGGTCAATTTCTTTTAGGTGGCTTGTGGCTATTTCTATATCTGCTACTAAGTTTTCTGTTTTTTTACAATAATCTACACACGTTTTTAGGCCTTTGTTGAGAATGGCTAATTGAGATTTGTTGAAAGTTTCGTTTTTAGATAAGTTTATAACATGGTTTTCGGGAGGTTTCATGTGTCTGATTGGTCTATTTTTATTCTGCTTTTTGCAAAGATGATCTAAGTTTTTCTTTACCGTAAGCGTTTTCCTGCTCATTTTTCCGCTTAAGATCGGTAGGAAATTTGCGCGCAAATTATCCCAAAGAGCGCGGCCTAACTTTTGCGGGAATGCTAAGTGTAGCTCATACAGTTGAAGTTCTAAACTATGTAATCTCGCATAGTGTTTGTTCTTTTCAGTTTCTATTACCTTTTTATCTGCGAGTCTTTGATATTTACTGTTGTTATCATATTTTACGTATCTTCTGACGAAATTTGGCGTGATATGTTGTTGACAAAGATTTAAGAAACGAATGTCTGCCGAAATGTTTTTCCTCTTTTCTTCTAGTTTTAACAAAGTTTTAACACCTACCTACCTTTTTATTTAATCACATCACTGTCACAAGCTTCTATGCATATTTGCAAGTTTTGAATATATATTTCTTGTTAGTATAAAAATATTTTTTATTAACAACAGAAGCACTGTAAGTTTTTTTGATCTTAAATTTATTCCTGAAATATTAATGAGTTGATGTTTATACTTTCACTAAACTTCTCATTGTCAATCCTGTACATTTTTGGAGACATTTGCCTCCATCCTTAGCATGGTGGTGAGTTGATGATGGATGATTGTTATCTAAGAGGAAAGAAGAACACATAACTGTCAATCACCACCATGCTGAGGATGGAGATGGATGTCTCTAAAAACACTCCAACATTTACAACTTGATTATAAGTGAAGTTTATGTATGAAAATTGACTCATAACATTCAAAAGGAAATTAAATAAAAATACAAATATCTGTACATTTTTTCTAGATTTGCATCTACACAAAATTATAGTATACTTTTTTATTGCAATTTCCAAAGAATTTCAAACAGTCATTTTTCCATAAGCTGCTTTGAAACATTTTTTTTAAATGAGACATATGTTTACTTAGTATGGCTATCACTTGTATCTGAGCAATCATAGGCAACAGCAGAATCAAAGGCAAGTATTTTCACCAGGTTTAGCAGAAATATTTGGATTCAATATGAAGTTGTACATTGCTCTGTCTTGTTAGCTATGTTTAGGGATCCAAAATCAAGTTTTGACCGAAAATGATGAAATTATCTGAAATAGTTTAACTCCTGATGTGGTCATAAGGCAGTGAAAATTAATATTTATACATGAATCAGAATGTTTATTAATTAAGAAGACAAGTGTAAAATTTAACATTCTACTAGTTGAATTACATTAACCTCAGAGCCATCTAAGCAAAAGATGTAAAAACACTGTCATGCGACTATTTGGCACTTTGAAGTAGTGGAATAAGGGAAGGATTTAAGGCATGAACACAACTTTATCATATCTCAGAGAGTATAGGTACATCTCAACTGACAAATCTACCACTGACGAAGGAGTAAGTTGTAAGTCATCATTGACTTCGCTGACCATTCATATGTGGACATTTAAACATACTTTGTTGTTGCTATAAGCTTCTACCATTTTGTCTACAGTATCTCAAATCTATCAGTTTCGATTCTTGACTATTACTCTTACACTATCTCACAAATTCTATTTGCAGTTCTGTGTATAATGATTTTATTTTTTGCTTCTATTACTATGCACTTCAACTAGAAGTAGAAAAATAATTGTAACTGTTGTTTCAATACAATTCACAGGTCCATTTATACGTTGTAAATTTTGTTCCTCCAAATTAAACCACCTTTCAGGGCTTTTTATAACCAGTACCAAAAGTAATGCTCTGATCATAGAGACATTTTATATTACAACAGATACAAGTGCGTATTTGATGTAAGACCTTAGAACAGTCAAAACTTCCAAGTTCCCATACATGCCAATGCTCACCAGAAATCATTTGGATAATCAGAATTAATTACACTGTTGAGCTCTTGCAATAGACATGTGAAAGGCAGTTACCTGAAATACCATTTTGGAACATATTACAGCATGGAAATTGATTCATGAGTTACTCCAAGGGTTGGAACTCATAAAGTGCAACTATTTATTTACAACTGATTAAAATTTTGCTACAAAGTTTTACCTCCTTGAAAGTGGTCACTAGCATTATATACAACCTGTTGCCAGCGATGTGGAAGCTGTTGGATACACTTAGCAGCACCTATTGTGTTGGTGGTCTGAATGGAGCGGTCTACTGCCAGACAAATCTCTTGAACAGTTCTGAAGCGAATGCCACGAAGTGGTTTCTTTATCTTCAAGCCAAAGTCACAAGAGTTTCAAGTCCAGGAAGTATGGTGGATAGTTCAGCACTTCCTAGCTCCATCGACAAACAAATCAGCCATAGTTTGCACTGTATGCGGGTTAGCATTGTCATGCAAAAATGATGGGTAGATTTTGAGAAAGTGCACTGAAGATTCAAAGATGGAAAGTTCGTCAAAACTCCAGAAATGTGAAAGTTAAGAGTGGGCTTAAGACTTGTGACTAACAATTATATTATAATGTGAGTGGTGGCTGGTAAGAAAAATTCTAGAAGGGGTGCAGGAATCCATAATTATTATAACTAAAATAACTTCTTTGTTGCTTTATTTGTAGGTGAATTTCATTTTCTTGGTTTTTATTGCTGCAAACTTGGTATTAAACAAGATTGTTTTTGCTTGCTCTGTGGTGTGAGAGTAGCGTTTCTGCCTCACATTCAACAGATCCTGAGTTTGAACCTCAATTCAATTCATTTCAATTTTATTCAACCAAAATACCTGGCTAATGTTTTATCTGGGGTTTTCCCTTATCCTGAGAAGATAAGTACTTAAATTCTATGGGCCCTGTTTGCATCATTTTACTCAGTCATTTATCATTTGATATAACCTATCAGGTTAAAGGATGTTAAACAGGTGGGAAGAGGATTGTTTATCAAGTTTTTTCATCCTGGGCCATCTTGTATACATCAATCTTACAGGTAATGTTCTCTTTAGCAGATATACCTTAAGCCCACCTGTAGCCGCTGGCCTAAGATCTGAAGAACTAAATGCTGCAGTATTGCAATTTCTACACTGCATGTCATATGATCAGTGTTTCAAATATCATTTCAGTATTTTATTTATTGGTTAGACATTGACAATCAACATGCAGGAAAAAGCAATAAATAAATGTTTTACCTGTATCTCTTATGGGGATTCCTGGACTTTCCATCATAGCATCTGCAAGATCCTCTCTGAGCTGAGTTTCTCCTGGTCCAGCAGAACCATCAGAATCAGCTCCATCTGTACCATATGCTTCGAGAAGTCTGGGTGACTGCTCGTAGCTGCCTTTAACATACAATTTACCATATATTCCCTTTAAAAAATGTCTTATGATTCATATTAAAGCTGAAAAGCACACAACTTCAGAAAGTGCATCAGTTGTATGAACAGCTAAAATATTTAAAGTAGCATTTTAGCTGTAATTATTTTAACAGCTTTCAACAGAATTAAAATAAAAAAATGCAAAACAATTGACAGGTAAGCCATTGCATTTAAAATTCCTTACTTACAAAGCAAATCTGTTGAAACATTGAATACTAACTTCTGTTAGTGTGGGTTATAATGAATTTAGAGATTAGGAAGGAAGATATAGTTTCTGGAAATATATATCTTCCTCTAGTTTTCAAAGAAAAATATTTTTTCACCATTTATGTGAAAATTGTACTCTTTTGTAACTCCAAAAAGCATTATAGGTAGGATTTAGGATAATCATATGAAAACAAAATTATGTAGAAGTATGTATGAAATATTGAGGGAGCATAGACAAAGAGAATGTGGGATAGCAAACCGGAATCACATTAACATGGCTGTTTTTTTCTTTCCTTCTTTCGTTGTTGTTTTTGTTTTTGCAGTGCGAGTTTGTTCTTTTAATCAAACTAATTTATTGAATTTTTACTCTTTTGTAACCCAAAAAAGCATTACAGGTAGGATTTAGGGGCATCATATAAAAA
This sequence comes from Hymenopus coronatus, assembly GCA_030762935.1. Taxonomy (NCBI): domain Eukaryota; kingdom Metazoa; phylum Arthropoda; class Insecta; order Mantodea; family Hymenopodidae; genus Hymenopus; species Hymenopus coronatus. The sequence continues at coordinate 76,644,456 of CM060897.1, read as the reverse complement.
AAAATGATGTCAAAGGGTGTGCGTGTGCATGTGTATGTGGCTGGGTGCGTGGGGGTGGGTGCATGCATGGGTGCATGTGTTTTTTTTTTTTTTTCCTTTTTTTCTTAATCTATTAATCAAACTGATTACTGTATTTATCTGAATATTTATCCATATTTATCAAATGCAAGACGACCCCTAATTTTCAGAACTTAAATTTTAAAATTTAGCTTATCATCTATATATAAAGAGGACATAACTTAATTCTTAGATAAAATTAAAACTTTGCCATAAATTTTGTACAAACTAAGGGGCATTTCAGTTTATTAAGCACCTCCCCCTACTTTTTTTTTTCGACGATGGATATGCCTTTCTATTTAGACAACATACTTAATATAACACATGGTAAATTTGTTTACCTAATTTGAATTTGTGTAGAACATTATGAACAGGGGTGAGAAGAAAAGGAAGAATGGAAATGTCCCAGTAAGAGGTGAAGACGGCAGTTTAGCTGTAATGACAATTTTGGAGTAAGACAGCATATTTAATATAATACAGTGGAACCTCACTTATACATTTTTCAAGGGAGACTACTAAAATACTGTATAAATGAGGAAACGTGTAATTGATTTTCTCTTCTGGTATGGACCTCATCCAGAATTTTTAATTTTTCACCAAGAGTTAAAAGATTTTCTTTTCTTCCTTGCTGGTTGATATTTACACATGTTTCTTCTCCTGTTTGTAACTCAAAACGCCACATAAAATAGATAAGTGACTTTAGGAACGATATGACAATAAAAGGATAAATGATAATGAAAACAGCACACTAGCAGTACTGGACTTAAAGCAGAGAAGTGATATTATATGGTACATTTTGTGTATGGAGATCAGAAAAAGTGACACATTACAAAGAAAACGTATAACCGAAAACATATAACTGAGCAAAATTTTAATGGAGAACAACTGGTCCCTAAAATTTTAGCGTATATGAGCAAAAAATGTTGAAGTGAATAACGTATAAGCGAGTTTCACTGTATATCGTAAAATGTTTTACCTAATTCAAATTTGTGCATAATTTCATATTTTGAGCATGAGGGAGGCATAGAGGGGGTTGTTCGGAGATGTACAGAATTTGTGTATGGTGGAACACGACGGTGGCAGTTGTGGTAGCACAACTATATGATTACGGATGCTATTTTCGGTTAAGATAACATACTTAATATAAAATACCGTAAAATGTTCTACCTAATTCGATGCATGTAAATTCATGTTTTGAGTGGGAGAGAGATGCAAAGACGATGTGCGGAATGTATGTGATGGCGGGTGCAACAGCTGCATAGTTGTAACGATTATGGATGCTAATTTTAATATCGGAGAGAAATCTTTTTCCAATAAGAATGCTTATAGACCCGTTAACAGCTAATTTTTTGGGGTGAAATGAAACACAAATCTGTCACATACATAGTGGCCTTGGTGGTAATCTATACCTAGTTCCACAGGCTTCGCCACCGCCATACCCCCAAAATTTAAAACTTACTTTTACCACATAGCATTCAGAAGACACACTATAGGAAAGGAAATACTGGACAGCCTATTGTTTCCGAACCTTGAAAAAATGGCAGGTGGCATAATGGCTAGAATTGGGAGAAGATTTTTGAAGGGACTGTCATGAATAAATTTTCAGGTAATGCATGAATGGATAAATATTAAAGGCTAGAAATAACAGTGAAATAGCAGTGAAACAAATAACTTAAACTACAGTTCATATGAAGTTGTTATTCAGATTTAGTTTTGTGAAATTCATTACAAATATGGGCCATGGACTGATGTGAGGAAGTGTTCAGTGATGTTGGAAATGTTATTACTAAGAGACACACAGTTCTGGACATTTCTGAAATCCTAGAGCAAAGAGTGTGACTATAAGAAACTGTCAACTTCGCATTTGCAAACTTTTGTGTCATTAAATTGTTAATATTCAAGAATATTAAAATTATGAACTTTTAATATTCAAGAATATTAAAATTATGAACTTAACTGCTTTTATTTATTTATTTGTTATTACTTGCAAGCCACCAAATATAGTTATAAGTCAAACTATTTGTATAATAAACATTTATTTATAACATATGAAATTATATGTTTTTAATATACATAAAACCCTGTGATGACACTCTTCAAGGGATTTTGGCATAAATGCATAATAATCCGGATAGCTTTACACAATAGGCAATACCACAATGAATGTTATTTCTGAATATTCAGGTATAGTACAGTGTTGATTGTTCTTTACTCATACCGTTAATTTTTACTTTTAAGCTTTGTCATCTGTACTACTGCATGACAGCTTGCTACAATGCACAGAATTCAAAGACTATAAGGATAAAACAACATTGACAGGAAGTCTTTTGAAGTATAAATTCCTATCAAGAAAAGCATATGCCTCATAGTAATCACTTTAGGAATTTTGCACGTAAAGTGCTCAAGTGCTAGAGTGCTCAGTCCAAATATTTTCTCATCATAGTTTTAAAGCATTTCAATTCAATTTTTATTCACCGCAGCTATACAATTTGTACATTTGGCTTTGTCATCACTTAAAAATAAAATAGTACAAGAAATAAACAGGTGTAATATAATACAGTGTCCTAATACAATAGGTGTTAAATAACAGAGTTAAAAAATCATTAATGTTATGCAATTTGTATTTTAGTAATAAGTTTATGCGCTTTAGATTTAAAAATGTTTCCAGGCACAGCTTTTAACGATCTGGGTATCTTAGTAATAAAACTATTCCTTTTATGGGATACACTATTGAGAGTTTTATTAAGTCGGTGACATTGTAGGTGTATTGCTTCAGTTGTTCAAATGTTATAGGCATGATAATCCTTATTTCTTTTAAAGTATTGCATATTGTGCAATGAATAAAAGAGATTGTTTCTAGAATATATATATATATATATATATATATATATATATACATAGTATTGGGAGTATATTAAACTCATCAAAAGGAGTATGAGGCAATATGCACATCATTATCTTAAGACTTTCTTTTGTATTTTGAATATTGCAATTGATTGGTTAGAACCTCTCCAAAAGGGTATACCATATGACATTATTGAGTGTACATATTCAAAGTATACCACTCTCATTACCTCTTCACTACAAACTTTGCTTAACACTCTTATTGCATAAGTTAAACAATTCAATTTATTACTAAGAACAAGAATAATATCTTTCCATGTTAATATGGCATCAATTGTGACACCTAGGAATTTAGTACATTAAACATTTTACAAATTATATAAACATTTGTGTTCATTTTAAAACGAAAAAGTGCTAATAGCAGGATTTAAAAGTATTACAGGGGGTAAAATCATGCAGTATTAATATGGAACATCCAGGGACTTTATTTATTTATTTTTTAAATAAAAAATACAGTTCCAGAGTCTTGTCAGGACTCCAGTGCTTTATTTCTTTTTCTTTTCTTTTTCTCTTTTTAGCTTTTCTTTCCAGTTTCCTACATGTCCTGTTTATTTGTCATTTTCTTTTTATTTACACTTACACTGACATAATCACATATACAAACCCACAAACACCCTTCCCCAAAACGGGACTCAAACCCATGATCCCCTACACCTGAAGCACCAAAGCTAGGCACTTTAGTAAGCGCTTATTAATTGAGTGTATTGAATGGGATAGTATTATAATTGGGAAAATAATCACATGGTTTTACTGAATAGTCCCAGTTGTTTTCCTCATAATTATACTGCGCAAACATAATTAAATTCTCTTTAAAGTTCATAGAAAGAAATACAAAATATACTATAATAAAATCTGATTAATCAATGAAAGGCAGTTGGTTAATTGATCAAAACTGTTAGTCAATTGACAGCTCACACACACACATATATATATATATATATATACACACACACACATACATACACACACTGTTAATCAACATCTCATATATAATGTGAATTTTCTATATATTCATTCTTTATATCAACTAAGTAATTCTGTTATTACTATTCAGAGGTATCTGTTAAAGGAGCATGATGTACAGTGTCCAATGCATGAAATTTCAACATTCTGAAAGTCTATAACCTTTTTATTTCAAATTGTGTAGTTCTGCTCTGAAAAGAGCAGAAGGAGAAACTCAAAAAATGTATGTGGTGGTATTTTAGTGAATGCAATGACCATAGTGATGTTAAAACCAAGAACAATAGATGTTCTAAAATGGAGATTCCAAATAAGCATGCACAGGTTATGTGGTAGTATGCAAAAACAAAATCAATTAAAATCAATTATTCTACCACACCAAAACTTTGGTCATTTGTACAATTAGGATCCTTTGACATTCAAGACTATAAAGAAATATCAGGATCAACTTTTGGCGACTGTCAATGTTTTGAAAGAATTTGGTGGTGATAAACCCAAAATTCAAGAACAGGTTATATAAAATGCATGGAGGACATTCAAAATGAGTGCACAAAAGTCAGCAACTCAAGCAGTGAGAGAACATAGTATGAAGCGGTTGACGGTTCATAAAGTTCTTCACTTGTGCACAGTAAAAATTGTATAAGAAATTAAGCCGGATTACCGACCAAGCAAAAAGCCAGATATGCATTTCAGAGGACCAAACCTTTTTCTTTCTCTAGCCCAATATGTACAATGTACATAGGGATAGAGACAGTATTGTAATGCACCCAAAAATTTGATACCGAGATTTTATCGGAAATATTTGTTTTGGGGTCTCCTGAGTCCGAAAAAAAGCATTTTTAAAAAAAAGGTCCGTGTGTGTGTACGTGTATGTGTGTGTGACTGTCTGTCTCTGTGTGTGTCTGTGGACAGCATAGCCCCAAAACGAAAAGACTGTTAAATACCAAACTTGGTATTTAGGTTTAGTATCTTCCAAGGATGCGACACGAAGATTTTAAAAAAAATCCTCCTACCACAAACTACCCTTTACTTGGAAAAAATTTCAAAAATGTTGATTTTCATAAAAATGGCTCTAACGATTTTGATTAGTTTCCTGTATATTAAAGCTATTTATGTCCGAAATAAAATGTATATCTCGAATTTTTGGAGAATAGCCTCTGAAGAGCTCTTTATTCTGGATGAATTTTGCTAACTGCTAAACTGTAAGAGTTAGAAAAAAAAACTCACTACACAAAAAATGTACATCACGTCAAAACACACAATTTATGTCCTTTAAGTTTTTGTTGTGGAGGTAACCGTGTCCAGATATTCCTTGTTACTGGTTTCAATTGTAAAGTACTTAAACTTTTTTCAGACAGAAAGTGTCCGTTTTTCTTTTGTTCTACTCCTGGCCAAGCAAAGAAGTGATTTGCAATGACAATCGCATGATGATAGCTTTTAAAACATTTGACAATCACTTTAGCATAGCACATTCACTTATTCTCTGCTACTTATAAGGAACTAAGTAATAAGAACATTCTGCTAATATTTATCTCGATTAGCATTGTGTACAAAGAAGAATAATCTTTTGTAGGAGGTTTATAGAGCAGCTAGAGAAAGTTATGCCAGTACAACACATCAGATTTTTATTCCATGTGATGTTTTCAGTTTGTTTTTTGCACCTTTCACATTTCACAGAAAGTGAATTGCCTCAACTTCCATTCAGGTTACAGAAAATCCCCATACATTTACAGAACCCATGCGTGACAATCCAAATATAAATGATTGGTGTGGTCTTCTGGAAAACTAGATTGTTGGGCTGTTTTTCTTTTAAGAGGCTTCTGACATTGGTAACAGTTAATTGGATATGATGGAAAACTTTTTGTCACAGAAAGCAGTCATACAGTCAGCAATAATCATTCAGCAAAATTTAACTCGCCCTCCGTGGTGGAATGGTTACTATGCTAACTTCATATACCCAAGGTCAAGGGTTCAAATCTGGCAGAGGACAATGGATTTTTTCTGGAGTAAAAATTCTTAGTGTGGCTTCTTTCGGAAGGGAAGTAAAGCCGTGGGTCCCGTGTCGTAGATTTACAGCATGTAAAAGAACCTCAAGCCTCTGAGCAAAATTAAACAGCCTTTCAACCCCAATATAGAATGGGACACAGAGAACCCCAGCAGTTAAAGAGCATCCATAAATAAAACACCATTTCATTTCATTTTTAGCACAATTATGCTCCACCTCACTAGAGCCTTGCGGTTCAAAGTTTTTAAATGACACATTTTCATGTTGTTGGATTGGCTGTGGCAGTTCAATTGTTTGTGGGGATACTTCAAAGGCAGAGGAGCTATATGAGTGAATGACATACTGGATTCTATAAGTTGGACATTCGTTGCACCACACAAGACACTCATTTACAAGTGCAACGAACTGATTATTGTGAGTTATACTGAAAACTTATGCATAACAATTATAGTACACAAATTTTCCTTTCTGTTATATTTGTTTAAAATGTTGGATATTATTGTGGCACTCTGTATAAGGGAAAGTAGATTCAGACTGAAAAATTCAATACCATAGCTGGGTTTACCACACGTGGTTTGTGTGGAAATAAATAATTACCATATATTTTTCATACTTCTTCATAATTATTTAATTTTCATTTCTAAATATTTGCATACTTTGTACTGTGATTATTGCAAATCTTGGTGTTAGGACTTTTATATGGCAAAAATACTGATTAAATGTTTTAAACCATTGTGCAATAAAACACTAATTAATCATATTTATAGTCCAAATGACCATCAAAATTACATATATTACCTCATAAAATAGCAACAGTAATAAAGTTGCAAAGCAACATTACATGAAATCTATGTTTTGTTATGAAACTATGTATACAGAGAAAATATTACTATACTTTTAGATTCATATTAAAATAATTAGCTCCATATAACTTTTATACTCTGGAATTTGTCTTTGTCAAATCATGACCATACCCTCATAAAGCCAATGACCTTTCCTTCAGGGTTTTTTTTTTTTTTTCTTTTTTTTTTTAACTGAGCTGAGGTCATTTTATACTGTCATTAAACTTGTTTCTTTATTAGACATCCTAAACCAAAGTTAACTTTTAACTTTTACTTTATTACAATTTAAAAAAAAACATGACAATTCTAACATGACATAATGGAATTAATTTTATGTATAAGGGAACTTGCACAAATTTATTCATGCTAAACAAAATGCAATAAAAGTAACTGAAATTACAGTGTATAACATACTTCCAGATCCTGATTCAATCAGTACAGGTACAACAGGACGAGTTCCACTGCTTAGAGGCATGTTGACAGGATTAGAACGAGCTGGACGTGATCCTGAACTCACTCCAACTTCCACTGCCTCCATTTCAAGTAGTGATAGGGGAACTCTGCAAAGACATAGTCAACATGGCAGTTTCCATTTTTTTTTCTAAGAATTCTGTTTTGTAATTGAATTTCAAATAACTGAAGATATGAGATGCAGAATGGCACAAGTATGCTTTCTGACATTAAATGGTCTACGAGTATTACTGGATTCATTGCAATCACAAGGATTAGAATAGTATAAAAATTAATCATTGGTGGATACTTTAGTGACACATTCATTCTGACATTATTTGTCTGCATTTAGTAAATGTAAATTTTTAAAATCTCTTTTCAACTTCATACTAGTGTGTAACTTAATTTGTGTAAAGATCAAACTTCTATTATCTAATTAAATACTGAAAATGCCATCTTTTACTTACAATATTTATCAAGCAAGTATTTCCTTAGTATTCTTGATAGACACTTTTAAGTTTCACTTACTATATTTACCTGGACATATTTCGAGGAACCATTTTGCCTTCATCGTCAGCTTATCTTGACTGAAACTAAGGGAAGTTGTTGCTGATGTGGTGATTGTGCTGCTCTCTGGTTCTCTGGTGGTGAACGTGAAGAGATTGTCTGATGATGGTGATTCAAAATTCATGGCTATATTACAGGTTTTTAAAATGTGTTTTTTTCCCAAACTGTCAAGTGTGTAGACCCTATCTTTGTGGTCAGTGAGCTGATTTCTCACCTGGAGGTCCCGGCTGGGGCAGATAACTTTTCTTTAACCAAATTATTACCATCCCCCAAAGAGTCTGGAAGTATGAATGTGAGAGTGAATGTGCATGTGTTTGAGGAAAATAAAATTATTTAAACCCAATGTAAAGAACTTAAGTCAACAAATTGCTTCTATTGCAAACTCTGGATTAACCTTAGATGTTAAAGGGGGACAACAACAAATAATTGTGTTGGTATTTTGGCAGGTTTTAGTATTGTAATGTCTTACTTAATGTTGCACTGTGTGGTCCAAAAATGGCATGCTACTGCTGATTTGTCTCTTTGCTTTAACTTCCTTTAGGGAACTTGAAGTTAAAGCAAACAACATCAGCAGTAGCACACCATATTTGGACCAACCAACCCAACATACAAGAAGTCATCACAATACTAAAGCCTACCAAAATACCTACACAATTGACAGTTTGGGACAAAAAAATACACATTTTAAAAGAAACATGACATAGTCATGAATTTTGAATTATTGCCATCAGACGACCTCTTCAAGTTCACTACCAGAGAGCACTATAATCATCACATCAGCAACAACAACTTCCCTAAGCTTCAACTGAGATTAGCTGATGATGAGGACAAAATGATTCCTCGGAACATGTCCAAGTAAAATAAAGTACAAGGTCTGTTCAAAAAGTATCGCAAATTTTGTGATTTTTCAAGAAGTATTTATTTATTCATAAACATCTATTTTTTCCCCTTCAAAGTAATCCCCACCAGATATTATACACTTGTGCCAAAGTTTTTTTCCAATCCTCAAAGCACTTAAAGAAATCATTTTTTTTTTTTAATTGGTGAAATGATGCTCAAATAATCTCGGGGTCCATGGAGCTTAAAGTTACTCAAAATTCGTCTTATCAGAATAAGGGTAAACCCCAAAAAAAACCATATCCGGGTAGCTCACCTAATAGAGATTCGAACTCTCGACCTGTTGAATGTGAAGCAGACACGCTACCACCACACTACCCAGGTGGGCTTTTTGTGATCTTGTTCAGCTCCTCCTTCGATGTCATCTTTATTTCCTCAATCGTGGCATAGTGTCATCCTTTCATGAGCCTCTTCGGTTTTGGGAACAAAAAAAAAAAGTCACAGGGGGCCAGGTCTGGGGAATACGGTGGCTGCGGCATCATAAGTGTGCTGTTTTTGGCCAAAAATTCGCACACAAGCAACAATGTGTGAGCAAGGGCATTATCATGATGCAAAAGCCAATTTTTGTCCTTCCAGAAATCCGGGCGTTTTTGGTGGATTGCTTTGCGCAAATTGCGCATAACTTGCAGGTATTATTCCTTATTGCCCATTCTACCCTGTGGCAAGAACTCATGATGCACCTCGCCTCTGCAATCAAAGAAATTGTAAGCAAAACCTTCACATTCGACCAAACTTGGTGCACTTTTTTTGGTCTTGGCTCATGTGGCAGCATCCATCAGGACGAATGAGCTTAAGTTTCCATGTCATAACCATACACCCATGATTCGTCACCAGTTATGACCTTCTGGAGCAAATTTGGGTCATTATGGACAGAGTTCAACAGCTCCTTGGTGTTTTTGGTCAAAATTGAGCAACTTTGGTATGAATTTTGCGGCGACCTGTTTCATGCCCAAATCATTGGTAAAAATCGAATGGCACAAGCCAATCGATATGTTTAGGCCCTCTGAGAAATATTTTGTACCACAGATAAATGTTGCTTTGGTAGCTTCACCATATGCTACAGTCAACATTTGGAATGCATCCGAACACTTAATTTTGTTTTTCACACAAAATTTGATACAGATTCTTTGTTTCATTTTTTGGAATAGGCAAAAATCGAAGACAAGCCAAAACACGTCCAAGCAAAATAGCTGTCAACAATAAACTGAACATTCAAAATGGCCGAGTTTGTCAGCATAAGTGAGGGACATGAGTACCAACATAACGCCACAAAACAATAAAAAATTGAATATACTAGCCTGCTGAAATTAAAAATTTGTGATTCTTTTTGAACAGACCTCTTATGTGAGACTTAAAGTGTATATGAAATGACTCCAATTACTCCAGTACATTTCAAAGTTTCATTGTTTATAATACTTCTTACATCACATGCTCCAATAGTAAGATTTATTATTCAGAAACTTTGTTTCATCAATAGTGGCACTCTTGCAATTTGAAAAACATGCTGAATCCAGACCATACTTGATTTGTTTCATGCCTGAACCCTCACACAATATTCTTGGCTTAAAGTGGAAACTTTGGGGTGCTCATCATACTGTCTTGTATTTATGAACTCTTCCTCCACATCTAGATATTTGGCCAGCAATCGTCCTAAAGATTGGTTGCTTGCAGCTTGGCTTTTTCTCCAGTCTCTTACACATGGTTTTGGAACATTGAATTTTATACCTGGTGCATCATATCCTATTTATTTAGTTTCTTTTCTATCAGTTTGTTCTCACATAGGGGAGAGGTTCCAATCCTTTCAGCTGCTATGGTGTAGTGCTACATACTACTAGCTCTTGTGGTACTTCTGATGTCATTAGAAGTACATCAGGCTGAACATCTGAGTCCCTCCTGTAGAGTAGTTGTTTGGATTGGATTCGATAGAACAGTGGTTCCTGATACCTATGGGAGATTGGGTACATCTGGGCATTGAGGTCTAGGTGAGGTTGTGAGGCACCTTAATGTCTTCCAGTAGCAGCAAGGAGAACTGCTGTTGGCCCTACCAAGGTTTTTAATGTTCTTCTCCTTGGGGGTTAACTAATTTCCACTTCTGTTCATGGACAAGGAGGAGCTCTGTGAACTTCAATATCAAATTTGGATCTAAATCTCAAGAAAATGTAACCCACACAAAGTTCTTGGGCCTATGGATTGATGGTAGCCTAAGCTGGGATAACATATTCAAAAGCTAGTCATTAAACTGAGTAAAATAAATTTTCTCCTGTATCAGTTAAAGAAAAGAGTTTTTCACAGACACTCTAAGAACCTGCTATTTTGCGTATTTCTACTCACAAATATCACACAGGATTGTATTGTGGGGTAATTCAGTTAACAGGAATTTAATTTTCAAACCGCAAAATAGGACCATAAGAATAATCATGGTAATATCTAACACAGAAAGTTGTCGTGAGCACTTTAAAAAATTAGATATTCTAGCATTACCAAGTTTATGCATTAAAAAATACTAGTTCATGATAAGAAAAATATAACATGTTTGTCAACCAATGCTGAGATATATACACATAATGCTAGAAATAAAAATAATCTGCATGTGAACTCTTATAAAACCAGTCTCTTTGAGAAATCATTTAAATATACTGGAATTAAACTGTACAATCATCTTCCTATATATTCGAAAAACAAAAGTTGCATTGCACAATTCAAAAATGAAATCCATAAATTCCTACTTAATAATCAGTTCTGTTCGATTAATGAATTTAAGAGCCATAGAATAGGCAAGATTTGAAATTATGTGAAGTGCATAATCAGTACCACTTAATAACTACTTATACTAATAAATTACTTTTATGGAGTCTGTTACATGTCCCAGAACTGCCACGCTGAATAAATAAACAGGAAGAAGGATGCACTATCAGCTATGGAGAAGATGATTAAATCCTACACTCAGTTCTAGAAATCCATTTTATATTAAATTGGTCGTTGCTTATAATTCATTTAGAATATATAATAGAGTGTGTAATATATATTTTCCAATAATGTATTTTGTATTTCAATTGTAACTTGTAAATAGTAACACCTTGTAGTTTATCTTATTAATTTATTTCCTAATTATGTTAAACTTTTCATGTAATGTTGTTGGTTGGTATCTAATGTTGAGCAGTTGGCAGTGAAGCCATTTGCTCTCTTGCATTCCAGCATTTTGATGTTATATTGTCATGTTGACTAAAGGTTGGACAGCGGAGTAGAAAGCCAATATTTCTGAAATGAAATCTTATCGCGAATAAACTTGATTTGGTTTGAAGAAATAAAATATTGGCCTAATGGAAAGTCTTATGGAAGGAGAACCTCTTGGCTGGCACCTTCCCTGTTCCAAAATGGGAACTTTGGCTCTGGGTAGACCATCTTTATGTTGTCACTTTCTTCCTAATAGTGAAAGAATACAATCTTTTGCTAATCATTTTTTCTGCTGTTATCACTGGATGCTTATAAAAGAATGATGGGTAGTTTTATAAATGCACTTTGGCTTACTGGAAGTACAATGAAAATCAAAAGCAACATTTTTAATATAAAAACAAAATGTTGAGTACAATATGCATTCTACTTTTTTTAACATATTTGTTTCAGAAACTAGTTAATAGTAAACAAGTAAATATAGCTAAAACAATTATAAAATTATTATCATGATAATACCTAAAAATTATGCTCACACTCGAGCTTAATTAATACTTTAAAAGTATTTTTGAAATACCAACCCTGTGATAGATGCATTGTAAGTCTTAAAGGTGAACTGTGGTCCCATCCAAAGCCTCCTGTGAGGTCCTGCATGTGTAACAATTTCTACCTGAGAAAGCCATCTTTCATCTGAGTCTGAATCATCTTGTCTTGAATCACAATGCATAGAATTAGGCATACGATCTGGTAAGACCATTAAAGGGTTGGAGGAGGGGAGAGGCGGTTGTAATTCGGAGGAGTGTGGTGGTCTTAGTAACATCCACTGGGCTTTTGCTTGCACTTCTAGTTCTATAGGTGTGTCATCACAGACTTTTTCTTTTGGAATTCCTGCAAAACAAACAATGAAAATTGAGGAGCTCTGCTTTAAACAGTATCTAATTTAATGTCTGCTGATACTGAAATATTAATATCTAAGTGCATTAGAAGGCATTTTAAAAAACCATCATTCATAATGCTGTCTTGTTGGGTAGAATTATTGATTTTGCCTGCTACATTTTATGTAATGCCTCTCTGCTTCCTTAATTTGGATATAAAAATTTCCAGGGGACCATTAGTATAGTGTGATGATTAAATTTTGCAAATTATTTTAGCCTTAATAATGATTAATATTCTGGTAGCAATCTTGTATTGCATGCAAATGTTCTATCTAAATTAGTTGTATGCTTCCGATGTGGTAGGATTGAATACTCCATATCATTACCATTTTGTGTGAATCTATTTGCTGATGTCAGCTATGTTCTTATTAAGATAATGCAAACCTATTGCTTAGGTCAGTTCTAAGAAACATGTTTAAACCCTGGGTTCTGGTACTGCAGAGTCTTTTGGTCATCACTGATACCCAAACTTCAGTCTTGTGCAAATTAATCAAAACAGAACAAAAACACAACATTTTTCATGCTTTCATGAATTTAGTCATAAATTACTTCAAATTTACATTTTTTAATGCTTAATATGTCCTTCTTTCTTGTTTATAAGTTCCATTACACGGTTAGGTATTGACTCCACAAGATTGAAACACACAGTTTTGAGATCATCATTATGAAACTGCACTTGAATTAAAGTTAATATCAAACGTTCTTTTGTGGAACAGTCAAATTTTGCAAGTCTCTTTTTGCAAACAGTCCACAAATTTTCTATGGGTTAATGTCAGGGAATTCCCTGGCAATTCAAGCACACAAACTTGTTAAGATTTTTAATTCCATTTGATGGCATAATGAAAAATGATTAATCACCACAGTATTCGTGAGAGTTGTGCATTTGTGAACTCCAGAAAAGGTTTCCGGTGACAGAATTTCTCAGCATTATTTAGCACTTTGACACAATTCTAAGAAAGTGAAGAAATTTCTCGAAGATTACAGTGTTATTTTGTGGAGTCAATGCCTAATCATTTAATGGAACTTAATTCACATGGGACTTACACCGTTTTGCACCCTGAAGGGGACTTAGTTCTTTGACCAGTGAGTTACTTCAGAAACTCTCATGTTGCCTTGAATCACCTGTCACGCTCCCTGGATCAAGGTAAGGTGACCACATTTTAAATTATTTATCATCAACATGTAATAAGCTCATCATCATCATCTCTTTGTAACATACTCTAAATACAGTTTAGTTACTACCTAGAGTTGTCTTTCTCTAGTGTCTGATTTCAAGAAGAGATTACCTTTCACCACACCCGGTCCTGTCTCCTACTTTGAGGTGAAGTGTGGCATAATTGTAAACCCATACCTCAGGCAACTCATTTCCCATAACATACAGCCTTTAATTTTTCACTTGATGTGAGATGCAAATATTTGATAATAAAGTCACTCTTAAAGCACCACTTGCGGAGGGTATTATATCACAGAACTCATTTAGTTGAGTTGCTATAAGAGGCCATGTGATGATGTGTAACATATTTGGTTGGATTACCAATTTTAGGATGGACTATATCACCCCTGATATCATTCCAACATATTTGATGATGATGCCAGTTTTAAATACAAAGTAAAATGGTTGTCTGAATCTTTACTTAAGCAAAACATGCTTTTCAAAGAAATCACACTTTTGCACTAATGTAATATTGATATTAGCATTGGCACCTATACTAGAATGTAACAAAATAGCCTTCATATTTTCTTTAAGTACTCTATATTGAATCAAAAATTATTTTCCTTGGCTAATGAAATCTTCAGTTTTTAGAAGCAGGATTGTGCAAGTGATACAACATATAGCTACTTTGTCATAAAATAAAGTAAAAAGAATGAAAAGGCAACTTGATAGCAACAAGGCCAAAGATTATGATTGTGAAACTTATATACTTACAATGAATACTTTTGGTAGTGAAGAGAATAAGATGACAAAAATCTTAAGTATTCCATTCCAATGAAATTTTTCAATATGTTCTGCAAACAAACTATTCTTACAAAAAATTATTCTTCTATCTATTTCATGCTAATCGAGATAAACCTTAGGAGAAATGGTTATTTTACTCACTTATTAAATGATGGGAAAAAGGGATTACACTAGCTAAAGTGATAGTCAAATCATTTACAAGCTGTCACTATGCAATGGCATTGAAGTTTGGTTCTGTTTGCATGGTCAGGAGTAAACCAAAGAGACATAAAACAAATGACAACTTCCTAAATTGATACTGATAACAGAATATCTCAAAAATGGTTAACTCCACAAAAAAGTATCTGGCATAAATTGTGTTTTTTAATAAGCTCTATAATTTTTCTACAGTAAGATTTTGTCTATATCTTACAGTTTACCATTTATGCAAAAGTCCTCATTAATGAAGGGGGCTTTAAATACTATTCCCAGAAAATTCAAGATGTACACCTTATTTGCCATGTAAATATCTTTCATCTGTGCATTTTAATCAAAATTGTTATGAGCCATTTTTGACAAAATCAAAAATTTCAAAAAATGTTTCATGTAAAGGGTTGTTTCAGGTGAGGGGGATTTTCCTGAATCCAGATAATAGCCTGGGCCACAGGAAGTTGATCATTGTTCCTGTTATTGTTGTTAAAATACATATAAACCAACTTAATGTTAAAGAACTTACAATCAACTAAGTAAAGCCCCCACATGACCTTAGATGTTAAAGGAGACTATATAAATGAAACAATATATATATATATATATATATATATATATATATAACAATAACACTGATTTAGTATTGTGGCTAGAGAAATGCACAATAATTTCTACCCACAACAAAATACCCTGCAGTGTAATTATTAGAGTTGCATCAGCACAGCATCCAAGAGGAAAAGTCAAGTTGCAGCAGCAAATAACCCTGAGAGAGAGGGAGGGGGAGGGAGAGAGAGGGGGGCAAGGAGGGATGGATGGAGACATACATATCTATCCATTTTCCACATTCTACTGCACAGGGCAGGGTATTTGGACATTGGTTCTGTTAAAATCACAAAGATCTTTAACATTTTTTAAATTCTACAATGCAATACTATTGCAATTGGACTTGCTGCATGGAGTTGCTGTGATGAAACAATCTAATAGTATACATGCATAGTTTTCCATAATGCAAGTTATGCTGCTCCAGCTGAAGGGTGCAGCTTCCAAATTATATTTTAATTTAAAAGCACAACTAGGATGCAGTTATAACTAATAGTGGTATGTTACAGACTGGTGAACAACATACCTGCAGCATGTTTAGGCTCCAAATCATATTCTATGAGATTTCCGTGGCAAGCCATCACAAACAGTGAATCCACAGCCCTCTTGTGTGCTTTACAGGTTTCTCTCGGAATAGTAGGTGATCCAATCAGCCATGCTCTTGGAGGTGCAAAACAAGCCGTTACTCTTAGAGGTATTCCACCTCCTGGAAGCCCATCTTCTGAAGATGAATGTGTTCTACCAAGAGTTCTCATTGAAGGATTTCGATGATATGCTTGTTGAGATGCTAGGTTAGGAGAGGTAGGAGTTGAAGCTGACAGAAGGGCATGAGTAAGGGGCTGCCTTATTTGTGCCAAAGGTGAGATTATAGTAGGATGAGGATATGGAGGTAATCTAGGATTTGGATATGGCATAGATGGTGGAGCAGAAACTGGATCAGATACGGTAGCAGGTACAGGACTATTGCGTCCATCTGCAGTAAGACCAGCACTGCGATGGAATCTGGAGAGGCGATTTACTACATGAGGGGTGGCATGTGTACGAATACCAACTGGCCCACCATAAGGCGTGATGGGGAAAACATGAGTTGTTCCTCTGAGTGTGCTTACTGCTACCCACCGGCTATCTGCTGCAAATGCTACATCTTGTACCTGATGGGAAAAACAATTTACATTAAAAAAAAACAAACAAACAAAAATTTTGTGTTCCATTCACATAACTTTCACTACCGGTTCTGTAAAAAAACGAGTTTTACAAAAGCTTATTCTTCTGTTTCATGGTAACCAAGATAAGCATTAGCAGAAAAGGTTTTATAACATATTTTCTTATAAGTTCAAGAGGAACAAGGGAATACACTTGGCTAAAGCAATAATAAAATACTTTAAGAAAATTTTAAACAAATATGGTTAATTCCATTCACATGACTTTCTCTTCCTGTTCTGAACCAAACTATTCTTACAAAAGCTTATTCTTCATACTAATCGAGATAAACATTAGCAGAAATTGCCTTATACTTGCTAGCAGAACAGAATTAAGGGAATACAATAGTCTAAAGCAATAGTCAATTCTTTCAAAAGTTGTTGCTACCTATTTGATATTGTATACTTTTTTTTTTTTTGCATAGCCAGGAGCAAAACAAAACAGACATGGATGACAACTTCTTGTTTGAGAAAAGTATAAGTATTTTAAAATTGAAATCCATAACAAAGAATATCTTGGAAATGGTTAGCTCCACAACAAAAATGGTTAGAACATAAATTGTGATTTTTTTTTTTTTTTTGTACAGGAAGTTTTGTCTACTTAACAGTTAACCAGTTAAAAAAAGTCACCCAGTTATAGAAAAAGACACTAAGAACCAAAGCAATTAAAGAGCATCCATAAATGAAACTCAATTTAAATTTATCGTCTCTAATGAGTATCATAGTATCTGTACCAAGAACACCTTCTACTGGTGATGTATCAGACCTTCTAATTTTAACATTTTCCTCCAGATGGAGCTTAGTCTCTTGCAAATATATGAACAAAGGCTGACTCTTGTTGAGTAACAAGAGCTATAGACAATATGTTCTAATTCCACATGTTTCACTGTAGGATAGCCATGGTCCTTATTATATGATAAGTTCTCAATTGTAGGACACTTCTCCATTTAGGGCAGAAGTGGTTGAATCTATTTACCCTTTTACTTTGATTTCGGGCTTACACCTTTTACTACAGGTTGATCCTGCCTCTTTTACACTGTCATTCTTGCTATGTAAGTAGAAATTTTCATCTTCTCCACAGGGAGAACTCTTTTCCAATTGTAAAATTTGGTTCAAGATTCTTAAACTGATTGGAAGTAGAAGATGAAAGTCACCGATCTCAGTATTTCAGAAGATTTCTCACAAGAGGATCTGTGGGGAGATGACTATGACCTTTACTTCCATTATTTTTTTTGAGAGCCGAATTTTAATTTTCTTTGAGGTAGTCAATTCTAACATAATTGATCCTGCACTTATAGGTTGTGTATTATTGTCATGGGCAAGCCAGTTTTATTGCCTGAGGTCAATGGTTTTGATGACAACTTTACTGAAATACTGTTGATAGTGGTGGATTTGGCAGATGATGTAGATGCAGGTGCCAAAGGCTTTATCAGTGGTCTGGCTAGAAGTTTTTCTGCAATGGTGTCCCCATTTATTTTATTTAACTGCAACTGAGAATATAGGTATGGGACTTCAGTACAAAGGGTTGGCAGAATTGCAGCAGTTTACAGGCTTTCGAGAAGGATAACTTTCGAACCCAGATCGCTTATATCGGTCTTTCCTCTGTAAAATGGGACATTCTCAGGAACTTGATGAACATTTACTGCTCCAGTTAAACACAGGATGAAGCTGATGTACAGGTTCCTTGTGTGAGACATTTACACAGTTGATACATGCAGGCTCACCATTACAAAAATCGCTCATCTGTCCAAAGTGCTAAAATTTATAACATCTGAGGAGGTTTAGGACATATGGTCTGACCTCAATGGCTTCACACCCTGACTAAATCCTTTGAAGGAGATCTACCCAATCAAAGGTAAGAAACAGGGTACAAGTAGGCACAAATTCACCCTTTTCTTTCCATGAACCTGATATGCATATTGATACCTTGATGTACAAAACTTTCTTGAATCTCCTCATTGGTCAAACCATCTGATGTGCAGATGCTAACCACACTATTCTGCCTACTCATACCTGTTTCTTACCTTTGATTGGGTAGATCTCCCTCAAAGGATTAAGGCAAGTATGAAGCCATCGAGGTCAGACCATACATCCCAAACCCCTTCAGATGTGTGGTGTGGTTAACACCTTGTGCATCTCTACCTTCACTGGATAGCTGGCTAAATAATTGGCTTTTAGCATTTTCACAGCATGGGATGCTGACTGTGATTCAACCAGGAGTTGTGAGCTTTCATGCACAATTACATGGAAAACCAGTATTATGAAGACACTTCTATATTACAAAAGGGCTCATCAATGTAAACTTTCTTCCTTCCTCTGTTATAAGTACAGTTACCAAGTAGTGAGGACTACAAGTCTTAACCACTGTCTCAGATGACATGCTCAAATCCTGGAAACCACCTTCACTTAGGTGAAAGTCCTGGCCTGAACCTTGCTCACATTAGGGTCTCAGCTCCCAATGTGTGGGGAACCCAATTACCTCCAGAACTGTTACAGTTCATGCAATGACCTCTTCCTAGTACTGACCTTTATTGTGGATATGAACAGAGTCCTTCATGACTCTCAGGAGCTGAGATATACAGCTATTTAGGCACCCTTTGTAACTCCCTCTGCTGTGCCATGCAATGGTATCCTTCAAACTATATTCAGGGAGATATCTGATACCTGGTCAAGCACATTTATGGACCCAAGTTAATTGGGCTTATGATATTAGTCCCTCACCTTTTAAGAGAAACTTAATTGAGAGTGTGGGTCGGGATCTGGGAGCGCCAATCTATTACTGCTATATTAAATGGATGCAATGAAAACATGATAAATTAAAATTTTAGAAAGTCTTGAACATTAATAAACTTAAACTGATTCTTCTGCACTGACAATTCAGGTTTATGTATTTCTTTATCAATAAATGTTTAAATTTTGTTACATACCTTAGCTGTAGTATCCCCACGATGCAGCACATATAAATGATGAACTGCTGCCAAAGACGACCCACCAGGATGAGGATGTATACGAAACACATGAAAATCGTGGCCTCTTTTGTCTGCAGTAAGTAGCAGTATACCTGATGGATCGAAGGCAAGTGCTACAATTGGCTCACTGTGGGCTGTGAAATGTGCTATTACATTGTCTGAGTGCATCTGACTATCTGATCTGCTTTCCTCTCCACAATGTGATGACTGTGCACCCTAAAAATTGATTCAAACACAGATTCAGAAAAAAATTAATTTCCTATAATAAATACTTAAGTATATGCTTACATCAGAAATAAAAATTATTTGTATATAACGTTCATAACATTATACATTTTGGAAATTTTTCATGAGGACACTGTACTGAAATCACTAACCTCAGAATTGATAAACCTAGATTTGCCAAATTTGGAACAATTTTATTTGCGTTTCTGCAAATTTTCAGCTTTCTAAAATGTATGGTATGCAATTTATGAATGTTTTAATTTTAAAATTTAGGTTTTATATAAAAAATTCCTTATGATACAGTTTTTAGCATTGGTTTCTAAATTTGGTAACATGTATGCTGATAGATGTGAAAATTCTGTATGGTTTTACTTTTAAATTCATACTTATTCAGTAAAAATATATGAACATGTATTCAATTTTTCAAAACACTATTTTTTTTGTCCTTTTTTCAGCTCCATTTCATTATTTTGAGATATGATATATAAAAATGTATTGAAACATTTCAACATTAGGCATTCAACAACACAAGTTTGAAATTTAAACTTGTCCTTATAAAAATTGCTACACAGTGGTTTTTAAATCTGGAAAATGCAAATAACAAAAAATGTCAAACTGAAGCAGAGAACTAACCAGCACCATACATATCACTTGTGCCCTTAGCTACCTCAGGTGAACGTTTATTACACTAACAGGATAGTCAACCATCATTGCACTCTGTATTTGAACATTGATCAAGTGAAATTACACACTGAAATTTATAAATGGGGGTAGGTAGAAGAAATATGAGGGTGTTTGAAGGCATACATGTTAATGTTTAAATGACTGCCGTGTCCTTTAAAACTGGTGGATAACCAAAGATTAATATGCTTTTCAAAACAGCAAAGATGAAAGTACTTTTAATGCCAAAAACTAACAATTACTTGATTAGTATAATATTTGGATCTAGTGGTGGAATGGTGCACTTCCATAGCAGATACAGTAGCAGATTACGTATACGCTACCCACATATCTGCACATTACAAACACTTTATGTAGGTAAATAATATAATCATGCTTTTTATTGCAACACAACTCAAAGCTATTTTACCCACAGCTAGGAAGCCTTTTCTAATACACTCATTTTCTAAAACAAAAGAAATGAGAAGATGAAGAAGAAAAAAAAGAACATTGTTAAGCTTGTTAACCCGCAGAACATCCTACCTCCTTGATTTGGTGGTGATCAAATCAAAATACATCAAATATAGTGAAAAGAATGAAAATATCAGAATACATTGACAAATACAAGTCAGCAATAGCACAATTATAAATTCATTTTCTCAGGTACTCTGAATTGTCTGCCACTTCTAGTGCTCCTTGGTATTCCTTCGGTCGATGAAGGACTAAATGATTCACTAAGCTTATTAGTTACTTTCACTTCTTCTACCCAGTCAGAGGAGACTTCCAAGAATCCACTCTTTGAGTGGGTCTAAATAATACAAATGTGGCAGTTTGCAACTTTACCAGATGAGTAATATTATCTTTTCATGGCAAAACATGTATAGCATAGCTGCACACATCAGATGTAACACCTAGTGTTTCCAATGATCTTATTTGGGATTCTAATTTATCATATAAGCTACATAATGAACTAGTATCATTGGCAGAGCAAGCATTCTCATACTAAAGTTAGTAGCTTTCTAACATAAACTTCAACAAGTAGATCTTCCCTGCCAAACCTACTTTTCACGTTTCCTTTGCTTTACTATAGCTTTCACCTGTAGATAGAAAACTTTCTACCACTTCTCTAGCATAGGAACCTTTAACAGTAGATTGCACAAAATACTGAAACTTGTCTTATGGAATAATGTTTGGGTCTGATTATTTTAACTGGAAATTGTAACCATGTTCCACTTTGTTTATATGCTACCCACGTGCCTGCAGATTACAAACACTTAATGTAGGTAAATAGTATATACTTCTTCATAAATAATGCTGTTTAAAGCCATTTTACATACGGCTAGGAAGCCATTTTCCTACACATTCGTTTTCTTAAACAAAAGAAATGAGAGAGAAAAAAAAAAAAAGAACATTGTTAATCTTGTTAACCTATACAAAACAGTGGCAACAATTCAAACTTTATTAGGTGGGATTTGTATTTTATAATAAAAATCTTTTAAAAATCAAACCAAATCATCCCAATATTGTATGCTTTGTCAAGATCCAGAAACCAGGCAACAAAATGAGACCCAAAATAAACAACACTGATGCACATATAACTTGGCAAAAATTTTGAAACAAAAATTCACATCACTGCCAAATATAACAGTTTAAACATTAGGAATTCTCAGGATCTAATCAGTAAAATAGAAAATATAGAACTAAAATGGAAGGATAAATTGATATCTTTAGAAGTCACAGACCTCTTCCCAAGCATTCCAATAGACAAATTCCTATGTCCAGAAATGACTCGCCACAACTTACCATAAGATGAAATAAACAATCTTATAATAAACTTCACAGATCTTTGCTTCACACAAAATAGCTTCATATTCAACAAGTACTACCAACAGACCTCAGACTAGGCTATAGGCAATCACTCTCACCTATCGACTTAGCTATTGGCAATCCAATTTTACCTTTCCTGACTGAATTTTTCAGAGTAATTTAGAAACACAAATAACCATATCTTCCACACATGTAAAAAGCTTGGCATAGATATGTGAATGACATCTTTACAATGGTACCAAAAAGATTCTCCTAGATTATCTCAAGCTATTTGTTTTATAGAAACTAAAATTTAAAATGAAGTGGAAAATGAAGGCATATTTCCATTCTTAGATTTAAAAGTAATTAGATCCCAAAACAATATCATTTGGTGTCTATAGAAATTCTACATATATGGAAAATACATAAAATACAATAGTTTCCATCCAGTCACACACAAACATGTGTTTCTAAACATAACTCACACATTAGTGTGCACTCCTCTAACAGAAGAAGAATACAAACAGCACAACCAACGTTATCCTTCCACAGAAAATAAATGATGAACAGGCAATGAATAAAAGGAAATGACTGGGAACATAAGCCTAAACGCAGGTCTAATACTATCTTTTAGAGGCAATTTAACATTAGTGATCTTGAGGATGAAGTCAAGGAACTGATAAAGGCAACAAAGACCAGAATACTATCAGAATACCAAAGGATTGTAGAAAAATTTAAACAAAAATTAATTCATTTTGCGTGAGATAAGGAGTTTATTTTACTGTCTTTAACTTGTAATATTAAATAAGACATTTATAACCAGAATGCTAGTGTATATATGGTCCAAAGGAACAAACAACTCTAAAGAATAGAAACTTAGTTGAATGTGTTTAAAGAAAAAGAAAGAAAATATATCATTGTAAGAAATGTAACAAATGTTTGTTTTTGGATCTATAACACTCGACCCAACCCAACTAAATAAATAAACAAATACATAAATTAATTATTTAATTCAAAATAAAGCATTTGTACATTTAACAGCAAGTTCTTGTTTATATTTACAGTAAAGTTGAGAGTTTACAATTAGGTTAAATACAAAATCATTAGGATAATAAATACAAGATACTTGTAGGGTCAAAATCTGTATATTTCCCGTTCACAAGCAAACTCGAAACTGATCAAGTCATAAGTGATCTTTTGAGTAGGTAATTGTCCTTTGCCCCTAATGAACAAGGAGAAACCTTATTTTTATGATATGTGCTTATCAAAACATCCTATCAGATATGGAATGTGGCTTCATACACTAGTGCTTCATGAGCTGCCTAGTCTCAAAATCATGTAATTTTTAATGTTACATAAAAACTACCTTAAAGAGTTTTGAAGCTGCAACATCAATTTCAGAGTAGTTCAAATATAACCTATAAGACTGTTACATTCATTTAGTGTCATTTCATAACAGCCTGTGTATTTTTCATTTCAATGCGATAAATTTTACTGCTTAAATTTTAAAAAAAAGTCCTACATAAACAATTTTATGTAAAGTGTATTACTTCCTGTTACTAGCTTCAATTTATACTTTTTATTCAAAACATATATTTTCACGTTTCTAGAAAGAATGTCAACATTCACCATAATATTGTAGATGACAATAAAAGAGATACTGTTTTTAAATTTCTTATTAAGTTGAACACGATAGTTTCTTCTTTCTCCTTAAAGATTATTTCTTCTTTTCTTCTTCCTTTCATTTTATATTCTACGTAATTGCAGCAGCAACCCATAATCATGTTTGACATATCTTACATATACATAGTATATTTCCAGAAGAAAGAAAAAAAGGACTGAAATATTATGTTGTGGTTTCTCTATTTTGTGTCTATCTATACACTATTGCAATATTTCAATCCTTACCCAAACCACAAAATGGCTTCTCCTGAACCTTGAGCTTTATACTAACTGGTAATTTGCAGATGTGGTTCTTGCTTTGCATGGTACTAAACTATTTATTTTTTGGCTAAATTCCTGAGGCTTATTCATTATACTAAACTAAACTATTAACAAATTGTTACCTGTGCATCGATAATCGTGACAATGCCAGGGTGTATGACATCTGGGCCTCCACCTAGAGACACTCCTGGCTGTCCCATCATGGGACTGCCAGCACTGCCCACTCTTTGCATTCCTACTCCTCCACTGCCTCCAGTTAAACTGCTTGCTACAGTTTCTCCTAATTCTCTCAGACCTTTACCAAATGATTTGGCAGCATGAAGAACTGTAGCTGTGTAAGACTGGACGCCTTCTCCTTCTGAACCACCAGAGGAGCGTTTGGCTGGTAATAATCTTCTTTCTGCATAAGCCAACCTAGAGAAGTGCATGAAAGTTAGTCATATTTACTAGGTACTTCAGAGTGATGAGCTATGGCAGACAGGAAAAAGAAAGCCATAAAGAAACATAAAATTTAAATACATAGGCAAATCTACCACCAGAAATACTTAAAAAAGGTTTTGGAACTAAACATATGGGAAAATATTTTTATCAACAAGGCACAAAGCAAATTTAATGAACGTTTAAATCCCAACTGTAGATGACGTTATTCAGTTAATGAAAACATTAGATGGCAGTGCAACCCCTGGTATATGAAGTCACAGTAAGGGAGCAGCAGTCAATGACACAACTGAAGATAGGGAGGACACTCCCTGAAACTAGCCTTGCTAAGAAAACCTTACATGTAAATGCAGAGTTTTACAGATGTTTAAAATTGAGATTCAAATTTGTGAAGACTTTTATTATAATGTTAACCTATTTGTCTCCCATTCCCATGTGAAATTATAAGGTAATATACCACAGATTCCACTTCCAGCTATGGTTGATTGATGAAATCATGCTCAAGTGAAAGTTCACATATGCTAAATATTTTTTCTTGAAATTTTTAAAGCCATATTCTCCTAAATAAGCTAGTATTTGGCTGGTTTGGTCCACCTTATATAATTCATATAGACTGTATCAATTCTCCATTGTCAAATTGATGCACCTGTTAAGGAGTCTAAACTGAATACTTTCAAACAGAGGGTCAATTTTCAGAAATTGTAAACAATCATTAAGTACAAGAAACCTTTATTTTTAAACCTACCTACCTGCCTGCCCGCCCGCCCGCCCGCCCACCCACCCACCTACCCACCTACCTACCCACCTACCTACCTACCTACCTACCTACCCACCTACCTACCCACCCACCTACCTACCTACCTACCCACCCACCCACCCACCCACCCACCCACCCACCCACCTACCTACCTACCTACCTACCTACCTACCTACCATACACATACATGCATAACATTGCAATTTTATTTTGAGATTAGACTCTACACCCAAACTCTATGATGTAGATCATGTCAAGAATTACATTTATTCAAACTTCTTAATACATTTAGTTACACATAATAACTCTGATAATGAATTTTCGGATATCAGTTTTGCATCTTTCCAAAACCTTTGTACATAGGCATTCTTAAAATATCCATGTTTATTATATTTACAATGTGACAATATTACCAGTATTTTTTGATTGAAGATCATTTCCTGTTGTTCCACTATCTAGAGCATAGGGCCTTAATGTAGAGTTTCCATTCAGATCTATTTCTAGCCATTCTCTTTATTTCATTCTAACTCTTTCCCATTTCCTTCAATTCACTTTCCGCTGTTCTTCTCCAAGTTATCCTTGATCTATCTGTTTTCCTCTTCGAGCCTTGCCGTTTCCAATTCAGAGCTTGTCTTTCAATAGATGATTGGGGTTTACATGTCTCCTAACCACTGCCATTTTCTTCGTTTTATTTATAGTTTTATGGGCAGTTATTTTGATTTCAACCACAGCTCCTGTTTTTTACTCTAACCATCCATCTGATATTTAATATATGTCTCAAAGAACGATTTATAAATGTTTGTAGTTTATTATTTATTTGTGTGGTTATTTTCCATGTGTCACATCCATATAACAACACTGAATGAATCTCCTTTCAAAATGGTGGCAACAGCCACCGAAACATGTCTGAAGTAAGTTATTTTATTTCAAGAGTGAAGTTTGGGTGTAATTTATGTTTTTACTCTTAACTGATTTTACATTTACATTGAATAACTGTGGTTTCATTTGCACAGATATATTCTTATTCTTACATATTTGGTATAACTGCACAAAGGTCCCATTGCCTTTCTAATGCAATTTTGGACATCCTCTATAGTACTTCCATCTAAAGTGACTATACTGCTGAGATATGTAAATGCATTTGATCTTTCAATTTTTTGCCCATTTATATCTAAATCTATATTTGCACTTGGATTAAATCTCATTTCTTTTATTTTTGAGACATTTATTTTCAAACCTACATTTGCTGCTTCATTTTTAGTTTGTCTAACTTTGATCTCATATCAGATATTCTTTTGTGAGTAAACAAATATCATTGGCAAAATCTATATCTTCTAATCTATTTGTCACATTCCATTAAACTCCTCTTTTTCTTCCTATCACCACATTTCACATAACATAGTCCAGTACCAAAAGGAATAGAAATGGAGATAGAATGACAACCTTATCTAGCGCCTGTCAGGATCAGGAAGTATTCAGTCAATTTCCCCTCATGCATTAACTGATATTCATAATTTCATAGAGTTTTCTAATTATATTAGTTATTTTGATTGGAATATTATATTTTGTCAGAATTTCCCACCTTTTACATCCATTTATTGAAATAAAAGCTACTTCAAAGTCAATAAACATTAGTTACAATGTACCTTGCCATTCTGTATTTTGCTCTCTTATAATCCTAAGGGTGTTCTATTCAACAACTTTGTTTTTGGAAACCAGCTTGTTCTTTCTATAGGCATTTCTCCAATATTGGTTCCATTCTATCTAGAATTATTCTTGTCAAAACCTTATTTGATGTAGATAGTAGGGTATTAACTTTCCAATTCTTACACTTAAAGGGTTCCCTTTCTTTGGCAATTTTATTACTAAGCCTTCTCTCCAATCTTTTGAAATTTCTCCTTCCTCCCATGTAATAGGAGGTGTAATGGTTACCATACTAACTTCATATACCCAAATTCATGGGTTCAAACCCGGTGGAGGACGGATTTTTTCGGGTGTAACAATCCTTAGCATGGCTTCCTTTGGAAGGGAAGTAAAGTTGTGGTCCCGTGTCATAGATTTACGGAATGTAAAAGAACCTTAAACCTGATAGAGACCTCTGAGCAAAATTAAGCGGTCTTTCACGCCCAGTATAGAATGGGATGGTGCGAACCACAGCAGTTAACGAGTGTCCATAAATAAAATGCCATTTCATTTCATTTTCTTCCTTCCAAATTTTAGATGTAAGCAGTTTTAGGAGTTTTACTGATGCATCAATGTAGCTTTTTAATACCTCTGGAGGAATATTATCAATGCCTGGTGCTTTCCCATTATTTATTTGCTTCAAAGCTCTTTAAATATCAGCTTCTGTTGCTTTTCAATATTTATTTCTATTTTCATTTCTATATTACCCTGTAATGTATTTTGTGAATCTTGTCTTTCTTCATGTTCTACATTTGCTTGATTAAAAACATCTATAAAGTATTGTAACCATCTATTTATCTGCTCTTCCCAAGTAATTCATAGTTTTCCATTCTTATCTTTAACTGGATGAGTTTTAAAATAGTTCCTTTTTTATAACAGCCTAGTAATATTATAAAGCTTTTGTTTCTGTGCTTATGCACAGCTTCTTCATCATTTTTAGCCAAATTGTCAACCCATCTCCTATAACCCTAACACTCTTTTCTACAATTTTATCGGCTGCCATATATTTCTCTTGGAAGAGTGCCTAGAGTCCTATGCCCTTCCCATTAATTTGACTAAGAGGTCTGGGACACGCTGGTAATTTATAGTGTTGATACTGGAAGCCAAAATGTTATCTATAACAAATTAAAAGCCAAAGAAATAAAAATAATTGACAGAAAACAGCAAGAAACATTGTATGCAACACAATAGAATGTATGCTTAATTTTGCTCAGAGGCCTCTTTATCATGCTTGAGGTCCTTTTACATGTCTTAACTGTACACAGGTCATCTTAGTAAGGGACATGAAATGTGCTGCTATAGTTTCATGCACTATATTTTTTAGACTAAGTAATCTCTAACAAGTCACCAGTTTACGAGCTTGAACTCACTTTATAACATTTATGTGACAATAAAGATTTTATTCTCTATTTTATTCTATGCCATTTGCTGTAAACACAGATCAATCAAAGTACAGGAATGTATAACATACAACAGCAAAGATATCAGAAAAAAATTGTTGCTGTTGACCATAAAACACAGAAATGCTTGAACCAAAATATTGGGTGATTAGCAATGAAAGTGCTAATATTCCAAAATTATGGGGTTGAATAAACATTTCACTCATGCCTCTTACCCAAATATTTTGAGAATATGTTTCACAGGCCGTTACCCATATCATCAGTTTTTTTGCAACTTGCAGAATATCCAAAGGAGGTATTGAGGTAAACATACTGTTTAATGAATTTAGAAGCTCAGATTTTCACCAGGGTAACACATTTCATTGCTCTATATTCAGCTCTTTTTATGAAAATATTTCCATCTATGTTCAATTCTCTTATACTCCCTGTGATTTGAGAAAGTAGAATTTTTGTGTGAATATTAAGTTTTGAAAGTATTTTATTACGTTTTCTGGGTGATAGAGGCAACTGGTGTGCCTGGATTTTTTCTAACATTTGTTTATATGCCAGGTATACTTACAATTGCCAGGATTTAGCATATACAGTGAAAACCCACCTTGGTAGTGTGTCTACCTCACATTCAAGAGGTTACAAGTTCGAATCTTACTGAGGGTGAATTACCTGGATAAGGTTTTTTTCAGGGTTTTTCCTTATCCTGGAAAGAGAATATCAAGTAACTTTAAGCTCAATGTACCCCGAGATCATTTGAGCATCTTTTCATTTACTTCATTCATCGTCCGATATGACCAACCAGGTTAAAGGACGTTGAGCTAAAAACAAACCCAGTGAAGATAAAACAACCCATGTGCCTCTTGATTTACAGCATTTTTTTAAAGTGTTTTGTTTGCTCCATTTATTCTAAGTGCTCTAAAACACATTTTGCATTGTCAGTTTTTTAACAACTGCAAGGCTTTTTTGTTTTCTATTAAGAAAGATTAAAGTACACTTACCAGCGACTTCCCAATGCCACAGGATTTGGGTTTGGCCCTGGACATGGATAACATGTGGTGACTGTGAGGCGATCTTCCAGTGTAGAAGCATCAAATACAGCAATGCGTTCCGGAAATGTAACAACAACAGATCTTTTGTTTGCCAAAACATCACTAACTGGATTCTTGAATTTTATACTCTTGACCTACAGAAGAAATACATTTTGTAAGAAGGATTCAAGAGATTGGTGTAATAAGTACATACATTCATTAATATACTTATAGTTTTCTATTTTCAGCAATGGTTGGGTAAATTATCTGAGATATAACTTGGAAAGCAATGTGTTGGGGTACTATGCAGAGGAAAAAACAATGTGAATAATTTCTAGAAACCAGCAAGAAAGAGAGTTGAGGATATACAAATAAAAAAATATTCAGTGAAGTAGCCAAAAAGAGATCATTAGTGTTCCACATACAGATGAAAGGTTCATGGGGAAGGAAAAAATACACAGACATGACAAAGAGAAGCAAGATAACAATGCATGGGTGAGAACAGGAGTATGGGAGCTAAAAGGACTAAGGACAGGTGTCCCAGAAAACAAATGTCCTATATGCGATAGAAATGCAGATCTGGAACACACAATATTTAAAAGCAAATGAACTGATATTTGTAGAAAAGAATATATCATTATGGTATGGTTTAGATTATATATATATACAGGGTCATTATTTTATATGGTAATCCACTTCTGCAGTCTCTAACAATGTGCAAGAGAGCCGGGGGTTGATGGAAAAACTATGTGGGCATAGGTGGACTAAAATCCTTACCTTATAATAGATGCTCTCAATAAGCATCTCTTAAAAATGTTGTCACTCACTCACTGGAGCTCAGCGGCATGAATTTTTGCACGATATTGTCTGTAAGTTCCTCTAGTGTGCAAGGATTGGAACGATACACTTTGTCATTTAAAGAACCCCATAAATAAAACTCACAAGTCATTAAGTCAGGAGAACGAGGGGGCCACAAATCAACATTAATAACTCTGTCATCAAACACTTCCCTTACTGTATTTAACGATTTGGAAGACATGTGTGCTGTTGCAGAATCTTGCTCGAACCAGTCGTATGATTTCTCTTCTTCTATCAAGCAATCGAAAATGGTTTGAGAATTAGCCTCTGATAACGCTCTGCATTTATTGTTCCATCACAGAAAATGGGGCCTGTTTTCTTCTAGCACTTATCACACACCAAATTCCAATTTTCTGATCATAATGAGGCATTTCATCCAAAAGCACAGGTTTTTCTGAAGCCCAGTATCGACTGTAGTGAATATTCACATACCCATTTAAGTGAAGCCAAGATTCAACAGAGAAAAACAAAACCTGTGGGTCAATGAAACCTCTTTCTACAGATTGGAAAAACCAATTGCAATAATTCACATGTTTATCAGGGTCATTTGCTTTTAATGCATGCACTCATGTGTAGTGATAGGCTTTTGGTTTCAACAGACGTATGGTATTTCTAACAGAAGATGGAGATACATCTGTTTGCTGCGCTAATTTGTTCGGTGCTTTTCGAAGCAAATGATCCATAGTGGCACCAGTTTCATTCATTTCTATTTTCTGTCAACACCGACCTTCACCTAGAATACTTCTTGTCCAACACTGAACCCAAAGCTTCAAATTTATTGATGACTACATGTATAGTTTTTCTTGTTGGTGATAGAGTTTGTAAACTTTTCAGTAAAATCCCTGCGCACTTGATGAGCAGATTCATGCTTAAAGTAAATTTACATATAAACATGCATTCTTACACAATTAAGTGATGCACAATTTTTACTGCAGCAACAGAAGCACCTAACTGACAATGATTGAATGCACATGCACCTGACTCAGCAACACAGAAATGGCAACAATGCATTTTTCAGTAGGAATTGGCAATCTGAAGTCCCAGCAGATGGCGTGGGAGTAGCGTAGGAGAAAAAGACTGCAAATGGGTTACCATATAATATAATGACCATATATATAAAGGGAGAGAGAGAGAGAAATCTTCCATAAAGACTGAAAGTAGAACAATAATTTAACAAATGTAAGAAACAAATGAATATGGACAGTAAACAGAATTAAAGAATAATTGCAATTGAGACAATAAACTAGAACTAGGAGTTATTTTAAACTATGAGTATGACTGGTACAGAGCTAGGGCTGAATACCAATCATATTCATTTGTACATAGCTCAGCATAAATAAAATATTTTTAGAATTTACGTTGATAGCTATACAAGTAGTATTTCATTTAATAATTATGTTAAGTGCTATGTGAATATTACAAATCCACTCTCCTGCAAATTGTATTATAAGTGACAGCATAGCAGCCAAATTCTCCCCGCAATCTAGTGATTTTTATGAATTTAAAAATCCTGCAAACCAAAATCTCTCGAAGCACTTTATTAGTATTACTGTCATCAATATTATTATTATTATTATTATTATTACTATTGTTATTAAAGAACTTTAATAGAAGCAGCTTACAATTCAACTTCCAGAAAAATAACTTATCCATTTTGGAATGCTTGCATACATTCTCAAAGCATGTTACAATATGTGTACAATGCATTCAAATAGTTTATTAGTCTATTTATAAACAATCAAAGGATTATAAGCTATAAAAAAAAAAGAAGTAAAGGCAAAACTTTGTTTATGAGTTACCAAAATAATTAATATGTTTGTTTTCTCTTCATCAGAATGGGAAAATAATGAAGGCATAGGCTGAAGAAACAGACCTGGTCACCTCCACGGAGAGAAATGAAACTAAGAGAACAGAACTGAGGTGAAGGACCACCAGCACAGTCACACAGAGCTACCAGAGGTCTCTTATGGGCAAACGCATCTGATACTGGTGAATCTGAGCCTGGTGTGGGAAGTATGCGAAGAGTTCTAACTACACCCTGTCTCCATGATAGTACTTCTGTTGCCTCTCCACTTGCAGGAATTGCCCAAACCTGGAAATATAAAAAACATTTATAGCAAAAAATGCCCTAATGCTGGAAGATTTTTCTTACACACTTATTCCAAATTCCAATTTAAATGTAATGCATAAAAAATAATACTTTATAAGATCAATTAGTTATAACGCTTTACAGCACAGTTATTTACAATGTTTAATGGCTGAACTTCATTGTGATGTTTTTAATACAGAATTCACAATATACAGGAAGTGAAATGTATAGGTGCATCTTAGTGTGAAATATGGTTTGCAATATTTATTGAAGTATGTCAACTATACTATACTGTTGCTTTTTTAACATTTAATCAATATTGGCCTAATTTCTTCCTCAGATGTTAGCATTATCCTAACATGAAAACCTTTTTATTTTACTTATATGTCATATGCTTAATATGAATGCATATTTTCTATATTAAAAATTGTGAACTGTGATAACTGCCAATTGTTTGTTATGAATTACAATTGCATTAAGCTTGATGGACAATTGCCTGGGAATGGACAAGATAACCAGAACCAGTCTGGAATGGGAAGGTGAATACATCTTACATAAGAATCAATCAAGAATAGAAACAGGGCACTGCAACCCTAACTTCAATTTGATTACTGTAATTTATTAGTTTCTAAAGTTCCAGAATGAATTGGAAACCAGAAGAGAAGAAAAAGAAAACGATGGGAACATTTACAACTCATTCATAGTGAGCTGAAGCTGAAAATGGGAAGTATATTGTTATCAACTTGTAAAGTCAATTTGGGTATATGATATATTTTCATCTGAATGCAAGTTTACTAACCCAGGATTTCAATTTGATAAACGTTTTCAAAAAAATGTTATTCCCATTTGTGATTTTTAAACTAAATACTATAAAAAAAAAGAATATTTTC
The DNA here is from genome assembly GCA_030762935.1 of Hymenopus coronatus. Classification (NCBI taxonomy): domain Eukaryota; kingdom Metazoa; phylum Arthropoda; class Insecta; order Mantodea; family Hymenopodidae; genus Hymenopus; species Hymenopus coronatus. The sequence goes on along the minus strand of CM060897.1, from coordinate 76,610,985 downwards.
GAGATGTTCACATACCACCCTCAGACCTTCTGGAAATTTCAAAAATATCTTCAAAAACATAACATAATCGTAGCCCCACAAAACAAACACAGCATCAGAAACCTCATAAAAAGTAATAAGTTAGAAAAAATACCCTCATCCAAGAAATCCAGAATTTATAGAATCAATTGTGAAAACTGTGAAGAAAGATACATAGGAAAGATCAAAAGAAACATAGTAACTAGATTGAAGGAACACCTAAGACACATAAAAAACCAAAGAAAAAATCAGCACTAGCATCACATCTCTGGAACAAAAACCACAAAATAGAAAATAGAACACACCTACTAAAATCTGTATACTGACCATTAGAATTGGACATATGGGAAAAAATGTTTATCCTTAAACATAAATCACTATTAATGAAATTTGAAATACCTGGGGATATTAGCAACAGACCTACCAGTCAAAATCTGTTGACAATGTAGACAACATTGGTGTATGAACTCGTTTGGTAATTTGTTATTTATTGAAGCAATCCAAATGTAAATTTGACTCAATTTGCACTTTTATGTATAAGTGCCATCAATTGCATAAATAAAACAGAGTTGAAGTATATTGAGATACCAGGTGGCATCTCAGTTTGTTTTAGCATGCTACTAGATAGTATATGTTAATAAACTTTATTTGTTAACACTGTCAATTGCCAGAATCATATCAACACTGCCAGTGTGGTGGAATTCTGTCTCACAGGAGTTCTTTTAGATGTTAGTAAATCTACTGACATGGGACTATCGCTTTTAAGCACACTTCAAAACCATCTGCCTTGGCCAAATTTTAATCTGCAATCTTGGAATCAGAAGGTCACTAACTGAGGTACCCAGACTGACTACTAGATAGAGTTCCATGTTTGTGTTCAGCCTCATTGACTATCTTCTAAAATGAAGACCGGTTTTCAGAATAAGCATACAATTTGCTTTGACTAGGAAAAATTACAAATGCCCATAAAACAACGCTCCTTGCTGAATAGAAGAAACTGAATAATTTAAGATTACATAACAAAACATTGGAGGGATTGACAGCATGGATAACAGAAGTTTATGACCTAACACACAGATACTGAAAATAGAACCTCAGTAACCAGAAACTCAGGCATTAATTTTTACTTTCTCTAGCACATATGTAGAATGTACATAGTAACTAGAGAAGGTACTGTATTCCACCCAAAAATTCAATATCGAGATTGCACAGGAAATGCATGTTTTAGGGTCCTCTGAATCCAAGGAAAAGCATTTTTAGAAAAATTTGTATATATATGCGTTCAGCTTAACTCAAAAACAAAATGTTGGTTAAATACGAGGGTGGCTCGAAAAGTAACGCACAATCATTTTTTTCAGCCTTGGTATTGCAGCTGGGATGTTGCAATTTCACATAGATATATATATATAGTTTGAAGTTTTCACTACAGAAGTTATTTTTTATTTCATGTGCAACTCTAGCGAGAGAAACGTGAACTAACAACAAAGTTGGTGTGCATGCTACTGTCGTCCACATGTGAAGAGTAGAGAGGTGTGGTTCGATATTTGTGTCCCAAAGGGCATAAACCAAGTGAAATTCACAGGGACACATGGCATGTATGGGGATGATTGTATGGAGCATAGCAATGTCTCCAGGTGGTGTGCGTTCTTCCAAGAGGGCCATGTGAATCTTAGTGATTTGCCTCACTCTGGGAGGCTAGTAACAGCTGCAACCACACAGAATGACAGAGGCATTGAGGCAGCAATTTTGAACAACCCTTATTGCAACAGTTCAATATTTGGTATGGTACAGCATACAATATTGTTCATGTGTTGAAATTTCATAAAATTAGTGCTTGCTGGGTGTACTGACAGACAACCACAAGGGCCAGTGAATGATGACAAGTTTGGATCACTTAATGTGGTACACCGCAGAATGACATGACTTTCTAAAAGGAGTAGTCACTGGTGATGAGTCATGGGCATACCACTACATACCCGAAACAAAGCAGGCAAGTATGAAGTGGTAACTTTCTGGTTCCCCAGTAAAGAAAAAATTCAAAGTGACTCATCTGCTAGGAAAGCGTTTGTGATAGGTTCTGGGGTATGCATGGTGTTTTATTGGTGTGCTTTGCTGAACATGGAACCACTGTGAGTGCTGTAGCCTACATTAAAACTTTGGTGAAGTTGCATTGTGCCCTTCGTGACAAACGCAGCAACATTAATGCTGACAATGTCAAATTTCATGACAATGCTCGCCCCCATGTTGCTGCTACTGTTCATCAGAAAATCACCAAATTTAGTTGGGAGGTGCTCCAGCATCCACTGTACAGTCC